>JAWNNP010001197.1:1200000-2400000 GCA_035044805.1 Leucophenga maculata
TTTTTTTTTTTTTTGTACCAAAATTTGCCCAAGTTCACCAAAACTCGTCTAACCTTTATATATACACATCTACATTAAATGAAGGGAATATGTGTATCAACATAAAACAAAAAAACAATAAAACACACTGCAGTCGAATGAACTCGACTACGAGATTCCCTGTTCCGAACAATTTGTAGGAGAGGTACGCCTTCTAGTGTTCCGATCTGAATCTAAATGGAATATTTGATAAGGATTAACATAAGGTAATCCAAATTTGGTGTTTCTAACAATATTAACAACAACATTTTTATACAGAAACTCAGAATATCGAGTAGGGTTACATAGAAGTTACAAACCGTCTTTTAGGTAGGGAAGGTTAGGGTGTTCATTGTTCAATACAAGTTATCCGAGGAATGAATGAGAGAATATAACTAAGCAAATTTTAAGGTTCCATCTCTTATAGTCTACAAGATCCAGACTTTCATATCAACTCGACTCGACTTTTAATGTCTTCTGTCTTGCCGCCTGAAGACCTGTATAGGCTGGACAGCCACCTTATGTGCTATATGGCGCATTAGAGTATAGAGCCAAAGTGTTGCCTTTTGAACATCTTTTCTCGAGTTGCATCAGCAAGTGTAGTGCTTAATCGATTATTATATGCCAACAGGTCATTATATCGGCTATTGTAGAAAGCGATCTGGTCCTCCACTACCGCCAGCTTCGTAGATTATGGATGTCATATCTCAACACAGCGGTAATGATTTAGGCGTATACAGTTGGTTTATTCCCGAAAGAGAGTAAGCATCTTCCATTGAGCAGCCAGTAAAGGCTGTTTATTTCGCTTCAGCAGCTTAGTAACGCAGTTACAATGAGTTGACCGAAAGGTAGCCTTAGATCAAGAATAAGATACAAGAATTTCAACTACTTACACTAGACGATGGTGACCCCGTAGTGGAGATGATTCCTACTCAAAATAAAGCGCATTTGATGCAGTTTATTCGTAGGTTCCATGTTTTCGGCCATGTCTCTAATGCGTGGTGCTATTCCTCAAGCACGTCTGCAACGTCGTCGGCGTAAGTAGCAACAATTAGGTCGATGTACATGTCATCAGCGGAAGACTCTGCCATAACTGCTGACATTACAGAGAAGAGAATTAGAATTAGTTCGCAGCCTTGGGGAACCCCAACTAAGTCAGTGGAAGTTTCTGATAGTACATTCCGCGACTTGAAACCAAAAAGGCGCTCCTCCAGATATGATTGTTACAATGTTACACTCTTTCTAAAAATTCAATAATACCCTGTCCACATAGCTCTATTCATACCCTACGCATTATATGTATTTTGAAAAAAAATCAGAAAACCTTCAATCTCAAAGCGACAACACTTAACACAATCTTTAAAGCTGTTTAGCAAAATTCGACGCATCTAGCATAAAATGACAGCAAATGAATTGAAATCAAATCGAGTTGAGTCGTGTTCAGTTTACTTCAAATCAGTTCAGTTCAGTTCAATGGAATTGAATGGATGTGTAATGTATCTGTAAGCGATCTCTTTTTGGCGTGAAAATATTTTAAGCTCGGCCAACACGCATTGCATTTTAAATATTTTTCGTCGGCAGTAAATTCGGAAATTCTGCGCGTAGAGCAAGTTAATGTGTGAAGCGACTATTGGGCAGTTGATTTGGAGGGGCGCAGTATAGGCCGTTTTGGGTTAAAATTTTTAAAAATATACATAAAATTGGATTTGAAAGTAGAGCAACAGCCGCAGCTAACAACATACATAAGCAAGTAAGGCAGCAATTCGGTTTTAATTGTGAGTCATTTTAATTGCAAATTTTTCGTTACATTTTATTGTACAACGCTTGAATGCAGAGCAACTTGTTTTTTTTTTTTTTTTTTCTTCTGTACAACTACTACCAATCGATCAATGAAGTTCGGAATGTTATGGACAACAACAACAAGTTGAAATTAATTTTTGAAATGTTGATATACTCCAAGTTAATGAATATTTTGAATATACTTGTTTAAATTGATTAATTCAATTGAATTTTAAGATTTTGTAATCTTTTTATAGGCTTTCTTTAAAGAACGCTTAAGAAAGGTCTAAATATATGATTTTGAATTTGGACAAAACAATATTTGAGGCAAGTCAGAGAGAGTAATATTCCGAGAAAATAGTTTCTCTAAGTTTTAGTTACTTAGAGAAACTATATTTCAGACAAACATACAGAGTGACGGACAGACGGACGGACATGAATATATCGACTCGTCACATTGTGCTGATCGATTTATGCGGTCTCCAATGCTAAGAAACGCCATATAATCTGCTATAAAGATTATTTGCACGAGGCTTAAAAAAATTATGTAGTAATATCTCATAATGTGTTTGACGCAATTTTACGCGATGTTGTTCTTAGAATCACTGCAAAAATGGATAATATAGAACTGAGATGATTTCAATATAAAATTCTCTCATATCTCGAATAATTTTGGAGTTGATGTAAGTAGTATTGACTACCTCCAAACGGTTTCTGTTGCTTCTTATCCAGTGCCACTGCATAATATGTATAATAAATGATTAATAATAAATTCTGTAGACTCTGATGCTTTTTCGTTTTTAAATAATTTTTATCTAGGGATTTTCTCACAAAATTTGGCTGTTTAAATAAGGTTAAAGGGGATGCCATTTAGGTAAGGCACAGCATTTGGAGTTTTGAACTCATATTACTCATGAGAATAGTTTCCCTAGACCATGACTTTAAAGTCTGCCTCTTTTGAAACTCTTAGTATTTTCTTATTCTCCAAGATCTTTAGGAAAGCTTTCTAAAGTTGTAATCAAGAAGTAAGAAAGGCATATCACTGCAAAATCTTTCAGTGATCAGTGGGTTGATTTCCCGCAATAGGAATATAATATAACATAACCTCTCTGCATAAATATGCAATATAGATGAGATTGAGGCAGCTTCCTAAAATGATTTCATGGTTTGATATGATCAAATGTGCTTTGTAGCTAGTGGGTCCCGACTATTTGTAGAGCTGAAAATTTTATAAACCATTCGATTTTATTTAAATCAAAAATTTGATCGTTTAGTTAACTGAAACCTCTACTTCTCGCTATAATTGATATACATAATAGCTTATGGAGTAGTAGATATTAGATTAGAGATTCAAGTTTGTCACTACAGAAGGTTTAACATTTTTTAAATTAACATTTTTTTCTAGACAGGCTAGGTGTGATTAGGCATTAAAATTGTCACGAGATGTATGTTACGGGGTTCTGTATGGAGGTTGAAGTATGCATTCTTCGGAGCCGTTTCATTATAATGACTTCTGCCTTCCTACGTCTCCTCATTAGGCGCTTAGTTATTTCATTAGGCTTCTGTTTCAAAGATCACCGTTCGCTTATGCCAAGAGGCGCCAGAAATATTGTGGAGGACCTTCACTTGGAAGACAGCAATACCATAGACCAGCATCTCATAGTGCTAGGCAGATACAATTATGCCCTTGCACACATTCACATTACTCCACAGTGACAGTTTCTTGCAGCTGTAGAGGAGCCAACTCAGTTTACGCATACTGGCGCTGGGCGATTTTATATTTCAGCAGTTGTGGAAGTTGTATATGAGTCACCTATCCAAATAGACTCCCATCTGTTCTTGCCCAAGATGTTGATCCAAAAGCTTTTACTGGAGATACACTGCCGGGCAGTCATCTCTGCATAGTGCCTGCATCACGCTGACACATTTATCCAGGCATATAACGAATGTTACAGCATTTTCTCCATTGCCCAAACTCGCGAAGATATTGTTAGAGTACATCTTGTGCTTGGTCACGATGGCTGTGGGTCATTCATAAAAATAAAAAAGTCTGAGAGCCCTATAGTTGATGTACAGTAAGTAAAGTTTTGGCCTCAGTACGCCTTCTTGTGCTACAACAGCCTTAATTGTTCTTCACTTTATTTATAACAACGGAGAAGTTCCTATCAGTCAAATATTTATGCACTTACAAGAGCAACTATGGCGGTATTCAATCCTGTATACACTACATGAGGCTATCATGCCACAACCTAGTAAAGATCTATTTTATATCAAGATACGAAGCAGGACAAAGGGAAACCAAACTGAAAGGCTGCTACGCTTCTCCTTACGTTCCACAGTGGTCTTGTTAGCAGGCACCTCTCGGAGTATTGTTACGGTGGATAAAAAAATGACTGATTAATCTGTACGATTCGGAAATTTGTAAGCCATGTTAATCACATTCTAACCTTTTTCTATTGTGATGGAATTTATACTAGTCTCAACACCGTGAGGACCAGATGATGTCCAGCCAAGCCTTCAACATAATATTGTCCCTTTTCGCCTGCTCTTCAGCTCTTTTATATGCTCCGCAATTTCTTGAGCAATTTTCTTTAATTATTTATATTCTGTTTCCCTAGTGAAAGGGTATACTAAAGTGCACTAGTGCAAATGTATGTTACCGGAAGAAGAAGGCGTGGAAGATCATCATCAAAATGCAAAATGCGCTCCTTCTTACGGGGGTGTTCGAACTTACCATGAAAACCTACTCTTCATTTTGAGTTTTTGTATGAATAAATTTTATTGATATTGGTAAACCAGCTAAAAATGCCAAATTGGGTATACTTTATATTAGTCCATATATAATATTCTATTAAGGTCCAGATCGGTTAAATTTTTCAAAGTTTTTGTATGAAAAAAAAAATGTTTCTGTTGTTAGAATTACCGAACTAATTCAAATAAAATATGCTACACGGATCTAGATAGGAACATATATCAATTTAAAGTTCAATGAGCGATCAGTGCATCTCGAAGTCGAGGACAATTGACTGCAGCGTTCTTTCTGGTTTAAATGGCTTAAGTTTTATAAGCTGATCAGCCTCGTTCGCTAGCATTGAAGGAAGAGCAACATTTCTTAGGAAGAGCTTATATTTCAATTGGCCATCAAAGAGGTTTGACAATACTTTTGGCTTTCCTAAGTGGACTAGTTTCGTCAAAGTTTTTAAAGCAGTAAAACAAGCGGCGAAACCAGAGATAAATATATCCCTAGTCTCCATAATACCATTTCCCTAATTAGACTAGAAGAAATTAATAATAAGATCTTCTCTACAGTCGAATGATGTAATATTGAAGTACCCACATATGTATTTTATTTCAATATTTTCTATGTTTGTGCCCATTTGCTAAAGCACTTCCAATTGTTGATTGATATCCTTAGCTAATATCTATTTTCTCTTCTAATTTCCAATGTTAACAGATTAGGTACATATTTCTAGACAAGTAACATTTAGCGAATGCTTCTCCAAATGGCTATGACTCATGTAATAGCTGTGATAGATTATTACAGCACAGCGGCATTGCTGGCTTTCAAGTCTGTAGAAGGTGCTCCATAGGGACAATTTTTTAGGATTTCTTGTTAACCAGTTTAAACTTTCATTTGTCACAACTTATTAAACACTCGGTTAAATAGTTTTAAATATAATTTTTATAAGAAAACTTTTATGCAGTACAGCGCATTTTTTTCTAAACTCCATCAACTTTCCGATTATGAAACAAAATGAAAACATTTATTTGCCTTGCCACATGTGCCTCTGCTGTAGATGCACTTTGCACTTGACTCGTTGCGGTTTTGAATCTTTTGCTGCGGTTAAACAATTTAAATAAAACAAAACAACAACAAAAAAATGCGTTGGAGTAAGAAACATAAATGGCCAAGTAACGCACTTGACTATGTTTGTACATACATTCGATTGCTAGATTTCATCAAAAAGATAAAGCTGTCCGCTGTATGTTTATCTGCCAATCTATCTGTATGTCCGTCCGTCTGTCTGTCCGTCTGACTGTTGTGGCTGCTGTATTTCACATACAAAGAGTATAGTAAATTGTCATGCTTATGCTCGAGAAGAACAAGAACAAGAATCAAATCAAACTAAAACTCAAACTTAAACTTAAAATCAAAGCAATGAATGAGCGAGCACTTTGCGTTGCCGTTGCTGCTGCGCTCCACTTGAGCCGCCCGAGTTTTTCTTTACCGAAGATGAGTTGAGTGCAAAATCAACAGCATTTTCAACGTTTGTAGCACGCCCGATGGATGAATGTAACTGCTTTGCTGCCCCTCTGACTATATACGATATACTATACTATACTATATAGTATGATGTGAGCCAAGATTTAAATGCTATCGCAAAATCGCATCGCAGACTTGCTTTCGAGTCGACTCGAGTTGCTGCTGCCGCTGCTGCTGTCTCTTCGCGATCGGTGGCAGGCACTTGTATTGATCTAATCTGAGCGTGTCTACAACAACATTTTCGCCTTGAGCTGTAGAGCATTCGTCGTTGTCAAGGAGTGAAGTGGTTTTTACTTCTTATTTTTCCTTTTTTTTTTTTTTATTCGATGGTGGTCGTTGTCGTTGCTACTATAATTCTTTTTTTTTTTCTTTCTAATAATGTCGAAGCATGTTTAAAGCAATTGGTAGAATGCCCACGCAATATCCATTTAGAATTAAGTCTAGAATAAATGCCGCAGTAAATGGTGTGTCAACTGCAGCTATTTGATTTAGCTATGTATGTATGTCTGTGGCAGCAAGTTCGTTGCCTAAGTCTTTTGTTTGCCATTCAATATTTACGAGTTGACAGAGGCAAATAGGCACGCACAAAAAGCATTCTGTCCGTCCGTCCGTCCATCTGACAGTCATTTACCAATTGGAGCGCATAAATAGTTACATAAACCCAACAAAATATGTACCTATACTTCGCTCTGCACTGCACGCTGCTTCAATGCTTTGTCTTGCTTAATTTACCTATCGACACCTTTGGCAAACAAAGCGTTAATGAAGTGCTCCCAAACAACGCTCGACGCTCCACGACTTAAGCGACAAATCCATCCAACCAACCAGCTATTCAACTAAATATGTATGTATATAGACTCACAGTAAATAATACAAAGAATTTGTGTGACCAAAAGCCGATTTAGTCGGGCACCACCGCGCGTCCTCTTTAAATGTCTTTTTCCTCATTCTTAAGCAAATTAAAAGCGATTTAAGTCAAATTGTGAAAGAATAGAAAAACCGATTGGACAGTTTGCTCCAAATTAAAAAAGAATAAACGCATCGAAAGCAAAAGAATGAGAAAATCATGAATAGGAAAAGCATTGAATCGATAATGATGCTGAGAATGACAACAGCACAGCACAGCACCGGTATGTAGAATATATTGATGACGTTCTACTAGAGGTCGGAGAAAAAGTATCCCCAACATATATACATATGTATATATTGTAGACGACGATGATGCAGATTATTGCTTGTTCGCGCTGTCTCCAAGTTGTTTTTGTTTTTTTGTTGCTGTAGCTGTTGTTATTATTGCTTTTGGTTGAACTTAATAATCCTCATGACTCGCATATCAAATGACAACAAATTTACTAAGCGCTGCTGCCGCCGCAGTGTCAAATTGAGCGACAAACAATGAAGGCTAAGCAAGCGAGGCATTTTGCTGCCACAGGCAACAACAGTGGCGTAGCAGCCAAACATTTTATAAAGGGTTTTGTTTATTTATAAACCCACCGTAATCGAACAGGGTTGAAGCAGCCAATATTAATTCAAGCTATAGGCAAGATAGATAAATTTAATCATTCTGTAAAATTCTTTAACGAAGTATGTCCATGCTCCCTTTTTTTTAAAGCAGATATACATGCAGAACAGATACAATCGTTTAAACTTTGGTTGTTCTCTAAAAAGTTTCAATATTGATTTGAAATAGATACGATTGCATTTGACAAAGAAACAGACCTTCAGACAGACGGACATGCCAATATCGATTTGTTCTGAAATAAAATAAGTCAGAGCCGGAGTTCCACAGGGAAGCGTACTGGGACCCATCCTTTAAACGCTCTATACAGCTGACATGCCGATCGTCCAGAAAGATGCCGTCGACATGGATTTCTTGTCATCGAATATCTCCCCACAAGTGCCTTCAGCTATCTTTCAAGGGCAGCTCGATACCACCAAAACTTGGCCTAAGATTGTGGAACGTTGTGGAGAACTCCGTGAAGTCCACTCAAACGACTTTCTCGCTGTGAAGAGGAGATTATCCACAAGTTTATCTTTACGGAACAGCCATTCCAAACAGCGCTACAGCCAAGTATCTGGGCATAGTGTTGGTTAGAAGGGGAACATGTCATCCTCATCTCTTCACCAAAAGAACTCAACTCAATAAAAGGCTAAAAAAACATTTATGGCTGATCGGTCGAAGGTAAATTTTAAGGCTGAGGAGTATACAAAGCGATAATAAAACATATATGGACCTACGGTATCCAGAACTGGGGTAATGCAAGCACAAGCAACTGCTCTATTATTCAAAAATTACAAAACTGGACTGTTAGAATTATCTCCAACGCGCACCTGTTTGTTCCATACCAACACAATGATCCACAAAGAGTTGGATCACTAGGAAGTTAACAGACTAAGCAGCTTCTACCAAAATCGCACACAAACACCCTTGCCATCAAACTACTAAATAACAGCTCGACTACTATATTCTTTATATATAAACATCCTAGACAGACCTTTTCCTAGCGTTACATCGATGGAGATCTCTCCGAACGATATGCTACTTGTACCGTACGCTGATGAGTTCGTCATTCTCTACTTTTCAGAGTGTGACTATGCAGGACGTGCTCAAGGAATGCTTGCAAACTATAGAGAGATATGGACCAAAAAGTCGATCAAAAAAATAATAAACAGCAAAAAAATTAAAACATATCGGGTTCTTCTTGAAGATTGGTATCCTAACTGCTATAGTTCTCGAAGCAACTTCGGGCTAACATATTCTGAAGTGCGAAAAAATCCTTCAAAATCTGGAAATGAAAAATTCGATCAGCAGCTATGGTCGAACGAGTATTTACTTTATAAAGTACCTCCTTTTTTTTTTTTTTGGTTTCCATAAGATATTTTTTATATACCGCAAAAGCGCGGTTCTAGATCTCATTTTCTTGCAAGCAGATGAAGGTATACAAAAGCGTATATTCCGAATAGCTTATCTCAAGAACTGATGGAAAATTCCTAGTTTTAGGTACACTTTTTAATCTTCATCCCCCTAACTCATATAGTTAAGGGTGTTTACGTCAACCCTGCGCACTACACCCATGTGCAGCTCTAATAAATGTTTGACTTTGCTGCTGAGCGTGTCTCTGCCTGTCATCTTTGTGTAGCTATGTGCGACTGTATATGTATATATATACGAATATATGAGTGTGTGTGTGTCAGTTGCTTGTATGCATTTGTGCCGCTTTAATACCTTTTAACACTAATCGCATCTTGGCGAACACGCCGCCGCTTCGTCTCTGTCAACAAACCAATGCGGCGCAATCAGTTGTGATGAGAATATAAATAAAAAAACAACAACAACATCAAAAACTTTAATATGAAAAGCAACAACAAAATCAAATCGTTCAATCGTCGTAGTTAATATTTTTGTTGTTGCTGCCGCCTTTTGCCATTCATTCTGGTTTGAATGTTGCTGCTTGGTCTTCTTCTTTAACATTTGCTGCTGCTGCTGCTACTCCTTCTATACATAGCGCAGTGCCATGGGGGCCTAAGCAGCAGAAAAAGAAAAAGAAGAAGAACAACAACAACAAAAAATAGAAATATTTGTGGCAACTTTTTTGGATTTTCTCACGTGTTGTTTGTATTTCTTTATTTTTTCAGTTTAGTTCTGACTTTTTTTGTTGTTGTCTTTTATTTTCTTTTTTTGTTTTTTTTTTATATAAAATAAAATATATTTGTTTTTTGTTGTTTTTGTTGCTTGCTGCCGCTTTATATTTATTTGAAATTGGAGCTCATCAGCATGAAATGAAGATTTTTATGAGCGCAGTGAATTTTTATGTTCCAATGATGAACTGCGCTCGAGCGTTATGTTGTTGTTGTAGTATTATATACATATTTATATTGTTGCTGTTGTTGCTGTTGTTGTTACCGATGCTGGTCATAGAAATAGTGCGATTCATCGAACAGGAAATGAGTTTAAATTCTTGATGAGATTTATTTCATTTTAATATGAGACACTAATGATTTTTTATTTCTATTAAACTGATATTTTGGAAGGAAGTGTGAACTTTATTTTTCTATTTTTTTGAAATTTGATACCAATGCATCACAGAATGAATTAAAATTATAGATTTTTTTATGGAACATATTGTCATTGGAGAGTAAATATGTCAAATCTTCGTATAATACTTATTTGACATTGGCTACATTAAACTTAATTATTTGTTTTTAGGAGCTATGAAGCCGCTTCAGTTTTCTACGGCAGAGATTCGATGCTACAGCTACAAATGATTGGTGAGGTGCTTAAGATGCTCAATATAGTCGCTGGCACTCGCAGGTCTCGCATTTCATATACATATACCACGTTGGAGAAGCAATGCTACTATTGCGAACTATTTTGAACCACTTGTATATTGCTTCAGACTGAAGAAAGAAGATTAATAGACTGGAAAACAGCCAACTTTTTCCGCAAGCTGAGCTTGTTGAACTATCTCAGCAATCAGTTTAGTTCTCGCAGCATAGTCACATAACATCATTTATCTCCACTTCATCATCAATATCGGCCAGTGTTTTGAGCTTTATATTGAAAATGGTTCAATCTACGCTCTAACCGAAATTTATCAACCTACAACGGAAGAAGGCAAGCATTTTAGCTTATTTAAAAAGAAAAATAATCTCGGGGATGTGATCAGAGCCCAGTTCAAGATATTAAACGTTTATTAGATGGGTGGTGTGTGTCTACAAATACCTAAGGATTGGAACTCGAAATGTGATCTGCAAAAGCAGAGTATGATACCCACTTTATAAACTTTTCAGCTGATTACAAACGTGGTGGAACTGCAGTTATTACAAAAATCTTCATCTTCAATTGTGTTCAGTGCGCTACATTGAACTTAGTGAACTATTTGCGACGGACTACTTACTACCTTCCAAACTTTAGATGAACCATAAATACTTTCAATTAATATTTGAAGAGTCTAGAACATAGGTTCCTAATTGCTAACTTTTGGAATGGATAACATTGGCTCTGGTTGGCAAGAAGTTCTTTGCTCAGAGAGCTATTGCACAGTATTTTGTTTAATCTAATTCCAGCAATTATAGAAATTGGAATGGTCGGGTAGAATCTGTTTCTACTTTTTAGCCGCAATGTGTGGTAAAAATAGCAATCTGGGAGGTTTTTCAAAGTTTAGATAAAGATCGTAGTGTTCATATTTCCACTAGTAGATCGGCTTTTGCAATATCAACAAGAATTTGATAAAAATTGCTATAACTTCTTTAGGCTATCGAGATCATTTGGTAGATGAAGTCCTCAGAAAGTTTGACCATGGACCAAGGCGTGAAACAATCCTTTTTGACGATTATATACACAGTGTTGCATCGTTCTCCATATGCTTACTTCAGCTTTCCGCCAACACGGAGCAGATATGAATGGTAAAATAATTATTCATTACGATGGAGTTTTTAAATATGGTATTCTTACTTAAAACTTATTCCAGCCTTATTTTTATTATTAGGTAGTAAGCACTGCAACCTTTGCATGTCCATTGTGTCCTGACCATAGTTTTACCAACAACATTTCTTCTAGCCCTGCTGTCCTGAATAAGGCTATAAGTTTTTTAGAATAAGATGCATGCACCGCCCTTCCTATCACCTGCCTGCTTAGGGTCAAAGCTGGGCAGTCCGCCAAGATATGCTCCGGAGGTTTGCCATCTTCTAGACAAAATCTGCAAGTGACTCACGATTCGAATTTTTCATAGAAGTCTTCTAAGTCTAGTCAGGAAGCCCAAAACTTAGGTCCTTAGGTCTTAGGTCCTTTTAAAGCCATTGCAGATTTCCGAACTCTGCTTATTGTAATGTCCTAACAACTTATTACTTTATTTAAGGCCTATAAAATTCTTCCAGAGAAAGTATCTTGCTTCATTCTCCCTCTCTTTTTCTAGGATTCTCATTGTACCGCGCAATGGCTCTGGACCTGTGAAGGGAAATGCTGCTCATCTTCTTGTCAAATCGTTTGCTTGCTCGTTTCCTGGTATACCGCAGGACCAGGTATTCTTCCAGCGAGAAAAAACAAGCGCTTCAAAAAATCCTGTAAGCGTCAGATTTTCATTTCAATTTAGTCAATGAAGACTATTTGAAAATATCCAAAAAACTTGGACTTTTTTGGAACACTACTTTGACTGTTCCTTGCTCTCTGGTCTGTAGTGATGAAATTATGTTCCTTCAACGGTAAAATACCTCAGTATAGTTGTGAAATTGGCATTTTCGGTCGATTATGAGCGAACGCACCACTGTTCTTGCGAATAGCTTCTTCATGTGAGAGATGATGCATGCCTTCTGGTCAAATATTTACCATGTCAACAATCTCACGCATCTTCATTCCTTGGTAAGGGCTTCTTTAGGAACTTCACTGCGTTTCTCACTCAATGCGCATACGGCCATGTTTAAACTAAGCTGCGAATCGTTTCACTATTGCTAATGAAGGTACTTGGGTCATAAAAAGAAAGCAGGTTAATTTTAATATCTTCATTTGATTCCTTTTAAATGCAAGAATTTTATGATAAATAGTATTCATGAAAATTCACTCAAGAAACAGGAACACAGAACTTTTAAAATTCCATGTGGAAAAAGTATTAAAGCTAAAGTTTCAACCAAATACAATTCCTTTTTCGAATCATTTAGTATGTATTACCAAAATGTAGACCGCCTCAAAGGATCTTTGACATAGTTCAAAGTTTACGCAGAAATGCTATTTTTCCACATGCTCTTGGCTAAATTTATAAACTTTAACTTTTTCCCAAGAAGATTTAAATTGTCAGAGAAGAACTATACTGGTGCATCATTAACTGCTTACATACATCATTGCCGCTGAGCATTGCTTGAGCGTGTTTTGTCAACTATTTGGCAGTTGCCTAATTAACAGCAACCGACAACTTACAAAAAATAAATAAATAAATAAAAACAAACTCCTGCAATGACAAAGGACAAAGTCGAGAATGAACGAATGAACGATGTCAAATCAATTTATTTGAATGTTGCAACACGTTCGTGAAACGCTTTTCCTCGCCTGACATTTATGATGTGTTTTTTGCTTAAAGTGCTTGCCTGGATTTCTTTTGCTTGATGGCCGCGACACTCACTAAAACGTCAGCAACAACAACAACAACAACTACAGCAACATGCAACAACACCGCCAAGTAACAACAGCAAAAACAATAATGATGACAACAACGACACCTCGTCTCGTCTCGATTCGGTTTCGGTTTGGGTACTGCTGCTACGAGTATTTTGAATGCGAATTGCATGAAATCAATTAAATTAGTTAAAGTCACAAAAGAACATTTATTTCGAGATTTTTTCACTATAAACTCGTACATACTCCTATAGATCTCCCTTTCTCCCACACCTAAGACGAGGTTAGTCTAAAAAGTTATTGGAATTGACTAGCAAACTATTAAAATTCGACATCAACGTAAGATTTGGAAATACATACATTTAACCATCCAGCAATCTCTGTAATTTTCGAGAGGCAACACACAAAGATCATCGGTATAAGTCAAAAGTTCGACAAGAGAGCACGATTCCTATGCACTGGACTTCAGTTCGTCTGATATTCTGGGAAAGGATAAGAAACACTAAGAAAAGCGACAATTGCGCTTTTCCCACGTAAAGAAAACCATAGACAGGAAATGGTTATATAATCAGAAATTGGTTTTTTAAATACTGAGTACTTAGTAACGGTGTTTTCGTCTTGTGAACAACTCTAGATAATGTAAAAAATATGCGATACATCGAAGAGCACTAAATACTAGTTTACTTCATCCTCCAATAGATCTAGTAGGAAAGGAATTTTCCTCCATCATCATAATTAGCCTCCATTCAGAAAGGTATAGCCAACAAGGAGTGACTGGAATCACAAATACATGTGCAAACGGGTCAAAGAAGAAAAACCAAGTTACCTGTTGTTGAGTAAGATCGCACCCGAAGTGACCGTATTTCTGAAGTCACATAGTCAAGCAGCGTTTTAAACTTCATCAGTAAAGCAGAAGAATTCGTGAAACATGGTATTAACGCACAGATTCTCTCTAGTAAGCACATTCTTAGTAATCCATGGAACATGATTATTAATGAAAAGCATCAGTACCGCAAATAAATATTCTGTACAGTTTTCCCAAGTACGTACAAATCTAACCAATGTATGACAAACGAAAAAATCAGTCAGCTTTGAGGTTAAAGAGAACCGTTTCTATAGGTGAAACAATTAAAGGATAATACATGCATCTTCACGCCCATGATTATACGGGGATTGTCGCACGTGGGGTATATCTTTCTCAACGTTGAAATGGCCACCAACAGTTGTTCAGCCATACCCACGCATAGAAAGGCCCACCAGCCGCTTTAATACTTCAAGCGCTGACCCAGTTGTTTTGAATTCCAAACTTAGTCCTTGAAACATGTGTCCACCAAATAGATTTGGACCCACATAGAGACCATGCATGTTGGATTTCATTCCTCCATTCGAATTTATGCGCTGAAATATGTCAACCTCATCGGACTAAACTGATAGCCAACTTAAAGACTCGTAGCCCATCTTCAACTGATTCAATCACGGCCCAAGTTTTTTCGCCATACAGCAGGACCGGATGATCAGCATCTTATAAATCTACTTGAAATGTTTCTTCTGAGAGTTGAGGTTGCAACTCTCTATTATCACAGAGCATTTAAAACGAGATGACCGCGAAAGAGAAGACACAAAGTACAGTTAACGTCGTCTTGTCCTCATTCATCATTAAATCTTTGAACTCACTTCCTTATGGAAGATCGCACCCAACGTACTCTGCATGTGTGGGCATTGGCGTAGGATGTACTCCATTACAGTGCTACACTATCTGCGACCTATCTTGGTATCAAAGGGCACGGAGAGGTTCCCTCCTACACTAACAAATCTTTGGGATAGCTTCATCAGGCAAAGACGACCAATCTTTGCCGAGATACTTTGTGCAGAAAAGGCGTAGAAAAACTACGTTTGTATCAGCGTGCCTAAAGGGGCTTTATACTCGCTTAGGCTTTGGTCTTCGGATATGGTGATCTGAATATGGATATATGGATGCAGCCTATTACAGAAAAATGTTTCATTCAAAAAACTATTGAATGAAACATTTCTTCTGCTGTAGGGCGAAGAAACTATAACCTATGGAAAATGTGTCTCAAAAACCAGATTTCTAAGAGAACCGATTCAGCTGTGTCGTTTTTAATATCAACGTCGCAAATGATTTATTAAAGTTATTCAAACCTTACTAAATATTTACACAGAAAGTATGATCTCAAGTAGTAATTTTTTGTTTGAATGACTTATGAAAGCCGCATATTAAAGCTTTTGGACAGTAGACCCAATTATAATATGTTTTTTTCCCCGCCCAATCCGATTGTGGAACAAAAGTGTCTTACTTAATTGACGTACGACAAAGAAACATAATTTCATCCTTTCCTACCATGATATCCCATATTGAATGCTGTTAACAACTTTTGTGCATGGAAACTAACAGCGCTGTTAAATATTCATTACAAACAGCCAACTGTTAATTAACAGTTTCTCAAAAGTTTTATAAAAAAAAACTTAACATTTTTCATAATATAAAAAAATGTCAAGAATTTTTTATAAAACTTTAAAGCAACTGTTTACTTGCCCTCTGTAATAAAAAAAAATTCACTTCGAAAAAAAAATCTATCAATGTTAACCTCGCGTTCGAAATTCAATTGGAATCCCAGTGCAACGTTGAACTCATGTGCTCATTTGCATTTTGCAGCAAAACGTTTTACGTTTTACAAGATGCCATGGCAACGATTTTCTCATTTAAGTGTTAAGAAAAATGCTTTGCTTTGCCTTGGCTTGGCTTGGCTATGCCTGGAAAAATCATTTCGTGTTGCATACAGCCAGCTGGTCTCCCCGCTAAACACTATGCAACAAAGTCTTCTATTTCTACCAATATTGTTGCTGTTGTTGTTGTTGTCGCTTTTGTTTTAAATATTAAAGTCAAACAAATCGTACAACAACAACAACAACAAGAAATAAACAAACAAAAAACAGCTATAAATACAACAACAAGCGCTAAATTTGTCATTTTTCCCGCGGTTTTGTCTCATTAGTCAGCGCCGATGTTGTTGCCGGTTGTTGCTGTTGTTGCTGTTGTTGCTGATTCGTTTCTTATTTGACTGCGAACTGTGAAACCTTTTTTTATATTTTCTCAACGAATCCGATTTTCAGTCAGTCACAGACAGATTTTTGTAGCTGGCACATCAGGGCTTTAGGGTATATAGGAAAAAAGCAAAAGAAGTTTTTTTTTTCTTTTTTTTGGAAATTTTGTTGTAGCTGCTGTTTTTTTTTTATTGGAATTGCTGTTGTTGTTATTGTCGTTGTTAGTGTTTACCACGCGATGACAATCAAAGCTCAAAGTGGTTTTTTTTGGGAACTGAATTTTTTAACTTGCAGCTTCCCTTTAATGTACATTTTGGAACAAAGTGTGAATGGCATAATTACTTTGGTCATCGCTTTGTAACGCCTTGAAAGACGCAATGCTGAATTTTTTTTTTTTAAAGAAATCACGAAATAATTTTCATCTTTTGATGAAACTGGCAGAGGCAAGTCCATGTAGTTTCAGAGAGTTATCGTAGAATAAATTTGTTAATTTATTTAGTATTTTGTCACATTTTAGTTTCTTTTACTTGGAATTTAACAAATATTTTCATATTTTAAAAATCTTGAAGAAACGGATGATGTTCTATAGGAGGAGAATGTATAGGTAATTTTGTTATGGTGCAAGGAAATTGTAGGAGAACGTATAAAAAAGCCAAAATATGGCACTATTTGATTGTCAAGAAGCTTTCAGGAGGAGATGGTGTTTCCCAAACCCAAATTCACTGGCATCCTCAACAAAAACAAGTAAGGAAATTTCAGTCGGGCGTAACCGACTGTAAGGGGCCCTGTACCAGTTCAGGTCGCCTAACAAACACATTAAATGTTTCCCGAGCATATGACCAAACACATGACCACTTCTCACTGCGCGAATATGAATGAAAAGAAAAGGGGGGTCGTTCAAATTCAATTGCTTATAAAATCGTCATTTATTATCCGATTTTGATGAACTTTTTTGATTTGGGCTTAGAAGGACGTTAACTTTATACTGGTGTACTCTTTGTGCCGAAGAAATTTTTAGCCTTGGTGGTGATTTTATGAGGAAGGGGGGGGAGGGGCAAAATTTAAAATAAACTTGTAAAATTCCGGAGCAATCCTAGTCGAATGCAAAAAACACGAAGTCTCTATCTATTACCGTTTCCGAGATCCTTTCGTTCATACAGACGGACGGACGGACATGGCTATATCGACTCCTCTATCACTCCTGACCATAATGGGGGTAACTTTGGGGGGTCTCCGACAATTAGTTCTTCCTGTTACATACATTTGCACAAAACCAATAGGCTCTTGTACCTTCGGTACAGGTCCTAAAAATGCATTAAGTCCAGAGAAGCTCAGAACTTTGTATCAGTAGAGCAACTCATTGCAGAAGATGAAGCTAGAACGCAACCGCACGAAACACCTTCTTGGCACCATCGGATACTCACGGATACTTAATTTCCAAGAGTATCTCCACCGATTCTCCAACGATTATTGCGTTCCGAATACAATTTTTGCCAAGAAATACATCCCTACCAGATCAAAATCAAATATATCCACCCTCACTACAAAGAAACAGCTTAACGAATGGTTTTAAATTGAATGGGAGGGTCGGAGAAGGTATCTACTTGACTGATCTGAAGATCGTAAGCTCTTTCCGACTGCCTGACTATTGTATCATCTACAAATTTGAGGTAACTAATAACACGAGTACATTTTCAGTGGTAGTCAAGCAGATCTCGAAACGCAGGACTCTTTAAACAGTAACTCAAAAATCACTACCAAGTACCGCAAATCTTTTAGCAAGATGGCTGACCTCTAAGGACTCCTCATCTAGGGATCTGTGCACCAAGACATTTAACAGAACTGTGAACCTTTCCTGGGAATTCTTATATGTAATCTACGAATTGCACAAATTACGATCCTCTTAGCGGATAATCCTTCAAATAACTCAAGGTCCTCAATATATGTAGAATCCAAATCATAATTTCAAGCACAAAACTGCTTTACTATACCAGTAAAGAAAAAATATTTAAGAGGTCTCGGCATTATATTTAGACACCATAATGCTAGGAATCACTTCGTGTTAAATTTGTAGGAGCTAATTCCTAGCCCATTGGAGATGACTGAGCATTTAATAAGTCACTGTCCGACACACAGCAGAAAGAGGTTCGCTTTAATCGGGAGCATTGCAAACTAAGCCAAATCCTTGAAGACTTCTTCAACAAACTTCATTTATACCATGATCGAGCTTAAATTTATATTCTTTTTAAGGGTATTGAAACTTCGAATTGACCATTTGTATGTGAACCAATTCTTTGCTTAACAAGAAGCAACTATAAAAAGATGCAGCAGCTGCTTTAAAATCACACCATGAGAGCATCCTGCCGGCAACATTTTTTTGTGGCGATTTTCTAATTAGAAGCAACGCCTCTACTTGATACAAAGTCTGTTTATTTGTATGTTGTTGTTGTTGTTGTTTTTATAATTTGGCACTTTTGGTCAGTTTAAATTTAAGCTTTCATGCAACTTCACTTCGTAACTATTGGGCTTGGCAGCAGTATCTTTTGATTTGTATTGATTTTTTTTTTCTTCTTTTTTTGTTGCCTTTGCTGTTTAATTATTTGCTTTCGCAGCAATCGAAATACCAACTTAATATAAAAAGCAAATAATTCAGAAAATAATAAGTAAACATTCTCACCGCTTTGTTTTTCAAACACTCAAGATACAAACACTAGACAGACCGATGGACTGAGAGACGGACAACGTCGCAGCTACACATAAAGCAAATTATAATTTCATGCCTGATAAAACTCATATTTGTCTACGGATTTATGGAATTTCTGTGCTAAACAAAACAACAACAACAACAACAACCACCACTAAGACTATTTTCACGCTTCGCGCTCAATATTAGTACGAATGAGTATATCTATGAGTTGTGTATCTTTGTATATTTGTATCTGTTTGTTTGTTTGTTTGTTATATTCGTACACCTCTTTTCAACTCTTTGTTTTTTTTTTTTTTTTGTAGCTAGTCTTTTGTCTGTCCTAAGACAAATACATTTTAACGCTTAACTGCTAAAAACAAAAAATCAAATGAAACGAATGAAGTAACCTAGTGAAAAGCTACTCGGGATACAGCTTCAATCTTCAGATACATTTGATGCTGAAGTTGTAAAAGAAGTTTAAACAAAAAGCCAGTGCAAATGGACAGAAACACTAATAGCAACAAGCGTGAAGATGCAACGCATATACATATGTAGGTATGCATATTGCTTAAATGTTTTGTATGCCCTACACATATAGAAAGGTATTTATTATTAGTTTGTTGGAAATTTAGAAGCAGTGATCCACACTATAGAAACACTCAAAGAACAATGAACCTATATGCAACGTTTACAGAGTTCCGCTGCAAAAAGAAACTAACTTCAAAGACATCACCATGGTTTGAGATATCATTAAGAATAATCACGCCTTATCTGGGAACTTAGCTTAGTTGATAAAAATAACCAGTAGCAACACCTTAGTTAGAATGGTCCATACTTGTGCTTCCTAGAAGGTAAAGCTTTCATAAAAAAAAAATAGAATCACCTCTAAAATACATTAGGTACACGACAAAGAAAAAGACAACCATAACAAATACAGAGAAAGAAATATAAATAAAATAAACAGAAACGTCACATTTCCATTTCTATCACCACTGATTTGGCATGACAAATCTGTAAGTAGGAGAGAGACAAGTACATGTCTCCACAAATATACATTTTTTTATTGTCATTTCCCGGTTTCTTTAAGCTTCACCAACATTTGAAAATATACTCATTAAATAGTGTATAGATGCCATCCAAAATTTTTTTATGAGTAAAAATAGAAATATCAAGTATTAACGTAGCCCTAAAATGTCAGATTTTAGGATATTTCAATGGGCAGACATTGGAGATAGTCTCTAGGTTTCTCCGTGTAGAAAGATTTATGCAAAAACTGAAGAAACAAATGGAACAATCGAGATTTGTTTGGAAACAAAATGGCGTGTTGTTCGCTGCAAGACAGCGTAGTGTGAGCTAAGCGACCATCAACCCGAATCATACCTCTGCATTCAACATAAAATTTTGGGATGCAAGTGGATCTTTTGAAGATACTAGTTCACGTCTCTCTAGCAAGGTATCTTCTACTTCTGTACTGCACGAACTCAATGCACCTTAGTCGTGTTTATGTCAGCATGTTCAATGTTATCATCTACAGGGAATTTGTTGCGCGATTGAACCATCATAAGCATGCGTGCTTTGGCCGTCAACGTACGAGGCTTCCCAAGCTTCTTCAATAATATGCAACACCCCCACTTTCAAGTATATGGAGATGTTGCGAGGTAGGCCACGTATTCGAATGTTGTGTAAGCCAGGGTGGTCCACTCCACCATAGTGAACAGTTTTGCAGTTCCTCAGGTTTAGCTCGGTACCCAACATCCTTGCAAGCCGCTATAGATACATTCTATAGGATTACAGCAATATGGCTCGTGACATAGGTTTTCAAAATATGAGGCGGCTTGTCCAAACAGGGAAGTACGATATCTGAAACACACCATATATGCAGTTTATATTAGAGCTGCTGGACATTACTTAAGACGAGCTTCATGGGCCGAGTGCAAAGAACTGCTTCGGACTACTCAACTCGAGGGAGACTCAGTGTCTGCAGAGGAGCAACTTTGATTATCGCTACGAACAGTTTAAATGAGATTATGCCTGCGGGAGAGGCAGTACGCAGATAGAGTGCAGTGCGATAAGTTTTCTCAGTAGCTTCAAAAATTCCATGAAACTGTATATCCGGGCTTATGGACAAATCGATCCAGCGTGAAATATATTTTTCAAAAAGGTATGCCATCTTATGAAGCAAAGAGGCTTCACTGCATAATCTCAACCACTGTATTGCAGCCAAAGTTACTGCAACAAAATCTTGGCTTGCATGATAATCGTTGAAAGCCAGCCTACAGAGTCAAACGAAGCTGAAACATATTTGTCGCTTTGTTATTCAAAATATGACATCCACAATTTTGATAGAATAAAAGGTATCTGTCATGGCGTTCCATGTAATTTCGAGTATCTTTGCTGCACTAATGTCGTGCATCTTGAGTCAAATGGAGTCTAGACGATCATCGGGTGCAATCTTTTGCAGCCATTATAAGCAAACTGGTGTGGAGTACGAAGTGCCAAATAGGGCGAGCAATGAATGCCAAACGCAATCGTGGTCAATCATGGATAGGGTTACCAGGAGCAGTGCGAAGAAAGATACGCTGAAAGTCACGATCATCTGCAGGCGATACATTTTCTCAATATCACGTAAAAACTTTTCGATTGAAACACCAATTTAGAATTACGCCAAGAACATCGGCTTGCCAGTTTCAAGAATATCCGGCTGGAAGGACAATTAGTAGTTGAACAATCAATATTATTCAAGTATGGGGTTGTTGCTTTAAAATTGTAAGCCTTTTTGAGTGATTTCTTCAATGGTACAAGTAAGTTTTTATGAATTTATTTATGGAATCTAACCTTCTGTTTGAAGATATCCACGAATGTATTAAATAACAGAGCTATTTCCACACCTATAAGATTTTGGAATATTGGAATGAAGTGGCAGTCACAAAAGCGCTATCGCTCTTAACATCCCACTAAAAAACTTAAAAAATAATGCTCCTGTAGAGTATTACAAAATTCGTTTCCATTAAAATACAATTTTCTATTCCCTAAATTCCAATTAGAAGTTTCACTTGTGCAAAGACTAAAAACAACAACAACACTGCGACGCACTATAACAACAACAAAATTGTTTAAGCGCATTCAGTAAATAGCAACTCGAACTGAAATCTATTTGCGCTTTCAGTTAGCAAAGCACTTTGGCTTAAACTAAGCAATTTCTCTGCTGCAGTTCTTATACGAGTACGAGTACGACTATGTATGAAACTACCTACCTATCGTAGCTACTATATATGTAGCTGAAATCTATGAGAAAGATGAGATCTGCGTCAGTTTCGGTCAGCATCAAAAATACAATTAAAATTTAATGACGAAAAGGCGGACGATGACGTTCGACTACTTAAATTGGTAAAAGAAAAACTGCTGTACTGCTGCGAAGCTTGAGCAAATCCTCAAAAACGCCCAAATACTCAATTTGGACATAGGTAAACCTAAAATGTAATATGCTGCAAACGAATATGGCTGAGACTGATTTTTAATAAACTTGCCGTCGAAAATAGACGATCATAATAATGATAATAATAATAGTTCGAACTATAACTGTAACAGTTATGTTTAAGGTGACCATAGTACTTTTTGGTAAAAAAAATTAAGAAAAATACGGATATTAATGTAAGTTTTAAACACTTTTGTAACTAGTAAACTTTTCAATGTGTTGGTAGCCCTTCCACTTTTTGATTCTCCCCACCCAAAAGCTGTCCGTATATTCGTCTCGGTTTACGCTTTCATTCAGCCGATTTACCCTATCAAACCTAAATAATTTTACTTCAAATACTTGAAAACTATAAAATGAGAATTTTTAACCTCCCTTTGTATTCTCCAGACATGGCTCTCTGCAATTACAGTATGTTCCGATCTATGAATTTTGGCCTGGCTGAGCAACACTTACCTAATTATGAAGATAAAAAATGTAGCGATTCTTGGATTATCTCCTTCTTCCGACATGGAAACCGAATGCTAACAGAAAGAAAAGTCAATCAAGTATGGTCACCCCTTGTATGCTCCTACAGCAACAAGTGAAGCAAAAACGATAGAAGGAGGAGGAAGTATATATGCAGCAGGTTATTAGAAGATTGAAGCAAAATCGCAGTCACTCTGCAATCTTCAGCGCGCATTTTTGACGTTTGCCAATAAACTCGATTAAGGTACGCTCAAAAATCGGTTGCGCTGATGGCGTAAAGCGATCCGGATGAATGATGCGCTGCGATGCGCTTGCTAAAAGCAGCACAGACCAACCGACAGGGCAGCTGGCCATTGAAACGCTGGAATTGAGTGCAGAGAGAACTCTGCGCTGCTTCACACACAAAACTTGAACAGAAATTGCACATGGTATAATTTATGATTTCATTAAAAAGAAGCATCTTGAACGAAAAGGATGACAGCTTGGATAACAGCAACAACAATAAGCACAAGAAGAAGAAGAAGAAGAAGAAGAAGAAGAAGAAGAAGAAGAAGAAGAACATCAACAATAATGCTTAGAACTAGAACTTAACTTAAAAGTGAGTAAGAAGAAACTTGGTTAATTTTTCGCAAACTGACAAGCTGCCTGACAGCGCTGATGTGGATGTCAGCTGGCCACCACGTCCCGCCGTCCACTGTTTACTGTGGAGGAGAAGTAGAGTAGTTTTTTTTTTTTTTTTTTTTTTCGTACTAGAAGAAGTGGCACAGTCGTGCCGCGCTTGAGCTCTTTTACTACGCGATTGAGCAATGATGTTCTTATTTCAAGCGTTTGCCGTCACAAATTATGGCTACGAAATCAATTGGCATCCATTGCTCAACGAGAGCTGCTTGTGCCGATGCTTTCAAATTACAACAATTGGGCTGTGAGCGCGGCTGCAACTTGAATTGGACAGACAACAACAAAAAACAAAAACAAAAACAAAAACAAAATCAGTGGAGAGTAAATCACCGCCCGCCCAAAATCACGTTCCCAGCATTTGTTCAATAGACAGAAGCTAGCTAAGCTACTATGGCACTTGCAATACAGCTGGAGGGCGATTCGAACTGAAGCCGGCCGGGAGGAGTTGAAAGTCAACGCCGAATGCTCAAAATCGAATCACGTATTTTGTGTTACACTTTTTACTATTTATTTCGAATCGAAAAAGAGTTCCTCGATCGACGTTGTACGTTGTTCGCCGTTCGTCGTGCGAAATATTTTGGTGCAGACAACTGAGTCGCAGAAACTAGCTTGAAGAAGGATGAGGCTGGTACGACGACTGCTGATGATGGCGACCATGTTGTGCAGTTTGTATTAATTTTGTTTTTCTTTTTTTTATTTTCAGTTAAACCGTTTTACCGCCCGCACTTCAACGCCATGTTACGCTAAGCAAATCAATAGTGAAATAGTTGTTCATGGTCGTTGTTGTTCATGGCAAATCAAATGCAGAAACAACAACAACAACAGCAACAACTCGAATCTATTCGACACAAAACAATATTGTTTATTGCAGTTTGGAGTTGGCGCTCGGGCGGAGCAACAACAGCAGCAGCTTTGGATGACGATGACGATGATGATGACTCCGGCAGATGCCCTCTTGCCGCAAGTTGCCACCGCTTGGCTGCCGAGTTGTTTTCTAGTTTCTTGTTGAGTCAGCGCTCTAAACTCGATTTTCGATTTTCGATTTGTTGCATGTTAAATCAATAAAAAATATGTTGTACTCCGCTTTAGCTGTACTTCTCCAATTGGAGTACATACTACAATATAACAAATGAGCAAACTGGGAAGGGTTTTGGTTTACAATTTTGGTTTGGGTGGCGTTTTCAACTTTCACTCAAACACTCACCAACGCCATCGAGAAATTCCCACTGCGTGTGAGTCAAGCTCGGAATTAGTTGAGTTGGCAGTCATTGTAGCCAGTTTTAACTTCAGATGCCCTTTGACCGCATTCGAAACGAATCAAATCAAATTCAGTTTCGTCTTGGGCGATGTTCGAATCACGCCCGCGAAATGATGTTTCGTCAATTAACCTTTTTTTTTCGTTCAAACGTCCAAAAGACGTTGTCATCGAATTGCAGCGCCGCAACAAAATACAAAAATAACAAAAAAAAATCAGCCAAAGGTTTGAGCTTTGATAGAGGCACATGTTGCTGCTTTTGTTAGCGCATATGGCTGCAATTGTTGCTTGCAGTTTGTGTCTCGTTGCAGTAAAAAAAAAAAACAAAAAAAAAAAAAACATTGCTAGCGTTCAAGTTGTTGTCGCAATGCCAACAACACAAATTCCAGCAACGAGCAACAAAAAAACATCAGCAACATGCGGCAACAACCGAACAAAAATGCTAATTCAGTTAAATCGAAATGGAACGCCAAGGAATATACTTACTACGTATAAATTGAAAACATGACAAACACCGAAGCTTATATACGCTCCATATGGAAGCTTTTATATGTATTAGAGTACTCCACTTTGGTCCAAATTGGATCATACTCATTTGAACATTGAACCGTTTAAAGTACCATTGAACATGAGTAATTTTCTAACTGCGCACTAAATTTTGCAACACATTATTGCCAACAAAATGCTAATAAACCGTAATATTAAGTGTGAGGCTCGACAACAGCTGTTCAACATACATTTACAATAAACAAGAAAATCAAGCGAGTATATAGTATTTGTGGAAAATAAATGTTACTGAATCTATATAGACTCGTATGTACTCTTAGTTCCTTTGTACAATGCATGAAATCGTTATCGCCTTCAATGAGATCATTTGGATTTGTATACGGAAACGTCAGACATTCTGCCGAAAATTTGGAATAACTCACGAAATCAATTAGGGGCCACCACCCATTAATATGTTGTATACATCAAAAGAAGGTATTGCTACGCTGGTAGCCTGGACTTAATCCGCTGAAGTAGGCTTTCTAGCCAGGCACTATCAACAGTCTGCCGAACATCTAAGAAAAAAAACACAGCATTACTTGCTTACATTCAAAAGTTTTTAGAATAAACTCAAAAACGCGATGCACGTGTTTCGGAGTACCATTATTTTTTTGGAATATCTTGGAGAAAGTTGGTAGTAAGCTTCATGGTCGGAAATCGGAAATAGACAGACGGCTGAATATCATATATTGCAAAGTCCAATGCATCAGGATGACAGCTGCCAACTTTCCGTAATGAGAATTTATACCCTGTTCCCATAGTTAAAAAGAGTAAACTAAATAATAGAACAGATCAGAGAAGTAAACACGTACGTGTTGAGTAAGCTTGAAGGGATGTATCGCTCTAACCACTTCTGTTCTTCTGACCGTCCGTTTGTCTGTATAAAGAAAAAGTTCTCTGACTTACAGAAAACAAAGTAAAACAAGTAAGAAAATCACAGTCGGGCGTAACCGACTGTAAGAGGCCCTGTACCAGCACAGGTCGCCTAACAAACACTAAATGTTCCCCTAGCTTATTACCAAACACATGACCACTTCTCACTGCACCACTAAGTGCCTTATAAAACATTTTTTTATGTATGAAACGAAAAGGGGGGTCGCTCAAATTCAATTGCTTATAAAATCGTCATTTATTATCCGATTTTGATGAACTTTTTGGATTTTGGCTTAGAAAGACGATATCTTTATACTGGCATACTTACTTTTTTTTGTGCCGAGGAAATTTTTAGCCTTGGGGGTGATTTTATGGGGAAGGGGGGGGGAAGGGGCAAGATTTCAAAATAAACTTGTAAAATTCCGGAGCAGTCCTAGTCGAATGCAAAAAACACGAAGTCTCTATCTATTACCGTTTCCGAGATCCTTTCGTTCATACGGACGGCCAGACGGACAGACGGACAGACGGACAGACTGACAGACGGACATGGCTATATCGACTCCTCTATCACTCCTGACCATAATGGGGGTAACTTTGGGGGTCTCCGACCATTATTTCTACCTGTTACATACATTTGCACAAACCCAATAGGCTCTTGTACCTTCGGTACAGGGCCTAATAAACTTGCGGTATAGACTAGCAGCCGCTTTATAACAGTAGTAAAAAAAGTACTCTAAACATTTTTTTAAAATTTTTTTTTTTAAGTTTCAATCAGGCCCAATTAGGAATATGTACGGGGCTCTAAAGCTAAAAGCGCTTGCCGGATCTTCTTTGAGTAAGAATAGAGCGACATTTCTTACAAGCTATGGTGTTCTTTATGCAGCTTGTTGCCGAACTATTTACCTAAATAAGAGTCAATGGCAAAATGACTTAAAAATTGTTTTTCCATGCTTACTCACCACTTATTTTGAGTTTCTGTATGAAACAATTTTTATTGATGTTGTTATTTTGCTAAAAACACCGAATTTCGTCGACCTTATATTAATTCTTATAAAATATTCGAATTAAGTCCAGATCGGACCACCAGAAAGGGTAGCTCACATACAAATCTGTCTCAACTTTCTTTGGTTTTGTAAGAAACAAATTTGGTGCGTTTTGCGTCAATCCTAATAAAATATTGTATTAGAATCTAAATCGGACCACTTCGGTTTTGGGTTCTTTATGTCTCATATTCCCTCTTCAGCTGGGTAATATTTAATGAATGTGTCAGCTCTTCTCTAGCGAGCAGTAGCCATAAAATGATTATTGATACTTCGACTAAAGCACTTATTAGAATTGATTGTAATATCAAATTGAGTGTTCGATAATGAGAAAATTTCTGGAAAATTTTTTTTTATGTTCAACATGTATGTATGTCATCGTTAAAACTATCCACAAAATACAAATATAAAATTTTTCCAACTCGTATTTGAGTGATATCAGAAGCTAAACTTTTAATACACAGTTTTTACTGACGATTTTTATTGAATTGTGCTCAACGACTGATGAAAACTGATATACCATTTATTTTGATCGAATATCTCGAATTGAAAATGGGTAAAAAATCCATACATACCTGCATTAAAAACGAAGACAACAACAAAAAAACAGTTGCCGAAGTTTTTTATGTGCACAATTTTTTCGGCCGGCGCACTTTTAATTGTTAAATTAGTCGAAAGCTGAAACTTTGTGTCTAATTAAAAGTCAACAGCACATCTCTCTCACTCTCGAAGAAGAAGTGGCAGAGGCGCCTCAAACTGCACCATGGACTGACTCAAGACGCTGTGTGTGGCGCAGAGCTGAGCTGCGCTGCACTGAACTGAACTGAGCTGAGCTGAGTTTGTTCTTGTTGCTGCCAGCTACCGTATTCGAAAAAGGCGTTCCGGCGGGTTAAGTGAGGTTATGTTATTTGTCAATTTCTTGCATTTCATGCTGTTGTTGTTGTTGCTGCTGCTGCTGCTGCTGCTGTACTGCTGTTGCTGTCGGCTCAAATACAGGCGGGTTATACAGGTTAATACATCTGCTAACTAATACTACACCCAATTGCATAGCATGGGAAGCGCTTTCTAAAGATAGCTAATACTATTATTTTTCTACTAAATACAATTTTTCTAACTTTCAACCAAACCAAACAACGAGTGGGCGTGACCTTCAACGTAGGTCAATACAAGTTGAACTAAGACAAACATGCCGCCATTTTGATTTCCTGCTTTTTTATCCATTTTTTTTTTCTTTCATGCACCATAAATCTATGCGCAAATTGGTTTGTTGAAAAATTTCCAAATTTAAAATAACGCGCCATAATTTTCAATCAATTAAAATAAAACAAGAAAAAACTTGTACAAGTTGACAGCGGCCGACAATGAGAAACAATAAAATCTTTGACATCCACAAATACGCTGGCAAAATGTAAAACGATTTCCACCAATTCGAGTCGAAATGATGTCGATTATTATCATTTATCGCATTAAAATCAATAAATAGAAATAAAAACAAAAAATGTTGGCAGCGAAATTTGTTTAAATTATAAACAAAGTGCAATAAATTTGAGCAATAAAATTGTTTATGCAAATTGCGAGCAGAATGCCGCATCGTAAATCTTCGCAAGAAAAAAATATTGTATTATAATCGAATAAGCGATTCGCATAGAAATTTATTTAAAAATATAAATCCAATCGCAAATTATGCGCTAGTGACTAATGAAATTATAAAACAAATGTGCCTCATTATTGGACACTAAAAACACCATTAGTTATGCAAATAGAAGGAGATGAGCTTTGTCAATGATTCCGATTTTGATTTTGATTTGAATTTGGGCAAGATTATTTCATTAAATTATATACAAAAAAAACTTATTTATGTGACAGTTTGAAATGCGAAAACAAGCAACAAATGTCAGAACGACAGTAAGCGACACCAAGCGATCATGCTCCAAGTTGATCCATAAAATGTTGGAATTAATGTTAAGTTTATGTACAAAATGCCATGAGATGCCATGCTAGACAAATGGATTAAATGAATATATTTATTTATATATTTTTATTATACATTTATTAACTAAATACGTATAAATAATTCACACCTATTTAACGACTGAGTAGCAAAGGAAGCTGCGCATGCGCAACGGGCGGTCCGGCGTTTTGCGGCGCTTCTGTTGCCATTGTCGCTTATGGAGCGACGATGAAGTGCTAATGACGCTCGCAACGAGTTTTAAAGCTTATTAATCAAATAAAATCTAAAGCGCACCGCCGGCCGCTCCGCTACTGATTAATGTCGCGCGAAATTCACACGCCCCCAGCGCAATGCGTGACGACGTTTGCAATGCGCACGGATACGCAACGCAAGCGCCAAATTTGTACAGTTAGCTGAGGCAGCAAATTAGATGTCGTCGCACCTAGTCCAATTGGAACACATGCAACTATGGTGTTGCTGCTACGACTGCGGCTGCTCCTGCTGTTGGCCATAAAAATGCAGCTGCCTGCCTGTGAAGTGGCTGGCTGTCTCTCCGTCCGTCCATTTGTCTGTCTGCTTGGCTGGCAAAGTGAATTGCAATAAATAAAATCATCAAAGATGCAAATAACTCTTCGCACTCGCGTATCGAACAAGCGTTAAAGCAGGTTGCTGCGGCATTGCAGCTGCGAGGGTTGTTTAATATTGTTTTCAAAGAAGTTTAAAATCAGCGGTAGTAACTGGAGTTGATGCTTTTTTAGATAGACGAAAAGAAGAAAGAACAAAATGGAATAAAAAACTAGCATTCCCGAGGCGCATTTCAACACCTCCTTTTGTTTTTCTCTCATATTGCATCTTGACGCTGCCCATATTTCTAGTAGAACATATATTTCCGGGTACTCTTTATGCTTATCCATCTCCAAGAAATAAATTAAGAGAAATCATCTTTTTATCTGGTTAAAATTTATTAAAAATTTATAAATAAATCCTAGTTTTGTCCAGTTCTTCCCGATTTGTTTTCAATTGAATACTTTATATTGAGTTATTTGCATCCCGGTAGATCAATACAAACAGCTGGTCCATAATTTGTTTCAGTTCTTAATGAATTTTTAATTTTTCCGGTCTACTTTTGCAAATTCTTCTTTCCCTAGAAACCTTTTTCGGAATATATTTAGTTAAATCGATCCAAGCGGTGCCATCTAGCCGGCAACTTTCAACTTACTGCTTCTCCGCAACGTTATATGCTTCCATTTACAAAAATCAAGGAACACAGAAACCGCCAATACCTAGTTTACCAGACATGCTCTGCTATGGCTCTTTAGAATTTCTATTATTTTGGCCGATTTATATGGCTACGAATTAACATTATTACTCTCTAAAACGCCCTCCAACTCCACCAAACTCGGATTAGAACTCCAAAATTGAACATTTATCAATTTTGGGCTTATATGTTCTGATATGCGAAAAGTCTTTAAAAAAAAAAAATTACATAAAACCAGTTCGCAGCACCACGTAAGCAACCAATTTGGAATCTAAGCCAACCAGTGATTCATTCAATCATACACAAAAAAATTCATCAAAATCGGTCAAGCCGTTAAGGCGGAGTTGAGTGACAGACTTACAGATGAAATATGCCTGATTTGCTTTTTTCACTATTTTTTTCTTTACTCATTATTTCCATCCATAAAATTGCTTTTCTAATTTCAAACAAAAACTCAACAATCTACCCATTTTTTTTTTTTTAAGTTAAAACCGCTTACAGACGATCAAGCACATAGAAGCTTGGATGGATGGATGGATAGCTGAACGAGCGTGCAAGATAGTCTAGAGTGGCTGACTGGCTGGCTGGCTGGCATGCATGTTGTCGTCATAGACAACATAGCGCATATCGCTTCTCGTGCGCTACATGCAGCCTCAGCCTCACAGCATCGCTCTGGCTATAGAAATAGTCGCGCTTCTCCAGTTCCAGCACAACTCAACTTGCGCAGCTCCGTCACCGTCACCGTCCAACAAACGCAAAAGATAAACCCCGAAATCGTTATTATTATTTATTGCCGTCGATATTTTTATGTTGCAGCCGCAGATCGTGACTAACAACGTGAGTTGTTGCCAAGTTTACGTTTACGAGCGGCACAACGATATACTCTGACTGCTGCACCGGCTACTCCTCTGCGGCCACATCCTCACTGTCTGCTGCTGCTGTTGCACCCACCCAAATGAATACGGCAATGAATATTTTGTGTTGCATTTTGAGGCGTTGCAACTTCCACTGAGAAGTTTCTGGCTTTAACATTTCTTGGTAGCCATGAGTAGCGCGCGTTAAATACCGCCGAAAATGACCGGAAGTGACTGCAATGCGTCGCTTTAAGTAGTCGTTCAAGTTGTATCTACTTACAATATGTATGTAGTATATAAATGCTCGTATAGACGAGTAATGTGTCCAGTGTTTAGCTTAGCTTAGCTTTGTTGTTGGATGAGTGTTATGCGATTTTGTATGCTGTGCATGCGCATGAATCATGAACTTGTAAAACACAGCAGCGTGCAGAACATGCCGCAGAACAACAATGCCAAGTTAAGAATTGCTTCCACTACTACGAGTACTACTCAGCACCCATCACATTTGGGCGGCGTAGGATATACGGACCAACAGATAGACAGACAGACAGACAGACCGAGAGACCGATCGACCGACCGACCGACAGACAGACAGTCATATAACTACAAGCAAATGTTGAGTTACGCGATCGATACGTTGCGATGCAATCCGTTTCGATGAGCGACGCTTGGTTGCATTTAAGACACGATCGCGTCGAGACAAAGTCGCTTACTTTCGCTTGGTCATGAATATTAAAGACATTAAGTAGACAACAACAAATATTTACAACAACAATTCCATTGACTTTAAGAACAAGTAAGAACATTTTGACAGTCAAGTTAAAACACGAGCAACTGGCAACATTTTGTGTTAAAAAGTTGGCAAAAGAATCGGCTTAGTACGCCTTAAACTATGCTACAAAATGTGAGTCATGAACTTTTTGAGCTATTAAACAATTTTATAAATTTTTATGTAAAGGAATTTCCTCATGTGTACCCGGAAGTGAATTCTTTGTTCTGCTTTCCAACTTCAGAAATATATCGGTATTTCCATTCACTTATTCGCAATGCTAAGAGAATTCGAATCGCGATATATTTCTGTAGATGAAAAGTAGACCATTTTAACGAAATTCGGAGACCGAAACAAAAAAAAAAGTTTATTTGATAGGCGGGTCTGGTGTACCAATTGAAATCTTTAGCTGCTATAGCCAAGGAGGGGGTACATATATCATCCCACTGCTCACATATATCTTCAGTGGACGGAGAGGTTTCCAGGAGCAGTCTGGTGAGATCGAGAAAGCTTCAGCAATCTATTGTGATTGTAACTATCCGACGTCCAACTTTCCTTGTGTATTGAGACATACGATGGGTAGCTTTCTTTAGGTCATACGGAACTGGTTGCTAATGTGGACCATAAGCAAATTACTATTCAAAACAGTTAAATTCAAATCAAGTCATGTATTAAATCACAACAAGGCTCGGACATAGCCACACTTACAATGCCATGCACGCTGTTACCAGTATTATTAATATCAAGGCGAGTTTGGTCACTCTAACGTCCATCAATTAAGTTTGAATTGTTTCCCTACTGAGCCCACAACCATCCAAACATCAACACCAACCTACATAACTATTCAAGAAATCGAACACCCAGCTGTGAATTTCTGGGCTTTGATTTACACGGAAGGCTCAAACCATCTGTTTCATCGACTTTCACAGTCGTGAACAGCGCAAACACAATAATTGCGGGAAGGGATAACAGTTCCAGCGGCTGCACTGGGCTGGTCACCTCATTCGAATGGTTGAAAGAGTTCCAGCACGCATGGTTTACATGTAGGGGCCTAAACTTGTTTGGTGGATGCCGAAATAGAGGACGGGCACGCGTTGGAATGACCAGGTCTGGAGAGATCTCTCCGTACTTGGCATTCAAAACAACTGGTGCCAGTGCGCACAAGATTACGCCTTCCTAAATGCGGCCATGATCGAGAGACGGTTGAAGGCCATTTAAGTAAGTTAAGTAACAGTTCCCTCCATACAACTTTACCGCTTTTTTTGCTAATAAAAACAAGAGAATCCGTATCATAGCTACAAAGTAGTGGGGGAAGTTCATCACAGCTCATTATAAAACAATCAGAATACTCTGAACTCCCAGCAACAAAGGGATCTCTGACAATGAATATGCAGATAAAGCCGCTCACGATATTCAATACGCACCAAAGATACCTTCTCAGCCATATCAACACCAAGGACATATATAACTTAATAAAATGGCAACTCAGGAAGAAAAAGCTAAATGAATGGAGACTTTTCAACCACAGGTACTCAGCAATTAATCCAAACTTTCTTAAAATCGATTTTCCGGCAAAAAATTTTAAGGCATGCATGGGATACTTTCTTTCGCCCGTAAATCGGTCATACCCCAGGATTCAAATCAACACCTACTTAACGGCGCTGCAAGACCAAACCCACACCCCCTGCCCGTTCTGCGAACAGTGGAAATTTTTATAATTTGTTAAACAAAAAGACAAATGATGTTTCTTTAATGTGGGACCGCACATTTTTTATGTACGGACTTCTTCCAAGACTTCTTCTATATTAAGTCGATATGAGCTGCATTTTTTTTAACAGATTTATCTCACCTGTTTTCCTTTAATATTCTTTCTAAACATTCTTTGATTTGATTTATGGACCTTTTCGGAGAGGACTTTACATAACTTGAAAAAACCTTTATTTTTAATGAGAATCCCTTCACACGATGTCAGGAAGCAAAAAAATGTGATCAAAGCAAAGAATACTCAAAAATCCTCAATTCCGACATCGATTTCAAAATACACTAATACTCTAATTCATACTCAATTCGACCTGAAACATTTAATGAACTCAAATCAATGCATTTTTCTCATATCAAATGATTTTGAAATAAAACAATACGTAACTCATGTCATTACCTAAAAACCTTATCGACTGTCCATCATGTAGCGCACCACAAAGCTGCTACAAACAATGGACGCACCGCACCAATGTTCGCCCGACGACAGTCCAGAAGATTTTCGTGTCGCATGTCGCAAATGTTGCAAAACGTGATGTGGCTTTGTATAAATATGCATTTATATACTATATAAAGAGATACTTGAGAAGCAAAAAAAAAAACAACACAAAAATAAGCAAAAAATAAAAATCTTTAAATACAACAAAAACTGCGAAAGCGTTTTTACCACTCATTCATCCAATCGACATCCATCGAAAGCGACGCGGCGCGACGCGACGACAGTAATCGTCAACTTCAGCCGCAGCAGCGATCAGCGTTCAACGATTTTAAGTTGAAAATGGGCGCGCTTCTGACATTTCCAATTGGATTTTCGGGCTTTAGCACAGTTAAATCTACAGCGGCGGGGTATAGCGAGGCTAGACGTCGATTGTACTTGAAACGCATTTAGAAAGTGCCAACGAATTATTTATAATTTCTTTTCAGTAAAAAAAAAAAAAAAATTACAAATTCAACGGAAAAATTTTACACAAAAATAATAAAAACAGATGAAACGCCTTTTTTTTATTAACGCGAAAAATTCATTAACTAAAAGCCAAAATTAAACTGTCATATTAAGCGCAATTCAGGAAACGAATCGAGCGAACGAACGCGTATAAATTTAAATTGAAACATTCACAATGAGATTTAAATCCACCAAAACCAGGCGAAAAGCTGGTGGAGTTGCGTTCCATTTTTAATGAACGGGTGCGAGGTGGCTTTAAATGTTGTAAAAACGCGCGCATTTATTGGACCAACTTCAAAACGAAGACCGGCAATTACTTTGCATCATCTGCGCCTTCTTTAACTCTGATCCAAATTATATGCTACAAGTTGCAAATTATACGAAAAATACGTGAAAAATAAATGTAAAACATGAATCAACGCACTCGAAATATGAAATATTTTTATATGGCAGCTATATACCTTTCACACATAGATTTGAAGTGGCTATAATAAGCAAAGCGAAAAATTTTGTAACGTAATGTTTGAGAAATATTTTGAATATGTTACAAATGAAGTTTATGCATAAAAATTTGATAAGCTCTTCGATTTTTGGTGTACCCGTATTCAATTTAAAATTAATGAACATAATTTAGCATATGGAAAAAAGGCCCCTAGAAATTTTTTTTGATTCGGATAGCTTTCGAGACACTCTTTCCCATGGTGAAAACCAATCATTGGTCGATAGTGAGACTCTGCGAGTGTAATAACAGTCACCCATATAAGAAAAAAAACAAACTGGGCTACTCATGGTACGAAGGTTGGGTCATTCTTAGCATTAGTTCGATGCAAATGGGAACACAAACTTCATAGCGTATTCCAATAGCGAATTATTGAGAGTTGAAGTGAAATGGAGAACAAGGGCGATAAATCGAGATAGATAGAAATATGTAAGACCAACATTATCAAAAAATTTCATCCAATTATAGATTTTTGTTATTTAAATGTTTTAATTAAGATTTTTTGAATTTTTATGACTCAATACAGAACTGTTTCTTTTTGAGATATTTTTCAATTGTATTCTGGTGTTTTCTAAAAAATGAAGTAGAGGAAATATTTAAACGAGAAGTTTTTAGTAATTAGGTTTAGGAGTTTATAACTGTATATAAATAGTTTTTGCAGCGTTTTATAGCTTTGATTTTGCCGAAATTATGAAGTAAATATGGAACTTCAAAATAATATCAAATAAAAGAACCTCAAAGTTTGGCACTATTTAAAAATAAATTGAAAAGTTAAGAAAAATAATTTTAAAAAAAAACTTGCTATAACAAAAAAAAAACAACAACCACAACTACTACTGTAGGTAAATAAACTTAATAAAAAAGCAGCCACAACAGGCGACAAACCGAGAGGAGTGGAGGAGACCAAAAAAAAAAAACAATCAAAATTTTACAAGTCATTCAGCGGCTGCAGCAACAAATATCTTCCTTATTGGCATAGAGGCACAATAGAGACGGTAGGGAGGGAGTATGTACATATTATAGTAGCCGCCACTACCACCAGCGCAGTTCGAGTTCAAGTCCAGTCCAGCTTCAAATTTTAAGTCGCTGTTAGTTTGCAGTCAGTCAGGCAGTCAGTCAGTCAGGCAGTCACTCAGTTAGTTCGTACCAACATGAAATCAAATTAAAAGTAAGAATTTAACAAACAACAACAACGAAGTCCAATAAGAACAACAACAACAAGAAGTACTAAAAAGAACAAGAGCAATAACAACAAAAACTACAACTCCGAAAAAAAAGGAAACCATAAAACCAACCAACTACAATGAAGGCTACTTATGCGACTTTATAATACGCTATTAAATTTTTAAATTTTATTATTAGTTATATTTAGCTTTTAAAATATAGTCAAGTGCAACAACAAAAAGTCTGTCCGGCTCGAAGGACCATGTAACATTCTTTAAGCATTCCAATAAGCGAGCAACGAAAGCACTAAGAACGCTAAGATATAATACACTCGCGCCAAAGCTTTTCCCATTTCTATTATATACTGATATGGTATTCTGTTATGCGCTTCTTGGTATGGCCTTGAGCTATTATCAAAGACGGCAGAACACTGTCCTTTAATAGGGTTTTTCTAGTTTTAATAACAGCAAAAAGTTAAGTCCCGCGAATACGGTGGGTGAGGCATGGTTACGATATGGTTTTTTGATTATAGAGCGTACGACCCTCAGGCAAGATCTCACAATGCACCTCACTATTGTAATCGAAAAAAAACCGTGAGCGAAATCTTCATATTCAACCGAACTAGGTCTGCTTTTTTCAGTCTCTTCCGGCCGCTTTCATTGGGATGATTGCTGTTTGGCTTCGTGGATATAACCATGAACATAACCAATGTTGCGTCACCCTTATGAGTAAATAGAAATTTTGCAATTTCAAAACAAACTTCCTCATGCTTCATGCCGAAAACATCCCAAAAATTTACATGCTCAGCAATTTCTCTAATAGTGAGTCGAAGATTCTCCATAATAATTTATTCATATTTCAACGGTTGTAATGTGCTAAGATATCCAGGACGGGCATCGCCATTAAAATTTTCTCGGTCTTCTGAGAAGAGCTTGCAGCATTTTATAAATCCTTTTTTTTCCTCAAAGAACACTCGCCAAATGCCACAGTCAACGCCTATTTTGTACCAAATTTTTAGTTTTAACTTAGAGCTGAGATTAATTCGTGCAGCAGATGAAGCTCTCTGACCACATGCAAAGTCGTGTGCTCACCAATTGTCTTTTTTTAAATGAGGCACATTTCCATCTAGCTGGGTTGTAATCATGCAAGATCTTCGCATATGCGGGTCCGCAAATAAAAAGGACATCGTATAAAGAACGATATTATGGCCGGTTGCATCATCTTATGCTGTCAATACAGAGCACTTTAATGAGTTGGTGGATGACTTGTATATGCCTAATATTAAAGTGAGGGCTTGTTCTAACAGGATGGTCTCACACCACACATAACTCAACATCATCATGCGCCGAAAATTTTCAAAGTATGGAATCTCTCATCATGGTGACGTGAAGTACTTTTTTCACGTTATGAATTCTAACTACTCCAAAAGTCATATTTGGGCTTCATTATTAGAACCATATTATTAAATTTGTGTAGCAGAAAAAAGTTTGTCGGAGGTTTGGGACAGAAATTTTTGCAACGCGGCTAACAGCGCGTGGAGTCTACCAAAGGGCTATATCAGAGCATCAATTTGGTTTTCGGCGTGGTCATGCACAGTGGAGCCAGCTCACAGGTTAGTGAACCACATATTAAAGGCGTTGATGAAAAGAAGTATTGCAATGAAGTTTTTGGGGACGTACAGGAAAAATTTGACCGAGTATGGCACGCCCTTTCTTCTTGATGATACGGTCTTACTTGGAAGACCGTAATTTTCAAGTGAAAGTGCGAGAGAAGATCTCAATTGTCCATCCCGTGCAAGTATGTACACGAGCTAGAGAATTGGGCCAATCGATGGAATATTAAACTAAACGCAGGGAAGTGCATAAATGTATTCTTTCACATTTAGAAAAAAAAAGCCGCACCAGATTTGGCTTAACAACATCGTCCATGATCAGACAAACTAGGTCTAGTACCTAGGTGTGACGCTGGATAAGAGGCTTACATTTGGACGACATGTCAATAATTTAATATCTAGATGTTGGCTCAGACTAAGGCAGCAGAATAGGAGGAATAAGCTAGCCTTACTGTGCGGTAGCTCCTATTTGGAGATACGCTATACAAATATGGATCATTGCAGACAGGCAACCATAGCAGTCCTGTCATAAGCGAAACCAGGATGAAGGATAGATGGTACATTTTAAACAACATTCTAAGTAATGTACGTAGACGTATGAGTGGAGTATAAAAGATACATTCACTTATTAAAACAACTATTCGAGCATACCGCACCAAAAAAGTTTGAGTGAAGAGTACAAAATATAACACGAAGCATGGTACAAACGCTGAATAGATATGATATGAAATAAAGTGTAGCTAGCAGCAGCAGCAGAGCAGGCGGAGATGAAATGTACAACCGAGCGATGTATGTACATACCTACCTACCCTACCATACCCTACTCTAGTACAATATAGCAACGTTTTGAAGCATAATCCAGCACAGAGTCCGGCACAGAGCACCACCGCGCGAACATTTGTGAGTCGGGCAAATAACACTTTATTTCATTCATTTAACAGGTTTCATTTATGAGCGCCGCCGCCCCTACCGCGCGAACAGAGTATCGCGAATAACAGAGACAGAGCACACACAAGGCTTGAAAGAGACAGAAACAATGGTCAATGCTGAAGCCAAAGTAAAAGACCAGACAAGGTAATGTTCCCACGAAACAGGTTGTTGTTGTCCGCGGCGCAGCTCCTTCGACATCGGCTTCATTTCAGCTTCAGCAGCGACGACTGCAACCACCACTTCGGATGCCGCTGCTGACTGCGCGTTGAACTCGTGCACAGTTCTTCACCAGTTGCAGTGCAGTTGCAGCGAATATTTTCCTTTGCACTGGCATTCACAATAGCCGAGAGCTATGGGCCACCACTGCATTTGGACCGGACTAGGGCCAGCGCAATATCGGCACGGCACGTTCGTTGGGTTCGTTCGTTCGTACGTTCGGGATTTGTTGCAAACTTTGGCTTTTGGTGGTTGTGGCTCGCTGCACTTTTTATACACTTCAAAACTGACTGAGTGTGTGAAGGGTATTAATAATTTGGCGATAAGTTTGTTACGCATTGTAGTAGGCTTTGCAGACTGCATAAATATTTTACATATTCGTGATCAGTTAGTCTAGAAGACATAAACATGCTCATCTACATATATGTCTGGGTATTTATGAATACACTGGATGGGCCGCTGAAGCCTGGTATGGAGACTTTTTGTTACAAGCTGATAGCGTATTATTATTATTAGTGGGAATTATTAGCTGATAGCGTAATAATTCATCAAAAATCATCCATACATCCATCACCAATTTACTTTATTGACTCTGTGTTGAGGTCCCGGTGAACCGTAGAGCATATCAGCGACGTTAAGTAGCCACTGCACCTTTTTTTTTGGACCTGCATGTTTGAACTGTGGTTCCAATGTGTTCTTTAAAAGTGAGCCTTCGGTCAAGTTTTCACTCCATAGTCCTACGCCTTTTCAGCCTGAGGAAGAGGTTCATTTTTGAATTTCAGTGATGATGAGTTCCCCCTTCTTAGTTTATTTCTTTGTGGGAATGTTCCACTTTCCACAACATTCCTCATACCTTCTGACACTTCTTACTCGCAACCTGACCTAAAGAAGACACAGATATCATCTGCGTAGAATTTTCTACGGCATCAAAAATAGGAAGGTCACCTGAATACAAGTTATAAAGAAAGGGACCATGAAGCTGGCAGTACACGTTTAATTTTTGCCAGCAACCCAGTATGCCACACTCAGTGGAAGGCTAGCTGCAAATCGACGAATACAGTTTTGTCAAATGCTTCAAGAATGTTATTGATGTGTCCTAAGCAACTCCAAATAGGAGATTCGAAAATAACCCCTTACGATGTCTGCGAGACGGGTCGTTTCCAAACATTTGATAATGAGGGTAGGTGACTGATAGGCCGGAATGAGTCTACGTCACTTTACAGTGTGTGAGTCATCGTAAAGATTGCAAGCTTTTAAGCTGTCGGAAGGTGTTGCACCCTCATTATTGCGTTGAAGATCAATGCTAAAAAGAGAAGTGCATTCATAGGTAGCGCTCTGAGCGTGCTGTTGCACACTCCGTCATAGTCTGAAGGCTTTTAATGGCAGAGTAAAGGGTTCCAAGGGGTTGTCCGTCTGCAGTGGTGAATCTATAAATACATCCGTGGCGCTTATGTCTGTTGTAGCTGCCATGTTATGCGCTCTGAAAGATCCTTAGCAAAGACATTTGCCTACAAAATTTACCACTTTAGACACGCAGGGGTATTGACTGTCCTTTAATAATTTTAGTTAGAATCTAAACTACATCTTCTGAAGAGTATTAAAACTTCGTTGCCAGCAAAAAAATCTACTTTTTCATTATGATTGTTTTTTTTTTTTTTTGATTTGCCGCTAACACGGATCGATGAACGAATGTTAAGAGAGGGTTATATGGATGTCTACAATATGTACATATAATATGACTGTATATGGAGGTGCTACTATATGACGTTCGGAACTGCTGCAAGGCACATGACGGACAGACGGACACAGCTGGCACACTCAGCGACTCCGATATTCAGTTCAGTTTAACTTCGTTTTATGGCTACTCGTGCTCCTCATAAATATTTAATATGCTGCGGTTGCTACTCGCCCCATTCTTGCCACGGTTGTCGAACGAATTGCCGAATATCAGTGTGGAGGGAATTGCTTGTAAACTGAAATCTAATTGGAACAAGTACCACAGCAACAACACGTACAACAAAGAAACTATTTAGATACAAATTCTAATTTTGTTTTTGTATTTCATTTCGAAAATTAACGAATCCGTCGTGATTCAACATTTCTGTTGCTTTCAAAAAAAAAAAAACAGAAACATAAAGTAAAACGCTTTTTTATCTTTAGCGTCGCGTTTTGATTTCATTCATTTAATTTCTAATTTAACGCCTAACAATGCAAACCGTTGACGTACCTGCAACAACAACAACAACAACAACAACGACAACGACCACAAAATCGATATTCAAAATACATTTTTTTTGAATTGTACGAGTATCTTCAAATTCAACTATAAACGTGCCGCAATTTGTTGCTCATCAATTGTTGCCTCTATACCAATTAGATTTTTTGATTCGATTGTTGTTGCTGTTGTTGTTGTTAATCAACACATTCGCTCTTATTGCTGCCGTACCCCAATGATCAATGATAATAATGATGCCGATGTTGCCGATGCCGATGATGACCTTGCACTAAAATTCGAAAAACGCCACGAAAACGGAAACCATTAATAATATTTATGCTATTCAAAGTGTTTGGGCATGAAAAATAGTTGTTGAGCTGCAAAACAATTGTAATTACATTTATTATGCGCCCCTTTCATCATCCTCAACATTACTCACTTTTAAAATATTGAACCATCCATCCATCCAACCATACATTCATTTGTATTTATCTTGCGATTTCTATATACTCTATGCCCTAAAGATCGTCAGTCAGATTGTAGTCAACCAAGTGTGGATTAATTTACAAATAAGCAGTCAAGATAATGAATCATTTATACGAGTAAAAGGAGTTGATGAAAAGAATATTGAAGAATTTTGTCAGGATTTCTTAATCATATTTTTATTTTTGAAGAAAAAAATGTAGACTGAAGAATAGGAAATGCATTGTTCTTACTTTTGAAGATATTTTTATAGGACCATAGATTTAAGCGATATCTGTTGTATGATCAATATATTCATAGTTTTTGAATGATCGAAATACACATATAGTCAAAAAAGCTTCTACACTTGAGCATCCCATATTTTATGAGGTATATTGAAAGAACAGAAAAAAAATCTAGCATTAATGATATTACCCTAAGAAATAAAAAGAGACTAATGGATTTGTCCTCAGATGCTAAGATATATGCAGAGATATACTCAAGAAAATACTTCATGATTTTTAGGTTCGAAGACTCAAGCGTAGTCTAACACAACGTAAAGTAGACTCTGAATCAGACTCTGTCCACAGCAATGCTTTCAATGCAAACTGTGCTAGTTTTAACACTAGCAAGAGCACCAGAGTGCAAAATAACCCATATGACCACCCAGACCAGGTCTGTCCTTCCACACAATCCAAGTTCATGAGACCTCGAATCACTAAACCAGGATTGGACGATCTACCCTATGCTGCAGGACCTGCTCAGGAAAGAGAACCTCGACGATGCCAAAAAGGTCAAAGTTAAAACCTCATTAATAGCACCACACAACTGCATGCAAGAGACAAGATTCTTTTAGGACCATCCAGACCATGTCTGAAAAGCTTAAATCTATGTTTTGATTTCATTCATATACAGTGCTCCGACAATACCAAGAGGCCAGACAGCCCAATGACCTAAAGAATATCGTTTGATTGGCTGGACAATGATACATCATTGAGGTAACTTCCATGAAACAACGCAGCTGAGTGCACACTGGCTAAATCTAAACCACTTCTACAAACTGTAGCATGGACCACCTATTGTGCTTTAGCGCAATTATTGTGCTTCTCATCCGATTACAACACAGCTATTACAGCCTTCATATAAAATATTTTCCTTTAAACAACAGCTTTGTAGTTCTGCTATAGATTTTTGTTCCTGAAAATTTTACATCCTCGATAGTATAGTGGTTAGTATCTCCGCCTGTCACGCGGGAGACCAGGGTTCAATTCCCCGTCGGGGAGATCTATTTTTTTTTTTACTTACAGCAGTATGTTTTTTTTTTTTTATTATTCCAAGTACTGAAATTTTGCCCCATAGACAGAATTCAACCAAAACGCGATAGAGCCCTCTCAAATGGACATCGTAGACCCAGACGCCATCTGGTGAAATCACTTTCCTCTGCAAAGCAGCCGTAAAACTACGCACTGCTTTGGACCTTTATACAAAAAAGGACTACAAATATAAGGTTATACAGAGTAGCCCTTAAAGTAGACAGTATCCAATGTCGTCCCCGTTTTCGTTACATTGTTTGTTGTTTGTACCCCCAGTATTAGGCTATGAGGTACGATCTTTGTCAATGTGCGATTACAAACATCTAAATCAATGGTCGGCGCCCTGTAGTTCGTTATTGAAACGATACGCTCTAGCTTGCCGAAATCGGCTGCTCCATGACTCTTTAATGTTCGTTAAATCCCTTACAAGGCTGCGACGCAAATATCATTCAAAGATGTTTTCACGGCATTTTGAAAAGCTTTAAGATTGTCAAAAACACGTCAGGAACAGAAAAAAGTGGGCTCAAGCTAGATCGGAACTATGACAGCTCTGTGGCAATTGTTTGGGGAAACAGCGCACATCTGTCGCTTTTTTAATTTACCATGACTATACGTTGCACTACAAATATCGGAATGTCGCTTAACAACCCACAACACATCATCCATCCCTTTCTCATCTTCTTTAAACTCCTTCTCCCATCCTACAATACTAGAGAATTGATTCTCCACAGGCTTGCTGGCGAATTTTGTGAGTTTCGGAATGTTTTTTTCGAGTTTTGCCCAAAATTTGAAAGATTATCCACCATCTTGGAGCACCACATAGCCAAAACAAAAGACATCTCTTTCAGCTTAAACAACTTCAGCACATTTTGCCATAACTTAGTACTTGATAACATTTGTATTCAGAAGTCCTCCACCTGTATTAAAAAGAAATGCTTACCCAACGTTTGGGATGTATGAATTCTAATAGAATTTCGGTTGAGCTTTTGCAGTTATTTCTAAAAAGAGCTTCCTACAATTTTAAAAATTCCTTTGGTGAACACGAATAATTTTGAAGACAGTTTCCTCATAGATCTCGCAGCAGCGGCTTCTGCAAAAATTGTTGTATGGAACTGCTAACCAATGCCTATTGAGTACTGCCGAAAAAAGACTAAATTTCAGAATCCTACTTCTCAAACACGAGGAAGTTCTTTGAGCTTCAGCCAGCCACTGAACATGGTCATTGAAATACCTCCAGTATACATACCGAAAAGTATCTGACTGGCAGCGTTTTGCGTAAAATTATGCTCGGCAGCTAATCACAGTCTTTCAATTTAAGCGACTATCTTACAAAATTTGATATGATGTAACTCAATGTTATGTTATTTATTCCTATATTCTCGGCCTAAAAATTTCTACAGTGATCTGAAACCCCGAAGGACGATCTAAGGTCTAATTTAACACATACCCGGAGGGGAACTTTATGCAGGCAAGGATTTCGCCTTCGATCTTCGATTCAATACTTTGTTGGCAGAAGGCATTAGGTTTCCCATTGCCCTCACTTTTTCATATATTTGACCGCTTTACCCTCTTTTGTAGTGCCATGCGGTAGGGTAGACAGTTTGCCTACAACTGCCCATACCAATTCAAAATTTGGATATGGTGTTGTAGGCTGCCCGCTTAGCAGTGTTTGAATCATTTAGTGGCGCCAGTAAAATTCGTGACAGCTGACAGTAAAGAACAGAAGACTTGATGGAGCAAGTGCTTAGAAAGGAGGAAATGATGGAAACATTCAAAGTTGCTCGTCTAAATAAGTACTTACGAAAGCGAAGAAGTAGGCAGACCACGTGTTCGATCAAGTATTCAATGTGCTTCGGTCGTTCACCGTAGGGCTGAGAAGAGCTGAGAGAGATGAACACAACATTTTTCACACAAGTTTGAAACATTTAACTAATTTTGATAAAATATAATTTGTGCACTTCACCTCTACACAATCTAACCAACAAAAACTAAAATCAAGCGAATATGTTGTGTTTTATGTAAGTAAATATGTAATACTGAACTCCATTGCCTTTATTTAGACGATATTCCCATAGGAATGAACATGATTTTTACTTCCAAATTTGTGCTAGACAACAAGTTAATTAATATTAAATTGAAACTAAAAAAAAATACTTACAAACAGTTCAGGCTAAGGTCAAAACCGAAAAGTATTTCAATAGATTACAACCAAAGAAAAAATTGAAGTACGCGACTGTAAAAGTCAAGATTTTATTTAAAATTAATCGTTCAAAGCTTCTGTTATAACATTTAGTTCCGCTTTACATGTGTCTAATTAAAATTTACATATAACGCTGAAGTACTGAAGTATCTCAGAGATGCCTTACATATCTGCTATTTTGTATCTGTAAAGACTTATTCGTCAGCAGTCACTCTCTCGCCAACAGTCTTAAATATTTATCATGTTTGTTACGTTCCCATGAAAATATTTTTAATTTGATTGCGGTTTTTATGTCTTCATTAGCAAAATGGGAGAAAAGCAATAAATTAAAGATTTGTTTCTAGCGTCGCCGCACCATAGATCGCCAGTCTCTATTCACGCATTTATTTTTTTTTTTTTGGTTCGCAGCGATTTTTTTTTTTTTTCTACTCCTAAATTTGGGCGAGATTAGCGTTTGATTAATGAAGGCGATTATTCATATAAATATTCCCCCCGCTACGAACACTTACAAATAATTGAAACATTTTGTTTCTTCGTTGATTTTGTTAAATTTTGTTGTTGTACAAGTATTTAAAAGATTTGTTGTGTTTTGATCTATTGTCGATCAAGTGCAGCTACATACATATGTACATATGTATGTATGTTGAATACACGAGATACTTTCATCTTTGAGCTGAGATACATCGACAATCAGCGCGCATTAAATGCTAATGATCTTCTTGGCTGCATTGCGCATCGTTGCGCCCCTCGAACTGTTTCGATTCTTTAGTTTCGCTTGCTCGATTTTCTACTGCTTTGGAGCTTCTTTTCCACTTCAGTGCCTCGCACTGGCGTCGTTGCACTCGTTGCCAGCTCTAAAAGAGTAGAGAGATCATTAAGTGCGACATGTACATGCGCTTCCTGCACTGCTTCAAGAGTAACATTATTGATGGCCATGCAGTCAATGTCCAGCGCGATTTGCCACCTGTGCGCACCCAGCTCAGTGTACAGATTCATGGGTTTCGCTGCATCGCAACGCATCGCATAGTGCGTGTATCTGTTGTATTGTGGCACGCAGCTCGTCAATCAGCAGCCAGCAACAGCAGCAACAGCAGCAGTTGCCGCATTCAGAATCAAAATCAGAATCAGAATTGGCATTGCAATCAGAAAGAAGCGCATCAGTTACAATTGCGAATTGCGAACCGGTTGCCGCCGCACTTAGAGCTAAGCGTGCATTGATTTTTCCACGATTTTTCCAGTCTTGTCACTCGCTTGCTCGTTGCAATGATTTGCAGAACTTGATGCTTTAAGTTGCAACAATCTTCATATGTGTACCAACTCCTGTTGCAGGTTTTTCATTAATGCACCACCAGGCAGGCATTGGAGACGCTGTTGCTGTTGCTGTTGCTGCTGCCGCTGCTGATGAGCAGTCGCCGAATGATTTATGAGCAAGCGCAGCGGCGCAAACAAGCCGCTGATATGAGCAATCACCACAAGGTGACAGATGAATGAAACGCAAAAATTAAAATGAGAAAAATTTACACGATTAACATGCGCAATGAGATTGCTGTTCTAATTCGCGAGATTGTTTTTACATATGTAGATACTACATCTTCGAGTATGTCAAGTTCCAGTTTGCCGCATTTTTCACACGCCGCCGTCAACATCTACAAAGTCAAGGCTATGCTTCGCTCCATTTATTCGTTTTTGCATTCTCCTTTGAGTTTGAAATACTTTGTTTCGGTTCTGCTTGAATAGTTCACAACAGCAAATTCGTTTAACCCAAAAAGTAAAATAAAGAAATACTTACCTTCCATATGTTGTATACCCTTTTCAAAATACAAAACCGAAATTAAAGAAGAAAAAACGCTGCCGGCATATATGCATGACTTTGAGATACTCTGTACTCCCATTGAACTTTAAATGTGTTTTGGAGACATTTTATTGGAATTAGTGTAAGATACTAAAAAGGCTATATCCTAGGTCAAAAGCACGATGGAGATTGCATACGATTATTTTTCATAAGCTTAGAAGATGTTAGGTTCTACATTGGTAGTCCGGAATGAATGCCACCTTAATGCCCATGTGTTTTGATACGCCTTATTCTCACAAATTTTGACATATTGGTCTGAAGGTAGATTGTTTTAAAATCAGAAGCAACTCACTAGTTAGAATGTACGTAATTTGGCCACTAGAAAATACCGCTCCTATACAAAACTAGTAAAATCAGCGAATAGTGTTTCAGCGTTAGACTCCGCGCGGATTGTTTTAGAAAGCTAAACAAAGTATCGAAAATAAAAATATTTAACACCAGCATTAAAGCCATCCAGATAAAAGGCTCAGAGACGTGGATGGCTGAAGACAGCATTGACGGCTAGCTTCAAACTTTCGTCAACAAATATCTAAATCTTCAGGCCAGAAACGAACCCAAACACTAAACCTTTTCAACATCGAAATAAAGAGTCTTTAGTGGATTTTGAAAGATAAAACCTTGCGCAGAGAAGCGACAACAGTGAACAACAGTGAACACCACAAGGCAGCCGTCATAGATGCCGTCAAAAGCAAACATGGGTTCACACTTTCCACTCTGAAATCGGGCTCAGGAAGTAAACGTAGAGCCATGGAAGTCATTATAGGGCATTTGTTGTCTAGGAGCGATACTCTAAAAATTTTCAAAATTTGGAAAATACAAATGAATATATTCAATCATTTTTCGAACATAAAAAAATGATTCAGCGCATTCAGTTATAGTCCAGATCTGATATCAAGCTCACATTAAATAAATTCTTAATGAAGATAACTGACTGAAATACTCAAAATATTCATTACTATAGAACAAAATTCTTTCATTTGCTTATCTAAATCACTAAGAGCAAACTTTGTACTTTAAGTTCTTGTAAATTTCGCACCAAATCCGTACACCATTCAATTCATATAAGTATATGTATTCATATTCATATAAATATAGGCTAAATAAAATAAAATCAAATCAAAGTGATCACCAACAGCACAAAATAACTTAAACGCTTCTCTTCAAACTTCAAAGCAAGCCCCCAACCGAATAAAATGTTTAAACGTTTATACGAACGCTGGATGATGTTGTTGCTTTTGCTTTTGTTGTTTCTTGGTCAAGTTGGTTGCGACTAATGAAGATAATTTATTATGCGATTCCGTTTAATTAAAATCAGATAACTTGTGAAGACCGTAACGTAGCCATGGATGACGCGACGCTGACGACGGACGACGGACCACGTTGCTGTCGATGATGACGACGCGGCAGTGAAACTCCTCGATATGATCCCGTCTGTCGTTCCAGTTGCACCGAAATCGATTGAGCGCCTGGCGATTGCTACTAACTCTAACTCTGATTTCTTTGCTGCCTTCGCTGCGCCCTCTTTGAACAAAAGACATCGTTCGTCCAGGCGGTTGTTGTTCATTTGAGTCGTTTTGTTAATTTCCCATCAAAAGCAACAGCAGATTTCGCGTTAAGTTCAACAACTTTTAACTCGACTGCAACAGAAGTTAGTAGTAGCCAAACAGCTGCGACTCTTGATGCCGGACATTGAATTGGATTTGGATTGAAGTCGATCTGCTGATATGGCAAGTCGCAGTGTGCTGGGCTGCGGTGCGGTGTGGTTTGGTTTGGTTCTTTATCAGGATCTCACAATTTTTTTTTTTTAGCTTATTGTATCGTATCTTATTGTGTAGATTTCGCTTTCGAGATTTTATTGAAATTCTTGCCTTCCTTAGTCGGTGGTTATTTTCAGACTGTCAGCCAGTGAACGTCATTATCATGTATCTTTATTCTTGTAGTTTGTTGTTGTATTTTATATATGCAAATGGCCGCTTAATTGTTGCAAAGAGATTGATTTTAATGTGCAAACGCGATATACAAGATCGTTAAAGCGCAGGAAATCTCTATTTAAATGCTTGTCGAATTGACAGCAGCAACATCAACAGTGACACAAATTTGTTGCAAGTGACCACCGTAGATGTGTAACCACAGTCGAACTTTTGATGAGTCATTCTATGTGAAACAGAAAGTATCTGGAATTTACAACTACAAATAATAGAAAGATACATTGTTGCTGTGAGAAATTTTGACTGCCAATTTGGAATGCATTTCGGGGATTTTGATTTGAACTTTTAATTTTAGTATTTTAAATTTTTATGACTTGGCTTATTGCTGTTTAGACTAATCTAATTTGTTTCATTTTTTTTACATCTAATATATTTGAGTGGGCGGAGCGAAATTCACGCTCACGATCCCGCTTACAAATACAAATGTATATACTCGCCAATTTGCATTTACAAACAAATACTAGAAGCGCTAATATACAAAGAGCGTCGTGCAAAAAAGTAAGAGAAAACTGTTAAGAGAGTAGCTACTAACTGGTTTACGTGTGGATTGGGATTTCGCATATTATTTTGGAGTTAAGAAGCTAAAATGGCTTTAGTATTATTTACTATTTTATTGGATAATAATAATCGAATATAGCTGTTCAGATTTTATCTATTATTTAATTTAGAGATATATTTGCATATAGTTTATGAAGACTCTAACTTTGATGCAGATGATTATTTTGCGGAAGTTTTAGCTCTAACTGCGTAGTTTTTATGGATATTTTTTGATAAGAAAATGATACTACAATCAATCGATCCAAAAGGAGAGCTAGTCCTTTTGGTCGGAATTTGACCATAAACAATTGAAAATATCAAACACTTCTGCACCATTTCGGATTAATAATTGGCTAACTTTGCATAATTTTTGGAATTTTTGTGCGTAAAAACTTTGTTCTTAGCTTACATGGCAGTGGTGGAAATATCTCAGGGACTTTCATTTATAAATATCTTTGCGGTTTGTAAGGTATACTCACGAAAACTGTCAAAATTTTTCGCTTATCCGAAATCTAGAGAGCATAAAAGCACTCCAAAGTCATTTAAATAGATTTCCATTTACACCGTCTATTTGAGAAGGCAATTCGTAGTGTACAAATAAACCTTCGAGCTGTATTACCACTATTCGTGTTGCCGGAACCTTGCATTGGTATATCCACCAATAAAGCCATTTCAAACCTTAACCTATCTTGGATCTCTGCCTTTCTTTTAATGACTACGCTCTTGTCCAAGCCACGGATCTGCTATTTTTTGATTGGTACTAGATACTTTACATGTTTCGAGTCTATCCAAAGTCGATAACTCAAATCGAAGTATTTATTTTAGCAATAAACAAAATGTATCAATTCTTTCGAATGAAACGGGAGAATAATCTACGGAACCATAAGAACCTTCGAGCTAAAATTAACATCAATTCAAGCTCTTCTAGTTCCTTTTTTTATTAAACGTTCGATGGACCCATTTACAAACAACTTATTAACAAATTTTTTATTTACAGAAGATATGATCTTAAGTAATGTCGCCGTATCTCTTAATCAATTTAATATAGAATGATAATCGTTTATGCAATAAATGAAAAATTAGCAAAGAAGATACAAATTTAGACTTGCGCAAACTCCTTGATATTAATAAAAATAAGTAAGAAAAGTACAGTCGGGCGTAACCGACTGTAAGAGGCCCTGTACCAGTGCAGGTCGCCAAACACATTAAATGTTTCCCGAGCTTATGACCAAACACATGACCACTTCTCACTGCGTGAATATGAATGAAAAGAAAAGGGGGGTCGTTCAAATTCAATTGCTTATAAAATCGTCATTTATTATCCGATTTTGATGAACTTTTTTGATTTGGGCTTAGAAGGACGGTAACTTTATTCTCAATTTTTTTTGTGCCGAAGAAATTTTTACCCTAAGGGGTGATTTAATGGGGAAGGGGGGGAGGGTCAAAGTTTTAAAATAAACTTGTGAAATTCCGGAGCAGTCCTAGTCGAATGCAAAAAACACGAAGTCTCTATCTATTACCGTTTCCGAGATCCTTTCGTTCATACGGACGGCCAGACGAACAGACGGACATGTCTATATCGACTCCTCTATCGCTCCTGACCATAATGGGGGTAACTTTGGGGGTCTCCGATTATTATTTCTACCTGTTACATACATTTGCACAAAACCAATAGGCTCTTGTACCTTCGGTACAGGGCCTAAAAAAAATCGCATAATCTAACGCAAGCAAATTCATGATCTAAATAGGTCTTAAATATGTAGATGCATACACAAAATTTAAATGATAACTGATTTGAGCCTCAAAAGGAAATTTAAAAACCGTCAAGATTGAAAATCTCTTCTCACAAATTTTTTGGCCCAATTTAAAAACTAAAAATAAAAAACTTAAACAACAAACTTATCTACTCGCTAGGATTTCCATTGTAAAACTACAAAAGCTATGCCTACAAATGCAATTATGTATTTCAAAACCAGGCGTCCAATTTATTTATGTAGCAACAGCAGCAGCATGGTCCGACGCTCGCCTTGCTCGCCTCTCTTGCCACAATACCAACCCACCCCACCGCAACGCATCCAGCGCCTCTTATTATTATAACAGTTCAAATCAGAACATCTCCGGCTGGGCTTTGACCTGAACGCTTTGACTACTGCTGCGAGATGATGCTGCTGCTGCTTCTGCTGAGCTGAGAACGAGTCGATTTGAGACTTGAATGATCGCTGGAACAGGAAAAGAAATCGCGATTTTAAGTTCAGGCATCGCATGCGAAAATTAAGTGCAGCCTCAGTTCAGCAATAGCAATCATAACAACAACAAAAAAAGCAACAAAGAATTATCTGTGCTGTTGTTGTTGTAGTGTTTGTGAAGCAATAATGAAAATTTTTTATCGGATTTGATTATATGCTCCGCTTCACGCCCCTTGCGCCACTCCGCTTCCAACAAAATAGCAGCATAATCTGCCAATAAGAAAAGTAGCGCTCCATAGACGCTGACGCTTAAAGTGGCCTGGACTGGTGCCTACTTCTCTACTTCTCAAATCTAGTACTACCGCTCTTTGGCGGACAGTAGTAGTTGTTGCTGCTGCAGCTTCTCATTGATTCTGTCCGTCGTCGTGATGCACTTTAATGAAATGAAATCTTATACTATCATGAAGCTGCATTAGCCAAGTCGAACCAACAAGCAAGCGAGCGAGCCAACAGACAGCCGGCAACGGACAACTGCAACTTTGGCCACTTGAAGTATAATTATCTGGCAGTTTTATCCGTTTGCCGATATTAAATTTCTCATCACGCCCAGACTGCAAGCAACGGGCCCTCATCGACTTCGGCAGCAGCAGCAGCAGTGGGCCATGCTCGCAGTTCAATCTCAATCGCTTCAATGGCAACGGCAGCAGCTTGCTTGCTAGTAAGGTGTACCGTACCCCCAAAAGCCAGCAAAGTACCTCATGGACGACCGCGCGGGCGTCGTCAAACAATTAATAAAAGGCCAAATGTCTGCAGCACCGACCAAACGAACAGACCAGACCAACCAAACGAATGCACAAACGGGCGAATAAAATTTATGCTGCTGCCATTTTGTTTCCACGGTTTTCCCGCCAACACTTCCTTTTCCTACTGTAGTTGTTGGGCACTTTTCACGGCTTTTACCGTTTTCATTATAATTGAATCGATTTGAGCGCAAACTTTCTAAAATTGCAGCAATAGAAGATTTTTTCGATTTTTTCAGCAATGCAGCGGCAGCAGCAGCACGCTAACCACCCTCAGTGCGAAGGTACATATTTTGCTGCGTGTGACAAGCGAAGTGGTGCTTTGGCATTTTACAAGCTATTTCCAAAGGCGGCGACATTTTGTTTCTTTCGACGAGGACGACGACGACTTAAAGTGCTACACATGCAAATTGAATAACACTTCAACACTTATTATAATTTACATGAAGTTGGCACGCAACCAATGCCGCATGGCAGCAGCAATAGCGCAGACATAGCAGCCGAAATGATTATAGACCAATGCGCTGATTTGGGACAAGATGAACGCAAAAAGAAATTCTATTACAACAAAGAAATATGGCTATAAATTTAATAAACTTAATCCACAATCGCCAGCAACGCCGCCACCGCCACTTAGCCAAACGACGAAGACGAATGTGCACAAACGCTATACGAGCGGAGAAGCAACAGCAAGATCCAATGTTGCTAAAATACCTTGCGGTAAATAAATAAGTAACCTGAGACCAACAACACGCTGCAGTGGCTGACTGTCTGAATGCTTACCCATAGATCGCGCTGCCAGCCAGTAGAAGATGCTTCGCGTGCGCACTCATCTCAGACACCGCAGCGTTGCACTCGCATTTGATTTATATGCGATTTACTTAGCGGCTAACTCGCCAACTTTGCCGCGCAGCTACCACGTGAGCTGCTGAACGCAATTTGAGCTGCTAAAGTAGCAAAGACTGCACTGAACTCGTTCGCTCATAATTGTCATCGCTTTCAATGAATTGTGTTTATTTGTTTGTTTCGCTTTAAAATTTGATAGACTCAAATGGCTCTAGAAATTATGGAAAGTATGTGAAGTACTACGTCTTTGATTCAACAACAATAAGGCAGCTCCAGTATTTCATATGATTTACATTGCAAAGCGTCATCGTTATCATCTACTTATACGCTTATCTGCAAGATAAGGTGATAGTTGTAAAAAAATAAGTTATTACCCGACAATAAACTAAAACTCACTATGGCGCGCGGTTGGCTAGGAACCACAGCAGACCCATAAGGCAACTGGGTGGACTATTGTTGCTGGCGCCCTGTTCCACCATTTTACGTGCATCGTCTAACGACAGCTCGACCACTTCAATAATTTCATCTTCGACACCGCCACCACTTGTTACTTTATCGGCATCGGTGACTTCGCAGTAGTACATACTCTGCTTGGCACCCGAAGAGCCAACGCCGGATCTGTTGCGTATAAATATATATAAAATAAATATATTTGTCTAATACATATTTATAAAGCGCTTTTGTTCACTTACCTATACGACATAACCTCCTCAATGCGTTCGACAGGCACATCATAACCGCATTCCTCCAGCACTTCTTCACGTGCAATTTCCGGCCAGCTTTTATCCTTGTCCACAATGCCGGCACACAGTTCCAGCGTCACACCAATGGAAGGCGGAAACTCTTTAAAATCCAACTCATCTAAAGAGCCCTTACGTGTTGTTACTTCGCCATGGTATACAGCAGGACGAAACTGCCGCACCAGCACCAGCTTCTGACGCGTTGTATTGAACACAATTATTGAGACACTATCGTGCACTTTGAGTAAATCCCAGTTCTTTTCGACGCCGTTTTGTATGTAATAAAAGCGAAAAGGTTTCACATATGGCGAGTCCGGGGGCAACGGAGCCAGCCAGATCTTTGATACATTTTCCATCGATTAATATTTTTCACCGACACTTTCGCACATGAACCTAAACGACAAACGACTGCGAAATAAACAGCAGCAGAGACAATTATATAAATAGAATCAGCTGTTTTGTATACACTGAAAGAAAACCTGGGGTAACTTTTAGTGATAAGTGATCGTAGTTTAAAAAGAATTTAAAAAGTGACAGTATTTTCCAGAGTTTAGCACTGTTCAGACAGTAGAATATGTTCGACACTCTCAACATAATGCATTGAAAATAGCTTCAAAAATGTACAAATTTTAACTAAATGTGACAGCAAACGCAACGAAAATAAGTATTACTGCCAGATAACTGGCACTGTGTGAACTTAGCTTTTCTTAAAAATACTACATAAATTCAAAGTATAATGTACTCAAGTGGATATTATAACTTTGTACAAATCTATGAAAAGGGCAAAGAAAGCGAGAGCGACCCCAAAGAATATATACTCTTGAATTTAATTACTATCTGTCCGTTCGACTGTTAGGAAAAATGGAAACATATCTCAGAAACTTAAAGATCAGTTTTGGGATTTATATTCCCATTATCCACACATGGGCACTTCATCGATTTTATTTTAAAAATTTATTCATTCCACTTGGCTGGACGTATTCTAGATTTGTTGTCGAGGAATTCTGAACAAGATTCAAATTGGACCAATAAATTTAGAGTTTCACATGGAAAACTGGATTGATGGGCATGATTCAGCAAGTTCTCGGGAGCTATAACAAATGAATGCTACTGCTCTTCTGGAGTTTTCATTTTCAGCTCCAATTTGGAAAGAGCAGAAATAGGAGTTCAATAAAGAAGACGAGTTGCTCTGATGCTGGTCCGCGTTTCGATTTTTTGCAGGCGGAGCTGAATAAATATTTTCAAAATGATTGCGTACACCTCTCATCCGCTGCTGATAGCTCGTTTGATTTGTTTCACGTTCAAGAAAAATTCGTCATATCTTTAATAGTTTCGTTCAATATCTAAAGCAAATCCTGTAATATGTTAGATTGTATGGACCGGAATAATTCTATATTATATTTTCTCATTTATTCCAATTCTTTGGCGCTTTGTTTGCAAAAAACCATGTGAGTCCCACTATTGTTGCAGGTGGACAATTATTAACAGCACCTTTCCCCACAAGTTGCCATGCTTCGCTTAACGACAAGTCCACCACTTCGATTACTTCATCGTCAACTCCACCGCCTTCGGATACGCGTTGTGTATCAGTAACTTCACAATAGAACACATGTTGCCTGGCACAAGTGACACCAATGCCAGATCTATGATGAAATAAGTGACATAGTCATAAAAATATTCTCTACAATTTTACCAATACAAAATACCTGTATGTGATTATACGTTCAAAACACTCTGCCGGCACTTTATATCCACACTCCTCTAAAACCTCTTCGCTTACGATTTCCTTGAGTGATTTATTTTTATCAACCATTCCAGCACAGAGTTCGAGTACAATGCCTTTATGAGGTGGAAAGCGTTTTAGATCAATTAGCGCTTTATTGTCTTCTAAACGCATTTCACTGCTTACAACAGCATGAAAAAGTACTGGACGAAATTGGCGTACTAAAACCAAATTATTTTTTGTTGTATTGAATATTACTGTTATAACACCATCATGCATGTCCACCATATCCCATTGCCGCGAGACCCCATCCTGCACATAATTAAAGCGAAGTGGCCTTAGATAGATGGATTTCTCTTTAAGTGGTTCAAGCCATGCGCAAGTCACATTTGCAAGTCGGCTTATATCGCCATGTTCCGAGTATAGGCGCCGCCATAAAGTAGTCCAGTTTTTTAGCATATTAGTGGAATAAAAAAAACTTTAAAATATATTAACGCAAAAATACAATTTAAGAAAAAAAACGAATTTATATTCGTGTTGATATTCTAAGCAATGAGTTGCTTTATTTAAAAACAATATTCACATGTAAATGAAGCCCAAACAAATGGATCTACTCATCTTAAAAATTAATTCAAAATTTTACTGGTCCAGCTTATTTATAATCGTATACAAGAAGAAAGAACAGATTCACAAGTTGAATCACCCATTCTTCCACAATTAAAAATGTATCAGACTACACATCCCCCCAAATACCATTGCGTAATATGGTCCTTAACAATAAAAGCCTTTATTGAATTAGTTGTTTGTATGAAACTTGATTTATTTGAACTATTTTATCAATGCTGATAAATTGAAATATTTTTAAGCATCATTTAAAAATTTTTAGCTTTGTTTAATTTTTAATGGCAAATTTAAATTTAAAACGTTTATCACGCAATAGTTAACACAAGAAATTGCGCAACGCATACCAAAATTGTTCACCGTGTACAAGTCTGACAGCCACAGCCAACTTTACTGCAATCAAGTGTCAAACTATTTCTGGCTGGCGGTCGGGGTGAACGTCGATAACGAAGGAGTGCAAAACGAAAACTTGCGAAAATTACACAATTTTCGCGGAAAATCGAAACTAATTCGACTAATACTAGGCGCATAGAAGCGTTTGCAAAATAAATTCGACTCCGTCTTTCAACGACAACTCAACAAGATGATGTTCCGTACGCCATTGATCAAAGCAACGGGCGTTGCACGTCGCGCACTGTCCACATCTCCGCAGGCACTTGCCAAACAGATGACGGTACGCGATGCATTAAACAGTGCACTGGACGATGAGCTGGCTCGTGATGATCGCGTTTTCCTGCTTGGCGAGGAAGTGGCACAGTACGACGGCGCCTACAAGGTATAATGAAAAAAATAATGTCGACTGCTAGTCTGATTACGTAAACAGCTGCGGCATCGACCGAGCGACAGTGACAGCACATTGGCCGAGGCAGCGCGGGAAGTGTCAGCATACAAAAGAATGTTGTTGTGATTAACATATTAACTGTGTAATTGCAAGGTCGTCTAACATGCCGCGTTTTAGTTTTCTGATTATGATCGTTGCTGATAATGCACGCAATTCGTTTAAATTGTTTCATGATTTTTGATTGTTGTGTGCTAAACAAACGCATCTTTTTTTTCTATCTTATAGGTGTCACGTGGCTTGTGGAAAAAGTATGGCGATAAGCGCATCATCGACACGCCAATTACCGAAATGGGTTTCGCCGGTATTGCCGTTGGTGCCGCCATGGCTGGTTTACGTCCCGTATGCGAGTTTATGACCTTCAACTTTTCCATGCAGGCCATAGATCATGTGAGTGTTATATTGTAGTCCTAAGCGTTTTAACTAAATGTCATCTTAACTCATATTATCTCATGTCAATGACTTTTAAGTACCTTCGCTCGTTCAATGTTGAACCAATTCAAATTTGTTGCACCAAGGATAACAATGCTCTGCTCTATTGCTAATTTTTTCTAACGCTTATTTTAGTTGGTTCGTAATGGGATAATATGGGTTGAGCTAAAGTTCAAACGATATGAGCTTGTGTCGTCAAGTCGTGCAAAGCGTATAAACCTGCCTTGGCCGACTAACGGTATGCTCGAAGAGTTTAAATTAAAAATATGATTTTATTAAATCAAATAATCTCAACTTTCCCCATATTATCCGATTATGTATACACAGACAAACTTGCTAAAAGTAAAAAGCTGCAATAATTCGCTGCGACAAATGCACACAAATGCTTCCACAACATCGTCTGCGGCTGCGTCATACAGTATTGGCCACCTATATAAGCCTGGTAATATACCAATTATGTCAGTGCTACGTCCACTGCCCATGACCATTGGCGATATGCCACGCATAAGCCCAAGCAGTGGCAACATTGACAGCGCCATCTTGCCATGGCTCACGGAGATCGGCGACATAATGGATGATAAAAACATCGTACGCACACCACCATCCAGCAGTGGTAAGCCGGATAGAATGGAAGCGGCACGTATGATAGTGATTCGTCGTCGTAAGATGAAGAAGCACAAGCTAAAGAAGTTGCGCCGTAAGATGAAATTTGAATGGGCAAAAGTACGCCAACGTCGTGAAATGCGTAAGGAGAAAGCGTTTCAGGCGAAATTGTTAGCGCAGATTAAGGAAGCTGAAGCCTTTAGTGCCGAAAAATACGTAGCAGATATGCTGCGACAAGCGAATGAAGTACCACTGCCGCGCACCTGGAAGGGTCGACGATTGCCGGCATTTATTATTAAGGAGAAATTAGGCATTAAGTGAACAAAAATACATAGAAAAAAAGAAAAAAATGTGCATTGTGTTTCGGTAATAAAAGTGAGCGCGTGTAGCACAATCCTTGCGAACTTATTTGAATTGGTCTTAGATGGGCTTTATTATTTTTATGTTCACGTAATTATGTTAATCGTTTTTCAAACAGGTCATCAACTCTGCAGCGAAAACTTTCTACATGTCTGCCGGTGCCGTTAATGTGCCAATTGTATTCCGTGGACCCAACGGCGCTGCCGCTGGCGTTGCTGCACAGCATTCACAATGCTTTGCTGCCTGGTACGCGCACTGCCCCGGTCTTAAGGTGATCTCGCCCTATGACAGCGAGGATGCACGTGGTCTCCTAAAGAGTGCCATACGCGATCCGGATCCAGTTGTGTTCCTGGAAAACGAGTTGGTGTACGGTGTAGCATACCCAGTCGAGGATAAAGTGTTCGACAAGGACTTTCTTGTACCCATTGGCAAGGCTAAAATTATGAAGCCAGGCAAACACATCACATTAGTAGCACATTCCAAGGCTGTGGAAACCGCGCTGCTGGCTGCTGCAGAGCTTACAAAGAAGGGTAATTAGTTTAAAGTTGGCAAACATTCCACTATTTGTTTTTTTTTTTAATGCATGTTAACAATTTTAGGCGTTGACGCTGAGGTTATTAACCTACGCTCTATTCGACCATTGGATATGGCTACCATTTTTGCGTCTGTAAAGAAGACACATCACCTTGTCACGGTCGAGGGCGGTTGGCCACAACACGGTTTGTTAACTCATTGTTTATAGCTAAATAAACAATCTCTGATTGACTTAATTCGTTGATAGGTGTTGGATCTGAAATTTGCGCACGTATTATGGAAGATCAAACATTCTTTGAACTGGATGCACCTGTTTGGCGTTGCTGCGGAGTCGATGTACCCATGCCCTATGCAAAAACATTGGAAATTAATGCCTTGCCACAGACACACAACGTGGTCGAAGCTGTACTGAAAGTGCTGGGTAATAAAGTTGGACAAGCTGCAGCGGCAGCAAAATAAAACAATCGTCACACTATAGAAGGTCGCCTTTAGCCCAATCACTATCCAACAAACGAAGAACAAAGGTCTGTTAGCGGTTTTGTCGCACTCACGAAAAATACGCAGTTTCACATACAAATTAGCAAAAAGTAAAACAATTTCACGAAATACCGATGGAATGCTTTGTTCTATTTCTCATATATATTTAGATTTTGGTGGATTATTGGATTATCAAAATTTCAAAATAGAGAACGAAAAATTAAAAATAAATGTTATAAAAATTCGATTTTTTGTTTGTATTTTTTTTTAAGATTTCCCAATTATGTACTTTGAATTGAGCGGAACTATTCCATCTTTATAGTTTTTTTCACTATTGTTTTATCATTCTGTAACTCATTGCAGCAACAATTCAGTATTAGTCACTGCTTTAATCACAATTGCGCCTGATTTGGTTTAAAAAATCAAAAAACATATTTATCTGTACAGAGCAGCTCATGTTACATGAGTGCAAGCGAGAAAACATATACATATGTTTCCCTAAGCGCTGTCCACTCGTTTACACTTTCACTCATCTAAGCACTATTAAGTAGGTTAGCAGCTTCGCGCTTGTTATTGTTAATTGTTTTCTATCTGCTGTCACATCCAAACGAAAAAAATTGAAGTTCCATACAGGCATTTCTACGGGAAAAAAATTACAAATGCCGTGTCCAGAGCTGTGCAATGGCAAATAGCTCAAGCTCTGATGAAAGTTCCAAAGCGCCAGAAAACTTTCATATATCAAATAACGATGATGAAGACAACTGCGACGGAAATGTTGGTGGTGCACAGAATGCACCGTCTGTGAATCTAGTTTTGCATGGCGCGAGCTCAGCATCATCAGATAGACTACGTTGTCCACTTTGCTGCAAAAAACAAAAACGTTTTCATTGTCGCAGCTGCGTAAAAAATGGCAATATTGTGCACAGTGGGGGTGAGGAGAGGTACGTATATAGACTATTGTTAACAACCAGATAATTCACACACGTATTTCATGTATCTATTTTCTAGCAGTCTATCCGAAAAGCAACAAAAGTATATAAACTATCAAGCAAACCTGACGACGTACAGTACTCGATATGAACGGCTAATGCTGCAGCAGAAACAAAATGAAAACCGACAATTTGAGATTAAACTAAAGAATGAGCAACTTAAGCTTCTAGAACAGCTCGTTTCTAAGAAACGGCATCGTCTGCAAATGCTCGCTGAGCAACGTGACGAGCTGCGCAAAGCAAATGTAGAAAAGCGTAAAAATTTGCCCAAGTATCCCATAAAAGTGAAGACGCTGGAAGACTATGTGCTGGATCGCATTGAAAAGATTGACAAATTACGAGAAACGCATCAAACGCTACTGGATGAACTGAAGCAGATAACGCGACGCAGCATAAAACAATTGGTCGAATATATTTTTCCCATCAACGAAGTTGTGCTCAAGGAGGAGTGCGTCAAGAAAAGTGTTCCCGAACGCACCGAGGAGGCCGAAACGATAGCGGCGCTGGCAGACGCCAAGAATACTTCGTACATTCGCGGTAAATGGGTATTTCATGGAAGTGGCATCAGCGAGGTACAGTACCGCATTGTCGGGCCTTCACTGCCGGCCAATGGTGATTATACTGCCTATCTGGACTGGTTGTCGGACAACAAAGATGATGTGCCCAAGACAACTGCAAATGAGATTACACCGAGTAGGTTTGAAGCCTATCGCATTGTGGGCGCGCTCACCTACACCGCACAGTTGACACAACTGATGAGTTTCTACCTGAATGTACGCCTGCCATATAAGATTGCGTATGGTGATTTTTGCCGAAAACTCAACGAGGATCAGTTCCAGCGTAAAGTCTCGCGAGTCAACTCGAACATTATGTATTTAGCATATACGCAGCAGGTAAAACTGCGCGCACTAAATGAGAATCATACGCTAGAGAATTTAATGGCCATACTGGATCTAGAGCGCAGCGATCTCGGTCGCCATGGCTATCATGAAGTGAACAATGCACCGCTCATGAAATCCGTCGATTCGCTACTTATCGGCATTGAAACGGCCACAGAGTCAGAATCGGAAGATGAGAATTCCTTTCGTCTGGACTGGGAGGCGGTTCCTAGTTTGCAATCACAGCCAGATTTGGATAATTCCAACCTGATGCCCCATGTTGGGCAACAATCCACCATAGCCGAGGGTTTGATGACTTCGGCTGCGAATCGTTTGACTTCTATTCTGCGTTGGATCAAGTAGTTACAATCAAACGCGATTATAACTATAAAATTTTAATTCACTACAAATTTAGTTTCGTCTAGAAATAATGACTTACTTTAGTTATAAATGTGTAATGTGCAAATTATCATATTTTTCTTTTTGTTTTTCTTTTTATTAAAAGTTTTTAATAAAAATGTACTTTTTGAATAATAATAATATTGGTTGTGGCCTAAATTAACTTGAAAATTCAAAAACAAAAGTAGAAAGGGTTTCTTATAAAGGGTGGATAAAAATGAAGTATATGAAATTTTTGGACAATGTTGACTTAAATATGTGTTTACTAACCATCATTTGTATGCAGTCAGTTCACGAAAATGTTCTTACAAATTAAATCTCTATGAGATGCGATGCTTAAATGCAATAATCAGCGAATACATATACATAAATAGCGAAATACAACACAAAACTTAGATTCTAGAACTTAAATGATTTGGGTGGATGAGGCGTTTGCATTTGTGTGACAGGAGGTGTCGCAGACTCCTTTGTTGCTACATTGGCAGATGACAACAAAGTTGATGGCGGAGTTGACGATGACAAAGACTGTGGTGGGGTTGGCTTAAGAAATAACTGTGGCAGTGTTTTGGGAGGCGTTGACGTTAAACCGTTCATAAGGCTCAAGTGAGCGGCGTCAAATTGACCAATGGACGACACTCCTCGATTCCAAGCTACAGCCGTTGCTTGTGCTAGCGACGAGCTTGTTGGCACTAGAGGCGTTGTACCGATTAGCGCTGTTGGCAATGGTGCTTTTGACGACGTCGCCAATGCTGCTGCTGCCTGAGGATTCTGTGATGCACACATGGAGGACAGTACAAGCGCGGCAGCAAACTGTTCGTGATTATAGAAAGCCGAACTAGTTGCTGCTGCATTTAATGTGTGTCATTGATTTGCCGGCGAGCCTTTTAAATTTGCCTGAGTTAATGTGAAGTTCGGTTGCCGTTGCAATTGTTGCTGCATGCGTTCAAAATCCTTCATCGAAAATGCTAGCCGCGCATCAGTTTCGGCATCATTTATGGATTTTCGTATGCCGCCGTTGTTGTTATTTATATTATTTAAAGGCAGCGCAGAATTGGGCGACGTCATATTCACTGGCAGACCAAATCCAGCTTTGGCAGTGCTTGCTCCTATCGCAGTTTTCTTATTGCTCTTTTGCTTTGAATTAAAATTATCATGCTGCTTTGCAGGAAATATTCCAACAATTTCGACTCCGTCAGACTCACTACCACTCTCACGACGCACCATCGCTGCGGAAGTCCCTGCTGGCGACGTAACTTCGTGCTGTTTGGTTGTAGCAGCTGTTATGGTAGCTGATGCCAGTTGTTTGGATGTTTGTAATATCTCACTAGGGCACATGTAGTCGTCCAGATTAATGATGTGCGCGGTGGTGCTGGTGGCATTGGTGGTACGGCCCGTCAAGTTGGAATGTGTTATTGACTGTTTCGCTGTTGCGACTGTTGTCGTCAGCGAAGTAGATGTAAACGGCACAGCCGTTAAGGCAGATATAATGCTGTAGATACTGTGATCGGTTTTCTTCGTAGGCGATACCAAATCTAACGCACCGCTTGTATATGTCGCTGGTAGGTTCAATGCGGCGGCGGCTGCTGCTACTGCCGCTGCTGCCTGTGCTGATGTGCTGGCAATGGGATGCGCATTATCCATCAAAGCTTGCACACTTGCTTGTAATTTAGCCACTTTGCTTTTCTTGCTGCCTTTGAGGCTGTTCGAAGAGGCACTGGCTACGGAATCCGTGTCCGAGTTGGCAAGAGACCGACTGCTACTTGTGGCAAAATCTTCGAATTGTTTAAAGTATGTTGCTGTTGTAGAGACTGGTACTCCTTCACTTACAATGGGCAGTGATGTTGTTACGGTAGACGAAGTACTGGGTAAGCCGGTTGGAGCCGGCAACATTGTTGCTTTCGCATTTGTTTTCTTTGCTTTGTTCTCTTTTACTTTCTTTGTTGAGTTTTTGCGTTTTTCAATCTCCTTCTGCAATTCCTCGTAACGCATCCAACCGACAGGCCAAATCTCTACGACTTTATTACGCAAATAGCTATTGATAAAGTCCTCTAGCGAGTCTTTACGTGTGCCAAGCACAACATATGACGTCCAGCGAACTTGATAGACCTCGAACAAAAAATTTCTGCAACAAAATCGTTTTTACTGTTAAATACTGAATAAATGCAAGCTTATAAGACAATACACACCGTATATCATTCGTCCATGGAAACTTCTTTCTGGGCATTTTCGGTGGTTGTTCTGCATTAACGATGTTCTCCCTGCAGCAACAAAAGAAAAAAAGAAACATTAAGTGATTTGTACTCTTCTTTACAAATCATAGTATCTTACGGCATATCAGCGTATTTACGCAACTCGGCTTCATAACTTGCAATACACTTGGGCATTATCTCGATGACAGCCTTACGCAGCTTTGCTAAAGCACGGTTAGTCTTGTTCTTCTCTTCCTTGATGCGCAACTGCTTTGCCTTTCGTAGAAAAAAGTATTTCGGCAGTTGCATACTATACTCCATGTGCGCATACACTATATTTCGTTCGGTTTTATCAATGCACAAAAGCGAATCGTCGATTCTGAAATATGTATGAGGAATATTAGCTTATAGTTTATTATATTCATTTTAGTACGTACTTGAGTAACAGATCGGTAAGTTTCTGATCAAAAAGAAACTTTTTGCCAGCAACATTCTTCGATTTTGAGAGCTCCTTAAATGCATTCATGTTCACAATGATTTCGGAGTCCAGAGTTGGTAGTTTTGTGTCCGTTGTACGCAATTCTATTGGAAATGCTTAAATAAAATCTTCGTTCCATTATCTTACATTTAGTGCATACTTACTTTCAACACCTTCAGCATTGACGTTTGATTTCCTAGATTTTTTGTCACTTGTAGCTGCGTCCGTTTCGGAATGGACACTTTCCGAATCACTACTTGAATCGCTGCCACTTGACGACGATTTCACCTTGCCATTTGGAGTTTTCGATGAGCTGGATTCCGTGCTGCCTGCTTCTTGAGATTTGAGAAAACTATCTCGCTGTGCTTTCAACATATCCTTTACAGTTGTTGTCTTAACTACCTTTTGCGTACGATCATCGGTATCAGAGTTTGTTTCTACGGCAATGGGTCTTGGTGAGTTGGAAGACGAGCCGGAAGTCAAAAGTTTCGCTTTCTTGCATTGTTTTTTACTTCCATTTTTAGAGGTCGATGTAGCTTTTTTGACAACGGTATTGGCTGGCTTTAATAGCTTTCCCGTTTGTTTCGCTGATTTCTTAGACGTTTTCTTTACTTCAGGTCGAGAACTAGAATTACCATTATTCTTCTCATCTTCACTTTCACTATCGGAATCATCTTCATCATCTGTTTCCTCTTCACACTCCTCATCCTCCTCCTCCTCTGAAGACGATGACGATTCTTCGGAACTAGTCGAAAGTGCGCGCTTTTTTGGTCTGTCCGGCATTTTAATGATCTCGTCTGTTCTGGTTGTACTCGATTTTTTATTAAGATTTGCGAATTCCAAAGCACCACAATTGATGTAAAAACCGCCCTCAATTGTTTGCACCTCCTCAGGTATGACTTCGTCGTACTAAAAATAAAATGCATATTTACATGCTTCTGCATTCGTAAGATCATTTTGTGAAACGAAAAACTCACCGCATCAGTATTATCAATGAACGGATCGGACTCATCATAGCCCATACCAATGTCACAGAAATCATCTTTTTTGCTACGACCACGACCGCCATAAGCTGTACCGTATTTCTTCTCTAGTTCCTTGGCTATGCGTTCAACATCGTCATCATTTTCAGCAAAAGGATCCGAGCTGCCATTAGCGACTGCGACATGTTTCAGTTTTTTCACCTTTTTCTGCAAGCAACAAGTCATTAGTTTGTTTAGCAAGAGTACATTATACGAATTTAAATATATATTACCTTTATCAGCTTCGAGAAGTTGAATTCTGGATATTTATTTGAATCAGCCTCAAACATCTCCAGCTGCAGTCGTATAGTTTTCGCTGAACGTTTGACATTTGTTGCATCGGCGGTTGATTTACTTGCACCCACATCGTCAGGCGCTAGAAAGTCGCCGCCAAAACGAGAAAACGTTGTCGCATTGGGTGCTGCAAACGTTGCTGCCGTTGTCGAACTTGCCGTTGACGTCTGACTGATTGTGGTCAAAGCAACCCGCCTGGGTTCTTTTGACATTTTCAATAAACAATAAAATCAAAAACTTTAAATCTCAAACTCCGCTAAGATTGACATCGAACAAGCTGTGTGATTTCAATTCTGCTTGCCTCACACCACCACAACGCAACTGCTGCCAACGCTGTCCTTTTCGTCGTCGCCGCCGCTAACATCCAAACGCAACTGAACCTGTACAACAGCTTTAAACGTGTTTTATAAAAAATCTGCACACGGTATCAGTTCACACATGCTTTAAATTGCTTGACGATCAGTTAACTTTATCTAGCTAAGGTAACTGAAGTACTCTGCAACACGGACTAGATTGACTTTGTGTCAATTAATAATCTTTTTATTGCAAGTTTCTTGCCGCGGCGTTTGGCCAAATAAAATTTGTTTGCACGCTTTCGGCTTGTGCCAATTTTAAACGGAAGCTTTGCTCTGATAACGCCGCTAAGAGCTGCCTAATTTATAATGAAGTGCACGCGGTTTAAGCGTCACGTCGCGTAATTATTGTATTTGTTTTTTCGTTTATATTTTGGAAATTTGCAAACGTCCTCAGCGCTTTTTTTCGCACCCGCGCCGCACAAGTATAAGCACAAATTGTGATAGTCCGATACGATTCAAGTTAAATGAGTAGTTTTGTATTCGAATCGCTGATCAGCTATTACCTACTCGCGGTACCGGGTATCGAACGAATATTTTGAATAATTCAACCAAAAATTAAAAAAAAAAATTATATCACTGTCGACTGTGTTGCTCCTCGTGAAATATTTAATAATAATTAAAAGACTTGTCATGTTATGTGATAAATGGCATCTTGAAATAAATTACAAAAACAGAAATTAATATCAGGATCTCGTTTAGCTCATCATTTAAAATATTGAAGATAAGCTAATAAATTTTTAAGAAGATTTGGCTTTGATTTTTTATTCAAAATAAATATAATTAAAGTCTTCACAATATGTATTATCTATCATAATTTTTCGTACCGTATTTAATGGCCAGACTCCTGCAGAAGTAAATATTTAAGGAAATACATGTGGAGAATCTACTGTACACAAAATTTTGTTTAGTAGTTGATGACTATTTTTTTTTATTGCACGTTTTTCATAACTTAGGAGCTTTAAAACGCGCTTAAGTTTCGAATGCAAATTAAATCACTCCTCTTGCACTTAAAATGTCAGCGAACTTCATGTGACTTAAATAGAACCCACAACTAGATTTATTGACATCAAAGGAAACATTTTACTATGCTAAAAATACATTATGAAAAATACCATACAAATGTGATGTAACATACTAAATACTTTATTTCACTATAAAGTGCTGTTTAAAAGAAATGTATCGAAATATCCATGTCCGTCTCTCTATCCCCTATTTGTGTGCATTAAACTAGTTTCACTATATATGATCCGTAGCTACATATACGATTCAAGATGGTGCCATTCCTACTGGAAGATGTAAGCCCCCATATATATAAATTGCTTTCTTTTCGATTTTTAATAACTTTTCCAATGTCGTCAATATAAATTCAAAATTTCTAACAATTGAAACTTTACTTATATCAATATACATGTCCCGCCAACGTTTTAGCGTAGTCGCCATACAAATATAGAACTACAGATTCGACACGGATAACGTTACAGCTAATATAATATAAGAAATTAGTACATCAATAATTTTTCTACTTGAAAATATTAAGAGAAGAATTTAAATCATAAACCACCAAGTAAATATTTTCGGGTATAATTTTGGTCGATATTTATTGTTGGCATTGTACCAACACTAAGCGTGGTACTGCCAACTGCGCGTATCATACATGATATGGCAGCACTGGCAACAACAAACCAAAACAATCCATCAGCTGATCAGTGTGTATTTCGCAGTGGGTCGGGAGACGTAACATGTAGTGGGTTACATAGTAGTATAGTAGGTAGAGCTGCTGTCTTGAAGCTCTTAGTACGAATTTTACATAAGCTGCACAAAGAAATCGTAAGTTTGTAGTATTTACACATACAACGAGCATCGAAACATCGTTTATTTGGCGCGTACTTATATGTGTGTGTGTATTAAATTGAATGCTACAAACAACAGTTGAATCAACTTCGTTTTTAATGCAGTTTAATTTTTGTCTCAGGCAGCTGCTAACAACAGCCGAGTGAAGGAGTCTTAGGTGGCTCGTGCCCCAATCCAATAATTATTGTTGTATGCAACCCCACAAATAGCGGAGCAACGAACGCGAATGCATCGACGCGACAACAAAGACCTACAATTAAGTGCAAGTCGAGTTCAGTTGCTTTCTCCACCTTTATTTCGCTGGCGAATAACAGTAAATGAGGAACGTCCGACCAAACCACAAGGAATTAAATAGAACAGCAGAACAAAAGGCTATTGTTTGTCAGAAGCAGCATAAAATAGACATATATATTTTTTATTTGGCGTGGATATTAGTAACAATATCGGGTACGATCCGTTACGGGTGAGTGAGTAATCAGTGAACAATCGGCAGTGCTTGATACGGAATTGTTTTTGTATGAGTTGTCATATTTCTTTTGAATAACAAGAAATGACAATTAATTAGCAGAAACGACATCAACTGATAAGGACCACAGCAAGTGTACATATAATTTTATCTTTGTATACTTAAAGAACATACAAAATTTTATTTGAGCAGCAGCGCTCGGAATTTCACAATGACCTCAACGACAGTCAATGGCAGCAGCAGAAGCAACAGCACCTTAGAAACTTGGTAACTTTATTTGCTTCGACTGTGCTCAAGTTAGAGTTTCCCGTCGCTGCCGCCGCCACAGTGCCGCTAAAAACCAGTTCGCTCGAAACGGGGTCCAAAAAGTATATAAATAAAGCTAACAACAACAGTAATATAAAATTTATTTTGGTGAGTACACTTATTTTTAAATAAATTGATTTAAAGTATCCTTCAATTGAAGCTGCAATTACCTAATTTAGATTTATCATTCAATGAGATAAAAAGTGAATCTATAAAATGTTGAATTGTGCATTTATGGCGAAAAATTGTGCAAAAAACTTTTATTTTTAGTGTGACAACAATTTATTGCATACAAACTTTTGTGTATTTATTTTACGTAATTGTTAATTACTATGTACAGATATGTATGTATATATACATATGACTTAATTCCTGATAAACTTTTGCACGCAAAAGCAACAAGATTGGAATACCTCATCATAAACACTAGACGAAATTTTAACAGAAGCAGCATTTAAATTCTTGTCACACTTCTTGTTGAATTAATTATCAAAAAACGTTCTCTTTCGTGGAACCGAAGCATTAATACTTTTTACATTCACAAATAAATGCTTTTTATTTTAATTATATCTGGAGTACCATGTTATTATACAAAAACGTATTTGCCGACAAAACGTATATTTATTTAAAGCAGGTTTCGTTTGAATATTAATAACTAAACATAATAAACCATATATAATGCAATAAGTAAAAGTGAATGGTTAGATAGCTCAAGAAAAGCTGCAGTTTTTATATTTGAGGCTATCGACCGATATCATTTTATAGATAGAATTTCAATTTGCGAATAATCATATTATTTATAGAGTCATGCTAAGGTTCATAAAGTGAGCGCTCGAAGTGTGCAAATCTTTTGATCCACATAGAACGTCATGCCATAATACCTAGCTGTCAACCTTTGATCACACTTTTCTTATCTTCGTACATCCGCCTCGGTTAAAAGATTCGGTTACAGAGACGTAGAGAGTCAGTAGCTATAGACTCATATTTAAAAATTTAATTTAATTAAATGCTTTGTAGTTTGAGTAGAATATTTATTTGCTGAGTTATATATGTACATAAAAAAACACAATCGTGTCTAAATTGCATTATAAAATAGAGACGGTCCTCAATATCATTGACGAACTCACGTTCTGTAATGCTTAAGGCGTCATAAACATGAACACAACACTCCTGACATGTCATGTGTAGAGGTCATATATGAAAACTTGCAAGACAGGTCATCAAGAGAGTCGTACACGAATGAATACTTTAATACCGCTAGGTAGTCTCAAATAAATTGACATGTCTTGCATACTCGAAAACAGGATAACTCGGAAACACATCACTATCTCCAAAACTTTGTTCAAAACTCCGTGGCGAAATTACAATAATATAATATTTACAATACAGAAAAATAAATAGGAAAAACCATATTCAACAAATTTCTTTGGAAATATAATATTGTATGTCAGACAACTGATAACAATGTTTGGTTTTTACCAAAGCAGATCAGTCTGTTTTTTGAAAGCAAAACATTTCAACTATGCATTGTAAAAACTAAAGAAAAATTGAATTGGTTATTTTTTCTTATCTAAGTAAAATGTAAATATTTAAACGTACATAAATCCAGTACATTATTTATGTATTTATCTGTTTTACGTCCATGTGTCTACAAAGGTTGTAAAAATTTTATTGCCTCTTAGATACAGGAGTAGTAAGAAAGCTACGATCTTATTTTTATTGCTTGCTAAATTTATTAAAAAAAATTTTGTTGGTAGTCCTCTTTATGAACTTTGGCTCCCCATGAAAGCCATACGCGCTGGAGATCTTTCATCCATTCGAATGTGGTGACCAGCCCAGTGTAGCCGCAGGAATTTTATGCGTTGGACTATTTCAACCACATAACTCAATCATGGTCTTTGCCACTGCGCCATACAGTAGAACCGTCAGTATCACCGTCTTATAGCTCTTGATTTCTATTTTCCGAGAGAGTGCCTTACTTCTAATTTGCTTGCTCAACCCAAAATAGCATCTATTTGCAAGCGTGATTCTTCGCCTAATCCATGCTGACGTTGTGGTTGCTGGTCATTTCGAATCCAAAATAGACGAAGTTTTCTACATCATTGAAGTTGAAATTCTGCATCGATGACGGCGTGCCAGAAGACACCACGTACTTCGTCTTTCCCTCATTCGCTGGTAGACCATGAGTGGAGACTGTTTTCTATATCTGAGAACGCCTTGCTTACACGCCGTTCCTGTGAACTGATGATATCAAATTCATCCGTGTACGCGGGCAGTATCACTTTCTTTTGAAAGATCGAACCCGACATGTTCTGTTTGTATGGGCACTGGCGAAGGATGTATTTCATCAGTACATTGAAAAAGTCGCACGACAGCCTGCCTGACACCTTTCTTGGTATCAAAGGGTTTGGAAAGGTTCTTTCCTATCCTGACAACGCTTCGTGCGTCATCATGCAAAGATGAACGATCTTTACCGTGATTCCTAGTGCACACAGGACTTCGTATCGGTGTGTCGAAAGCGGCTCTATAATCAAGAAATAGGTTAGTGTGTCTTTGGAAAACTCATGGGTATTTTCCAGGATTTGTCGTAATTTGAAAATTAGGTCTGAAGCCATAAAGATCTGTATATGTCTTCAGCTTGTTACACAATCTTATACCCGATAGAAAGAGACATATTTTGCGGTTGTTGGCGAAAAACAGTGGATCTCCTTTCTAAAAAATAGTTAAGACAGAGATTCCAGTCATTAGATATGGGTTTATCGGAACATATCTTTCATAAAAGTTGGTGCATACTCTTAACCGGTCTTGAATCACTTTGCTGACAGCCCATTAGTGCCTGCCGCTTTGTTTTTCTTCAGATTTCAGAATAATCCGAACTGGAATGAATGAATGAAATGTGTCATATTCCCACATATAACTTTTAAAACAACCGCTTTCATCTTTTTCTCCTTCTGTTATTTCTTTAAACCTCACGTACCTAGAATTTCCATTATAAAAGAAAATTAGTATACAGAAAATTGCGCTCTCTAGCATTTGTGGTTTCGGAATGTATGAATCAATAAAACTAATTAAGCATTCTAATATGCTATGTGATGTTGCATATTGTTTGTTATGAGTTCTGTGTGTACTGTGACACAATTATTATGCAAATTATTTACAAGAATTGTAAGTTAAACATGTATAAATAGCTGAAATATGGGTCGGTGACAAAAATCACGTGAACTCCATTGCATGCAATATATCACTTTCGCTTGAATTGCCATACATTAAAGCCAACCATGAAGCAGACATCGGATAGACAACATAAATACAAAACGCGTCAATTTATAGCCAGATATGGCTGTACGCTCAACTACGACACCCACAGTTTACTAGTTATTATTTTAAATTTTTAGAGAAAGTGAATCGAAATTTGTGTACCATGAGAATGTAGTCTCTTTCATATACGAATAATGGAACTTTTGTTTAAATCAATTAACATATTCAGACAACAATTTAGTATTTGTAAACAATTTGTTTTTTTTTTATTTTATATTGAATAAATCCAAGGAAATTAAGCAAATTTAGCAAAATTTCAGTGAGTGTGGAGCAAAATGATACTCTATGGCTTAGCCAGCAAAAATGCATAGACATACATACATTTGAGTACATCTGATAATTAATTGTAGCTTCATTGTCGTCATCGAATTTAATTGAGTCATGTATGTTTTTTTTTTTAATGATAATTGTTCTCTTTGCAGTTTAAATAAATTTCTGCGTAAACTCAAAAAATGGCTGAAAGTCAAGAGCTGATGACAAAATACGGCGAACCTGTGCCGTATGATCGGAATTTTCGTGGACCGAAATTTCGTAATCGTAGCTGTACAGATGTGCCCTGCCTGATTATATTTTTGCTCTTCCTCGGTGCTTGGGGTTTTATAGCAAACTATGCCGTGCGTAATGGTGATCTGAATAAACTTATGGTGCCGACCGATTCGTTCAATCAAAAATGCGGCATTGATTCGCAGGTGCTTAATAAAAAGTACTTATTCTTCTTCAACTTGGAGAAATGCATTGATCCATTGGTACCGCTCACAGGTTGTCCAACACCACAGGTTAGTTGTTGCTTGCAAAGTTTTTTTCGTTTAACTATTTGAAATTAAAATTATTTTATTTTTTTATTTTTTAGGTATGCGTGGAACAATGTCCGACGCAAACCTTTATCTGGGATACCATGAAAGATCAATTAAGTTTGGATGAAATAAAGAAACGTCTCATTTGTCTGACTGATGCAGATAAAGCCAACATACGCACGTTGTCGCATGCAGAACGTGCCATTAATGAGAATCGCTGCGCACGCTGGTACATAAAGAGTGCACCGTTTTTAAATCGTTGCATGTGGGAATTCTCGCCACAGGTTTGTGAGTATATACCATCATTCCTATTGCCACGTACACGCCGTGACTTGTTGGGTGGCAATAGCACGCTACTCTTACCGGAACCGCAATTGCAAGCGTTGGCGCTAACTATGTCTGAACCACAGAAACGTTTCGCAGAGCCACAGTTACGTCAGAGTCAGTCTACCGCTGCTGCAGATGAGCCGGCTGTGCAGTGTAAAAAACGTACGCAACTTGGCGAAACTGTCATCAAGGAGAAGATGATGCAAACTGATACCAGATTGGCAAAACTTGTGGGCAACATTGTAGCGCACTTCTATAATGGTACACATGATGCACAGCGTATGGGCGAGGAAATTGTCGAGGATCTGGTCAATTCATGGAGTGTTGTGCTGGTTGCGCTTTGCTGTACACTGGTTGCTTCGCTCATCTTTATAGCATTAATGCGCTGGTTGTCAGCGCCCATACTGTGGTTTTCCATATTTGGCGTGCTAACCGGTCTTATTGTTGGCATTTATTACAGCATTAAGCAATACATATTTTGGCGCGATACCGCAACTGTACCGCAGCATGCCATTAATATACAATCTGCTGTCAAGAACATACTACAAGAGTCAAAGACTTGGCTGTATCTTTCCATTGTTTTGTGCATCTCCTTTGTAATAATTTTATTGCTAGTTATAGTGTTGCGCAAGCGTATACGTATTGCTATTGCACTAACAAAGGAAGGCAGCAAAGCAGTGTCCAGCGTTATATCGACCGTATTCTTTCCGATATTTTCGTGGGTACTTTTCATTGCGACCATCAGTTTTGCTATTGGCGTTGGCCTATATTTGGGCACAATCGGTGAACCATCGTTCCGCATGATACGTCGCATAAATGACGCCGGTGAAGTCACAACGGAGAATTGTGTTTGCGAGGGAGCTGCTATTAATTACAAAGTTGGCGATTCATGTGATCCGCGCGTATTTCAGCAAAACTGCTACATTGGCGGCTTTCTACGCTCTGCTTGCACACAAACCAGCTGCAGCTTTGTGAAAATTGATAACCCACCGCTAATACAATGGGCTATCGTTTACAATATATTCGGATTTTTCTGGCTTAGTTTCTTCATAGTTGCCTTCAGTGATATGGTGCTGGCAGCTACATTTGCCACCTGGTATTGGACATTCAAGAAGCGTGATGTACCTTTCTTTACACTGACAAACGCCTTCTGTCAAACGGCATTCTATCATCTTGGCACACTTGCTTTTGGTTCACTTATACTAACGATCTGTCGCATGATACGTCTGCTGTTGGAATATATCGATGCGAAACTAAAGAAATACGACAACTCGGTGACACGTGCAATACTCTGTTGCATGAAGTGTTTCTTCTGGCTGCTCGAGACATTTTTGAAATTTCTTAATCGAAATGCTTACATTATGTGCGCCATACATGGCAACAATTTTTGTTCCAGTGCCAAGGATGCATTCAATCTGATCATGCGCAATTTTTTGCGTGTTGTCACATTGGACAAAGTGACCGACTTTCTGTTCTTCCTTTCGAAACTACTGCTTACAGCCGGAGCTGGCGTAGCCACCTACTATTTCCTGGCCAATAATCCGACAATAATTAAGTTGCACTACAATGCTGTACCGACCACAGTTGTTGTTATTGCTTCATTTCTAATTACAAGTGTTTTCTTTGGTGTTTATTCAATGGCCGTGGACACGCTGTTCTTGTGCTTCCTCGAGGACTGTGAACGCAATGATGGCACACCCGAAAAACCCTACTACATGTCGAAACAACTAATGAAGATTCTTGGAAAACGTAATAAACCACCGCCCAGAGCTAACAGAAATAAGTAAGGCGAGGCGGCAGCACGCGCAGCCCGAGACCAAAGCAAGCAATCCAACGTAAATTACAGTTCAAATTATATTTTTTATTCGATGAAAGACATTTTTAGTATCGAAGAAGACATATATCTGTGTAGCGTAGTTTATACAATAGAATTAATCGTCATTAATCGCTCAGTGTTAACACAAACGAAAAAGGTTGCAATATTCTTAAAATTATTGTACGATATTCTAAATTTGCCAATTATTTATTCAACTCTAACTTATATATATATATATATATACATATATGTACATATTTAAAATATGTATATGTTTGATGTACATAAAACGTCCTTGAAACACGAAGCATTTTAAGATTAGTAGTATGTCATGAGTGTTGTAGGAATGTGTTAAGCGTTGGTCAACAGAAGCCGGCATTCGATTAGCTGTCTCTGTTGTGGCTAGTACAGGCAGCTCTGCATTATCAACACATATACTCATCAGACGTATACTGCGCGCTCAGACAGACACACATGCATATCTTTCTAACATAATATATCGTTTATTAGTTTACTTAAATATATTTTGTATTTTTTTCAAAATAGCACAGAATTTAAAACTTTATGAAATATATATTTTTTTTCATTTACACATTATTATTTATTTATTTGATACTGGTTTTTGTTTTGGTGATTCTGCATCGAAATCATTTGCTCATTTTATAAAACCGGCGACAAAATGGTCCAAAGAACAAAGTCTGAAATTAATAGCAACTGATTGCGAAGAATATATTTTTAAGAAAAAACTCAAGTTGAATTGTAATGATGACCATACCCATGCAGTTAAAATTACATAAAAATTCAACATATTTCTTTTTTTATTAGAATTTTCAAATTTATTACAAATTACGAAAGAAAAGTTAATAATCAAAATATGTAAAAATAATTACACACAAAATGTGTTTATAAATATATGCGAATTTGATTCAATTATGGAAGTAAATAAAATTAATAGTATTGAGTGCATCTACATGGAAACATCCTTTAATACACTATCGCTAACATCATTTAATGAAATTTCATTAGCGCAATCGCTTAGATCGAAATCAAACTTTGGCGCAATATTCGGCACATTCGCATTATTTTCTTTATCCACGGCTACAGCGAGTTCCTATAATACAAATTCTCTTAAAATAATTGAATTTGATATAAAAATTGAATCGTTGTACTTACATCAATCGTATCATCGTTGAGCATAAGCTTAACGTAAGCATTCTCCGGTACCAAACAATCCAAACGACCTGATGGTGAAGTACTCAGATTCTGCATATTTAACGAGGCATCCAGTACTTTTTTAACAGCTGTGCTCTTTTTGGAATATAACAATGAATTGGAACTCTCACTGGCTTCGGGCATTGATAACGAAGCGCGTTGAACGCGTGTCACTTCGTTTGTATTAAATGGTGATTGCACTAAAGTCCTGCCACCGCTGGAATTGGTACTATTTTTCGAAGTAGAAGCCTTTGGAGAAGCGGACAAAGGCGCTGTTGGCTGTTCAAGTTGTATGCTAAAAATATCCTGACGTTCTTTCCACTTCGAAGCTGATGCGGACATATTTAACGGCGTCACTATTGATTTAGCTTTTGTAGTGTTTTTGTGCACAGTACGCAATAGCTGCCAGGAATCCACAATTCTTGAACTATTCTGCGTAATATTCAGATCTGCCGAGTGATCTGCGGATGGTTTAGCTTTGCGTGCGGAGCGTGGTAATGGTGGTGCTAATAGGAAAAAAGAGAAAAAGTGGAGTTGTAAAGTTAAACAATAAGTTTATCATGCGTTATTTTCTTTAAATAAATGAAGACCCACGTTTTGTCTTGTATTTCACAGACGCAGTAAATATCAGCAATTGCTAATCTTACTAAGCTATTACATGATTCTATAATATCATAAACTTACCAATCATGCTAGTCAGCGTCGGATCAAATGGTTTTACATTAAAATCATCTTGAAGTGGCAGACGTGTATGACTCCTTTCGGGCAGTTCAAATTTAATAGGTGGTGTCGAGACATATTTGCTCATAAGTAGACTATCTTCATTTATTCGTAATAGATTCATTTTATTTGTTAATGGTGTCCTTGTTGGCATCACATGTTGTTGCTGTTGTTGATTTTCACTGTGTTTCTTTGCCTTAGCGTGTAGTTCTTTTTGAAAGTCTGTTATATGCGTCTCAACTAAATCAATATCCGTTTTCATTATGTTTAGCTCCTTGGTCACGTAATCATTCAGTTCAGCATCGTTGAATTGTTCATGTTCTGTTAACTGTTCACGCATCATTTCGCTGATGCTATTAAATGCCTGAATTAAAGTGTTTAAACGAATCGTGTTATCTGCAGCGCCTCGTACATTTTGTAAAGAATCTTAAAATAATTTCAATATTTAAACTTTAAATGAATTGCTGTTACTAATAAATATACAAACCATCCACATCGTTTTGCTCTTGCGGACATATTTGCTGAACCGTGCGTAAAGCATTTCGTACCGTAGCAGTACTAGTATTATCCTGTGACTCTTTGGTCATAAAATCATCAATGTTTTCCTTTAGTTCTACTATCGGCTGCTCTAGTGACTTAATATTATCGCCAGGTCTAATAAACTTTTGCTCGCATAATATTCTATTGCTTGCCTCAAACTCTTGTAGAAAATTAATATCCTGTAGCTGCTCCACTGCGATGCCAGTTTTTAGTGACATATCGTTGAATAAACTTTTTAATGCACTAATCTTCTCCACCAGTGCTTCTTTTTGACACTGTATATCAGATATGTATGCTGAAGCCATGTCTTTAAGCACCTTATTATGTTGGCCCATGCGCTTGATATCCAGGTCCTTAAGATTTTCCGTTTCACTGCATATTATTTTCTCACGTTGTTTGGTCAATTCCTTTACCACAAAATTAACAAAGTCCAGCATGAAACTAATGAACTTCATGCCGCCCGGCATCACTACCAAATAAGATTTTATATTATTCCAATGCAATTGATGCTTCTCGTTTAGGTATTTCAAGTATTCCACAGTGGATGAGCGAAAATTCGCCTCCGAACGTTTATCGGTAATGGGCCAAAAGAAACGCTTACGAAATTCGGCAGCATCGAGCAGACGAAAAAGAAAGTGCATTACTTGAAAGAAGGCTGGCTGATTGGGCTTCAGAAACATATCCCAATTAAGTAATTTGCGCAGCTCCTCGTTTATGGGATAGATTATTGCCAAACCTTGCAGCTTTCTGTATAGCTTTTCGCTTAAATCTTTCTCCTCGGCTCGCCATGGTGCAATTACAGTTCTGTCCATTTGGTGTATGGTGTAATAATGCTGATAATAAAACTAATAAAAATTTTCACATTTATGGCGGCTTCTATTCGAAGCTGTGGCGCAGTGCTACCGAATGAGTTGACTCATAAGACAATGTTTTTGTTGTACTGGTATTTTTTATACTTTAGTAATTTATATCGTTGTGCATATTTAGTAGCTCCTGTGCTGTTTTGGTGTCACTGGCATAGCAGATTTTTCGTGAGTTGAAAGGCTTCTGCTTCCGGCTTTATAGTTTTTAATAAATAGTGTATAAAATAAGTTTAATATATTTCTAGTGCTGGTAATTAATATGTATTATAGAATGTGCTATGTTTAGAAAATATTGATCAAACAATTCCGCTGGTACTTGCTTCAATTGAGAGGCGTATTTCGTGCTATCTGCGCCTGCTGGCTGCATGGAAAATCAATAGTGATATGTAGACAATTTTTGAAGAGCAAGCAAACAAAGAAATCAGTATCCGGAAAAAGCTCAAATTATCGCTATTGTGTACGGATGTATGTGCCATGTATAAGCTATTTAAATTGTCAAAAGCAAACAGCAAAATAATTTGGAAAAAAGAGTGATTCATGCACACTAAAACTATTAACCTTTTATGTATACACATATATTGTTGTAAAGATTGAATGGATTATGTGGTTTTTTTGTTTTTGTGAAAGTATAACTATTTATAACATGCATACATATATAAATTTTTTTCCAGCTTTTTGCTTGAAATCGTCACAAATTTGGCAGCGACATGGGGTCTTTATTCCGTAGTGAGGAAATGACCTTGTGTCAGCTATTTCTGCAAAGTGAAGCTGCATACGCCTGCGTTTCTGAGTTGGGCGAATTGGGGCTGGTACAATTTCGCGACGTAAGTACCAGGCACAACTGCCACGCATTACATACATACATAAATATACGCTCGTACACATATGAGACTAAACAAAAAAATAAATAAACAATAATTAAATAAATAAACTTTGCAGTTGAATCCCGATGTGAACGCTTTTCAGCGTAAATTCGTCAATGAAGTGCGTCGTTGCGATGAAATGGAACGCAAATTACGCTATCTGGAAAAGGAAATAAAGAAGGATGGCATACCAATGTTGGATACTGGTGAAAGTCCAGAAGCGCCGCAGCCTAGAGAAATGATTGATTTGGAGGTAAGCTATTGAAGATATTTAATACAAATACATTTGTGTTTATCAACATCTCCATATGTTAGGCTACTTTCGAAAAACTTGAGAATGAGTTACGTGAGGTGAACCAAAACGCAGAAGCACTAAAGCGTAATTTTCTGGAATTGACTGAGCTGAAGCATATTTTGCGCAAAACTCAAGTATTCTTCGACGAGGTAAGTTAATGCCTCTCTTTAAATTTATGTGTAATTGGCATATATAAGAGTGTAGTATCAATAGTACATGATATAATAGCTGATAAGCATTTTAAAAGTATAAAAAAGTTTGAGATAACATCTAACATAAGACTTAAGTTGAGCAATCTGAATCATATTAAGTCTTTGAAAGCAAATATAAAAGGCAGACAGTGGAACAACAATTCGTAAGTGTTCGACGCTGAATCGGAACTTGATATGTTGTAATGGGTTCATGTTTCATTGACTCACATTAGGTGATGTTCAAATTGTTTTTACGCTTGCTTAAGTGATTGTAACAAACCACAAGCTCTTGCAACAACTATTTGCAATCAATTGTTTCAACCATATGCTTGTTTATCGTTTGTCTGTATGCCTCTCATGTTCGCCTTCAATTGCTGTCAAACACAAAAGTAATGATGCAGACTGCTCAAATGTTTACAATAGTCCTATGCTAGTTGCTTAAAATCAAACTTATTTAAAAAACTGTAAGCTTATTTGATGTTAGCTCGGTTACTATTGGCTAACTAAACACTCGTATCTTGAAAATGGTAAAAATGAAATTCTATTAACGAAACGCTAATGCTGCTGGAGTGTAACTAGTTAACATGTTTACTAATTAAACTAATAACGTCTTGACAACACAACTGAGCCAATTTCTATAAATGCAATGCAACTTTCGTCACGGTTTTTGGTTCGTTAGTTTTAGTTTGGTTTCCGACATTTTTAGCACACTATATATTATTAGCTTAACAGTTATTCTCTCTCACACACTCTTTAACTCTCTGTCTCCGACATTACTCCCAACACATAATGCGATTTTGAATTTTCGAAACCCGCCACTGAGCCATTGTCCGTGTCAACGGATATGGATCGTGCGAATACAAACAATATGTGCATTTAACAAAAGAAATTAAAAAAAATAAAGAAGAAAACCAAGAATTCTGTACACAAATACACAAACATTATTATTATATTTATTTAAATATGTTTTTATATATTTTATTTTGAAAATTTTTGTTTCTGTATATCAAATTTCTTTGTTAGATTTACGTTATACGTTGCTATCGCCTTTCTTTAATTAATATTTATTTACTTTTATAATAGTTAATTTATATAATAAACATATTCTTTTTGTTGTAAATTTTTATTTGTTATTATGATTTCATTTTTATATCTGCTCGAATATCCTAATCAAACCGTGCATCCTTGTGCCTATATTCCTAAATCATCCTGTTCCTATATCCAAAAAAATCAAAAAAAAAATTGGTATGGAAAAACAAAATTACCAAAAAAAAAAAAAAAAACAAATCCATAACGGTTGTGTTGCCAGTCGATGCCATCAGTTTACAAATCGAGCTCCAGTTCCTCCTCTTCTAAATATCGGCGCTATCTGCAGATGGCCGACAATCAAAACGAGGATGAACAGGCTCAACTGCTGGGTGAGGAAGGTGTGCGTTCCAGCCAGCCGGGGCAGAATCTCAAGCTTGGGTAAATATAACCAAAAAGTTATTTGAACTTATACAACAAAAGAAGAACAACCTAGCTACGGAAAACTAAACTCAATAGCAGCTTGATCCTCTAAACGCTCGAAACCTAAAAACTTAATTTTCCTGCTTAAGTACTCTACTTCCATATAAGTATATAAAATGTCCTTGTGTGGCTGCTAGTGTGTATGTGCGTCTGTGTGTTTGATGGTGTTTCTGATTTTCATAAACATCTCTTCATGCTGTTGTGTTCTCATGTTAGCTTTTCGCCTTCAATTTGTCTGGTATACTTTGAACGTCGTTACATTATATACATACGTTATATATAATTCGATTTATATATATAGGTACACTAAATACAAAAATGCACATATTTTTTGTGTTGAGAAGACCGCGTTTTTGATGTTGTTGTTGGTTACGGCTCAGTTCCGGTGGTGGACACAACTAACTGCAGTACTAACCCAATTCTGCTGCAAAATTACATAAATATACAAATTCCTTTAAAATTTTTAGCAAGAGGGTGGTCTGAACCACACAACCGAGTCTATGACCCGCGCGTTAATCACCGACGAGGTGCGATCTGGTGGTGGTTCAATGGGCCCGGTACAGCTTGGGTATGTATGCGTACTAAATAAAACTAAATGAACAAAAAAGAATTGTTTAAATAAATTAAAAGCAACCAAACGCTCAAATTTTAACGGCTTTGGCAACTAATTTTACATATTTCTTCTTCTAATGCAACATTAAATTATTGCTTCTATAAATTTGCCAGCTTCCGATATTATTAACTACTTAAATTATTTTTTTTTCTGCATAGTGGCATGTAATTTGTTACTAAGAACCACCAGTCTAATGAAATACACTTGTATAGCTCTGAGTCTGTTAAAATAATAAGGGAGCAATAATTTTCTGTTCAGCTTAAACAGAAAAAGTTTTTTGAATGAGTCTCAAACTGCAAAATTGTTCTTTTCTTGTTTTTCCATTTGATGCGTTATAAAAAAAAAAACAATTTAAAACAAAAATTAACCAATTAAGTTATATGGAAAAATCGAATGAACGTGAGGATTATCTGCCATGGTTGGTACACACAATATGCTTTTTTTTTTCTAGTTGTATAGAGTTCAGTTTCGAAACAGGAAAACTCTCGAAATTATAATTTTTTTTTATTATTTTGTACATAACAAACGCATGTCAGCATTATTCACTCATTCGCTCACATTGCAATTACTTCAAAAATAATTTTGTAACAATTCGTGCTGTACAACGAAATTCTCTTCACTCGTTGTTGCCCATCATTAAACTCATAATCTGTATGTTTATCGTGCCATATCTGCATAATCTGCGATGCTCTCACCCATTGGTAACTGTGCTTGAGTTTAGTTTTCCTTTCTGTACCAAGCTAACAAACCAGTTGAAAGCCCTTATTAACACTTAATATCTCGATTGATGCAGCTTTGTGGCGGGTGTCATTTTGCGCGAGAGATTACCAGCGTTCGAGCGTATGTTATGGCGTGCATGCCGCGGCAATGTCTTTTTACGTCAGGCAATGATTGAAACGCCACTGGAGGATCCCACCAACGTATGTGAAAAGTTTTGAAAAACTGTTGACAAAAAAAAAAAAATATATATAAATTTAAATAACTTTTTTTTTATATTTTTTCAGGGCGATCAGGTGCACAAATCGGTGTTTATCATCTTTTTCCAAGGTGATCAGCTGAAGACGCGTGTTAAGAAAATCTGTGAAGGTTTCCGTGCAACACTTTATCCGTGCCCAGAAGCGCCAGCCGATCGACGTGAAATGGCTATGGGTGTTATGACACGTATTGAAGATCTGAACACTGTTTTGGGTCAGACACAAGATCATCGTCATCGTGTGCTTGTGGCAGCTGCTAAAAATTTGAAGAATTGGTTTGTGAAAGTGCGTAAGATCAAAGCGATCTATCATACATTGAATCTCTTCAATCTGGATGTAACGCAAAAGTGTCTAATTGCCGAATGCTGGGTGCCTGTGCTGGATATTGAAACCATTCAGCTGGCCTTGCGTCGCGGCACGGAGCGATCTGGTTCGTCGGTGCCACCGATTCTCAATCGTATGCAAACTTTTGAAAATCCGCCGACTTACAATCGCACAAACAAATTTACGAAGGCATTTCAGGCGTTAATCGACGCTTATGGCGTTGCCAGTTATCGCGAAATGAATCCAGCACCGTATACCATTATAACGTTTCCTTTCTTGTTTGCCGTCATGTTTGGCGATCTGGGTCACGGCGCCATTATGATGCTTTTCGGTCTCTGGATGATACGCAAAGAAAAAGGTCTCGCTGCACAGAAGACTGATAATGAAATCTGGAATATATTCTTTGGCGGACGTTACATAATATTTCTCATGGGCGTATTTTCCATGTACACTGGTCTCATCTACAATGATGTTTTTTCGAAATCTCTTAACATATTTGGCTCGCATTGGCAAGTTTCGTACAACAAGTCTACCGTTATGGAGAATAAGTTTTTGCAGCTCAATCCGGTCAAATTGAGTGAATACGAAGGCACGCCTTATCCATTTGGCATGGATCCAATTTGGCAAGTGGCAAACGCAAATAAGATCATATTTCACAATGCCTACAAAATGAAGATTTCAATTATTTTCGGTGTGATTCATATGATTTTTGGTGTTATAATGAGTTGGCACAATCACACTTACTTCCGTAATCGTCTATCGCTGATATACGAGTTCATTCCGCAATTGGTCTTCTTGGTGCTGCTCTTCTTCTATATGACACTACTTATGTTTATTAAGTGGAATCGCTATTCAGCAAGCAATGCAGGTAAATAGCGTTAATTTTTTTCAATAATTACAGTTTTAAATTTTTCTATTTTGCTTCTCCAAACAGATCCGTATTCAGCAACTTGTGCTCCATCGATTTTGATAACGTTCATTGATATGGTTTTGTTCAATACGCCAAAGACGCCACCGACAGGCTGTGAAGTCTATATGTTTGCCGGGCAGAGTTTCATTCAAAAGTTGTTTGTTATTGTAGCAGTTGGCTGCATTCCCGTAATGTTGTTTGGCAAGCCATGGAAGATCATGCAACAGCGTAAACTTGCAAACGTGCGTAAATATATATTAAAACAATCATTTATTCACATTCATGTATTAAACATTCGTTAATTTTTGCACAATGTCAGTCATATTTAATTTGAATTAACCTCCACCTACTCCACCACTAGTTCACCCGATCACACTAACAAATATAATATTTTTTTATTTGTATTCTTGTCCCAAAAAATAATAAACAACAAAATTTGCCTAAACCCACACAATATAACAATCGTAACAAATCCAACAGGAAGAGGTTAGTCTTGTCTGTGTGTAGTAATTGTTAATGGCAACACCACTGCACCAGAGATGGTGACGCTGACAAAGTAAAAATTTTAAAATAAATATACAACCAATATTTTTTTTGTTATTACTATCGACAGGTACAACCCATAGCTGGAGCTACAAGTGATGCAGAGGTGGGCATGTCCAACGGTGGTGCTGGACACGGTGCTGCTGGTGGTGGCGGCCATCACGAGGAAGAGGAAATGTCCGAAATATTTATACATCAAGGCATACACACCATTGAGTATGTGCTCGGCTCTGTTTCGCACACTGCATCCTATTTGCGTTTGTGGGCGCTTTCGTTGGCTCATGCACGTAAGTATAAACTATAACACTACCCACTATTTATATGAATAAGCTATTAACTACATTAATTTTCGATATTTTAGAACTTGCCGAGGTTTTGTGGAACATGGTGCTTTCGATTGGACTCAAGCAGCAGGGTTGGTTCGGCGGCGTTATGCTGACAATTGTATTTGCCTTCTGGGCTGTGCTTACCATTAGCATTTTGGTATTGATGGAGGGTCTCTCAGCATTTTTGCATACGCTGCGTTTGCACTGGGTCGAATTTCAGAGCAAGTTCTACTTGGGTCAGGGTTATGCTTTCCAGCCGTTCGCATTCGATGCAATTATCGAAAATGGTGGTGCCGCTGGCGCAACTGAGCCTGAGTAAATTCAAAACACGTAACATTTCGCAGAAAACGGCCGCCTCATCACACATCCAAGAACTTAATTAATCAATTAAAACAATTAAAGAATTTCTTCGTTTTAAATTATACAAATATATATATATTTAGCTTTAAACTCTGTGTGTTTAACTGGACGCTTTTAACCCTAAACATACACAATACAAGATGTTCAGCTTGATGTTTAATAGTGAGATTAATCGTGAATTTAATGTACATTTAGTAAATTATATGTATAATTATTCAATGTATATTTAAAGGGAGTATGCATGCTTATAACTAGTATCTTTATTGTTAGTAGTTTCAATGTTTATTGTAAAGTGAAAAAATAAATAATATTAAATAAATACGCCCAGTAACGGGTAAGAAAAAAAAAACGCTGCATTTTATCAGGAAAAGTATTTGTAAAAGAAAACAATTTACTATGACACTTTTCATCAAAATTACTGAATTTCTTTGTCGTACGTTGCACAGAATATTGAATAAAGTAGTTTGGCCAGGCGAAATGTTATATGTCAGTCATTACATAGTAACTGTAACTCTGATACTGGCCGGAGCCGGATAACCCCAGAGTCAACGAATGATAGTACTTTGCTAGACAGATTCAATACTCTATTTTTCTATAATTTTATTACGTTGATTTCTCAGTCGTTGATGATCAGTCAAATAGTTCATGAGCAACCTAAGGTCTCTCTGCTGAGATGTGCATTTCTAGTTTCATTCTGGCCGGAGGCAGTGATGAATGGTAGACTAATGGAATTTTAAATGAAAGATTTTGAAACAGCTCAAATACGACGCATAAGTGGAGCATGTGTATTGTATTAAATGGGTGTTTCTTTAAAGTAGACCAAATAAATATCAAATCGTAGGACGTAGGAACGTAGGATATTTTAATAGACTGCTTGGTAAAAAAAATAAGGAATTATTTCCTAGCTGAGCTAGAGAACTTGTGCTGGCGGCGCTGAACCACTTGTTGATGGATCATTTTTAATTTTTGGAACTACTTTTTGCTTCTTTTTCAGTCGTCTGTAATGTTGTTTGATGCAATTCCGCGTATGTTTTGTGCAAAACCTTTGATCAAAAAAACGCTTAAGGCACACAGAACAGCGTAATGTTCGCTGCTGCCTTAGAAAACATGAAATTCGTTTACGTCCATTAGCAGAGTGAGACAGCACACTACGCCGCATCACCAAGTCTGGACCATTATTGAGCTGTGGATAACGAAATGCATTGCTACGTATGCTACATTTCGAACGTCGCCGGCCATGTTGCAGTAATTCAAGGAGCGTCGCAAAATGTAAACGACACTTATTGCAACGATAACGCTTTATATGGCAATGTTGATTGATGTGATCGAATAACTCCAGCGGTGAAATGCACCACAGATCGCATTTGTAGTACGGACACTTGTAGCGACGTCTGCCACAGCCTGGCATATCCACACAACACGCATGCTGAACCAACAATTTCTCATGTTCGAATTCTATGCCGCAAACGAAACAAAGCACGCTGGGACCCCAATGTAGCTGCATGTGTTCTTGCGTCTCTTCCTTGCTGGCCGTTATCTCGCCACAGATACAGCACTCTCGTTTACCATTGGGAAAGATGTAGGTCTTTTGAGAAATAAAATCATTAAATTCTTTTTCCTGTAACTGTTTCTCTTGCAATGTTTCCTTTTTGTTGCATCTCAATGGTCCAACAAAGTAATCTTCCGAGTCCTCCATATTGCATTGAATTGCTGCATCGCACAATTTTGTCTTCTTCGTTTGAATTTCACGTTCTCGTGTTGGATACCCATCATTGTCGGTCATAGTGGCTATTTCTTGGCATGCCGGCTTTTTGGTTGGCTTTTGCTGAGACATTATGTGTTATTTACTTATTTTTTTTAAATAAAATTTAATTCGAACCCGGCTTTCTTTCCTACTACATGTAAACTAAATAACAATATGAGTACCGGTTACTCTTCATACAAACTCTCTCGCTCTTACATATTTGGCATATGGGTTGTATGATAATTGTGCATGTCATGCAGTTTCACGCCATCTAAAAGTGCAAGCGAATAAGTTGAGTTGCATTGAACGTTCCATGCCCCGTTGGGCGCTTTTCATACGCCGTAGGACGCTTTCCGAGCCCGCGTTGAACGCGTCTATGGCTGGCTGTTTTGAACGTTCAACGGGGCATGGCATGGAAACGCGTTCAACGGGACATTGAACCCCGTTCGACGAACACCGCAAACCAGCTGATGCACATTGTCAATAAACTACTAAATTTGCCGACATAGCAGAAAGCGTCCACTCAACGATAATGTAACGAACACTTATCGACTTTCAATTAATTTGGTTATCGGTCAGTTTCAGCAAAGATGGCGAACGACGCAAAACTGCTGCTGTCGTCGCAGCAGGAAAAACCAAATCATTACACGTAAATTAAAAATTATTAATTGTTAAAATAGTGCGCGTCGTGTTCAACAAACTGTGCTCTTTGCAGATACCTAAAGGAATTTCGGGTGGAACAGTGCCAGTCGTTCCTACAGCACAAATGCAATCAACATAGGCCTTTTGTTTGCTTCAATTGGCACTTTCAGAATCAGCGTCGTCGGAGACCCGTACGCAAACGGGACGGTACATTCAACTATAGCGCTGACAACTATTGTACAAAATACGATGAAACATCGGGCATATGTCCAGATGGTGACGAGTGAGTAAAAATCTGTGTAGCATTGAACTAAGTACCCATTTAAAATCCAGTCAAAACTTTGGCGGGGGCTGGAGGCAAAGTGAAGTTAAAGTAACACAAAGTAATAAAAAAAGGAACTCGTAGTATTTTGCTTTTTCACTCGCTTACTCTCTCGCACTCCTTTGTGTCTGGATAGCTTTCGTTTGTGTGTGTATGTATGCTCCGCTCCGCTTCGTAGTTGCTTTTCACCCTAATTCGCATTTCATGTTTTACTGTGTTGCTTTCGTCATTACTTTTTGTTGTTTTCGTCGAGTCTTTCTTCTGTCTATTACTTTTATACTCACACTCTGCATACGTCTCTCTCACACTCTCTTTTGGTTCCAAATTGGCAGCGTTTCATGTTTACAAACAAATTTTACAACGCCATTGAATATTAGACGAAGAAGAAGAAGATTGGCAGAGAGTGAAAACAGTATAAAACAAAAACAAATTATTTGAGATAGATAGATGTGGCATTTATAGAGAGCAAAAGGGAATACATATAAAAGTGAAATTAATACCGGCATTTGAGATTTGCAGATGCGCTATTATTAAGTTTAAAAGTGATGAATTCAATTTCAATAGAGTAAAAGTAAAACAACTGAAACGGCGTTGTTTTCTATGTTTGATAATTTAATGAAATTAATGTTATATCTAATTTATTTCTATATACTTAAAATACGCCGATATTTTAAAATAATAATGTTTAACAGCCTATATTAGCTTACGTGTCTGATAATTTTCAAGTATTATAACTCGCTGTGCCGGGCAATGTCATGTAGCTGCGTGTAGCGTATCCAATTGTCGAGTAGTTAGTTCTTATTACTTTTGTATATTTTTTAAGTAAAGGGTTTCCCCAAACCGCTTACTCTAATGCATACATACATACAACATACGTAACTCGTTATAATCAATTAAATTCCATAAGGTGCTAAAAGGCTATTAATAGATTTTTATTTTTAATTAATAATTTTGAGCTTAAGCAGCTTATAAACTTATATTTAGAAGTTTAAATGGCAATTCTAATTTTAATTGATAATTTGTCTACGTGCTTAGTTTTCTTATTAGATTGCGGAGAAAACCTCAAACTTTTGCCGCAATTCAAATTGGTATTTAATAAGAAATTCTATTTCGCTCTCTCTTCAACATATCTCTGTGCGTCTGCTCTCTGGAATTTGAATATGTTGCTCTGCAATTGGTTTCTTGTTGGATACATTGCTTCTAATGTTTTTTTTTTTATAATCGCCGCTCGCTCTCTAGCTCTCCTCTCTATTCGCTACAAGTGTGTGCGTCATTGTTTTTATTGCGTTTTGCTTTTGCCCGTTCACTTTATTCGTTTTATTTTGGTTTTTTCCCAGAATTAGTTTACACCGTAAATTGTTTGTAATAAGTAAGAGAGAGAGAGGCTTTTACGTTTTACTTTACACCGCTTTTTTTTTTTTGTTTTTCTTCGTTTTGTTTTGTGTGTACACTTTGGACTTGATTACGAACGAACGTGAAAGAGGAGAGGCAGTAGTCGGCAAAAAAATAATACGCAATTACTTTTTCACCGCCAACAACAAAAACAACAACAAAGCAAGAAAAACAAATACGAAAACAATTCCAATTTTGTCGCTTTTTGTCAAATTGCGGCGCTTTATGACAGCAATTAATGATTTAATTTTATTCTACTATATCCACAATAATGAATTCTATTATTTTTATTGCCTATTTGAATAAGATAATGTTCTAACTGTTTGCAGTAGGCGTTTCCCCTATAAATATCAATAATGAGCGGGACTTCTATAGAGGTATTTTAATTAGTTAGAATAGGTCACGTCTTGAAAAATATGTATGTATATAGAAACAAATATTTGTTTATTCTTTCGTTTTGTATGATATAGACATTTTCAAACGTAAAAATCGTCATACCGCCAACTTCTTCGGTTACTACCTAATTTAGTCAAAATATGCAAATTCAAGAAGGATATGGAGAAGACTCACCTTCGAAATATCATATACTCTCTTGATTCTAATTTTGTACGAGGTTTTATTCATAGTTGGATCCTTGTAGAATATTTTTTAAAATTAATATAAAACTCATCAAATTTGCACCGATTTAGGACTTAAATGAATCTTTTTATTAGAATTAATGTAAGAAAAATAAATAGATAATTTTTTCTATTCAAAACTCAAAAGAAGGGTTATGTATGTATATGACTATATATAATATTGAAACAACGCCCAAAATCGGAACCTTTTTCTTTCCCTCTTAAGTTGAAATAAAACTAAAACAGTCTACAAATCATTCGAATATGACAACATTGATGAAGAAGAAAAATCCGAAATCGATCTAAAAAATATTGGATCATTTATTAGAGGACTGCAGCCAGTGCTAGACAAACTTCTTGCACCATTTTACTTACTCAAAAAGAAAAAAGCGAAGTTGGAAAACCTTATTTTCTTCTACAAGTCTTCAGAAGTGTTTCTGCACCCATACTTTATACAATATGGTCACATATTTGCTAAAGTGACGACATAGTTAATGGAAATACGCTGACGGTACGTCTATATTATCATTAACTTAGCTTTTGAACTGTAACCTAAGCAATTAGAAGTAATCGTTGCTCATTAAGGTGTTGGTTTATAAAATTCATGCTCTAACGAGTGATAAAAGATGACATGTTCCAATAATACTAACTTTACTTAGATGACTTTTAACCGTCGTTCGATCATGGCCGCATTCAGGAAAGCGCACCAGCTGCTTTAGTCTTATGCACGCTGGCGTCATTTGTTCTGAATAACAAATACGGGGAGATCTCTCCATTCCTGGTCACTACAATGGAGCTCTTTCATCCATCGAATAGAGATTTCTTGACTTATAATTTGCTTGTTCAGCCCCAAATAGCATATATTTGCAAGCGTGATTCTTCTCATGAACATTTAGGGGTAGCCTCCAAATCAACTTTTTATTTAGTGACCAAGCACACAATTCGAAATGACGTCTGAAGGGTATTAAAGCTTCAGTTTCAACACAGTTTTTTCTTGTTTTTATTTTTTTTTATTGACCGTTTTTATTTTGGTTCGTATACTCTACAGAAAAAGTAATTAAACATTTCATTTGGTTAAAGAACGTGCTCGGTCCAGTCATTAAATCCTGCACCCAGATACACAATCCTTCAACACATATTTCATCTCTTTTTTTTCTTTTCTACTCTGACTTTACTTTCGTGACAGATGTCCCTTTTTGCATCGCACCGCAGGCGATACCGAACGTCGCTATCATTTGCGCTACTACAAGACATGCATGTGCGTACATGACACCGACAGCCGAGGCTATTGCGTCAAGAATGGCTTGCATTGTGCTTTTGCACATGGTATACAGGATCAACGTCCACCTGTATACGATATTAAAGAACTCGAATCATTACAAAATACAGAAATTGCACTCGATGGTACAAATGCACAAAATGCGCTCGATAAGGAGCGTAATTTAATGAATGAAGATCCAAAATGGCAGGATACCAATTATGTTTTGGCCAATTATAAAACTGATCCATGTAAAAGACCACCGCGTTTATGCCGACAGGGCTATGCCTGCCCACAGTATCACAACAGCAAGGATAAGCGACGTTCGCCGCGGAAGTACAAATATAGGTAAGTAGTGCTGTTGTTATGTGTGCATTTTTTAATGAAAACTAATTATATTTGATTAATACAGATCAACACCATGTCCGAATGTGAAGCACGGCGAGGAATGGGGTGAACCGGGTAATTGTGAAGCTGGCGATAATTGTCAGTATTGTCATACACGTACGGAGCAACAGTTTCATCCTGAAATATACAAGTCAACCAAATGCAATGATGTACAACAAGCGGGTTACTGTCCGCGTAGCGTATTCTGCGCTTTTGCACACGTCGAGCGTAAGTCAAACCAAGCAATCGGAACCTTTTTATTTTTTATATTATACTTGTTTACGAAAAGCAAAGCGTTTATTATTTTATCGTAATAAATGAACATATGTGCTATTTTCCACAACCATATTGAAGGAAACCAGAAGTTTAGCTTAGCTAGCTATGTTTAATGTATTCTATTTGAAATTTAGCAGCACCAAACAATAGGATATCAAAAGTTTTATGATTTACATGTAAAGTCTGTTACAATTGTTCTTATTTGTAGGAAATCATTGGGTTTTAATTAACTTGATTACAATTTTTGGTTTGCATAAACATTTCTTTATTTTATGTATGTTTTGTTTTTATTTTTGGTTTTTTGAATTGTTTTTATTTTGTTTTTCCTGAATCATCCAAATTAATAAATCATTACAAATCAAACCAACTGCATTTCATCGAACGACCTAAAACTGAAAAAAAGAAACTGATTTATATCTAAAAATAAAAATAAAATTCCAAAGCTTACTACTTAATACATTAAATACAAAAAGCTAATGTTACCGCAGAAGACAAGCCACGCGAGCATGATAGCAGCATCGGCACAAATATAGCGCTTAGTGAATTAATATCAAATGCCTTGCCAGACATTAAGTCCAAGGAAGTTGCCACGAACGGCAAGGCAACGCCAGCGCAGACGTCAGCAACAGCCAGCGGACTAATGAACCTCGGCGATAAAGTACGTATCACAAATAAATGCAAAAAATAAAAGTATACAAACTAAATGAACGTTTAAAATATTAAATGTTTAAAATTAGTTTGTGTTAACATAGATGTGCGTGCCAAAATCCTACATTTACTACTACTACAGATACACCACAAACAAGCAAACAAACAAAGAAAACTACTATTTTCTGCAATACAACAATGTGTACTTCTAAAACCTTCATTGCTTTTTTATGTGCTGAAATACGAACAGTGTACAGAAGCTCCTCCTCTCAATACACCACACGCAAAACGTTCATAACATTCTGTGTCTCTGTGTACGTTGCTTGATTTATTGAATTGTGCGCTTAAATAATTTTAATTCAACTAACTCATACAAACTGTATATAAACTGTGCTTTAATGTGCCTATATGCCTGAAAATCCTTTTTCGTACCTCCGCACTAACTTTATAAGACACAAATGCTAATATGTATTATAGCTCTTCCACAACCACAAAACACCATGTCCTTCCTACTACTTAATCAAGCACTCAGTGTGTGCACCTACCCCTTCCTCCTGTGATCAAGTAATTATACCTAAATCAGCTCTTCTCATTTGCGTTTTGTTCTTCTATTTTTTTTTTTTTTTTTACTTTATTTGTTCTTTTTGTAGTTGTTAAATATTGATGGTAATAATACGAATAAAATGTTGGTAGATGCTTTGGAAAATCAAACAACAAATTCGAGCAAGTTTATAAATTTCTCACTACCCATGGATAGAATTTGTGAGTATATAACTTTGTGTGTAAAAAAAGAAAAAAAAATTAAAATAAAAATTGGAAAAATAAATAAAAAAAATATATGTTTTGCATTTATAATGGTTGTGGACAAATTGCCCAAAAATCGCAGGCACTAGCTTAAACATAATTTAATTTAATTAAATGTTTCTACATTAATCTATTAGCTTGTTCGATTGATGATCCGCGCGAGAATTCGCTATCGGCGAGCCTAGCCAATTCTAGTTTGTTAACACGTTCCTCGGCACCAATTAACATTCCTAATACAACATTAAATAATTCAATAAATGGTAAGTCAAAACAATTACTTTGAAGTAGAACTTTACTTAAATTGTATTGTACTACATTACTTTTTTTTGTATTACAGATTTTAATTCGGGCGGCTTTGCGGTCAACATTCCTAACAGCTCTCTAACCTATAGCCCCACCAATCATACTAATTTATTCAATGTTCCGGATGCTTTTAACTATAATAGTTCAAATTCCAATAAACTAAGCAATTCGTTGAGTGCGGTAACACAAAATGATAGCAACAGTCTATTTTTTCCGTCGCGCATTATATCGCCCGGTTTCGGTGATGGTTTATCCATAAGCCCTTCAGTTAGGTAAGTTTACATTTTGTAGTTTTAAAGAACTCAAAAATTAGATTTATATATAGATTTATTTATTTATATATTTATTTATAGATATATATATTAGTTTTAATTTTATTTTCATTGGGTTGTTCTAGAAGTAGCCGATTTAACAAAGAAAACATTGTCTCCTTTAAGCTTAATGCACTTTTTCCACCTATATTCAATATCTTTAATATACTCTTTAAAGTAAAAATAGTCTTACTCTTTAAACAACCATGAAGCGCAGACTTGTGTATATTATTAGGCTTCATGAGCTCGATTGGACTAATCGAACTAAGCTAGTATGTTCGTCTGCATGTTCCCCTTTCAACACTATATAGTTCTTTAGTTTTAAAGATGTCAATCATTCTAAGTGTTTTAGCTCGTTGGCCGGAATGACCTTTACGATTTCGGTGTACTCCTTTTAGTTGGATGGCCTCCACATCAGAATAGTTTTGGCTCACCGGGCGGCTTCCATTCGGCACTTTGACGCTTGGTTTCAGGTTGAAAAGACCATGTCTCGCCACCAGTAACATATTGAAAAGGAAGTTTTGAGCCTTTTTGACATCTTTAATGATGTCTTTCGAATGTTATGTCCGAAGCGCTTTTTCCTCGCTTTTCAATTGATGTGGAAGTTATCGTGCACACACTTTCCTGAAGCCCAAATGATCGACCAACCGGAAATAGATTGTCTTTAATCAATCCCAATTCCGATTCCATGAACCTTATGACGATTTCGGCTCTTTTTTGATGAATTCACGGACAATTTTGATGTTTTGTTCTTTCACTAAAGATTTCGGTCGGCCCGATCGTTCGGCGTCAGTCAAGTCTTCCCGACCCGACCGTCTTTGAAACGTGTATACCAGTCGTAAATAGTTGCACGAGATGAACAATTATTCTCATAAACTTGTTCCATCAATTTGTAAGTTTGCACCGATGAGAAAAACATTCTGTCACATTAGACGCTATAAATCCTCTTCCACTTTCAAAATGTCATGAAAATTTTAAGGGAATATCAATGAAAAATGTTCCTTTCCAACGCAGGTCCTAACCAAGTGGTGGCGCCACGAGAAAATAACCTGGAAGAAGTTTTGAGACACACCTTGTTTTATCGTTTCCGAGATCCTTTCGTTAGTACGGACGGACGACTCTATCGCTCCTGACCGTAATGGGAGCTACTTTGGGGTCTCAGACCATTATTTCTACCTGTTACATACATTAGCAAAAAAAAACAATAGGCTCTATATACATATTATTAATTATTTTATATATTATAATAACAGTCCGATTGTACCGGAGTTTACTTTCTTCATGAATTCTATTCACTAATTTAAACAATTTAATTTTGTTCCACAGAATATCCGAATTAAACACTATACGTGATGACATCAATAGTAGCTCCTTGGGCAACAGTCTCTTCGAGAATAGCCTGACAACAAAAAATGCATTCTCATTACAATCGTTGCAAAATCAAAATAACAGCGATGTCGGACGCTTGACTACTGAATTGTTGACCAAAAGTGCACAAATACAAAAGATGTCCACACGTTTCGAAGAAATGTCGCGCAAGGTAAGCTATAATCATTTATAACTAATAAAACTTTTTTTTATTAACAAAAGATCTGTATTTTCTTTATATTTATAGTTAAATATGATTGAATGTCAACGCGATAAAGCTAAACAGGAAGCACTTGAATGGAAGGAACGTTATGAAATAGCAAAGATACAATTAAATTTGTCAGCGGAGTTGCGTGATTTATCCATACAAAAATTAAAACAATTACAAGTTAGTCATTGTTACTTGTTGGCAAAGTAATTGTACTAATAACTATTTCTACTTAATATTACAGTCAAAGTTACGTTCCGATTTGGAGGAAGTCGATAAAGTATTATATATGGAGAATGCTAAGAAATGCATGAAATGTGAGGAGAATAATCGTACAGTAACACTGGAGCCGTGCAATCATTTATCGATTTGCAATACATGCGCCGGTTCGGTGACCGAGTGTCCCTACTGTCAGGTGCCAGTAATGACAACGCACACTTGAAATAGATAATATCAAATTTTAGCTAGCGGGATTTGGTACAAATGACAATGCGATAAGTACATATAAATGAAAATTGAGGTATAATAGAAAAGAAATCGAAATAGTGCATATACATATGTTAAACAAGAAACAGTACAGTAATTTTCATGAAAATTAGGCACACTATAAAATCTATATATTTTTTTTTCTAATTGACAAATATTTTATGATAAAGAAAACAAAAACAAACAAAAAAAAATCATCATAAATACATATATATTTTAAAGCATATAAAAAGCAGTTATAAAGAGTTTATATATAATATAAATATATATGTTTGCAGAGAACCGTAATAATGTTTTAGCAATTAAACAAAAAGTCGATATTAGCTACTTTATGCAATTTGCATGCTTTTTAAATTATGCAGTATATTTTAACTTAATTTTTTTTTTTTTTTTTTAAAGAAAGCAGAACTTTATGTCAAATGTTTGTATATTTCGTGTGCGTGTTACGTGCAGTTGAATTTAGTGTACGAATCTCTATTTCTATTTAAGCTAAAATTTGATTTTGTCTTTAAACTTTCAATACTTATATTTATTTGGTACTGTCTTTTTTATATTTTTTTAATATACCGCAACAAACTGCACGTATTGAAATGAAAACCAACTTTTATTGTAACAAAACTAAATCAAATGTTCAGCAAATTATGTAGAAATTTATTATTTATAGGCGCATATATAATATATATTTATTTACGTAAAGTCAAAACTTAGAAATGATCTTAATATAATTAATATCTTATACATATATAAAAATATATATAATTTTTTTAGCAATTTATAGCAAACCAATTATGTAACATTTTTTTTTTTAATTTTGAATACCAGTGATGCAACAAATATGTGTAAAAGCATTTTAATTCTTAAAAAAAAAAGAAATAAACATTTCGTATAAAACTTGACTGAAAAAAACATAAAATGAAAATTCAGTTTCGGTAGAACACCGAAACTTTAATACTTTCCACAAGTAATTAAAAAAATTAATTAAGCAATAAAATAATTTCTTAAATAAAGAATTGAAAGCTAAACTATTTATGAAGCAGAAATTACACTAACAACTGCTAGAAGAATATTGCTATTTTGTTTTCTGTCTGTTTAAAATGGTTTTTTTTTTTCAATAAATTTCAAACAATCAAGAACTCCATATACACAGACAGACGGATGTAACTTTTTAGAGCTGAAGTTGCTGCGCACTTTTGCTGTTTTGCCTTTTTTGTATCTCTTTCGTACACGTAAAAAATATAAGTTTGATGTATTTTCTTACAAACTTCATTTTAAAATAAGCAGACTTGTGAAAAGTATTAATTTAAATAATTTTTACTGCAAAAGTATTTTCAATTTAAAATCATTTTCTTTTTATTTCTATTTTTTACAATTTAAGCAACACTTTATGTAAAATTTATAAAATCACGGAAAGCATTTTAAACAAAATAAAAAATATAACATTTTCAAATACTTATATAAAAAATTTAACAATAAATTAAATAGCTAGTTATTTTTTTCGTTATTGAAGATTGTGTGTGATTTTTGTAAAGCTTTAAGTCCAATTTTAAATTAATTATGCACGTTTATTTTTAATTTGTATTTTATTTTATATGTTTTTTTTGTGTAACACAAATAAATAAAAATATAAACCACATTTTGAGTTTTTTAAACATTTTACTATTTTAATTAACTAAAATTTAAATTACTTAATGCTAAATATGTCTAAAGCAGTCTAGTTTATATACAAAATAATAAAAATAAATTATAAAGCATATAATATTTAATTGAATTTATAGCAATTGATGTTTAGTAATATGCATAAAATATATATATATTGAAATTTATTAATTAATCAATGATGATAAACTCTACAAAAGTATATACTGTTTACAAGCAAAGTTGAAAAGCATTTATGAAAAGTGTGTGATGAATAATCAAACAATAAAAGTAAAACAAAGACAGCGAATGAAAACCGATAAAAATTTAAAACAAATGAATAAATTGTAAACCGTCTTCAAGTTGCCGATCAAAACAAATTTTAGCACTTATGACAACGTTAAAACAAATATCAATTAATACTAAAAAAAAAGTAGTTAAAACGGCTTAAAAAAACGGAATCAAAAAACTACAAATTAATTATAAAAAAAAAATATATATTAACAAAGGGAATAGGCATTTATTGAAAAATTTATACGAAAAAAAAGGCAAAATTAAATAACTAATTTATTAATAAAAATATATATATATAAATATAAAGAAAAAACATAATATAACAAATTGTTTTGTGTATGTGTTTGTTAAAAGAAAAATTAATAAACAGCAACAACAAATATTGTAGCCAAAAAGTTAAAATGCAACAACAATAAATATTTATATATATATGAAAGAACGCTTTAATTGTTTATCGTTTAACACAAATGCATTTTAAATAGAATTTTGAAAATTGTAAAAGCAAATATATAAATTATAAAAATAGTATTTTTAATACATAATAACATACTCGAGTAGTAATTATAATAATATTAATAACAATAATTGTTGAGCTGATTATTGATTGGTGGTTTTATAATGGAGCTGTTGAGTTTAACTAGCTGTTGTAATTGGCTATTTTTGAAAAACATAACAGATACAAACTATATTAAATGGAGACCTTTTAATTTAAAAAAACAGTGAATGCTTGCCGATGTGTTACTGCAGACAGCTTAATATTATTTAGAAAGCAATTTTATTTCCCAAAGTTTTTAAGTTTAGCGACAAAGTTAAGCTTCTTAAAATGTTAAATCTTGTCAACTAATTTCAAAATAAAATTAAAGCTAAGTCAAAACAAAAAAAAAAGGAGGCACTAGGCCGGCTTCGAAAATCATTAGGACACGCTGGCACTATGTAATATATTTTTTTTTTCGCTTAGTTTTCTTAAATTATTTAAAATTTTTTTTCTTTTAATTTCATTGAGCTCAGTAAAAAAAATTAAATACGCAAAAAAATGCTTTCTTTTAATACAAAAAATAATTCTTTATTCAAAGCAAGCCAAATTAAAAATAGGCCGCAAAACAAACAAACAAACCTAACGAATAAATAAAAATGCTAAGCAATTTACTCACTCATGGCAACAATAAATTTAATTTGTTTTTTATATGCAATAACAATTAACAACAACAACTAAAGCAACAGTTAAAAAAAAATAAAAACAAAATAACTACATATATAAATATTGATGTATTTTGTATACGCTACTGTAAGAGTGATTTTTATGTGATTTTGAAACTACTTGAATATGTGATCCAGAAATATGAAAAAACAAAAAAAAAAAAAAAAAGTATAAAAAACCACACAAAAAAAAAGTACATATATAAAAAAAAAAAATATTTATGACATGATGCGCCACCTCACTTCTCCAGCTCCATTTAGAAACTCATGCACGTTATAAAAAGCAACTATTAAGTGATTATTTATAAAAGTAAAATATTTATGCTTACATGGTGATTTCCTTATTGGTAAAACTTCTAAGAAACAATATATTTTTTTCTGCTGGTCAGTTTCGTTTTTTTTTACTTTCGTTAAACTTTTTTATGTACGCAAAATCTTCCTTATTAACATTTTCAAATCGGAACCGACCAGCATACAACAGAATAAGCAATCATAAACGTTCAAAAACTAAGCAAAGAAAAAAATGTACAATGTTAATTGACATTTTTTTTTAAACGAAAACAACATTTATAGGATATATATATATATATTATAAAATACAAAAATAGAGAAACATTTACGGAATCAATTTGAATACATATATGAATAAAAATATATCATGCAAAGTAGTTAGCAATAGCGCAAGCATAGAATATGAAGGTGTGCAGAAGTATTGGACATTTATATGTATAAAAAAAAAAATATGGTGAAACATTTTAACAATTGCCAAACAAAGACATTTTTAGAAAAGTGAAAAAAATTTAATCCAAATTATTTTTGAAATTTAATATATACACAAACTAGTTCTAACATTTTAAAGTAAAGATCTAAGCAGAGGGGGTTCATATATGTTTATATGTCATTGAAAAATATTTGCAAATCGCTGGAAGTTTCAACTAAAACTAAACGAAAACTGTTGAACAGGGCTTTAAATTTTAGCTGGTTCTTTTGTTTTTAATGTTAAACTCACACTTAACGAAGGCATATGTTTGCCGTGGTTACTTCAAACTTGTGCCAAAGCAAATTGTATTATACTCAAACCACAGTTGATTGGAACAATTCCAAGAAAAATTAACCAAGAAACCATAGGTCTTATATCAATTTCTAGTCCGCGGAAATCGACGGACTTTGATACTTTTTGAGCATTGTTTGAGTAATATTTAATTTGCTGAACATTTTTTTTTTTGGCTATTTTGAGGTAGTTAAAATTTTTTAGGTTCGGATATAGCACATTAACTTATGAATGGGTAGAATTAATAGACATTTCAACTGTTTCCATTAAAAATGTTAATAACTAAAAATTGAGAAGCTGGCACAATCAATTTGCGCGGACCAGGAATTGATCTTAGGCATATGGTTTCTTGGTAAAATATTTCTTAAAATTATCCGAAGCAATGCACATTTTAAGGTTTGCTCACATAAAACCTAATATCCACTTAAAATTTGTTGCGGTAGTTTCTAATTATTGGTTTCTCACTTAAATATCAAATTGCGTAGCCAGCCCCCATAAAAACTCATTCTTAGGTTTTTGTATGAAATTATGTTTTATTGCGATAGATATTAACTTGCAATTTAATACGGTGGCTTCTTATAGACAGAAGTATCGTTGGTCGTACCCCGCCCACTTGTACTTTTGAATTTTTTGTATGAAATAATAAGTTATTCCAATCAATAATATCCTAAAAACTGTAATGGTCTTCTCTTCTGAACAAAGTCTTCACATAAATAGCAATCTTCGTGCCGGCACATTTAAGGATAGCTCCCAGATAAACCCGCCGCTCTTTTTACATCTTTATTTAATTAAATGACTTTATGGAGGAACAATTCTTAAGCGCTTAACAAGTAGAATACAGTACTTCAAAAAAACCAAATTCAAGATGTCCGACACCACGAAATAGCGTTTTTCATATATCTTAATATAGGAACTGTATTTCAAATGAAAGTGATTTACAAGTAGAAAACATTGCATGGCATATAATAGAGTTTGGATAGTCTATATATTTTAACTTATCTGAAAACAATGAACTTTGACAGAATAAACGGAATTCAAGTCAAGATTTCGTAACGTGTTGTAGGCAACAGTCACCACAGCACTCGCCTTATTAATCTAGGACATTGTTGATAGAAAACTCACGCAGCCCACGATGTTTTTTTTTTTTTTGCGTCTGGTATTTAGATCAGAGCTCGGCACCGGCATGTCTTTTGTGCATAGAAAAAGTTCGGCTGGTAGTCCCCGTACAGAACTAGTTAAACCCTTATTTAAAAGCTTCTTAAGACTGCATTTATTAAAAATATATCATTTAAATGTCCACTACTAACTGCTACACTTTTCAACCCATAACTAGAACAATAACAATTTGTAATAAAATGCTTCTAAAATCAATAAAAAATAAACTAAAATAAAATATTTAAACTGAACTAAAATATATCAAATTAAAAAAAAAAAAAAAATAGCAATAACTATAGGAAAACTATGAAACATGCATATAAGCAAGTAGATACAAACAAAAGCAACAACAAATGTAGTTATTATTACAACAAAATATTCTATATTAACAAATTTGTAGTTAAACGAAAAGTATGAAAAAAAAAAAAAATATTTAAATATTAACAGTGAACACCGAACAGGAATTTTTCTGATTTTATTGTGCAAAGAAAATATTAATAAACGTAACTAAAAGAACTGTTTCAGAATATTCATGATGATGATGACGATAAGAATGAATAGTAGTAGTTGATAGTTGAAGTGACTAAATCAATGAAAATCAATTAAAAGTTAAATCAATGGAACAAAACAAATGTTATAACTCGTAAACAAACCCACACACAGAGACAGCTATGTACGACATCCTTGTACAGCGTCTTATTTTTTACAACTAAAACTACTAAAACTAAATAATAAAATATTATTATATATACAATAATATATACATATATATGAAATAATGTGTATTTATAGAGAGCAACAAATAATGTTTCAATAGAGCTGAACATTGACAATTTAGAAATTAAACTATGAAAACTTTTACATTTTACACAAGAAATAAATAAATTAATAACTAAATAAAAATCAATTGCTAACATTTAAAAAGAAATATAGGCAGGCAACAAACTGAGTAACTAATAAATAAATAATAAAACAAAAATATTTATTGATATTGTGCAGCGAGCGACAAGAATGCATTCATACTACTAAAAAACCGTGCGGAACTACATACTAAAAAAAATTTTATACCAACTTTTTTTGCGTTGAATTTTTATACTAACTATGAACCAAGACAAATGAGAAAACTCCCACGCATTAATAGACAGAAAGCATCAAGTGTTGCTAGTTGATTTTTAGAGAAGCATTTTGAAAGCAATTATATGAAAAGACAACAAATTAATATATATATTTAAAAATATTGAATAAAAGCAAATAGAAATACAAATAAATGTTAGTTAAAGTTATTAACTAAATATGAAATTACAAAAAAAAAAAAAAAAAAAATGGAGAAACCAAACTGTGTATGTGTATTTAAAAATATCTATTAACAAAAAACAAACAACAACTCAAAAGTAGTAAAGTATTTTCAAATTATATAGTTACGTGAATATTAATAAATTTAAAAAATTATATATGAAAAGCGTATTTAAAAAATTTAGTGTGCTATAGTCGTGACGCCCGACTATATTATACGCTGCACAGTTTAATGATGGAGACTATATTGAAGATGTATTGCATGTTCACTAAAATATTTGAATAGTATATATCAGACACTCTAAAATAGCGTAAAAGTTTTGCAGAAACTCCAACATAGAATCCGCGTAATAGTTTTTAACAAAAATTAAAATTAAGTTTAAAATAATTCAATAATATATCAGACCTATTTCGGTTTTCACTTTTGGAGAGATTATGCTTATGTTTTTATAAGATAACTTCCAAACCAATATCTTAAAAAATGTTCATATAAATTGTAAGTGGTGTATGAGAGCTACCGCTATAAATGGGGATCACGTCCAATATATATGTATGAAGTGTTCGTTCATAATAGAAGTTTGAAACTGAAATTATAATTTTTTATACAATATTGAAAAAGTGAATGGATGGTTTGAATGAGATTATCCCAAACACAATAAATGATAAAAGTGCAAGTCTCGAGCTTCAACTAGATATATTCAAAATAATTCCTATTAAAAATAGATATCAATTAAAGATAATAAATAAATTAGAGATTGGATGCATATGTCTAAAATATAGAATAAAAGGGGAGACCTGGAGCAAAACTTGTTTAAATAAAACATGGAAAGCCCAATAAATCATTGCACGCATAATTCTCAAGCCAGATAAAAAAAAAAGAATATTAAATGGGAATTTATTTTTACACCCTTTTTTTGCATAGGGAAAAACTTTGTGCAAATGTATGTGACAGTGCGAAGGAGGTGAGACAGACATATGTATATATAATCTTGATCAGCATAAGTCTAGTCGATATAGAGATGTCCGTCTGTCTGGCTGTCTAAATGAAATTCGAGATCTTGGAAATTATAAGAGATACAGCCTTCATATGCATATTCAGATTGAAGACACCAACCTCCCTTTCTAGAAAGGTTTAGCGTAGCATCTATACACATATGCCATCACGGGGTTATTGGGTATTGATTTTTGAACCGATTGATACGAACTTATTGACAACTAGAAAGCCTTTTATTCAATGATAAGCTGTCTAGTTCTCAATAATAGCCTCTATTATCTTTTGTGAGATTTTCATCAAAATCGGATGGACGTTTCTTAAATTATTTGTTCTGTAGAGTATAATATTTATAACCGGTTAAAAAGTAATCGGTTCGGGTCCCACATGCAATTTTTCACAAAAGAGTAAAAAAAATTTAAAAATCTTTCGGATGGAAACAAAATCTCAATACAAATAGTAACCACGCATTTCATCACTAGATGCCACCTACCGGGTCCAATTATGAATCCACATTTTGGAAAATTTTTTAGTTTGAGCGACACTACACTGAGCGTCTGGTGGGTAATTTCGGTTAATCGCACTTGGGTAAGCGATTTTCCAATGGATAAGCGTTACCTTGAGTTTATCCATACAATTTAGTGTTATACGTGGTCTTTCATCTATCAGTGTGGTTCACAATGGTTTGTGTTAAGATCGCTGTGAATTTTCTCCTTCCGAATATACCAAGGTGCACCAATAAATGTTCTGGGAATTTATTGGTGCACCTTGTCTACTCTGTATAATCTTCAAATAGCTGGCACTTGGAGATTATAATGGCCAGATTTTAAATTGAAACATCTTTTCAAACAGTTTTGACAAACAAGATAATAGAATTATGGTCTTGTAAAGCTCTATCTGTTTTTTATTTGCGGGTTTCGCCATTTGTGGTAGATTTGTGGAAGCACAGATCCATTTGTTCATTGTTTTGGCTTTAACAGATTTTTACCAACTATGTCCTTTCAATCAACAGTTATGATCAAGATAATTATTGCTGTAGTATGAACAGATCTCAAAAACTAAAAACAGCTGGGGGACTCCAAGTTTGCAGATTTAGGATTTAGATCCACACGCAGATCTTGTGATGAAATCTTAATGGTGCCACGCGTACTATACAGGCACAGGCTTATATTAGGGCCACTCAACCGATAAAATTGTATTGTTTTATTTTTAGTTTATTTAATTTTATATAAATTTTCACGTCCCTATAAGCCAAAATCCAAAAATGTCATCTAAATCCGATAATAAATGACGATTTTATAATCAATTGAATTCGAACGATCTATGATGCTTCAGTTCTCCATGTTTCATTTCATACATAACAAAATGTTTTATAAGGCACTTATTCATTCAGTGAGAAGTGGGAGGAGCAAAATACTTTTCGTCAGTACTATATTTCTTATTAATTTCCTACCTTTTTGTTTTGGACTGCTTAGTGCATAAGCTAGGGATTTAAAAAAAAAATAAAATCCCTGGGTACCGTTTTGAGTTTACATAATTTATTTACAGAAGACAGAAAATAGGAGGTGTCGCCGACACGATAAAGTATACAACATCAAAAACAAAGTCGATATAGCCAAAGTCTGGTGGTATGAAACATATATCATAAACTAAAAAATCTAGAGACTTCAAATTTGTAAATTTTGAATGTACTCGTCCATACACAGGTATCATATGTATTATATTTTGTTGGTACCACGCCCATCAAACAGCTATTTATCTTAGGATGCGCTACTTTTTATATTACAACAATTATTTCTTTAGTTTATATAGAGTTTCTTTAGTTTTTTATGCTGTCTGATAATAGAATTTTAATTCTTAGCACTCCAGAAAATTTAAGCCAAACAGTAAACCAATTTAATCCATCTATATGTGCAGGGTATAAATAACAAATACAACAACAACAAACTGCTAACTAAGTGTAGTTATTTAGTTATTCGATGATTAACAATTGTTAAAATACAAAAGTACGTACTAAAAGGCGTTAAAAAAAATTAGCAATTATAAAAATGAATAAATACAAAACAAATTTATAAAATACAAAAAGCAACAGCAATTGAAATCGAGAATATATATTTAACAAAAAAAAAAAACAAAAAAAAAAAATAAAATAAAAAAATATTAAAAACAAAATTATTTATTGATGTGTGTAAATGTTGCTTTTTGTTAAATAAAAAAAAATAGTAGCGAAAAAAAAATTTAAAACAAAAAAATAATTAATTACGAGCAAATATGTGAAGAAAGTTGACAGCGCGAAAAAAAAAACAATGAAAAATTTTATTAATGATTGATTGGAAAATAAAATATATTAAGAATGGAACGAGTTTGATATGCAACAACAAATTATTTATATAGGAAATAAAAAAGTAACAACAAATTATTTATATTATATGAAACCTATTACATTAACAAATTGAAAGACAAATTGAATCCACAAAACGGCAAAATATACAATACTATAAATAAATTAATAAAATGTGTTAAAAAAATTAAACAAAATTGCAAATAAGCAAATCTTTTATTGTAGCTGAGAAAAAAGTACTCATGCAGAAAAAGCTGCTTAAAGCCCATATAAATGGCAAGAAGATAAACTAAAACACCCGCACAGACACAAACATCCTTCTTCAGATACATGCATAGCAACTGCAGCAGCCGCATAAAGCAGACAGTCAGAGGCGCTACGTTTGTTTCCCATGCGTGATTTTGATCTTGCAACTTTTTTTTGGTTTATTTTTCTTATAAAAATGTAAAAAAAAAAAAAGAAATCACAAAGGAAAACGACAGAACACAGAGCGAAATAAATAAAAAAGCAATGTACGAGCGAGCGAGCGAGCGGGCGAGTGAACGAACAAACGCAAAACTACAGAAGAAACTCGTAAGAATTTTAAAATGCACGATAATCGTTCAGTGATAGCTAAGCGCGCCAGAGCCGCCGCCGCCACCACCAAGAGTCACCATGCATGCATCTCGCCTCCGAGTGCCACTTTAACCCCAAGTCAAGGGAGCCAGCTAGCCAGCCAGTCAGTTAGTCAGCTAGCAGTCAGCCTGCCTGCCTGCTTGAAACAAGGTCCATGTAGTTATCTGTCGGTCTGTCTATCTGTCTGTCAGTGTGTCCTCCTGAATGCTTCTCTCGTATTGCCTGTCCGTCGTGTTGCTGTCCACATACAATATCGCCTCGTTCGCGCGTTAAACACCAGTGCAACAATTTTTATTCTGTCAGCGAACGCGTGCCTGTATTTGTGTGGTCTCGGACTTCACATTCAGCGCGTCCAGTCGCTTGTTGTATCATCGGATGCTGTCTGTTTTGTCCGTCCGTCGGTCGGTCAGTCTGTCCGCTTTCTACAATATATCAGTGCATATGGGAGCGAATGTTCCGAGTTCTTGATTTTACCTTTTCTTTTTCTTTTGATTTTTGCTCCTACTTGGTCGGTCTTGTGATCTTGCGCACAGATCTCACGCGCCTGCCTGCGCGTCATCCTGCGCATTGACTTGACTGCCTTTTGCTGTTGCTGCTTGCACACTATAAATTACTTTGTACGGCATATTTAATATTAATGTACAGAAAGAATGTCCTCAACATTTTTTAGTTTCGGAGTCTCTAGTACAAGTAATCTTTAAGTATACGAATCAAACGCTATCTCAGAGTAGGTATTTTAAGTTGCAAAAAGTTTTCCGGACAAGTCTATATCGAGTTTGTTTTGTTTAGTGTTCAAAAGTTAAAATATTCCAGAAGCTTTTCTGAGATTGAATTTTGGCCGACCTATTTATTGAGGTTTAAATGATAAACTAGAATATCTGGCCGCACGACAACCATCAACTAGTACATTATTTTATTCATCTGCAAGCCTATCTTGGGTAAATCGATTAAATGTATTTCAAAATGAGGTCATGATCCATTCCAAAGTCTTCTAGAAGGAATTATAAATGAAATTTATATAAACAATTAAATGATATCTACTGGATATGATTGTCTAACCGGTATCCAGCGTCTCACCAGGCATTCGAAGGCTTTTAGTTCGGCCCTCAGATAGACTCCTCTAAATTGTTCTACAGTTTTATTGTAAAGAACAGTTGATCCGTCATCGTCGCAAGGAATGAGCTTTACAAAGGGTGCCTCAAAATTCTCGTAAGATTTGAATTTGTTGCCATTTGTGCAATAAATGGATGGCAATCTTGAAAAAAAAAACATTTTGGGTTAGTATCACCTACGTGTCTACTTTTGTCAGGAGGCCAGTATTCAAAGTTCTTCATTGCTCTCATCTATTTTTGATCATCTCTATGTCATCTGACACTCTACATTGAGAGAGCGATGTCTCTTCCCTAGCAACTCCTTCTTGGGCTGGAATTCGAGTGTAAAAGCAGGCATCACTGTCCATGTTCGTTTTACGTTTGCCTTCATATCTGACTACTCTTTTTTAGACAGCTTTCCCTAGTTAGTCCGATGTTTTTTATAAGCCTCGCATTTCCACTGAAGAATTTTTGTACTTTCCTTTCGGAGTTGTTATAAAAGATCCAGTCTTTAAAATTGTTTTATTGTATCTGGATTATTTTGTTGTTGTTACGAGCTGCGAAGAATAGTGCTTCACCAGGGCAGAGATTCGCATTACTCATCGATGTAAGGCATTATTAGAATATGCGGTCACCACTTCGCTGTTCCTTCCGTTCTAGATTAAATTTCGTTTGTTAGACCTAGACCTCAAGCCTAGCCAACTATTGGTATGGTTCAATTGATAACTGGTTTTGGTGCGAATAGATGATTAAGGTTTATGGAAAGATAATGAAATGAGCTCGACTAGATAACTTTGCACACAGTAGAAATGGTCTTTAATGTACTCATTTATGAATGATCGAAAACGAATGTAGTGTATGCAAGGGCGTATCCAGCTTTCGGCGAAAGGGGGGGGGGGCGCCAAGGCCCCCCCTGACCCTCCCTGGATACGCCCTTGAGCGTATGGGACTATATAAGCCGGACTCATAACCGTCTTATCAGTTCTGCATTCTATCATAGAACGCGCCAGGCTCTGCTAGAAAATATTTCAATGAATCTAAACGTTTTATAAAAATTTAAACCTTGCTGTGGCTTATGTAGCGCATTCAATAGTCGACTCAATGGACAGCAAGTCTACAGCAATCTTACATGTTTAAGATGCGTTGTCTGTGACGTTAGCGCTTCGTATCGACTACGGCTGTTGGGTGATTGTGTAGCTGAAGGTGAAGGAGCTGGGCAGCGCGACTTCAGTTCTTTTCGCACACATTCACACCCCCTACACACCTCCTACACACTTGTCCACCAGCATTTAGCTCGTTTGCGGTTAGCAAAGTTTCTGTTTTATTGAATTTTTTTTTTCCGACAGCGATTTCTTACCCTTTCGTACACGGTTTTCCTTCATTTTAGCCGCTACGCCTTAACTCTCCTTTAGACGTCGTTTCAGTACCAGTTCAGTTTGAATAGTGCAATACTTTGCGGTGCTGTGCTGTGTTGTATTGTGCTGTGTGTAGTGGTCCATCGGCTTATTTTGTTTTAATGGTTTTTAACATGCAACCATGGGAAGCTCAACTCACACTCATCCATGTACTATGTACGCGAAGTACACGAAGACAGACTTTGACTAGGAAGCTGCACAAATGTGCGGTACAGCAGCAGATCGTAGCAGACTGTAGCAAATGTCTTCTGAAGAGCGTGTATAAATAGGTTTTATGAGCGCAAAAGTGTTGCCATTTTTCATGCAAAACTGCTTGCTTTGATGCGTGGCAGCAGCAGCGGCAGACAGCGGCAAAACTGTTGATGCTCGATCGCACGCTTGAAACTATTTTTATCTGCTAACAACACACTTACAACAATAAGAACAGCAACAATAATAACAACAACAACAACAACATTAACAGCAGTAAATGAGCTTTAACATGAGCTGCAGCAGCAGCAGCAACAACAAAAAACAACAACATGAGGGGAAAACTGCAATCGAGTGAGCTCGAAAGTTAGATACCCTGCATACAATCGGTGATTTGGAATTCAAAACAGAAAATTTTGTTATCTTGAGAGTGTGATTGGAGATGGGGACTAGTTGGTTCATTACACTCTTCATACAAAAGATCATCACAGTGGAGGTGCACCTAAAAAGTACGCAAAAGCCATGTCCACCATATTTTGGAACCGAATAGAAGTATTTTGATGGACGATAATAGATCCTTAGATAAGCTAGAGGCGCAATTCAAAACAGATGAGAATGGTTGCCAATTATTCGCCCTTTTATTTTTTAGCATTTTAATAACTGATTCGACCGGTGAAGCTACAATGGAACCATAAGCAGACTTCCTGAAACCTTTGGTCTTGACATTTTAATACAATTTTTGAGCTACATTTCTGATTTCTGATTGCAAAGTTCTTTTGTAGACAACGTTCATATTGTACCATAGCGAAACTCTTCGATATTTCAAAAGGTATTCAGAGATCTGATGCAACCAATAATCTTTTTGGCAGACTATTCAATGCGAAGTTTATGTATCTCCACTGCTAAAACATTTATTCAGAAGTCGTAGATATTTCCTGGAGGTGTCAGCAGTGTCTGGGCGAGGTTGAGAAAGCTTTGGCGGCCTATAGTGATTGCAGCGACACGACGTCTAGCTTTCGTTGCGAGTTGTGATGGGCAACATTATAATGCATCGCCGAGTGCTTACCTTTGTTGCGGTAGAATCGGTATCTGACTCCATACATCAATTTTAACATAATAAAAATAATTACATGTACTTTGATCGGAACTAAGTGTACATGGCCTTCTGGCGGCTAAGTTGTTCCAATCTACCACGCCTCCACTATGTCATTACATATATTTGCACAAATTTAATATACTCTATAAAACTATGTTTACAGGGTATAGAAAACAACAACGTTAACTACTCGGGCTTTCGTGTAACTGCAACGCGCGCATCCTGTCTGGTAGTGGCTCCCTACACACACCGCTTGTCCTTAGCTGCATATCCATTTCGAAACTTGTTTGCGCCAACGTGCGGCTTCAAGCTGGACTGTTTCTCAGCCGCATGTACTGCATCCGATCCCACTCAACCCATGCCATCCTTCTGCTACGTGCCTGTGATTTGTAACACGATACATTTACGGCTGCTGATGTTGCCTACCTCTCTGCCGCCCCTCTCGCTGCAGCGTCTAATGTATTTTTCTGCACTTTTGCATTTTGCAGTTGCAACGTGTGAGTGTATCTCATTGACTTTAAGTTTCGAGCATGCGTTAATAAACACCACGCTGCACACTACGCTGCCCGCTGCCTAACCAAACTCTCTTCATCTCTATCTGTAGCTGCATCTGTAGCTGCTGCATGCGTGCCTGTGTTTGTGTTTGGTGGCAGCGAACAAGATCTCATTAGGCATTTTTAATTTGACAACGCGCGCAATTTATGTGGGAAAATTAATTTTGCTGGAATTTGCGCTTGGGTGATTAAAAAATTGTTTGCTGTGATTTTGTATTTGTATCTGCAAGATACTTTCAATATTTATTAAATGCAAGCAGCTCGGCTACACATAAAAATTTCACCTTAAAACGAAGGACTTAAGCAACGAACTTTTGCCGCACGTAAATATGTATCTGCACATTTAAAAAAGCTTAAACGAAAAAAAAAAAAAAAAAAGTAAGCAACAACTTTGAAATTGCTCAAAAAATCAATTTTCAATTTTCTGCTGCAGCCTTTGTCTGGCACCTTTGGATGCTGTTCATTTCATTTATTTCTCTACCGCTTCTGCATATACTCGTACACTACTACGCTGCTCTTTCACCTCACTTCTACACCCTTGCAGTTCATTGTCGTCGTCGTGTTTTAGCCACAAGCAGCACATTAAGTAGAACGAGAAGCAAAGAAGCCGCAAAGACATAAAAAGAATACGAAAATCTATTTAACTCGAATGAGGCGATGACGAAGTTAAAATTAACGATGTGCTGCTGCTGATGTTGTTGCTGTTGCTGAGAAGCCGTTGTTGTCAGTTTATATTGTTGCTGTTGTTGCTGTGGAGCATTCCTCGTGTGGTTTTTGCGGCTATGGATGGTACTCACACACATACTTATACATTTTTATATACATATAAAAAAAAATATAGGCAAGTAGCATGCAACAGCAAAGCGCTTTGTAGCATTTCTGCCGCGCCTGCTGCTCATGCCACGAGCTATTGCAGCTCAGCACAAAAACTCTCAACCCGACCTATAGTTCGATTTCTAACAAACATATTCATATACTATGTATGTACGAGGGTAATTCCAGAAGTAATCGCGCCGACTTTGGATGGCGCTTGTAGTTTTAACAGTATCAGCTATTTAAAATATCAATAGATTACGTTAAAATTCTGTTCCTGGCTTTGCAATGGAAAGAATAAGAAATGGCACATGCGAAGGGAAAAATCAGCTTACGATGGCATCGAGGGTAACACTATCAATACACCACCTATGAATTGAGTACTTTTCCTAGTACTCTCACTGTCACTCTAGTACACTCATGTGCCGCATCTGTCATTACCCATCGTAAAGGAAGTTTGCTGTATTTATGACGGTAATGAAGACTTGTAAACCTGAAGGTCAGCTTAAGTCCTATAGATCTATATATGAACGAAATTTCATTGCTGATTGTCACACATCAAAATGACACACCAGAATAAATTCACAAAGTGCATCAAATACTTGACGCTTTTTAAAAAAGCGATGCACTTCTGTCGCCATGGATAACAGTAACCCATTTATAGAAGGCCTCTATCAATCCCCTCTTCAATCTTCTCTTTCTAGCTCTGGGACTTGGTCTCTGCTTCTGTTGCCTTATCTATATCAGTGTCGTCCGCATAGGTAGCCATTGGAATGGAGTCTTCATCAACTGCACTGACTGAGCTTGTTGTAGGTATGTCTGACATATACAGAGTGTATGACGTTGGACCTAATACCTAATATGTACTCTGGGGTACTCCGACGTAAATGTACCGATTTGTTCATTTTGCACCATGAAAAACAACATTGTCTGTCCTTTCCGTTAAGATGCTTATGAGCTCGAATATATTAGAGTTTAAACGGCTCTTTAGCATGGACAAAAGTACTTCACCTACCTTACATTCTGCAGAATGATAGGATTTGTAGGCAGGCACATTCGTGACGTCTGATGCCAGTTCATATGGTATAAATCTGCTTTCCAAATTACCGGCACAGACCTCTTCCTTTTCTACTAGCCGCCTGCAGCATCCTTGGTTAGAACTTTCGAGATAGCATACTTCTTAAAACGACTCGTACGCTTCCAGAGAGAGTAGTTGGACGATTCACCAGGACCAGCATTAGCGAGAGCCTTTCAAAGATGATTAACCAATCTTTTTTAGATTTGGTGGAGACATTTTTCATCCGTTCTGGCATACTTTCGATTAGCTCTGAACCAACTGTTGGGGTCAATCGAACCGCTCGGAGGAGTACATAATATGGCAGTGCTTTGAGATTTGTAGATAAACGGACTTACAAAGCCCCGTGGTATGTGCATAACTTGGTCATAAGTAATAACCTGAACATACCCACTGTTTTTGATAAGATCAATCTGTACATCTCGTTGTCCTTAGCTCTTGATATCAATACAAGCAGAAGACACATCAAGAGGTTCCAAAGTTATAAACTACCAATACGGCAGTAGACACCAGTTTTATATAAGCTAATATTCGTTCAATATTTTTGATTATCTAGCGGACCGGGTATGCCTTCTCGAAAACCGGGATGAGAAGCTAGTTGAAGGCTGTAATCATGGCCAAGATGTTTCTTTGAGTGTAGTCTTGATCCTAACAAATAAAAAAAGTCGGTTGAAGTTAAGTCCAGGCTGTAGGCTTTTTCATCCATATTTTATCTTCAACCAGAATAGCCGCACGCTTGTCTAAGCAATTCGTATATTTTGGTTTTTTGTCGAGTTTTGTGCAGAATTTAATTATCCAACGTTGTTTGAAGTTGGTTTTAATATGAAGCAAGCGTTCGAATGGGTCTATCACGATAGACTGCTGTATAAGATGAAAGATGACTTCCTGTATTAAAGAGAGTTCAGAGATTTGGACGATATTTCAACGATCCGTCTAATGGAGACTGCTAAGTTCGCTGCTGAGACAGCTACTCTAACGAATGCCCCAGATCCATGACAAGTATTCCTTATGTCACAGATAAATATTTAAATGTGTTGGTTAACCGATTTAATCGTTGGAACTTCAGCAAAAATTGCTACAAAGTCAGACCATAACACTAAGGCGAAACATCTGTTCCTGTGGAACTCATATTCAATGTCATATCTTGTGCGTGTCTGACTTCGAAAAATTCCATACCCACTTGAATAAAAATTTTGTATGAAGGTTATATATACTCCGATCCAACGTCATATGGTACATTTTATTAGGATCGATGGTATGTACACACCAAATTTGGTGTTTCTAGCTATATTACCTATCTTTTCTAGACTCAGAGATCAAGTTATTCAGACGGACATCCCTGCATAATTTTTCCGATATCTAAAACTCACTGCTACACTCAAGTATTAAGGCTCATTGTCAGCTAAAATAGCAGATTTCCAACACTTTGTTAGCGCTCTTTCATTTTTCTTTTCCTTTTTTTCTTTTCATTTCGAGCTTAAGCCTTCAAATGAACCAAACAAGCGCCACTCGGCTGTCAATTGAAAATTATAAAGCAAACAAATATTAACCCTCTCCAAGTCAAGTCAAGTCAAGTCAACCATTTGCCCATTCACCTTCTCATTGCTGACGTTTGATGTCTGTCGCTTTAAGTGAGAGCCAAAAGTATGAAAGGTTGGACGGACGGACGGACGGATGAACAGAATCGATGGACATTAAATGCGCAGCGAGAGGCACGCATGTATCCATCCACTTGCAACACTTGACTCGCTACAGCAGCTCAGCAGCCAAATCGAAGGCATTCGCGGTGGCAGCAATGACAACGCAGTCAACTAACGACGACGACTGTGGGAATGTGCGCATATATGTACAATAAGGTACGTTCGAGTATAACACATTTATATGGGGACAGCGCGGGGACTGGGCATTCCAGCGCCAGCCAAACAGTAATGTTGCCGGCTTAAATGATGTTTCAGCATAATGACTTTTAATTTTTATTATTTCTGCTGCCGCTGCTGCTGCTGTTGGCTGCCGTTGTAGCTGAAGCTTAAGCTGAAAATAATTTAAGTCCATCAACAAATGCTTCACTGAAGCTGCAATGATACACATTTAAATGTTTACTACTGCTGCTGCTGCTGGCCACTTCAAGTGGACTGGTCGACACTGAACTGCTGCTTCAAAAGAAGAGCAGTTTTGTCGGAATCGGAATCGGAGTCGGCATTGTCGTCATTGTTATTGCGCTTGTTGGCAGCATTGTTTGTTTGTTGATCTTAACTGCTGCAACAATGATGAGACTGTAAGTTTTTAATATGTTAAGTAAGTGCTTTTATTATTGTTTTTTGTTGCAACTCTTGCCTCAAGTATATTCTTACAAAACTGTTGTATAACTTTTCGCTTTTACTGATTTGCATATACATAGAAGTAAGTGCAACACTGTGCACTGTAAGATACTGTATCTTTTTTTTTTTTGCTTCGTCTACAAATCTAGCAAACTAAGCATACATAAATGTCATTTTGTAATAAATATTTACATACTGCGTGTATTGTATTTTAGAAAAATGCAATTCATACTGTGTAGGCGGTCTAATCGACACAACCTACAAGCATTTTAAAATATGTATTGCCAATAAAACACAAAAATATTTGTCTGCAAAATAGAAAAGATGTAGCAACAAGAACAACAACCGCAAACAGTGACATACAGTAGTGAATATTTAGTAGATGAATGCACATTTTTTATTTTTTTGTGGTTCTAATAACAAAGGCAATTGAAAAAGTCAAGCTGTATGTTTTGTATTGGCATAAACGAAGCCGTAATACGCTTTAAAATGTTTAACTTTGTACTGAAACTGTTGTAGGTTGATTCTACAATTTTCTGGAATTTTCCATGTAGTAACTTTAAATGCAACACTGCTCCCATCAGCTCCTATCGATCTATGAATAAACTGTTCTAAAAGTTTTAAAGCAGAATGTCACGTGCTGATTAAGCGGCATATTTTAATAAATGCTATAAGGACTATGTAGAATACTATAGGAACTCTGCACCATCAAATTTTAATGATTAAGAAATAGTTAACTGCGTTCCGTTGTAGTCGTATTCCCACGTTTAATTTGGCTAAAAGAGTTCGTCACGCCAGAAACCATTAATAAGATCCGTAGAATAATATTCAATAATCGAATAATGAAAGTGTGTTAGGTGGCTGAGGCTGTTGACATCTTAACTGAGCAGATATGTCCTATTTTACATGAATGATTAAACATGAAAAAGTTATCCACGCGATGCATGTCGTCATTCCTCAAACTCAAATATAATCAAAGGAGTATTTGACGATGTTCAACCGCAATCCGAACCAGTTTTTGCGCTGTTTCATTACCGTAGCTGAAACATGAATATGTATCACAACACATCATAGATCAAGGAACAATCAAGACAGTAGGATTCTCCGGATGAACGTGTACTAAAGAAGGCAAAGTTGTACAGATTCGATATTGATTTGAAACAGAACAGTTTTTAGTTACAATGCAAAAATTTATAAATTGGCAGCAGTTGATAGCTACCCCAACCATCAAATTCTCCGAATTTAGGCTCTGTGTCTATTTCCTGTTTCCAAAGCTGGTCGGTAAGATATTTGTGTTTAATGAAAAATTCATCATTGCCTAATGAAGATTCATCAGCTGGGTTGTTAAAGACTTATCAAACCGTGCTCGTATAGTAAGAGTTTACATTCATGGAGTCACGTTTTTTCGGAAATTATAAACACTCATGCTGCGCTGCTGGTCCTACCAAATACAGAGCATAAGCTTAAAGCCTTTAAGTATGTTGATGGCTGGCCTTCCGCGGATTACGATTTGATCATCTAATTTTCGTCGCTAGAAATACTGCGCTGCGAAAAAATCTACACCTCGTATGACACTTAATTTCCCTGCTTTTGAATCAATGTCATAGCTTTCATGCGTTTGTTGACTCTCGACTCATCTACTCCCAATGATTTTGATTACTCTTAAAGCTTTTGGCATTGGTCCACATAGGCAATGATTCCAATTCTGTCTCTTAAACCTTTTTGGCTTTACCCGGTCGTTCCTTGTTTTCGAGATCAAGGAGTCGCAACCATTTTTGAAGTGGAGAAATTCCTGAACGAGCGATGTTTGGAAATTATTAAAAATTACTACCGAAAGTCTGAATTGATGGACACAACTTTAAGAGCACTTCTTCAATTTTCACTTGGAAATTTTTTGGATAAATTTGAGCTAACATATATATTATTGGATGCTTCGTACCAATAAAACAACACGCCTGTCGAAGTATCGAAAATTTAGGAGACATAAATGCTACGGTTCAAAATGAGACAAATCTGTCTATATATATTACGGCGTTCACAGGAATTGGATATCTCCAAGATCACATTGTGGCAAATGTTCCTAATGTGAACACACCCTTGCATGATTAAATTAATTCAAATAAGTAAAGCCTCTAATTTATTTGAAACATCAAAACTGCTTTGATGATCTACTTTAAAAGATTAAAAGAAATCTTGAATAGCATCGGAAAATCTTTTCAGCAATTTTTGGTTAATAGCTTCGTCAATTAGCAAAATATACATTATTGGACAGCAACAGACTCATAGGTGTTCCAAGAGACTCTATTACAAGCACATGCCGCAGGGGTGATTGGTTGCATATGCATCAAAAAGTTCTATCATGGCTTAAGATCATTCTCTCTCGTTAAATCTGTTCAAAACAATTATAGGTCGTTGGTATTTAAGGTTAGATTTGATATTGAAATTTCCGAAAACAAAATGGAGGCTCAAAATGGTGGATTTTTTTCTGATAGTAAGTACTATAACAATTGGTTCTATAAGTGTACCCAGTGTTTAATTATCTAAATTGAAGTCTAGTTGAAGGCTGAGCTTTATTGTGGGCATTTAGAGTAGACGCCTACTCTAAATTATAATAGTCGACTCCAAATTTTAGTAATCCTCTTTATTTTCTTGCATAACAAACTTATGATAGAACCAATAATACACCCAGCACATGCCAATTGCAGGGTATACAAAATACCAAAACAATTTACAACAAAATGTTTGACAAATCCGCTGAGACTGTAACAGACAAGTTGGAAAACTGTTTGCCAAATATGCGCCACATGCGGTCTTCGTTTATCCTTTGACTACGGTGTGTAGCAATAGTTCTGAGAGATACTTATGTGTTTTTTTTCTTTTTTTTTTTTTGGCCTCACTTGGAGTGCAGCAGTTTAAGCCTAAAAGCGGTTGCCGCTGTTGCAATCAGTAGACAAAAATCTAGCAGCTAGTAGCTGATAGTGTCTAAAAACAGAGCAGAGCAATGCAGCAGCAGCAGCGTTCAATGATGATAAGCAGTTGCAATGGCCAAGGTTAGCTGCCGTTTCTCCTGCTCAATGATGCCGGCAAATGTGGACAGGATCAAAAGGCGAACAGTTGACAAATGTTTGTACATGCAACAACAGCAGCAGCAGCCGTTGCCACAGTGTGGCTCCTCTCCTATAGTAGAAGTTCATTGTTGTTGCTGGTAAATTTGTAAATGTTTATGCTGTATGCCCCTTTTCACACAGAGTATCTTTGATTTCATTCGTTCGTTCGTTCGTTCGTTTGTTCGTTTGTTAGTAGTTGTTGTCCTTTGTCCTCAATGCCATGCGTAGTATCTTTGACACATTTGCTTATAGTTGTTGTTAGTTTGCGGTGGCAGCATTGTATTGCATGCTGACGTCTTCCGCTGCCGCTGCAGCCTCCGTTGAGAACGAGTGATACTAGTAGCAAATTCTTTGGAATTTTGTCGCAGGCTTCTCTTTGCCTTTTGCTCACCAATTCCCCAATGGCAGTTTATTCAAAATTTATGTGAATTAAATGACAGTAGTTTCCTCTGCTTGCTTCTCTTTCACTCAATCGTTGAAATTTTTTTTTTTAAATGCTTTCGGTTTCGTAGAAAGGTTGACACGGTTTGCTTCATTAGGTCGTGTACTTGGCCAATGCATTATCTGGTATCTTTAAGATAAAAAGTAAGTAAGTAAGAAAGAGACAGCTCATGCTCATGGTAGCACGTATATACTGTCAACATCCATTAGAGCCAAATGCCGTTAGCATTTGTCGCACGCCCCAGGCTTTGATAAATGCCCGCTCACTCACCGCAGGCTGCAAGGGTCAAGCGGCTGCTGCAAATGATTGAGTGCTAAGTTCTTAGAAATTTACACAAAATGTGAAAATATTTTGAAAGGTTGTGGTAATTTGGTTTTTATTTAAAGAGCTCCAGCAATGAAAAGAAAATCCATTTGACTTTCCGATGCATATTTTATTAAATTTATAGCCCATTGTGTTGTGTTTAACCACCAATCAAAAGTTGGCGGCATCGAAAAAAAAAGAAAAAATTTTGTTTAGGAATTATTACTAATAGCAGCAGCAGCAGCAGCAGCAGCAGTCAATACAAGAAGCAGCATCATTATCAAAAAAAAAAAAAAATAAATAAAAGCTGCTAACCAAACAAACTGGTTTCGAACTTAGGCTATTGCACGCTTTATAGCTATTAAATTTTAATTATGTGGCAGCTTATGTGCGTTAATGTCGTTTTAAATACTAAAACAAATCGCTAATTTAATCAAAAGATTTGAGCAACAAACTTGCGCCAACTTAAAGGTAAAAATTTATACAAGATTGTATTTGCTGGAGTACCCGAAAGAGCAATTCAATGAACTCGACTACTTTTTATAAGCATATAAGTTGGCGGAGCGATAAGTTGTAGAGCCTGGAAATAAAAGTATCAATCTATAACATTTTTGAATCCATTAATTCTAAAAAATCGAGGTGTAGAGTGGTTTATCTGCAAAATTTGGACAGAAATTGTAGAAATGTCAGCTCAAATCAAGGATTCTCAAAGATATGCAAATAAATACGAAACTAAAAAAATTTTAATGGGTTGGTCTATAAGAATGTTCCAATAGAACGTGTGGTACTTTGTTTTTAAATAAAACTAAAAGAAATACAAATTTTCTTAGTATTTTATGACGTGCACAGGACCATACATTGGACTTATTTATGGCAAATTATATCCCGAATATGTTCATCATAGCTCTCATGTTTAAACTCGAACTCCTTTGGCTATATTTCTGATAATATTTAGAAGAATTGCAACCCAAATTGGTCCGAATAACCGATCGAGAAAATTCAACTCGATGACTCGAGCCAATAATGCGTACCAAACAGTGACTTATTTTAGGTCTCACAGCCTCTTTTCAAATATTTGAGAATATTCTGAACTACAAATGCAAAATTTTTTATTTTTTCATACCCACGGAATAAGAAAAGTTCTATGTATAAAATCACGGTGTGATCCAATACCCATTTTTTTTAAACAATTAATCCGTGGAAAATATTTCCATTATCGTAAATAATCGTAATTCGATACTTTCTCCCATAACATTCAAAAATTCCAATCGTACATTTAATTCTTTCCTAAAGTAAAAAATTGGTCTTTTATCGCCATACTTTGCCTTGATCCAATCCTACTTAGAGTGTCGCCTTTTCAGGGTTAAGGTAAATAAAAAGCTTTCTCCCATTCACACGGTTCGAGCTGGAGTACCACAGGGTAGCGTGATCGCCTCTTCACTATTTGCTGCCAACGTGCAAACTAAGGATGCGAGCGATTATAATCTAGCACCACGACGATAGCTGCCTACGTAGATGTTGTCTTTATTAGGATTGCCTCAGATGCAGCCAAACATATCTCGGTAACTGAATGATGGAACGTAAAACTGAGTTCGACTTATTCAGTGAATAGAACACATCATTAGCTCTAACACAAAACGCTCCTAATTTAAAGAATATAGACGCTAGCCAGCGTCCTGCGAAGCAAGGAAGAGCTTCCGCAATATTACAATAGAGCTATGTCATAGCCGACCTTACATTTCAACCATAAAATGGTGCAAATTTTGCAATATAAGGTCATGAGGTGAATAACGGACTCCATCCATGAAGTCTGGAATTCAGTGCGTCACAGAGATCTGCAACGGAGAGAGATTGAAGATGAATTATCATTTTATAGCAATCGCTATATTGATCGACTACTCGTGTACCGAAAGACCAGTAGGGTGAAGGCGCTTGAGCATCCTCCTAGAGGTTTTTGCAGACAGAGCGGATGCTAGCCTGTTAAAATGACTCTGCTAGGATGGTACTACTATAGCTTTATGAATCATTATTTTGTTGCTAATGCTAAGTTGCCTCTTGCACCATTAGAGCCAGGTAAATTTCCGCAATTTTTTTGTTCGATATGACGTGGCAATGTTCTCAAATCGAACTTAAAAATTGGATCAGCGAAAATGGCGAGATTTCCAAACAAATATGCCCATCCATCTAAAATTTTAGAAAGATATAAAACTTTTTTGAAAAAAAATCATTTTTTCCACCTTAAGCCAATCACATTTCATACCGCCCTCGTACAACTATTTAATATCAATTTTTTACGATCATTGGAGACTGCCGTGCACGAGTCGCAGTGCGGCAAGACAAGTCAAGTTGTGTCGAAGTTGAAAACGAGCCAAAATGCGAAAAATAATTTCGCGTTAGCCATAGAATCAGCCATGTTAACAACTTCCATTAAAAGAAATTAAAAGCTGCACGCGCAGCGCAGTGCAGCAAAGCAAAGACAAGCATAAATAAAATGGCGGCATTGCTGGCATTCTTCGTTGCTGCTGCTGCTGCTTTGGCTGCTTGGTGGTTTTTATTCTACTCGCGGCTGCCGTTTGTTGTTGTATTCATTCTTTTCTTTCATTTCATTTCATTTCTTTCTTTTTTTCTCTCCAGTTGCGCGCATCACTTGTAGCGCCGTCTTTGACCATGGCTGCATCACAGTCAAAAAATGCCAATCCAATCCAATCATAGTCGTCATCATCGGGAACAGCATCATTGTCACCGCCATAAGAAATAAAAGTACAATAACAACAACAACAATGGGAAAAATTTTAACAACGCAACGTTTAAGTATTTCCGGTTTTCTATTGGAATTTAATTCGCTTCGTTTTCTTGTGATAAATACTTATTCGTTGAAGGCATATATGCCGACTTAGCCATTGACTGCCATAATGGCGGCCATTTATATTTTTGTATAAGCCTTGATCTTAACCACAATCAATTAAAAGTAGCGCAGCAACAACAACAGCAAAATAAACGCAGAATTCCCAAGAAATTACAAAACATGCATACAAAGTACGTAGGCAACTGAAGTTTATTTTAAGTATTTGATTCTACAGAAAATACCAGAGAGAGAGAGAGAGAGAGAGACGAGTATTTCGAGAATATGGTTGGTTAGTATTGTACTTCATTTATATTGTTTCATGCTATATTGGTTGAAAGTAGTATTTTATTGGTAATAACTGGTAAAGCAATTTTTTAGAAGACTATCACATTACGCGTCACGCCATCTTTTTATTAAGTTTCGGCAAAATCAATGAGAATGATATCATTTTTGATAACTGAATATCAAAAAGCAGTTATATGATATAAGTATTGCAACTAACCGCATTTCGCAGGTCTAGAAGAGGAGAAGTTCCCGGTGTATAAAATAAAAGACAGATACTACAGAAAAAGTGTCTTTCAAACGGACAAGTGACGGACAGGTAAATAGTAGTTCAGACAGCAAGCGAGGATTTACCCAGCCACTGAAGTGATTCCTCTAAACAAGAGGAGACTCAACAGACAGTAAGTTTGCGCAAGCAACCACATGACAAAACCATTCGCAAAGTAGATGGAAACTTGTATAGCTCCCTCAGTAGCCCAGGTTTCAAACTTTGAACACCGCTTTCAGGAGTTGGAGGAGACGAGTATAAATATTACTGGGAAGGCATGACATCTCGAGGAGATCCAGTCTTAAATCAAAGTACTGAAGAATATAAAGGCCCCAAGTGAAGTTAGTCTAAACAACAGGAACCATGGAAAAGAAGAAATTTGTTTGGTTCATAGAATAGCCTGTCTGCCAAATCTATTTGGTTCATAGAGTCAGGAATAGCCTATTTGCCGTTGACTCATGCCGACCCATCAGCTTGTAGTCGTCAAACGCGAAACTGTTAAAGATGCTTGTTGAAGAGAGACGCCTGTTGATAAGAATACTGACGATAGATGAGGTTAAACAAAGGCGACCAATTTACTTTATCCTAGATGGATTCCAGGCGAAGAAATACATCAGCTATCTCTCTAGAAGTTTGGCAAATGCTCTAAAATGTAGAATATTGGTGTAAAACTCAGTAAATGTGCAACCGTGACATACAGACATTCCTCCCGGGTCATCTGATTTGCCACTATACTCGTTGTAAATATCTAAGAACGTGAATTTAAAATTAGGTGGCTTTACAAATCAGATAAATTTTCCCGCTGAGAAACAAGAAGTACATCTACAAGACCATTGTCTGGAGTCATGCATAAGGAATCGCATCATAAATCAAGCTCACTAAAAAATGCGTTCTTCAGGCAAACAAGCAGGCCGTAGACCAACCAGCTAGCCAGGCGCCTCCTGGAACATAGATGAAAAGCAGAGGCTAGTATACAACGACGTTTATGAAGGATTCTTTCTTGGGACCTAAATTTAAAGAGTATTATCGATATATATAAAAAATCTTATGTTCTGGCATTCAACACCTAAAACACGAAAACCTGTGCAACAAAAGACACTAAATTTTCAATATATATGTTCGATTGGTCTGCAGGATGGTTTCGCTCCAGTTTCTGTCTGGGATGTGGTGTAGAATATTAATATTAATAAATTTTTATTTACATTTTCATAGCAATTATAATTCTCAAATAGTTTTAACATATTTCAAATGAGTATCATATCAGTCTCCTGAACAATATTCATGCGTTGTGTTTTGGAGTGTGTGTGTGCCACGAAAGAGAAAGTGCGGTAAGTCGGTGAGAGAGATAAGGTTATATTTAAAGAAAAGCACTTATAGTTCGTTGCTATATTACGATGGAGGTAAAGTGTGCTGCAAAGGATAATGTAATGGGGGGAGTTATATGCATAAAGAGAGGGAGAAGTCCGGAGCAGAGTGCTGAGAGATATTTCGATGGCGAGGAGAATGTAACTGATCGGACAGTGCTTTATCGGCGCAGAGTGTGACCAAGCTTGAACAGTGCAAAGTGAAAAGTCTTTCAGTATATGTGGCTCAGCTTCTGATATGAATCTCTTTCGCGCTTGAGTTGTACATAGATCAGATTTACAGCTAGATTGACTTTATAGGATCTCCTATATTTCATACGCTGTTACATAAAACTTGACCTTTCAAAATACAAATATTTTTTGTGTTGTGTATAAAAAAAAAAAAAAATATGTAACGAATCATTAAAAAAAAATTAACCATTCATCTTATAAATAGTTTCATTTTTTACTGATTTACAACAGTTTGCTGTACAATAAATTAATAAACATTTCAACAGCTTCAAAACAAAACACCCCCAAAGATCAATGAGCATAAAAAATGATGAAAAAACAAAAACAACAACTATAAAATGAAGCAGAAAACACAAAGCGCAAAAAAGAAAAAAAAAAAAAAAACGAAAATCAAATCCAGAAATCACAAAGCAGCCGGTGAGCAGTCAGCCAACAAACGCGCTCACTTACAAGATGTATCCGTGAGATACTTTTTGGTAGCAACAGCAACAACAACAGCAACAACCGACCGCTACATCATCAGTATCATTATATTGTATTGCTATAGTTTTCTCAGACTCAGACGCCGCGCAGAACACAGCAGATACCCTACAAGTCATTCTGAATGTTCGTATGAATCGTACGAATCTTTTACCGAAGCCGCTTTCATTTATTCATGCTCATTTAGTTTTTGGCATCCATGCTACTCAACAGCGGCAGCATAGCATTGTTGTTGTTGTTGCTTTTTAAGTTGTTTGGGCGCTGCACTCTTGTTGCTGCCTTACGTCCGCTCGTCCGTCTGTCTGTCTGTCTGTCTGTCCATTCGTCCGTCCGTCAACTGTTCATTCACAAATGAGCGCCTTAAGCAGCTCCGCCCCATGTACACTAATACTATTACATCTGCTCGAGTAGACAGATACATATGCATACATAGTTGCCACATGTAGCTTACATGAACATATGATGTAGCATATATATATATAGTAAGTATCTATGTATATATATATATACATATATATATAATGAATGCTATCGTATAGGATGAAATACTACTTAGAGATACTTTTCGATACTCATACACAACTTGCATTCGGGAAGCTGTCTTAGCTGATGTTGCTGCTGTGCATCTTTTTGATGGCGTTTGGCGTTTTTGTTCATTTTTATTATGAGAGTATCTTGTATCTGTGTATTCATTCTTATACAATTTGAAAATTATGTTGCGCTTTGCATTCTTTTGGGCATTTTTTTTTCTTCTACTTCTTTTATTTCATTTCCTTTTGAAATACCCGTTAGTTTTATCAATAAGCAATGAAATTCTTTTATGAATATGGCAAATCTAAACAACACGATTTGAAATTGTTGAATTGTTAGTAGAGGCCATAAAGTGAAATATGTGGATGAGCATAATTTGTGTATCTTTTGCATTACTAAATATTTTTAAACTGTCTAATAACTATGCATAAGTCTTATATTAACACTTGAAATTATTACATATTTACTATCATTTAGAAATATAAATATGAACTTCGAACTACGAGCAAATAAGCTACTAATTATAAAACTGGTTTTTCAGTTTGTTTTAGCTAAAATTAGTTTTGCTTGGCAAGAAAAAAAATTCAAAGCTTGAACATATGTCAATATCGTGAACAAACCAATGCAAAGTTAATAAATTATTAACTTAAGCACATCTGATTACATAGAAACCTTTATTCATTAGCTCACACTTTCCGCACAGAATTTTAACACCAAAAGCGCAAATAATTGAAATAAATTATCAAAGCGAAATTCGTATTTGTTCCCGCGATCCTAATGAGATCTATCAACAAGAGGCGGCAACGAAATAAAAGCAGAAACTCAATCAGACAGAAAAAAAATAACAAAAAATCGACTATAAAATATTAATTTACTAGAAATTTTTTATTCAAGAAAAGTTCACAGAACAACTTTAAGCAGCAGTAGCCACAGCATTAAACACAAAAGAAAAAGGTTGACTTCTGTAAAACCGAAACTTTAATACTCTACACTTAGGTTCATTGCTTCGTAACGCAGATATTTAAATCAATTTTAAATTTAAGTTTAAGAAGCTTTAATATATCATATAGAAAAAATTGAAATGACTGTCCCTGCTTTAAGTATATTGGAATGGGATATATCTGCTCATATCATTATTTGTATATTTTTTTGTATTTGTCTGTTTGTTTTTTCAGGCTTATCTCTGAAACTACTGAACCGATTTTGTGTGGACTTTCATTGGAATTTTCAATTTATTTTTATATTGAAAGGGTATCACTAGAAAAATGAGCACTGGATATCATAGGTTTCAACCTTCTGTCACGAGGGAGGAACTAGACACAAAGACGGAACAAAATTTTAAGTCGCTGAATCCAAATCCGAGCTCAAAATGCACTCAGAATTGAAATCACTGAACAAAGTTGTGCACCTTGGATTGTTGACTTTCCATCTGCATATTTGTGCAATAAAGTTCTACCGGATATATAGAGATGCTCCTCTGTTAAGCTTTGTTTTGCACTTGTTAAAACTTTTACCGAAACTCACGAATTTATGAAACAAGTTTGAAAGATGGTCGGGAAGACTTGAATGACGACGAACATTCGGGCCGGCCGAAATCTTCAGTGAATGAACAAAACATCGAAATTGTCTGTGAATTCATCAAAAATGAGCCGAAATCGTTATTGCGGTTCATGGAATCGGAATTGGGATTATTCAAAGCCTCAATTCATTGCATTTTGGTCGATCATTTGGGCTTCAGGAAAGTTTGAGTGAGACGAAGAAAAGGCGCTTCAGAGACATTATAAAATATGCCAAAAAGGATCAAAACTTCCTTTTCAACATTATTATTTGTGACAAGACATGGTGTTTACAATACGACCCGGGAACCAAGCGTCAAAGTGGCTTGCCGCCCTGTAAGCCAAAACCCAAAAAATCGCGGAAAAGTCAAAAGTGAACACAATGTTGATTTGTTTCTACTATTCGAAGGGCATTATTCGCCAAGAGTTCGTTCCACCGGGTCAAAAAATTAATGGGCCATTATATCTTGGTGTTATGAGGCGTTTGCTTCGTCGTATCCGTCGTATTCGGACAGAATATAGCGAAGAAGTTGGAGCTAAAACATTCATTTGAAATGTTATTGGATCGAGTTAATAAGTTTATTCTGTCGGAGGGAGATTACTTTGAATAAGAAAAAAAAAACAAATCTCAAAAATCTATTCTAGATTTCATTTTATTCCAAAAGTTCGGCAAATTTTGAGAAACACCATGTTTGACAAGAAAAAGGTAAGCCGAGATGTAAGCCTAGATGTCAAGACCAAGGAATCTCTAGATCTCTATAACTAAATTGCCTCGGAAGGAGCTTCATTACACTCATGGTGCTGAGCCCACCAGCATGTTACATTAACCGGACCTTATTTGTACTAAGTCCAGTTATTACGGAAGGAAACAGAGAAACAGATAGCGGTCTGTCACCAAACATAATATTACTTCTAAAATTATTGACTTATCACCTGCATATTTGTGTAATTGAGTCCTACTGGATATATAGAGACGCTCCTCTTTGGTCTAGAATCGAGTGAATCGAGCTAGAATCATCCACGCCATCATATATAAGAGTGAGAGGCATGCTCCTTAGTGTACCATGATTGGAAAGAGAAATAAATTATGTCTCCATCTCTCAGAAATATGGGTAAGCCTTGCAAAGGGGCTACCTTCCTGAGTCTGGTAGTCTTCGTGAGCCATATTTGTATGTAGTTCTCAGAGTTCCAATGAGTTTTATTGCGGTAAAGAGTCCGGATAGAAGCTGCCTAATTTAGAAAGGATCGTTAAATGGTTTTATTGGTAGTAATGCTAGTATCCTTCGTATAGTATAGTATTTGGTTTCTTCTCCGCTCGAAGACAAACGTCTTATATTTCTGCTAGTTGCTATTTCTGCATGGATGAACTCCATACTTGCAATACTTGAATACATATATTGTAGATGATGCCAAAATTCGATTGCAGAGACATATTTCAAGGTGCAGGCACTTTTGAAGTATTTTGGACCGAAATGAGTTTGTCATAAATCGAAGTAATTGAGATTAAAAGTTTATTTTTTACACTAAGTCGTAGCTGGTCCATTCTGAAGATCCGATTTACAAAACCGAGCATAACAATAAAAATTAGTTTAATATCGCAAGTAATAATGGTTCCAAAGGCTTCAAGCGGAACTGGCTTGTTTTTGAGCTTCATGTATCCCCACGAAAAAAATAATAATATTTAATACAAACTTAAATACAAAATCAATATGCTAATCATATGGCGTTGATAGGGTATAACCAGTTGGTGAAACAAAAAAAAAAAAAAAAAAAACATTAAATACTAAAACGACAACAACGACGGACTCGAACTTAAGCTCGAACTTGTTTCGAACGCGCAAATCATGCCAGAATATACGAGAATCAAACGGAAGTTGCTGCGGGCCAAAAGAGCAATGGTGGACGAGTTTATTGTAAAATAAAAATAAAAAAACATAAAATGAAAAGAAAGAATAGCAGGCTGAACTGTAGAAAAAAAACAAGCAAAAGAAAGAAATTGTCTAGCTATACAAAGAAAAAGAAACCGGAACATTATTAATTTACAAGCAATAAACAAAAAAAAAAAAAAAAAGAAACTCCGAGAAGGAATTAATGCAACAATAAACCTTCAGCAGCGCTCTAGTACAAAATGGGCTAACATAGGCAAGCAACATGAAGTGTAGGCACAGAAGCAGCAGCAGTGCAACAGCAGCAGCGGCGGCGGCGGCGGCGGCAGAAGTTAACAAGCCGCAAAGAGTCAATAGTGCAAGTGTTAAGAGAAATTGCCAGGCTGCTTGCCTTGCTGTTCATCATTGATTGTATTTATTATCAAATAAAAAAAAAAGAAAGAAACCTCTTGAAGTGGTAGGAACTTAGTGACGGAAGCCAACTTGCAGCGCACAAAACTGCGCATAACAGACTTATGCAGTGGGCAACAGTTCAGAACGAATGAACCAGTAATCAGCAGAAAGCCAGAGGAAAGTGCATTAAGCAACACAGCACGCTTACCCTGATGATGGATGATGGTAGCATGAGTACCCGGTACTGGGTTACAAATTCTTAAGTACAGTGCTCGATAAAGTTACCCTTAATAGGGCGTTTCATGCTTGAAATTTTGGTTGGATAGTCGGCCTTAGATTTGCTCAGAGAAACAGTAAGCTCTCTACCGTTTTTCGGATCATTGATCTTCTTTTTTCTTGACAAATACTTTCACCTTATTTACTGCGAGCAGTTTCTAATTATTTTTCACTTGAACATCTGAATTTTTTAAGGTTTTTGAAGAATGTCCACCACTCAGGTATGAAAGAAGTATATTGTAATATATTCCAACAATGATTGTTTATACATGATGACGCTATCCCATACACAAAGCGTGTGGGAAGGTACCTCTCCGAGTCTTTTAATACTAAACAAGAAAGATCCATTTCACCAAAAATGTAAGGTTTTTTTTTTGTTTATAAGAAAATGTGAGCAATCACATGTTGAACTCATCACTTCTTAGAAATTCATCAATACTGATCCACACTAACTGAAAAAAAACAAGTAAGAAAATCACAGTCGGGCGTAACCGACTGTAAGAGGCCCTGTACCAGTGCAGGTCGCCTAACAAACACATTAAATGTTCCCCTAGCTTATGACCAAACACATGACCACTTCTCACTGCACGACTAAGTGCCTTTTAAAACATTTTTTTATGTATGAAACGAAAACGGGGGTCGCTCAAATTCAAATGCTTATAAAATCGTCATTTATTATCCGATTTTGATGAACTTTTTGGATTTTGGCTAAGAAGGACGATATCTCTATACTTACTTTTTTTTGTGCCGAAGAAATTTTTAGCCTTGGGGGTGATTTTATGGGGAAGGGGGGGGGGGAGGGGCAACTTTTTAAAATAAACTTGTGAAATTCCGGAGCAGTCCTAGTCGAATGCAAAAAACACGAAGTCTCTATCTATTACCGTTTCCGAGATCCTTTCGTTCATACGGACGGCCAGACGGACAGACGGACATGTCTATATCGACTCCTCTATCGCTCCTGACCATAATGGGGGTAACTTTGGGGGGTCTCCGATTATTATTTCTACCTGTTACATACATTTGCACAAAACCAATAGGCTCTTGTACCTTCGGTACAGGGCCTAAAAAGGTTTTAGACAGCGTGACTTGCTGGCATTCTAAAATCTATAAGATGCTAATGTCCTGGTCCGGTGATTGAATCAGATGCGGCAGCTAAAGAAGTTCTCGGGAGAAAGATTCAACTCAAGATTTTAAGACCTATGGGTAACCCGTTTCGGTTCCGTATGAACTACGTGTATCAACTATGTTCGATGAAGTGAACATAGTCCAGTTCATAAAACTATAACTGCTGCACACAGCTGGGCAGCTTATTCGAGTTTAGGAAAGAGCATCAACACGCAACTTAATGGAGGAAACGAATTATAGGACTACCGACCGAGCATGTATTGGAATGGCCAAGGAAGGAGAGATCTCTCTACAGCTTGTGCGCCATTTTAGGTCAGAGGATTTTCTAATTTCACATAGTATTTTGGATATAAGTTCTCTGAAAGTTTGTTATGTGGAAGAAGATAATGAATTTAAGATAACCAAAGAATACACCTCCGCGAGTTTTGAATTGAGACATGCATACAAAGCAAAGACCGCCATTATGCGGTAAAGGTACGAGCTATACTGAGCTTCGGCTAGCCATTATAAGTCATATTTGAACACTTAAAATGCATTATTATGGCGTGATAAAGATATCTATTAATGGTAGGCTTTGTTCCAGCGTCATCTATTAAGAATAAGCAATTGTTAGTCGTTTTTCGTAAGTTTCTTTCTTCCCGATTTTTCAGCATTTTCAGTAGCGTATACTCCTATTGAACCATAATCGTGTATAGCGCTTATGTTCCTATATAGATCCGAATATTATATTTTATTGGAATTAGTATAAGAAACATAAAAATCGGCATTTCTATCTGAAAGGTGGGACAGATTTATGCACCCATTCTAGTAAACCGAACTGGACCTAGTTAGAATATTATAAAAGGAATAACGAAAGAAATTTGGAATTTCTGGCAAATTAAAGATTATCAATAAAATGTTTTCATAAATAATTCAAAATCTGTAGGTTTGTTTGATACAAGTGCTCTGAAGAATGCATAAAAGAATCTATATGTCGAAATTTGAAGGCTCTTCTTATTATAGTCTCCAAGATGTCGATTTTAATACGAACAGCCAGACATATGGACATGTCTATATCGATGTGACTTCTGATGCTAATCAAGAATACATGTATACTCTGTGGAGTCTGCTTCACTTTCCTCTGCCTGTTACATACATTTGTATACAAATAATATACTCTTTTGCCCTATAGGAACAGGATATAAAACTTATGTATATACTATTGAATTCATATGCTTCAAGTCAAAAACCGAAAATTAATTCAATTTGAATGATCTATTAGCTCCATTGAACTTCATTATTGCGTGTATAACTCAAATATGATTTTCCCACTTGCATGGACTGTCGTCCACAGTAATATTATATGTAGTTGAACTGATGCTGCAGAAGCTGTTGTTGTTGTTGTTCCAGCTTAGGATGATGTTGAGCTATGATGCTACATGGTATCCATTGTAATACAAGTGCAAACACACACACAAACAAGCATACATAGGCATGTATGTATGATATAAATATATATTTATATGTATATCCAATTGGCATAAATGCATGCTCAAATGGCCAGGCTTAAATCTGGCTATTTATATTTGTATTGGTAAATTGATACTGACACTAGTGTTGTCTCTCTCATACGCATACGCTTTAAAGCAAAGCATAAAAATGAACATAGGCAGCGATCGTGTTGCACGAATACAACCGAAGACTGACAAATCAACGCAGCGAGAGAGCGAGCGTACATATCGGTGCGTATGCGAGTGTGTGTGTGTGAGCAATGAACACTGAAATGAACAGCTGTAAATGAACACCTGAGTGAATTAGAAGACGTTCACGAAGTTGGCTGTGTACACGAGTGTGTGTGTGCATGCATATATACGTGTAGCTATCGGATCGTTCATTGTTTATATGTATGCGTGTTTGCTGCGCTGCCGTGTCTGTTTTTTTTTTTTTTTGTATTTTCTTTCGCCTGTTTAGGGTTCTTGAAAGCACCCTCGTTCGGAAATGTCATTTGTCAATCAGTGAGCAAACGCTGCGGTTGTCGTCGTCGTCTTCGTCGTCGTTGTTAACGTGAGCCAATTGAAGTTTCAGATTTTCAATCTTTTAATGCACAACGAAAAGTTAATCAAATTTTTTTTACAATAAAAAGTAAAAGAAATATTTTGCAAAATAATTAATTAAAAAATAAATCTTTATAAACAAAGAAATAAGCTACGCGTACGAATTGACTTAATTGAAATAAACGAAAATATTATTTTTAATTAAACGCTTTAAAAACGAATTTAATTAATAATAAAAAAAAAAAAAATTAAAAAACAAAAAATGTGTTAAATATTTTTGTGTGTTTTACGAATAAAATTAAGCGAAAGTGTTTTGTGTAAAGTATTTACAAATTTAAAAAAAAAAACCGCAACAACCAAACATAAATAATGCAAATATACTAAAAGAAAAAATATTAAATTAACTAAATACTATAAAAAAGTATCTGCACAATTGTTTAATCAAAATTTGTGCAAGAAATCTTTATAAATCCGACGACAAGATATATATTTTCAAGCAATATGGATAGCTCTGTGCATATGGATACCGCGCAGCGTCTTAAGTGCAGCACCACCTGTTTAACCATTAATACGAGCGTCAGCAATGCTGCTGCATACACATATGACCACAAGCAACAGCACAACAGCAACAACCAGCACAGTCAGCCACAGCATACGGTTACGCATACGCCGCGTTCTACAGCCGTAAAACTAATACGCCGTTGCACTTTACTGTTGCTGCTCTGCACGCTCATCTCAACGGCACACAGCTGCGGACCCGGCAGAGGTATTGGCAATCGCGGACGTAATCGTAAATTGTTACCGCTTGTCTTTAAGCAACATTGGCCAAATATGTCCGAGAAAACGCTGGGCGCATCGGGTCCGAATGAGGGCGCCATCAAACGTGATTCACCAAAATTTAAGGATTTAGTACCTAATTACAATAAGGATATTATCTTTAAGGATGAAGAAGGCACTGGCGCTGATCGTCTTATGAGCAGAGTAAGTTCTTATATTTGATTTATTTATTAATTTATCAGTTTAAAATGAGGCTTAATTCACACTCAACACTTGCCTTTGCGTAGAAAATAATTTGAAATAATAAATTATTAATTAAAATAAAATTTGTAAGAATGTGCGTGATTTAAACCGAGCTGTTAGCATACTAAATTTTACACATTTTAAACAATATCAGCTATTGTTTGTACCCGTTCTCACAAATTTATGCGTTTTGAAACTCATTTTCAAACCAAAATAAATTTTTTTTTTCTTCTAAAATGTTACAAATTATTAAACATTTTTAGAATTTGTAAGCACCGGAACAGCTAGTTGAAAGGCTACAGGGTAGCATATTTTAAGTTTTGAAACATTATTTCTAAGAGAACCACAAAATGGCGTCTACAAACACACAGACAGACAGATAAACGTGTAAAAAAAGTTGTTGTGTAGTTGATATCATTATTCATTTTTTTTTTTGGAGTTTGAAAAATTTGTATTTAAAAATTTTGGAAATTTTGGTGTAGAAATCATTTTACTGTGTAATGCAGATGTTTAAAGAATCCGAGACTAGCAAAAATCGCCATTTCTTAAAATAAGTTACGAGCCGTGTGGGACTAAAAAGTTCTCCCAGCTATTATTAGACACAATCAATTTTAAAAAAATGCTTTATCATTACGCGATAACGGTTTGCAATGACGAAAACCATCTAAATAGCATGGTCCGAAGAGTCTTTTCGCATAAAGTTCAATCCGAAGTATGACTCGTTATATGTGAAGTGGTTTCACGTGCATTTCCAGCGTGTTTTTGTGGTCGAATTTCATTTTATGTGATTACGATCTGCGAAAATTGAGTTTCATTTTATGTGATTACGATCTGCGAAAAATAAATATTTGTTAAATTGACAAAATATGTTTAAATTTTTCAAAATTTGTCAAAATTATACTATTTCCGTTTAAATAACACACCCTGTACATAATTTATATGCTTAATCTTTATGACTATTTCCAAGAAGTAAGACATATAGCATTATTTATTGCAGCTTTTCGATAATGCGTTTCATTATTAAGTGTTTCTTTAAAAAAAAAAAAAAAAAACTATATCAAACATCCGCAAATAATAAACTAATTTTGCAAATTATTGTTAATAATAATTAATGAGCGCAATAAATCGATTGTTCTAATTTCGCCATACCGTACGTCTACGTGTTGGGACTAACTACTTAAGTTGCGGGTGTGCGATTTCATTGATAAAAATTACGTGCCAATGAAATGATTTGCAAAAATTTATAAAAGAAAATAATATTATTTTTAAATCAGGTTAAACCGACATATAACTTTGAATGTTATTGATTGTCTTGACTTGACTTATGAATCACAAAAAAAAAAAAAAAAAGGAACTAAATAATTATGTTTTCTCAAGGTTTTATTAAGCTTATCTAAATGTAAGCAAAAAATGTGGGAAATTTTCAAAATGACAATTTTATTATTTGATAACAGAGTAAGCAGCTTTAATGAAAAGTAGCTACTTAGGTCTATATACATATATAAAAAAGTTTGAGCAACAAATAAGGGGATTTCCTGTAATTCGATATGCATGCATAGGAGAAAGAACTACGCTATAATGAGTGCAAGATGCACTGCAAAAATTGGAATGATATGTTGTATGTAATAGGAAATGGTTGAAAGTATTTACATAAGTAAAATTTAAAAATTATATTTCAAAGCTAAAATATACATTTTTTTTAAATTTTTTTACTCAAACGTCCATAACTTCGTTATTAATCCATAGTTATCGATTAAGTATAGCTATATAGCTTCGTAAAACTAACAGCTCTACACTTAGGCTATAAGACTTGGTGACACATACTGTTTCCGCATTTTATAATGCCTTTAGTAGCGAAGCATGTTAAATTTTTTTTTTAGAAAAACAAATTTTTTCTTAGTTTTTTGGTTTGTTTGTGTCAAAACAGCTAAAAGGTGTGTTCAAGCATGACATTCTAAGTGGAAAAGTGTAACACGAGACACTAAATAGAGTCATTTGTTTCATAAAATATTTTTTACTTTTTCTGCTTATTTCAAATATTGTGCAAAAATAAATATAACATACGATGCAACGATAATTAGATTGATCACCTTATTACTCAGATTGCAGTACAGTGCTTATCAGTAGCTACACATTCATCATCATCATACAGGAACTTTAGTTGAAGTCATCAACGAAAAAAAATTTATTTAAAAAAAAAAACATTCCTGGAAATTAATTTATTTTTTACTTTGCTTAACGAAGACGCAAATTGATCTAAATATATTTTAGAATTTTATGGAATTTTATTTTTCGTCGTCTTAGTCACATCCGCTTGTTTGTTGTGACAAAACATTTACACTGAAAATTGATACTTATTGGCATAAAAAAAAAATATTACTAATAATAATAATAATAATCGCGCGCGCCAGACAATAATAAACAAGCTAAATGCCAACAACCTAAAATCAAAATAATTTTTGCCATTATTTGCAAATGAAAAATAATCATAAAACTTAAATAGCAGCCCATACTAAAATATTAAAGCGCTAAAAATAATTGTGCCACACTTCTCGTTCAAAAGTCATCAACAATTTTAGATCTAAGTATGTAGTTACTTGGCTATAGATACGATGGCTTTCTGATTAATTTTGCTTGTTTGCCACACGCGCTTATCGCGCTTATCAAATGATAAGCGGCTACATTGGCTTGTTGGCTCGAGTGAGTTGGCCAAATCAACTCAATTGCAGACCATTTGGCCGCACAACGTACGATTACTAATCGGCTGCACAATTGCTACTTAGTGCACATACCAAGCGTGATAAATATTGCAATATAATCGATATAAATAGAAATTATATGCTGTACGTTTGCACGTACAAAATGATTTAAAGAAAAAAAAATGTGTTTTCCTAAAAAAATTAATTAAAACTTATTGGTACTAAAGATATAATAAAAAGCAAAAACGCCATGAGTTACCAAGTCTTAAAGCTTACATGACTAACTGTTACTTAAACAAAGGTAACCAACTTTACTTCATAGACATCTATGGGTTTATAACGAAGTTATAGATGTTTGAGTAAAAATATCCAAAATTAAAAATATAAATTGTATTATTTTTATTTAATATTTTTCACTGATCTCATGCATTGAATAACATATTCAACTAGTAAACCTTTTTTACAATAATATTTAATAATGGTACTCTTCATTAATGCTTACAAAATGGATTATGATAAAAAAAGATCATTTATATAAATTTATTATTAATCAGAACTATGCCTTGAGTCTTTATATATTTCATGTTAATATGTCTGCTTGACTTAAGCGACGATATGTCGGTAACTATGAACTCTAGTGACTTTAGGTTATAAAAAATTGACTCATAATTTTATGAACTTCACAAAAATTCAGCATTTATGTTCCCATTTTTTGGAAAATGAATACATTATAAAACAGTTAAGAACTCGTAAGACATCATTGATCAATAACTATCTGATAAAATAATAATATTTTGAGATTTTTAGAGCCTTTTTTGGCCCTTAAAATGTTTTATTATATTAAAAAAATTATTAAATAAAATAAAAAAAATTTAAAATAAAATAAAATAATATAAAATAATTTAAAACAAATTAATACGAATTAAAATTAAATAAAAATGTATACTAAATAAATTGTTATCTTTTTCTTCAATATATGTGCTTTGTGACCAGCAAATATGTTGTTGTGCAGGTTGAGACACACATTGTTAATGAGAAAAGGTGCCACATAATAAGAATTATGAATAGTTTAAACATTTATTTCCATAAAAAATTGCAAAAATTATAAAATTAATCAAATTTCGTCAGAATTGGTATGAGAGTAGCATTGTGGGAAATTATGACTAACTTCCGCTTATGTTATAAGAAATTGAAAAAATTATAAAATTAATCAAATTTCGTCAGAATTGGTATGTGGAAAATTTCGACTTACTTCCGCTTATTTTGATGCACTTTAAATATACAATTGCTCTAGCAGACTCTTCATGTTTCAACCTACAAATTACGCAGAAAAATTTTCAAATTTTTTTCAATTTAAGAAATATATTCAAAATTCCCTGGGAATGCGGAAATACTGCCAAAATTGCGAATACAATTCTTACATTTTCCAATCAGAAACATGCTTATAATTCACAAAAGGTTTATTCGTCGCATTGTAACAGCCAAAAGATTTTATTCGCAAATCATTAAAACACAAGTAAGGAAATACAGTCGGGCGTAACCGACTTTAAGAGGCCCTGTACCAGTTCAGTTCGCCTAACTAACACATTAAATGTTTCCCAAACTTATGACCAAACACATGACCACTTCTCACTGCGCGAATATGAATGAAAAGAAAAGGGGGGTTGTTCAAATTCAATTGCTTATAAAATCGCCATTTATTATCCGATTTTGATGAACTTTTTGGATTTGTGATTAGAGAGACGTTATCTCTATATTAGTACACTCAATTTTTTTTGTGCCGAAGAAATTTTCACCCTAAGGGGTGGTTTTATGGGAAAGGGGGGGGAGGGGCAAAATTTCAAAATAAACTTGTGAAATTCCGGAGCAATCCTAGTCGAATGCAAAAAACACGAAGTCTCTATCTATTACCGTTTCCGAGATCCTTTCGTTCATACAGACGGACAGACGGACGGACGGACAGACGGACAGACGGACATGGCTATATCGACTCCTCTTTCATTCCTGACCATAATGGTGGTAACTTTGGGGGGGTCTCCGACCATTATTTCTACCTGTTACATACATTTGCACAAACCCAATAGGCTCTTGTACCTTCGGTACAGGGCCTAAAAATTGGTGAAATAAAAATTAGTGTGGTGAATAAAACTGATCAATAAATTAATTTTTCAACATAAACACTTATATTATACACAAACAACTTGTATAATTTACTTGCTAAGCCGAGTATAATTTCTCTAAAGCAAATATACCCACTAACTATTACAATTATGATACCAAAAGCGCAAGAAAAAAAAAGAACCTGCTGCATACCACAAAAAAACCATGTTAAGCTATTTCAAGTGCTTATCTTATCGAACGCGACAACTAACAATTATATTGTACAACTGCGTTGACTTGCTTGCAAAAAAAAAAAATACAAATAATAAATAAAAATACAATTTAAAAATAAATAACAAAAAAATTGCAAAAGTGTGCCCGAACGCAGCAGCAGCAACAGCAGCAACTGTGATGACTAAACTTTGAGCTAATTTAATTTGCAGTTTGGCACTAAATCGATTTTAATTTATTTTTATTATTTTTACTAGCGTAAAAAATTACAACAAAATAGCGGCCAGCAGTCAAGTGGAAAAACACTTGTTGGCAATTAGATTTTTCGAGGCGTCAAATGTTTATTATCGCTGCAAAACAGTTGCCGCTGCTTTGGGCTATTAGCTACTTCAGTCTGCCACGCGTCCGGCGTGCTGCACTTTTTAGCTAATTTATGCCGTGTATAAAACCTTCGACGCCTCTTTGTCTTTATGACTGAATTAAAATTCCTGTACTGATTGCTGATTACAAATTGTTTGAAAAAGGAAAAAAAAAACCTTGAACTTAAAGCGCTATATAGACAATTGTTTCGACTTTAGCTGCGAAACAAATTAACAGTTAACAATTAACGCTAACTAATAGTTACTATAATGGCAGCGAAGATGCATAGTCAAGGCTAAATGCAGCAGCAGTTGCAGGAGCAGCAACTGTTTTTGTTACTCAAATATTTATGTCATTTAACAAAATCTACAAAACATTTCTTTTTTTGTTTTTTTTTTAACAAGGTCAACAACGCCTGTTACCGGTAGTTATTTTTTTTTTTGGCTATAACAAATCACCGTTCGAGGACACTCTCATAACTAACTCTCTGACTAACTGACCGTACCGAAGTTGTCAAGGACGCACATAAAAATTTTAGCTGCCGCGGCTGGCTACCGCTTGTCTACTGTGACATTGAGCTGTGCTTGTTGCAGCAGCAGGCGTGCAGCAGCGCAACTAAATTAAATTTTATGTTACTGCATACTGTTGCCGCTGCTGTTCGTAGCTAGAATTATTCGTAAAAATTTCAACAATTTTTGTTGACATTAGTTTTGCTTATTAAAGCGCAAGAAAAATGTTATTTTCAATGGCAATTGTTATTGACTTGCAATGTGCATGTAGAGACGCACAGACAGACGGAAGGGGTATTATTTTTAACTCATTCTTAAGGGTAGCTCCATAGATTGTACGATCTGTAAGAGAAAGCTTAAAAAATTTATTGAAAACCATTTCACAAGTTGCAAATACTTATTAAGGGTATTCACAGCGTTGTTTATTGTAATCCCCTACACATATTAAGTGGTTCACAGATTGTAGAGGCTCACTAGCCTTTGTTTGTTAAGTTGAGACGATGCTGACTTCCAATAAAAATAAATTCAATGTGGCAGAAAGCTTATAGAAATATAATCAAACAGTTTGCTCTTTATCTTACAAGTATTCCTATGACCTGTAAAATGACTTCAGTGAATCATTGCTCTTCATGTTCTTGGGCACTGATATACAATTCCGAGTCAGGAAATCTGAAAATGTCCTGTATTTAATATCATTTCTGATAAATATGTAAGTGTGCCAGATGATCTTTGTATCCCTGATATACAAGCCTTTGTCTCTTCTGTTATAGCTCCAGCGCTATGTATTAGTGTAGCACAAGTTGCCGGTGGATGAAGTTCCTCGCTATTATGAACCTTCACCACGACGGTGCTGATATTTACAGTACTATGTTATATTCTAACTTTACTTCGGTTAGGGATATGCCCTCACCTTCAAGATGCTCTTCTGTCTTCCTTAATTGAGAAGACTAGCGGCTCGTTGGGAAAGTATGAACTTATAGAAATCGATGTCTTGGACTTTTGGTGTTTCATGACATTTTCTGCTGCTAAGCGTTTCTGCTCTGTCCGTCTGTCTTCTATTAACTTTTTCTACTAACATTCTTTGTTTGTTCATCGTGTCGAAGAGATCGATCCACTAATTCAAATGACTTCCCAAAAGGGGAATGTCGTCTTTAATAAATCCTCGAAGGTGTCGTCATTCCATTTCTCTGTATACACCGTAAGCTCGTCTGCGCACTCGACTAGGAGCACGTCTGACCTGAAGTGCACAGCGTTAGAACAGATCTTGTATGTTCACCCTTTGGTCACTTCATACAGTATGGCGTCTTCCAGCTCCGTTAGCTTATCTGAAGCATTATCTGCAGTTATTCAGAGGATAATACAGATACTTTCTTAGATTTCACAATGCTGGCTGTCGTCTGTTTGACCTATCTTGCGCCTTTAATCCTTTGCGTACTTACAGCTTATTATATAGCTTTTAGAACGCGAAAAAATATTTTCGCTGAAGGAGAAACAGATTATTATGTAACTCAGCAGGTCGATTTGGATGAAATAAAGACTAAATGCTACTCACAATAAAGCTTACTTTATTTCAGTAATTCGATTTTGCATATAATGAGTGGCTTTTATGTGATGAGCGCTCAAACAAACAGACAAAAATTTCTCTACTTATTATTGACCTTGCACCTTTTTTTGTTGTTTTTTATCTTATTCATTTTTATTCATTTAACCATTCTAAGAAGCCTTAAACGACTATTTAAAGCCAACTCGATCTAAATTTTATAGAATTTCTGATCAAAATTTGCTTGAGGACCACATGGAATCAAAAATCAAAGATAAAAATAAAACAGTTTTAGAGATTCTTGAAAACAAATGTCTGTTTAAATGTTAATTGGACCAATAAACCTTCAACTAATATACAATTTATCTGCAACAAGTGTGAAGTACAACTAATTAATTATTTGTCTAATCTGTGTAAACAATAAAACTGACTTAAGGCAAATAAATTCCTATCAATATTTGCAAATAATACTAAATGCTTTAATTGTCGGTATTTTATAGATAAAAAAGTTTTATAGATATATTATAGTAAGGCCTTAAAATAAACTTTGGCGTATTTCCGTATTCGATTAAGCGAAAAAAAAATTGTTTCTAAGTGAAACTTAGTCAAAATTTATAAACTTAAGTTTAAACAAATTTAAATAGCTCATGTTCAATGCGATATAGTTTCTGTACGCAAGTATACATACCAAGTTTCATTACAAAACTAAAACACTGATGTAGACAGCTCAAAAAACTTTTCATTAAATTAATAAAAAAAAAAAAGGTATGAAGTGAATCTAACAAATTTGCTAAATGGCGAAAAAAAATTACAATATTTTTTGCGTTCATAATTGTGACCGCAGACACACCTCAAACGATTTAAAAATAAATATTTTAAAACAGTCATAAACTAATGAGTGCATTTGCAAAAAAACACAATTAAGACGCGTGAAAATTATGAACATTAACACGAAACACACAGCAGCAGCAACAACAACAACAACAACATAGCCATTCATAATGCAAAAATTTTCAACGCTTACCTGTTGCAATAAAACATTTTAACCGATAATTAACAGTTATACAAACGCTTAATGAGTACAAAACTATGAATTTTCCGCGTAAATAAGATCATAAACTATTTCGAGTATATGAACGAATGAATGAATGCAAATGAATGATTCAAATGAATCATATAATTAAATATTTGCACAATTCATTGACAGAGTGAATAGTAAAAAATAAAAATGTTTATTATAATAATTAAAATTTAAATGCATTTGTAAACTATTAAATTAGTTTATTGTATAAACTACAAATAGCTGCTGCAGCAGTAGTTCAGTTTATTGGGGTGCTTAGCGCTGAGATAGTAGCGTAGAATGAGTGTACAAAGCCACAAAAAAAACTTCTAAAATTTCAAAAAAAAAAAAAAAAAAAGAAGAATGTGTACATACCAGCAGTATGACTGAAGTTATGTAATCTGATATGATTATTGACATGCATGCATTATATATATTAAAAGGTACACATCACAAAGAAATCAAAAGAGCAGTAGATGTCTATAGACGATGTATGGACGGACAGCATACACACATTATGAATGAATCAGTCAAAATTGATCCTATTAGTTTATGAAAATAAATGGAAAAAAAATGAAGATAAAATCAATTTGAAGCTAAAGAGAAAAAATATTTGTAGAATTTTAGACAAATTAAAAAAAGATTTAAAAATTATTTTTTTAAACGACATTTTAATACGCTGTATTTTAAAGTAAAGAAGTTAATAAGACGGAAAAACAAATTTTAAAATTTAAATAAACCTTTTAAACTTAAAATGAAATTTTCCGCTAAGACAAACATAATTTTATAGCAATTTAAATAATAATAAACAAATTAAAAACACAGCAGATTAATTTTCAACGCTAGTTTTGTATTATTTCGCAATTGGCGCCCAACGTGGGGCACGTAAACAAAAGAAAATGGCATATTACAGCACAAATTTGAAATAAAGCATAGAAATAAAATATATATAAAACATTAAAATGACCAAACATGCACTATAGGGTATAAATATATACAAATACACTACACACTGCAACCACAATGAATTTGTCTAATGAATTGACTTTATGCATTGATGATGTCACAATCAATTTGTCTGCATATATCAAGCGCAAATCAAGCGCAGCTTAAGATAAGCAAATGACAGTGGAGCGAATAAAAAAAACAATGAGAAAAAGAAACAAAAAGATACATCAGATACAGTATATCTCCAGCAGCAGCAGCAGCAGAAATTTTCGCCAACGCAACGTGGGAATATTATTTTAGACGTTCGAACGACGTCAATATGCAAAAGAATGACAAACATTCAGCGAGTTCATAAATTTCACAAAACGTAAAGATCGTCGTACAGCAACGATCAAGTGATATCAACACATTCATCAAGTTAAGTAGACAAATCACAGCGCTTCTTTTTGTTAAAGCGATGCTGTGGTGTGTGGCTGAATATACGTTTATTAGCTTTTTATGATTAATCAATTTGATACTTTTTTTTCTTTCTGGTTTTTATGATGCACTGAAGCGTACAAATGTGTGGAACGCGTATAAAAAATTAAACAAAAAAGCGCTCGCTAATAAAAACTAATGCAAATGCAAATTCCTCTTCAATTTTACGCGTTGCTATCACATTACACATCGACCAACAGACAGACAGGCAGACAGACAGACAGACAGCTACAAAGCGCCAAGTATCTTGACTCACATTTCACATGTCTGCGCGAGTATCTCAGTTACGTTTTGATTTCAGCAAGATTCCTGCAAATCATTTTATGCGCTAAGACAGAGAGACAGTCAGACAGACAGACAGACAGCCAGCAGGACAGCTGCAGTCACAGCAAAAGTTTTTAAAATCGCAGCTCATAACTCATCATCAAACTTAATCACACATCGCGGATTATGGCGCTTATCATTTAAATGTTCTTCTTCAAGCCACTTTAGTTTACTACACTCCTGTGAAAACCTTTTCTTTATATATGTATCTTTTTTTTTGGTTTTTTATTCATTCATCTGCCTGCACTGCGCGACAAATGACTTTTGCCAGGCGGCAGATTTAATTTACGATTTCTTTATATTAATAGCGTTTAATTAATAACAATAAAATGACGCGTTTTTATGTTGCATGCAGATATACACGTTTATATTTGCTTTGAGATTTATGGTTTTGGCATTGATGCAATGACAGATTAGCAAAGCAATTTTTGCAGCTAATTTAATAATTTTTTTTTTTTTGTTGACAGTTATTTAGTTTGACATACATTAGAAAATATGTGTACAACGCTTTCACACTAGTTTCTGTAGTGTCTTTAGTTGAGGTCATGCCACAGCTTCACAAGAAATACAAATTTTTGTCCACACATACTTAAGATAAGCTAATCCCGCCATTAGTCTGTGCCACATTAAAGCCAAACAACAGGCAAGGAATGGGGTATACAAAAAAAAAAAAAAAAAAACAAATTAAAGAAAGAAACACACACACACAAGTAACTCAGTCAGTGTATATGTGTGTGTGTGTGTGTTGTATCCCAGTGCGCAAGCATCAACTTTCGTGTGACCCAAAAGATTCAAGATGCTGTCTGCCTTTTGGTTTGTCCGTCTGACTGTTTGTGTTCAACTGTCCATAATTAATAATAATGAACTACAAACAAACATAAAGCTATAAAAGCAGTGTAAACTTTGAGGTTATTTTAATGCGCTACAAATGTAACTAAAGAGGAGTTTCTACAGTAAAATGCAAAATTTTTAAAAAATATTTTTCCTCTTAAAAATTGCTTTAATTGTCGTATCTAATTTTATGCTTTAAATTAGAAGCATCTACAGTTTAATTTATCTGTTAACTCAACTGTTAATCCTGCTGCAAACTGTTTGCGCTGTTATTATAATATTTAACATAATTTCGCTCATTACATGCTGTTAATATCAACTGCATTAACAATGTTGTTAATGCAGTTGTTTTCAATGCGCTGCTAAATATTCGATAACATTGTTGTTATCGAATATTTAGCTGCTTTACATTGATTTAAACAAAACAAAAAAAAACATGTTGGGATGCTTGCATTTTTCAAGTCGCTGAAAAATGTTTGTTATTCTAGCTGCAAAAGTTTTACTAAATAAAAGTTTTACACCAAAAGAAGTGAAGTACAATGGAACATAGCTAGATCGATTTGTTTTATCGAGCTCTTCAAAAATTCATAAATGTTATCCTTTTTGTTTTTTTTCTAAATGTTACAAACTTAATAACAAAACTAATATACCATACAAACTTCCTATGAAAAGTATATGCATATAAAAAAGAGATAGTGCCTATAAAAAATATATAAGTGCAAGTGAGCGACGCGCAAAGTATTAATTTGTAGTGTGGCAGCTAAGTGGACCCATTAAGGTATGATTTCGATTTATAAGCGCGCAGTGTGAAGAACCTTTTCTTTTCGCCTTGACACTGGCATTCGTCACGAAAAGTGAGATACCGACATATATGTACAAAGAAGATACATACGCCGGCCGTAAAGCTACATGTTGCTCACAAAATGAGATTAAAAATGCGCATTTCTTATAAAAAAAAAAAAGGAAAAAAAGGAAAAAAGGAAAAAATTGTTTTATATATCGAAGAACAAGCAATATAAAGCCCACCAAACAACTGACAAGATGCAATCTTAAGCAGATAAAACGAATGAAATGCATTGGAAGCTGTAGGCGACAGAGCAGCAGCAGCAGCAGCAGCAGACAGAAGCTGCGACATTAATCCAATAAAGCATGCAAAGATTTTGAGCTTGAAACGAGCAGCGATACAGTGACTGCCTGCTATGACATTTTTCTTTTTTTTTTTGTTGGTTTTTTAATGAGTATCAATTTATTTTGAAACAATAACAAACAAAACTAAAGCACGAAGCAAACCAATGCCGGCAAAATGTATCTCAAGCTGCGGCAACGGTGGCGGTGGCGGCGACATAAACAATTTGCCAATAATCAAATTATTTGACTGGACTTTTGACTGCATAGATGGAGCTCAATGACAATGACAGCTGTCGCGTGAAGTTGCTGAGATACATTTTTTTTTGTTTTGATATTTATCTCACTGTGGCAGCTTATTTATTTAGTTTATTTTTTTTTTTTTTTATTCGCAGCTTTAATTAAAAGTGATTCACTGCCACGTATTAATTGGCTTAGCAAAAATATACAAAAAAAGAAAAAATCATAAACAATTGATTGATTTCTAATGAATTTCTGTACGAATCAAAAATAAGCAAAGGCATAGATGAAAATAGAAAAGAAAAACCATTGAAAAATAGGTTGTATAAATAAACAGTGCCATAAATTTTTATTTTGCTAAAAGACATTGTCGTCGATTTGTCTACTGTCGTTTGATTTAGTTGCAAAATAAACGATTTGTATTGAAAGCTTTGCTATTTATTTACATTATGGGCGATTCCATGTTAGATGCTTTAGTGATAATTGAAGAGCGTAACATTTAGTTTAACAGTTCTGTTATTAAAATATTTGGAAGCTACTGCCAGCATGTTTGAGCTACAGTTTGGTTTGAGCGAATTTAACAGAGAAAATACAGATGTGCTTGTTTGCATAATTAATTGCTTGATGTGATTAGGACATATTAAAGCCGTTTACGCGCAAAATATAGAAGCGAATTTATTAAATAAAATATGTATGAACTGCACTGCTTGAAGTCTATATTATATAGCTAAATTTCTATAAAATTTTATAATTTTAAATTTATTTTTAAGTTAAACATTGCACATATTTTTACGCACAGCATGCAATTTTTATGGCATACTATTAAACATTTTATATGTGATATCTTTACGTACTAATTCAGCTCACATTGAACTTGAATATATACATTTTTGTATCTGTTTATTCTAAATGTTTTGCGTTTGCACTCAAACTTGTCAAGCAATCGTTCAGCGCTGTTATTTAGTATTGTAGTTCATGTATGTATGTGTCTGTGCATACTAAACAAATCTTAATTTTGCTAATTAGAACATTGTACACCTATAGATACATATGTATACTACACAGCACTGCTTAAGTGCACAGGAAATCAATTGGGCCACACACAATGCTCATGTAAGGCGCGTTGAGTGATCACTCGCTTTGCGTTATGCGCCTAAGTGCGGCACTCATTTGCGTATTGTATCTACAGGGTTAACCCATGCATGCATTTGTTACGCTGCTGCGCCTTACAATTCAAGTGTGCTCGATCGATTTGCTGCAAAGGCAAGTAAAGTAACAACACCCTCATATATGTATGTTAGCTACATATGTACACATATACAGTTGCACTAGTGACTGTTGACACATATACGACAACGACACCACACTTGTATCTATAAGATACAAAGCATATCCTTTCGATAAAACGCTACAAAATCAAGTTGCTGCTTTAAGTTTTTCTTTTTTTTTTGTGGTTTTTTCTTTTTTTTTTTTTGCTTTTGGTTTGGCAATTGTCTACTTCCTCAGTTGTAAGTTTTCGCTTCCTTTGGCGATAAAAATCTGTGCACAGTAAAGGATATAGAGTATCTGTTTACAGGCGTGTGTGTCATTTATTAAAGACAAAGCACAGAAAACCTCAAAAAAAAAAAAAATAAAGCAAGTATAGCTGCACTTGCTATAAGCAAATTCAAATTGAACAAAAAAAAAAATAAAAAATAAAGGGGTAGGTGCAGTGATTTTTATGCATGCGCCTTGTATATATAATATTTTTTTTTTGCGAAATTTAATGCGCTCTTGAATTATGTCGTTAAATTGTGCCCGCTTTTTTCTTGCATACTTCTGCCATGTACACGCTTGATTGCCTTAAGCGAAATTTAGCGTTAAGCGACAGTAACCACGCTCAAGTTAAAAAAAAAAAAAAAAAAAAAAAACAACAACTTTTGGGCGCTTAATTGTTTGTATTGAAATTCGAAACGCTTGTTACCCTGTCAAACATAATACAAAAAAAAAAAAAGAAGTATCTTTTAAAAAAGTATCTCGTGTGCTTATTGTCCAGGTGTGCTTAGCGTTGCCAAGCGGAATTGGATATTCTTATATACATATATGTAACTACTTGCCTGCTTTCCTTTTTGCCACTTAAAAAACAAACATCTTTAGCGCATAATTACAGCAACAAAATGACACAGTGTGCGCGATTTTAATAACATTTACAAGCGCTTAAAATCGCACGCTAATGATGATGACGCTGACGACCGCCAAGAGGCTAACTGAATGAACTGTCTTATAACGATGCAGCGCAATTATGCACATACGCACTTAATGTTTCCCCAGCTACATACATTGCCATAAGATACATTTATGCAAGATATTCATAAAAAAAAAAAAAGTAGCTTGCAGTGCTTTGACACAGTAAGCTGCGATTTAAATCAATAAAGCTGGCAGCTAAACATCTACTATGCTGTCTACTGGCTATATACTACACATATATTTCATAAAGCAATTAAAAACGCATCAGACGTCTACATATAGACTGACTGCAGGCTAGCGTCGCCACATAAAGTATCTATTATAATTAACAAATGCTATTTATTAATAGTAATAATTTTTTTCTTTAAGTTTCAGCATAATTCTAATTAATTTATTGAAAACCGCATAAATAGACATGACAAAGCTGTTAATATCCAAAAAAAAAAAAAAAAGTTCACACCTCGCTTAGGCATTAGGCAGGCAGGCAGTCAGGCAGTCAGCCAGTTGGATAAATAGCTAGCTAGACAAACACGCACTCAAGCACGCAATGCTGCGGAAAAACGCTTAACAAGTTTCATTAATTGTTACGAGGGCTGTTTGTTAATTTAGTGAAATGTATCTAACATCTGTAAGATATTTATTTGCAGCTGTACAGAAGCTATCGGTTGTTTATGTTGGGCGTAAAATGCTGCTAAAATCTTCACTCACACTATGATATAAAAGTAACCAGCCAGTTGATCAAGAGTTCATAAGCAGAAGAAGATTCTAAAGACAAGAAAAAAAGAAAAAAAAATAGCTCAAAATAACTCTAAACTTCCGTTAGCGATTTCAATGACTTTCTAAAGCTGAGAGTCTATTAAAAATAACGCTATATGACAGCATGCGTGTTGGTCTATGGTGGACTTCATGCTTCTGGTTTCATTTTCAATTATATTTCAACATAAATGAGAATTCCTAAAGAATTATGAATCATTTAAGCCACTCATTCAAAATCCATACCAATCAACAATTTTTTTTACGAATGGAGATTGTTTTTTTTTTTTTTGCTTACCCTTTAATTTGGCAAAACGCTTCGAATTCATAAAGAATTACGTATCAATTCAGCCAAACCATGCTAATCAGCAATTTTTTTTTTCGGATGTGGATGGAATGAAGTCTCCAATAATTCAAAATCCATACCAAACACCAAATTTTTTTTACTGATGGAGTCTTCACTTTATTGTTTTTTTCTCTTCCTCTTCAAAGATGAGGAGATCTTTTAATAACTTCAACACTTTGTTGATGATAACAATTGGAAATTTTCCAGATGCCAATGGAGCACCCTATAACTACTACCATTTAGATATATAATGTGCCTAAAAATCAGTAATTAATTCATTCAATTAATTTAATTCATTCTGTAAATAAAAGCAGTTGGAATTATAGTCTCTCCTTAAGCACAACAGCTGTGCCAAAAATTGCTAATTTTTGAAATACATTGAGAGTGTTCATAGGCAGCATATTACTGAGCATCATGACTAATTAAGCGCATTCAGCAACAAATCATAAACTATAAATAAATAAATATAAAAGCTTATACAAATATTTCATCATTAATGTGCTTTGCATATATCTATTTAAGCATGTGTCAGATCTTGCTAAACTTTGCCTAAATAGTTTTTATTTAATTTTTTATTTACTAATTTAAGATACAACACTCGCACATACATTTCTATAAATATTTTAAACATATATGTGTAGGGTATTTATGTCTAATTAATTCAGCGCTTATACACACTCCTCTCCAACACGCCGCTAGCCCCGCTAGCACTCCATACTTGTCACTCTGTTGTTGTCTATTTTGGATAATGATATTTACACTTGACGCTATGCTAGATTTCAACGGCTATGCCACTTTACAGCAAACACATTATTTAGCCATCTTATGGCGGACGGACGGACGGACGGACGGACGGACAAGCAGACAGTCAGACTCAGTCTCAGCACTAAGTATAAAGCATGTAGAAGATATCGCACTCTTTTTTTCTTTTTTTTTTTCCTTTATACATTTTTATTTAATCAATATACTAAATGTTTACTTTACGCACCCGTCGGCATTTTTATCTTTTGGCAGCAAGTTAAATATGTTTTTATTGAAGCTGTATGTATTTATACTCGTACTTATTTTACATAGTATAAGTTCAGAAGGGGTTGCGGTGCGGCATTTCGTTAAAGGTGCGTCTACATTTGTGCCTGTCTGTGCATTAAATATTTGTACAGGCAATGAGCGCAGCGCGTACATCATCATCATCAGCATCAGCAGCAGCAGCAGCATCATTGTCTATAAGCAACAGCTTCAATTTCAACTTCAACCTTAGTGCAAGGTGCGGCGTGTAGTGTATGTATGTGAGTGATTACACTTGTATGCAGCGTCAGCCATTAGCATGTTGCACAGACGCAGTCAATTCAATCATGCGCACTTGTCGCGGTCCAGACCAGACCAGAGCAGACCAGACTGCAAACACAAAAAATGCTTCTTAAGACAAGAGCGTAAAACGTTTTACTTGTGAGCTTCTGCCGTTCAGCCTCTGAAAGCCGTTCAGGCGTTACGCTTTTGTGCTCATTAGCAGTTGACCATAAGCGACAAGCCATTAGTAACTCAGTTCAGCTCAGTTCCACATGCACTTGACGCATTGTGCGGCAATTAATATGCGCTTTAGATGAAGTTGCTGGCAGTGCTTGAGCTGTTAAGCCTTTTAATAAAGTAAACTTTAAAGTTGTGGAGTGGAGAAACGCGAATTGAAGTGGCGCATAAGAAATGAAATTATTTCTTATATAAACAACAAAGCAGGAAACTTTTTTCGGAACGAAAGACTTAAGCAACAAACTTGATGCAATGCAAATTTCAATCTCTCTCTTTTTCTATGGAATTTTAACACCCGACGAACGACACAGTTAAATCAAATTAAAACCAATATTCCAATTTGCTACACAAACAGTAAACCCACAAAAATAGAAAATCCTATTAAAAAAAAAAAAAAAAATGAAGAGAGTTCGTGCTGAAATTCAAGCGAAAATTCAAAAACTAACTGGTGTGACAAATTAAAAACCGATTTTCGTAACAAAATAGCAAACAAAAGCGGATTTTGTGTTTTTCATGGCACACCCAGTAAACAATTATAACAAAAACCACAATGCAACCAAAAAAAGGAGCATAGATTCAGATACATATACTGCTATATATATATATATATGCCAACAGATACTGCCAATTCGCTACGTTCTGTGCTGCTCTGAGCGAAGCGTGCATGCGTACCCGACAAGGCCAAGCGAATCGCGCAAAAATATTTTTGTTAAATTCTTTCTTTGCCAAAGAACATGAAATCGATTTTACGCTTGCATGCAGCGAAATGTTTGCACACAAGAAGATACCTTTTTTTTTTTTTTTTTGAAACGACAAGGATACGATTTAATGTACAGACAGCCAGCCTGCATATCCTGCACACACACACACACACACACACACAGTGCCACAAAGTTGGCAGTTGTTTTTGCTTTTGTCTTGGCCTGGTCTTTTGGCAGTTGTTGGCGTTTATAATTGATTTTGTGGTTTGTGCAGATTGCGCTTCTGTTACAACATTTAAACAGCAACTTTTTGAGATATAAATATAAAAAATAAATAGTTGAATGCTGTAGGCAAGTATAGACGACTACAAATTACGCTATACATATTACTGCTTTAGATATGCCAACATATGCACAAATTTAATATACCCACTCAAACTACACCTACAGCGTACACTACACTTTTTTCTTACACAAATCTATTTGATGAGCACTTCAGTTGTACATCTTTTTGGTAAAAATTTCTCTTAAAAGTATTTCATAAATATTTGCACAGCGCGGCTTGTGTAGCCTTTGAATCCTTTTTCTTCTTTTGGTTGGCTGTTATATGTTTATTTTACTAAATATACAAATTTTTTCCTACTTCGATTTTTTTTTTTGTATAAACGCGTTAAAAAACTAAAAACACGCCGCTCTGCAAACAATTCAAATCAGCGGCAGAAAAGTATAAGGCACCCACCACATTGTCAAATATACAAAAATCACAAAATAGAAAAAAAAATTTCAATTTTTATTTTGGAATTTTTTTTTTTTACAAATCACTTGACCCCCCGGAAAATAGATTTTTACCTACACAGACTACAACGAAAATGCTTACATATAAACAATATTTGCTTTTGACCATTCGCAATCAAGCGGCACCGTGCGCCGTTGCGGCTGCAGTTTTTCATTTATTTTCTTAGCGCAGTTCAAATGCAAATAAGCCTTTTATTTTCGTGTATACGAGAGAAAAATATTGTAGTAAGAAATAATAAAAGGTACAAAAAAAAAAAAAAAAACGCGTAGAAAAGCGAAACCTAAATAAAGATTTTCGTTTCTTTCTTGGGTTTTATTTGATTAGAAAATTTGTTGAGGTTGCTTTAGTGTTTGTCAACAGGTTCAAAGGATGCGTCAATTAGTTGCATGTAAAGCAAGAAAGACAGTAAGAAACCGAACATCTTTCGATGAAGTTGAGTAGTACATTTGCGTGTGCATTTAATAAGTAAATATTTCATTTAAATGGGGGCTATAAAGCGTTGTAAATTGTTGTTCAATTTTTAAAAAGAATAAATGGTAGCATGTTTCCACAGTGAGCCGGTACATGCTAATTGCAGTTTAGTTCCTTTCACTTTGGCGCTTATATATGTATATAGATATTCCCGATATTGGTACATAATAGATCTGAGATATCTTATTTTAGTTGAAGCGAGGAACAGAGGAACTTTGGTGTGAAAGGACAACGATAAAGATCTTAGAACAACATTCATAGACCAAAAATAATGAAATAATGGAGAAATTTTACAAGTCAAACTTGACCAAGAGAAGAAATGGCTATTTCAGCGGTCTTTATAAACAAACTAAGATCCATAAGCCAACATTATCCATATTTGTCCATTAACTTACCATCTTATAGACTAAGCATATACGTCTTAAGCATATAAATCTTACTATAAGTTTCAATATTGCTTCCCATTTTTCCTAATTTTAAATAAAATAGTCAAGCTTTATAAATAATAAAAATTTCCAGAAATAAAATAAATAAATTTTAATACATTTGAAAGAAAATTAGTGGCTTCAACGAATTATTTTTTAATTAAATCAAAGCCTTACGCAGCAATTAAAGCAGTTCTCACTGTACTACATATGTATAATAGGCAAAGCAACAAGTTCGTTGCTTAAGTCTTTCGTTTTCAGTTCATGTGCCAGAATGAACGCACAATTATCATCGCCGACCGACGTGACGCCGCTGTTGTCTGCTTGTTGCCCTTTAAGCAGTTCACTCGCACACATTTGACTCAAGCACAGCGGCGGCGGCGGTGGCGGCGGCGGCCAAAATGAATGCCACGAATACCACGCCTCAGCATTTAAGTGCGTGTGTGCAAAAGAGATAGACTGCTACAAAATATATAAGACGCTACATTCAACTACAGCTGCGCTACTTTGACTTGAAGCACTGTGCGCCAGCTGTGCGTGTACTACTTTAAGTGTTTGTGTTTATATGTGCTTGTGTGTGTATGTGTGTGTGTTAAATATGGCGTACTATATGCGTATGTATATACTATATAGTATATATATGTATGCAGGTGCTTAGCACTTAAAAACTGTTTAGTTGTAATAAATTATTTTAATAACTCAAAATTAATTATTAATATTATTTCTTTTCATTTTTTAGCGCTGCAAAGAAAAACTCAACACTTTGGCTGTTTCCGTTATGAATGAGTGGCCCGGCGTACGTCTGCGTGTCACTGAAAGCTGGGATGAGGATAATACCCGTACACATGGACCCGATTCATTGCACTATGAGGGACGTGCTGTCGATATTACAACATCCGATCGCGATCGTTCCAAATATGGTATGCTGGCGCGTTTGGCAGTTGAAGCCGGTTTCGATTGGGTCTACTATGCCAGTCGTGCGCATATTTACTGCTCCGTAAAGTCAGGTAAGCAGCATTTTCCTACATATGCACATGTTTAATGCTTTTTTTTTTTATTTTGTTTATGTTTTATCTGTATGTCGTTGTCATTTGCCATGCAAAATATGGCAGCTACTCTCTACTTAGCTAGAAGTGACACTAACAAGCGTAATTTCGCATGTTTAATGTCAGCAACACTTCCGACTAGCAGTTTATTAAAATGCTGCAAATGCATTAAGCTGACAGGCGTAGGCAAATTCTAGCTGCAACAGCGTGTAAGATTTTAATGTGGGAAAAGCCTATTGTGCAGCAGCGCAAGCAGGCGTAAACTAGATTTTTTTTTTTTGGAATAGAAGAGAAAAGGTAATAAGCAAAAGATTGGATACTTCCTTAATAAAACGAATAAGAATTAGCCATGACACAGACACACAGCTAAAAAATTGTTCAAAATGTAACAGCACAAAATATATATTGAGCAACTGTAAGATACAAAACAAGCACAAAAAAAAAAAAGAAATAAAATCATTATAAGTCTGACCCTTCGAAAAGACAATGCGCACAAAGTCAAAAGTCGCCTTATTCCCCAGATACACAGATACACAGATACACACAGGCGGCGACTAACCGCATGTTGTTGTTTTGACATGTTTAGGTTTGCGCCTGTCAAATTAAACGAATTGATGATACGACACCCAAAGAGTTTCTCAGGCAAGGCAGCAAAGCAGCCTGAGATACTCGTAAGAAACCCAAATTAAATGAGCCAACAACAGGCAGCAACAGGCAACAGACGGAGGCAGCAAGTAAGCCGCAATCGGATGCTGTTTGTATCTACTACTTGTACACATATGTATGTGCAGCTTGAAGTTCATTTGTATCTGCGCTGTGCACAAAAGGCAGCGCCGCCAAATGAATTAAATGTTGAGTTTAAAAGTTAAATCAATGGCAAGCATAATTGAAAAAGAGCAGCGCAGCGCAGCAGAGAAAACAAGGTAGCAGCACAGCACATTAATTTTGTTGCGCTTAAAGTTTTTTTGCAGTAGACTGACTTTAGGTTTAATATTTAGATACAGTGAAAGCGCTTTTAGTTAGACAATGTTGTAGAGAATTATTAGACATCTTTAATGGATGAATATACAAAAAAATACAATATAAAAAAAAAAATGATTTAAGTCAAACTAACATAAACGAAGCAAAGTTTACTCGCAGAATAATACAGCTATACTTGCATATTTTTTCAAGCCGTGACGTGCACAGGCACTTACAAATGTGTCGCTTGCTTAAGTAATACAAATTTATGTCTAAATATCTAAATTTAATTCTAAACCTTAAATTACTTTTTATTTAAGTAAATTTGTATCTACAATGCCAAGCTTTACTGTAACTTCAAAAATGAACACCATAATCACAGCATCTTTCTGTACTAATATACAAAAAAAAAAAAAAACAACAAAAATTAAATAAAATTACAAACTTGCTCCATTATAAAATCGTTGAGTGGTAACGTATCGGTGAAGGCGGCAGCAACGAACCAGTTTTTCATTGCTATAACTTGGCTATACAACAACAACAACAACAACAACAACAATCGATTCAAAAAGAAAATGTATTGAAAGTTATCTGCTGTTAAAGCTTCTTCTTCTTCGCCAACGTCGTCTCCACCATTGCTTTCGTGCGATGAACTGAAGAGCAGCGCATTCGACCAACCAAAACACATAAACAATTAATTTTTCTCAAAAAAAAAAAAGAGGCAAACGAATTGAAAAACGTTTGTAAGAAAGAGCGAACGAGCGTGTAGCTAAAGCGTTTATGTTGTAGTGATGTCGAAGAAGATCAGCAGGAAAAAGCTGCTCAACGACCAGTTTCTGCAACAATTTTTGCGCTATTCGGCTTTGACTTTTTTACGACATTTAACTGGCTGCGTTTTTCTTTTAGCTTATTTGGGTTTTTTTTTTCGCTTTTTTTACTATTAAAGTTTAGTGTTTTTTTTATTGAACTTTTTCCAATAATCGCTCACTTTGCGCGTTGACTACTATTTATGCGCTACACATATAATATGCAAGATGGTAATTAAGTTTGTTGTGTAGTATGTAACATATATATTTTTATTATTTCGAGTTGAACTCTTAGCACCTGCTAGTATGCTGTTAAATGTATGTAAATACTCTCTGTTTTCTCTCTCCTTATATTGCGTTTGATTTGCATTTTCGTGAGTGATTGAGCATGAGTAAGTGTTGAGCAAATTATGAGTCACATCTTTAAAAGCTTTTCACGCCGCAATTATGCAAGCAATTTTATTTAAAAAAAAATTAAGCTGTTCAATGATATATTTTATATAATTTTTTAAAATAAGTTCATTCAAAATAAACGCATATATGCAGCGTATCACTTCGGCGACTATGTGTCATAATTTTTTTCTGACTTTTTATTTTTTTATTTGTTTTTTTTTTTTCGCTTCGAAACTATTAAATAGTTTAATTTGACATTTCACAATAACGCTGGCAATCTGGCGTATTATTTATGATGACACTTAAATTTATTACACTGAATGCGTTTTTTCTTTTGTTGTTGTTGTTGTTGTTGTTGTTTTCGGTACGTGCCGTTAAATGTTTTTTGCTTTGTGTTAAATTTATTATTTGCTTGTAAATTTTTAATATATTTTCCATTTTTCCTCTGAAGCAACTAATGTGGTTTTAATGTTAGAAACAAAGTTTAACGAAATAAAAAACGTCTAATTAATTTTGCAATTTACACACATTTTTTTACAATTATTTACAAAAATTATTTAGCAAAGTCATAGTACAATGTTTGCATAATTCTTTAGCAATTGCTTTCTACTGTGAAATTTCCAAATAACAATAAATGTACAAAGGTTGAAAGTTCATTTCCGCCTTTGAGTTTGGTTTTTTCCCAGCTCATATATCACATAATGCGTCAAAATAGATAACGCCCTTGACCAAAAATATTTTGACAACAAAGCATGCGCAATAAAAAGATGCAACATAAAAAGGACAACTGTCACAACTGACTGAACAAAAAATACAAAAAAAAAAAGGGCAATGTTCAAGTGTCGGCAAGTGTTTAAGGATCAAACGCACAAATGTCCTTGTTGTGCAATTTGTTGCTCACTGTTAATGAGTTTGAACACACACAGCGTACACTACGACTAGCTTGTTTGTGAATTCTAATAACGCTTTAAATATTCAAAAGTGCCGACGCCATACAGGACACACTTCACTTAGATTTGTGTGCCACCTCGAAGTCAATCAGTCAGTCGGTCGGCAAAATGAAAATGAAATGAAATACAATTTATAATCAATAAAAATGTATAAATGCGCCGGCCGCCATGGTTTACAATGTGTGGTCCATGTCCGTCTGTCCGTACGTCGTCCTGTACTGCATGCAAAGCGCATAGTTTGTTGCATTATCCTGCTGTAGTTTTTTTTAGTTTAGTGTTGCTCTTGCTGCTTCTGTCATTGTCGGTAATTCGCTTTGTTGTGTGTTTTGTAACCCAAGTCTGTGAGATCTTTGCTGAAGATATGCAATGATTTTTTTTTTACTCCTTGTGCCAACTGACTATCAGGTGTTTGGTTTTGTGCGTGTTTATGACTGTTATACCCTATATACTTTGTTGTAAAGTGTGTCTTTGATTTGTGCAAAATTTATGCAACAGCCAATAGTAGGCGTGGCAGTCAGCATAAAAAATAGAAATACAGTCGTCAAAAAATCAAAAAAATAATAAAAATGCTGGGCAGTCGTATTGTTGTTGTTGCCTATACGAATTGTTGATACCCAATACAGTCAGTCTACCCTGCTAAATTGTTTGCTACTAAAATAACATTAAAATACTTTTAAAATGCTTAGAAATACTTTCAATAAATTTCCACACACTTACACGCAACCATTTAAATTTTTTTAACTTTTCCGAATTTTATTTTATTTTTTTTTGTTTTTTTTCTTCTTCTTTACATCACGTACGCAACCGGCACATGCTGCTTTATAAAACATTAGCTCCATGCAACATAAATAAACTCAATAAATTTTCAACGCAACATGTACGCTGATCGTTGTGCCATGATAAAACTTGAAAATTTATAGTGTGCACCACGAACAAAAATGCTTAACTGCTTGTAATTGTAGTCATAAAAAAATTATAATTACGACAGATTTAGAGCAAATTGGCTTGATTGATTCGCAGCGGTTTGTGGCTTAAGTTTTTTGTATTAAATTGTTTTGACGCTTTTGTCTAAATTTGACTAATAATATAATGCATATGCATTTAATATGCAAAATATGCAAACAGTGAAATATTATTATTTTTTTTTTTTTTTAAATGTTTTGTCGGAATTTGAAAAATGTTTACAGCAATCAGCTACGCTAAATCACTGTCAACTCGAGACTTTGTTAATAGTGTAAGTGTATCTCAGACAGGCACTGACCACGCGCATAAAAGCCACTGAAAAGTTGAGCGTGTGTCAAGCGGCAACAGCAGCCGCGTCGAAGAGTAATGACTGTAAACCCTTTTGTCGACACTAATTTTTTTTTATTTTTTCATTTTATATTTCTTATGTTGTTGTTGTTGTTGGCTTCTTTAATTTTGGTTTTCAACTGCTTCAAGTGGGAGCTCAAATATATACGAAAAACCAACCAAACCAAACCAAAATCTTATGTCGCGCATTAAAGCGCATGTTCATGTTCGTGTTAGGCTTGTCTCAGCGATCAGTCAGTTCAGCTAGCAAGCACTCTGTAGTTCTTTCAGTATAAACCATTGCCAGGCGTCAAGCATTTCAACCGAAAAAAATAAAGAGAAAAAAAAATCAAACGATATGGCCAAGTTAAGGCGCAAGCATAGACCATGGTTGTCTTTTGTCGCGCTCTCACGCGTTCTTCGTTAAGGTGAGTTGTGTGTGTGTGGTTGTCCTCTGTTTTGTAATAATTTATCAGTTTAGTCTTCACAACAAAGATAAAATGACGATAATTTTAACCACTTTAATGGTTTATTAATTTATGACCCTTCAGGTTCTTCACTTTCCAACATACAAACAGCATGCCGCTGACCGCTTGCCGCTTGTATGTATATATGTATGCCCCGTTTCAACGGCTGGCTACCTTAGTAACCCGGCGGCCAAGTCAAGCAGCCAGTTTGCCAGTTTTAACTGTGTCTGAGATTTCAGTTTTGTATCTCACATTTTTTTTTCCGCTCGCTCTATGCTGCTGCTTCTACTTCTGCTGCTGCTGCTGTTGTCTATTTCACACCAATTTTTTTTAGTGCATGTTGAATGTATGGGTCGTCTGATTAGTTTGTGAGGACTAAGGAAAAGTTAATTGTATTTATTTTAAAGACTGAGTTGAGTCAGTTTATAAAGTTTCGTATATGTATTTTGCTTTCTTTGTTTCATTTGAAATTGAAGCAAAAAACAATTGGCAGAAACTAAATAAATAAATTTGTTGGGAAAACTTATAGACAGAAGAATCTTCTTGCATCCTGAGCAAGAAGATTCGATATTGTCATATCCATCTATACTTCCTCCGTAAGAAACTGTAGATGCCAGAAATATACAATACTTTGCTCGCATTCTACGTCGTAACCTGCTGACATACTCAACATTCTACAAATAAAAAATATTTAAAAAACACACCTCGCATGCAACTGTTACCAAAAAAAAAAAAAAAAAAAGTAGTTTGTCGCACGATTTTCCACCGATTTTTTCGCTGTCATGTATTTAATCCGATTTTTATTGTTTCTACACATTTATATGTCCGTCCGTCTGTCTGTCCGTCTGTCTGTCTTATGTTGCTCATGCGCCTCACCTTACTAAACACTTTGCTGAGCTCTTTAGTGAAGATCGACGTTCCTCAATGAATGTGGCAGCACCTTTCATTGGAATTTCTACTATATGCAGTGAAGTATTCTGTGTGGTGTATCTTGTAAATGCAGCAGTTGTGGAAAGCATGAAAAGGCATCCACTTTATGACACTCATTATAATAAAGCGCACGGTTAGTGGTCTCAATAACAATTTAAATGTAGAAAAATGGAATTTTTAATATGAATTTTAGAAGTTGAGATACACGGCATGTGAATTTGGTGGCGCTGTACACACACACTAAAAGAAAGTGTTTACTTTTGGGTTTTGTTGTTGTTTCTTAATTTCTTCTCAGGCTTATGATTTTCGCTGTTTTTGTTGTGATTTCTTATAGATTTATGCGCCAATAAAATGTCCTACATTATGATGAAAGAATGGTAGTCAATGACAGTTGCATTTTTTGAGTGTAATAAGTATTAAATAAAAAATGAAAGAATGTTGTGGTATAGCAGACAATAAAACGCATGTCGTCGCATGCAGCTGGGTGGTCCTTTTTATTATTGAATCTTTTTCTATCTTTTTTTTTTTTGTTTTGTGTTTTGTTCTATGGCTGTTTAGCAGCTAATTGCATGTAACCCAATATTGTTAATGATGATTAATGAGTATTACAGCATGGCCCAGTTTTAGCTACAACGTTAAAACGTTCTATAAGTACGTTTAGCTGGGAACATTGGGTGTTGCTGTTTTGCGTTTAAAAAACGAGCACATAGTGTAATTAATTCAAGTGAAATTATTAATTTGCTATTGGGTAACATGAGAACCGACGAAAAAAAAAAAAAAACAATTTCAGAACAGGTAGCAATGCCATGCATGCAACACTAAAGAAAATTGCGCTACTAGAGCTAAGCCGCTTTGGCTCGAGTCGTATTCGTATTCATTATTTTTTTTTTTTCATGCTTTGCTATTTTTGCTAAGCTGCAAGCAAAACAAGATCAAAAAATTATTTTAGATCCTTAAACAAAAACATGTTATTGATATGCCATGAATGCCATAACTGACAGCCCAGAAATGCTATTATTCCATTTGTAGCAAAAAAACATTTTTGTATTTGAAAGCCGCAAAGGTTAATATTTAGCTAACCATTGTTGGAAAGAACAAAAAGATGCGCACTGTACGATAGTGCAACTGTGAAAAACCTTTTTGACTTGTACGGTTTTTAATTATACGCCCTTTGCGTTCAGAGATCTTATAGATACATGCGTGTGGCTTTGCAAAAGTGGCAAAAAGATTTTCAATGGCAATGCATGCGCATGTTACTGCCTTGTATTATTAACGCCAAATTAGATTAGTTGCACTAATGCTACTACCTACAGTTGTTAAGCCTATGGGTTTACTTATATTGATTTTATGTAGATTGAAGAGAAAGGGGTGTGACAGTACAGCTGAACTTGCGCACGCGTAGAGTGAAAGAAGTTTGTGACAATCTTTTCTTAATTCAATATCTTAAGCAATCATGTAAAAAAAAACCGACTTTTTCAAATGTATCTGTTAGATGCAAATGTATCTTAAAGCTGTAAATGTACAACAATATCTAAATATATATTGCTATGTTTAATGATTTTCTATTGGATACATTGGATACCCTCTAAGTTTCAAATTATTAAGATTTATTTATATTTGATTATTTTTATTTTATTTCATTAGTACAACATCTTATTAGTTTTCAATATAATTTACCAACAAACATTTTTACAAAACCACAAACTAAATAAAATTATTTCTTCTGCGCCATTACAGATTCATCAACCATTTCACATGTACACGGCTGCTTCACACCGGATAGCACAGTACTCACCGAATCCGGTGTACGCAAGACAATGAGCGCACTGACCATTGGTGATCGTGTGCTGAGCATGAACGCACAAGGACAGCCAGTCTATAGCGAAGTAATACTCTTTATGGATCGCAATCTGGAACAAACGGAAGATTTCGTACAAATACGTACAGATAGCGGTGCAGTGCTCACCGTAACACCGGCGCATTTGGTTATGGTCTGGAATACGGAAAAACAACTAATGGACTATGTTTTTGCCGATCGTGTCGAAGAAGATGATTTTGTGCTGGTACATGATGCGCACGGCGCATTACGTCCACAGCGTGTTGTCGAATTGCGTGCTGTACATAGCAAGGGCGTAGTCGCACCGCTCACTAAGGAGGGTACAATCGTAGTGAATTCGGTAGCGGCTTCTTGTTATGCTGTACTCAATAGTCAAAAACTGGCGCATTGGGGTATGGCGCCTATGCGTATCTGGGCGTTACTTAAATCGTGGATACCAGCAGCGCAAACGCAGAAGCAACACGCGCGTGCCACCAACTTGGTACAGTACAATACAACAACAACGCACACAACGGCGCAGGTGCAGAACGGCATACACTGGTATGCAAAGGCATTGTATCAGATTAAGGATATTGTGCCGCGTAGTTGGCGCTATCAGTAATATGCATTATTAACGATATTTGCCGATTAGTGATTTTTATTTATTAGTTAGTTAGTTCGTTAGTTAGTTAAGCGTAGAACACTGGCTGAAGGACACTCACATATGTGCATATTTTTCTATGTATGTATGTATGTATGTATTGGTAGCCAAGTGCTAAACGACGTAGACGTCGACATTTTGAAAATGTTTTTCTATTCTAAATACATATTTCTATTATGAAACTTTTTTCGTTCGTTTATACATAATTAGAAAACTTTTCGATTTCCGATAAACAAACACCCTGTATTATAAATTGTAGCTACTCAAAAAACAAACAAAAAAAAGAAACTATTTGTGTATTTAAATGTTAAATAATTTAATTAATTGTATTTATTTATGGTATAAAGCAACAAATTGATACTTAAACAAATGAAATATGTATCATTTGTTGTATTTGGCAAGCAAGAAAACTGTTCGAAAAACCCTCGTTTCAATGTTTATTAAATTTAAGTAGGAAATCATCATATAAAAACAAAAAAAAAACACTTGTACTATTGAATGAAATGACTGTTCTTTATATTATTATATATATTACCTACTAATTATTATGCTTATTTATTTAAACAAATCAATAATAAAAAAAAAGAGCGCGCGAAATTAAATTCAAATCAAAATATTTGCAAATGTTTTGTGTATCTAATTGTAAAATATGAAATGTATCTGCGAAAATGGAAAAAGAGCAAATGAAAGAAAATAGAAGTGAATACATATTGTAAATAGAAAAAACGTTTTAGCGACTGAATCTTATTTGTAATTTGTGTATATAATACAAACTAGTGAATAACGTATTTATATACTTACTACTTATCATTATTATTATTAATTATGGAAATACTTTTGTTTTTATGTACTTTTAATTTGAATGCAGTAAAATCTACAAAAAAAGAACTTAATGTGGTTTCATTATTCAATAAATTAGGCTATTTTACATAGAAGTTGATGATATATATTACCAAAAAAAAAAAAATCCATCGATGAACTTCATGCTTTATACGGCGATGAATCTTATAGCACTCTTTTATAAAGAAATCAAATAGTGAAAAAATAAAATCAAAATTTCACAAGGCTGTGTAAACCAGGTTTCGAAACATGCATACATATGAGTCTGAAAGAGAAACTGCAATCACCTATATGTGTCATTCAAAATGAGCAAAATCCAATAAAAGTGGTACGCGGAAGATTCACAACGATGGCATTCACCATTTTCTTCGGCATTACCGGTCACGAGGCGATGGTGGAATTACATCAATAAAGAACGCTCAATTTATTTGCAATATGTTTGTCAGAAATCTTCGGTGGATTTCGCATACATCGCCTATATTAATCTTCATAGAGAATCTATCGAAAAACATTAGAAAAACAATTTCGATCATAAATATTTACCGGCAACGTCCAACTTGTATCGATTTTGGCATCTATAAGGGCATCCCGCATAGAGCCGTCATTTCGCATCAGCTGCTATAAGATATCTCCAGGTAATACGGAAAAGGAGACTTTTTCCACGGTAGTTGACGCAAAAACCAACACATCGCTCTTAGCTCGGATGACTTGCTGCTGATTGTCATGATTGAGCTGCTGCCATAAGTTATTTCTAGGCAGCGAATTCGCCCATGAACTTCTTAAAAATGTGGCTTAAAGTTGCAAAGTATCCGGACATTGAGCTACCATGTGACCAAGAAATTGACGGTGCACTGCAACGTTTCTCCGAGAAGATCAACGCAGCCTTCGCCGAATCTGATAGATCGAGCGTACACCTTGCTAAGCGAGTGGCTGGGCAAACTATCCTGCCACGTGAGTTACGCAACCTTCTCCAGGAAAAACAAAAACTGCAAATCACATTTAAGCGGACGCAACACCCAGAGGATAGAGTTTGCTGACACCGCGAATTCAACCCTCTCAAGTATGAGCTAAACCGGCAACACAAGCAGTTCTTCGACAATATGCAGGAGAAAATGGGTGCTGAATCAGACGCCAACTTCTGCCTGCGGAAACATAAGAGGATATCCCGATCGACTTGCCGCACACCTTGAAGATTGATTCCTGCACTTGGAGTAAGCAGTGCGAGACATTGTCAACACCACTCCTGGATGTCTAATGACATCTAAAGCCAAATAAAGCCCCGGCACACACCAACATGTGTAAACCCACGTTGAAGGCACTGCGCTGAGTGTACTGTCCTTAGTATGGTGTTCATTTTCAATGTCATAGTGAATTTGTATTATTTTCTGACCGTGAGTAAGCTAGCAGTTATCACAATGATTCCCAAGTCTGGCAAGCGGCAAATGGACCTTGGATCCTACTGGAGAAGGACGCTGGTTTCAACCGGTCGATTAGTCTCCTGCGTTCTATCTCAAAGCTTTGAGAAATATTGGTCAATGCTATGCTTGCGACCATTGCGAAGTCCCGCACTCTGATCCTGAATCATCAGTTTAGCTTCAGCTCTGTTAGAGCATCTCTACAGAGTCCTCGACCATATATTGCGGATGGTCATTCGATCGAGTTTTGCACTCAGGCCTCCTACAAAAGGTCAAGTAGAGATTGCTCTATCTCTAACTTATCCTGAGACGGTCATACTTGAAGGCTTTTCCTTTAGGGCCAAGGTCAAAGTGGGTCAGCTACTCCCGTTAAATCACTATCGCAGGAGTGCCAGGAAGCATTCGCGTTTTTTTTTCACTTCAGTTTATTTTAATGAATGGTATAATTCTTATATCTCCTCAGAACACCTTAAAATTCCCACTCACCGTACCCACATTATCTGCCAGGCATGCTTGGTTTTTATTGGGTTTATATTTGATACCAGTTTTTCAATTATAAAAAATTTCGATTATTTTCTACTCCTAGCGTTCTATTTTTTGTAGAATTTCTACTAATTTCTTTTGCACTATCGAATAGAGACTTATAGGTTCTATTAAGTTTGTAACTAAATTCCAGAAGTAGGCGGAACAGATCCCATAAAGTATATATTTACTCTTGGTCAGCAACAAAATGCAAGTCAACGAGAATGCGAAGTCTTTCAAATATAGAGCCTTCAAGTTTGTATATTTAGATTCAACTATTTCTTATTCAGATAACTTCTCTCCTTAAGGGGCACTCACTAAAAGAAGCTACTCCTACTTTTTATTTTTTGCTTGAACAAATTATTCATTTAGCCTAGAAACGTCAAATTTAGTCTAACAGGTAATCCATATAAAATTTGCTTTTTTTAAATTTCCTTTTTTACGCGCCATCTAAAGTGTGTCCATCTTGCGATACTTAATTTGGTCATGTGTTCGGGCAGTGTCTTGCTGGCTGCCTCGGCTGTACAGACCGAAATCTCTACCTGTACCTAGATGGCATGGCTGTTCCATTGGCACCATTTATTTAGTCATTTTTAGTATATTTTGTTAGGGTATTTAGTAATTAGCATCGTGTGGAATTTGGAGTCACTGCATTTGTTGACGGCTTCAAGCATTGCGCCAGAGAAATATAGAAATACAAAGTCAAATAATTATTTAACATCTACTGTACACAATTGGCCAACGTCATTAATATGGCGCAAACTGTTGCGACAATCAAAGAGGACGACTGGCACTATTGGTGCCGACTGTGCGCCAAGGTGGATGTCGAGTACAACTCGAAGGTTTTCATGCCAAACGAAAAGCAATGGAACAGCTCACTGGCGATTGCCATTGGTAAATATTTTTGGGTTAATGTACGTATGAATATACATATATGTATATAATTTATATACTATGCATAATAATAACTAAACGCACATTATTTGCAGATCAAAACGGATGACGAGCTGAGCGATGTGCTCTGCATGGAATGCCACACACTGCTCAATGCACTAATGGGATTCGCTGAACGTGTAGAACGTGTGCAAACTATGTTTAATATAATGAATAACACAAAGCCGCCAAATGTCGTGGATATAGATGGTTTACGCAAGCAATGCGGATTGCAATTGGATGGCAGCTGGGAGCACATTATAAAGCTATCGCCGGCTGAAGAGGAAATCGTGTCGGAAACTTTACCAAAGGAACGAAAAGCGAAACCTAAAATGCATGAAATATATAATGAAATTGAAGAAGAGATAATGAGCGATATCGAAGAACAAGCGACAGAATTACCTGACGATTATATGATCGAAAGCGAATATGAAGAAACAAATGGCGATGAACAAAATTCGGCACATGACACTAGCGTCGATGATGTTGAGTACAATCTTTATGAAGAAGGCATATACACGTATGATGTGTGCCCAAGTAAAGTTGTTGAAGAGGATAAAGATCATCTTGCCGAGGAGGAGGAGGAGGAAAACATAGAGGAAGAGATAGTATCGCTACCGCCAACAAAAAAGCGTAGAAGCAAAATCGTTGAAGAGGAAAAAGATACACTTGCTCTGGAGGAGCACGAAGAGGAGCTGATGGAAGAAGAAATGGAGTCACCACAGCCAAAAAAACGTAAAATTGCCAAACGCAAAAGTAAAAACTATTCGGTCAATTTGCAGGAGACACTAAACCATACAATTGAAGAAGATGTTCACGACGACGTTGCCGATTTCGATGAAAATAATATTGAGACACATACATCAGTTAGAAGAAAAAGAAATACACGTAAATCTAAAAATAGTGTTGATAGTATGCTGGACGAACTAAAAGATGATAGCTCAGAGAAGTATGCAAATTTTTGTTGTCCGATTTGTCGCAAGGGTTACAAGAAATCTTTTGGCTACAAGAAGCATATGCGTGATGAGCACAACGTTGTGCCACAGGAATTGCCCGATTTTGAATGTAAAGTTTGTCATCTTACCTTCTTAACGGAAAATCAATTATTAATACACAAACGTACGCATGTTGAATCGCTAATACCGTGCACGATGTGCGATCGTAAATTCCCTGATAAACCAACTTTCAACGGTCATTTTGCATTGATGCATAAAAATGCAGAAAAGCCGTATGTCTGCGACTGTTGTGGTAAAAGTGCTAAAACGCTGACCGCGCTCAACGAACATAAATTAGTGCACACGGATGCGTGTCCTTATACTTGTCCCATTTGCAAGCGATCTTTCAAGAACAGAGCGCGTCTGAAGGTAAGTGCCTATACGATAAGTAACGCTATACAAAAAAAATTAAAAACAATTATTTTCAGATACATTCTGAAGTGCATGACGAACGCTGCTATGTTTGTACTATTTGTGGCCTAAAACTAAATACACGACGCACATTTACCATGCATCAATTGGTACATAGCGAAAAAAAACAGTTTAAATGTAATGTCTGCGATGCTGCTTTCAAGCGCTCCAAAACACTTAAAGCACATCTTATATTGCATACTGGTTTGCGACCTTATGAATGTAATTTCTGTGGTAAGACTTTCTCGAATGGTCCAAATTGTCGCATGCACAAACGCAAGACACATCCTGAAGAATTGGCTTTGGAGGAGGCTCAGGGTAAAAAAGAGCCAATTAAAGTGCCAGCATTGAAGGATTTGCGAGCAGCGTGAGTATTCTATTTTATGTTTAAACTGTGCTTGTGAATTCGAAATGCTAAACTTTTTCTCTTTTATCTCAGTATTAACAACAGTTTAATGCATCAACGCGAAGTTGAAGAAAAGCAGACTCTTGCCAGAAATATGCGCTTGAAATCAGATGAAGAAGATGATGATGACATGAAGATGAATAACTCTTATGAAATTATAAGCACTATGGATTCAATAGACGATGAAGTTAATGAAGAAATTATATGTGAAATTGTAGATAGTGCTTCTATGTAATGTCATGTTTAAAATAATGAATGTATATGTCCCATTACTACGATAATTCAAAGTCGTAATATTCAAAGGAATAATATTTTTAAAAATAAAAGAAATATTTTACAATATATGCTAAGAAAATATATTGAAGCACACATGTCGCCTCAACATAAAGTTTTTGTGCCGGAAATAATCATACAGCATAAACAGGCTATAAGCAGGGTGAATGAGTCCACGAAATTGATCCACACACTACGCCACTTAAGTTCTTACACAATTCTACTAAAAATATTTATGCAGACTAACTGGAGTTGGTATTCGTTGAGGATGCCCCAGTTGGTTGCGCCATTTTTTTATAATTTTAATACACAAATTTTTATGTTTTCTATAAAATTAACATATATGTACTTCATATATTTTTTTAAAACCGCTTAAATAATTCTTTCATAATAATTATTTCCGAGTTCTGTAAAACGATTCTTTTTTAAATTTTAAAATTTATAGAATACATTGTTCATTTTGTCATTTATTTTTAATATAATTTATTAATTAAAGAAAAAAATAAATAAATAATTTAAAATTAAATATAACAAAATTTGTAAAGTAGATATTTAAACAATGAGTAAATCTTCACGCTCCATGCACCTCTTTCATGAGTTGAGCACAGATGAAGAGTTAATGAATTACATCCAAAAGAAACGTGGAATTGTTGGTAAATAAGATATATGTATGTACTTTATATTCTTTATAAATTAATGCTTTCAAAAGTATTAAATGTGTATAGCCAATGGTGCGGACCGTGCATCTCAAATAATATATTTTTCCTTAATTTAAAATATGGCCCTCTTGGACAACACATACATCTTGCAACAGTAAGCTTATTATATTAATTAGAGCAATTCATTGTAAAATTTAAATATTTTCAGTGTGATTCCGATACGATTAAAAGTTTGGAAAGATATAATCGCACGAGTGAACCTATTTGGCTGTTTGTGTGTGTACGTGCAGTTTATTATATTATTTGGCAAAATGCTTTTATAACTAATTTATTTCTTTTTATTTAGAATGGAAAAGCTGTTAATCTTTTGTATGGCGCAGACGCACATGTACTGATGAAAACCATTGAATCTGAGGTCAAGTTTTATCAATTGGACGTGAAGCGTAAAACTTACAACATAGACGAAATGCAGCCGATTGAAATTGATATGAAAATTCTTGTAGCCGAATGTATGCTGCTAGAGTGGACAAAAGATCAAAGGGAATTCATTTTCAAAGTTAACAATTTCTCCGATATGATAGAAGACTTTAATCCGCATTTGCGTGTCACTATTTTCGGGCCGCATATACAGCCAGCCGCTATATCGAGAGAAGTTTTAAGGCACGCAGAACATCTTGGCATACGTTGCATCGAACGTCGTTTTGTTAGGCCTACACACAATGATTTTCACGTTATAAACTATGCATGCAAGCATCCATTATCGGAGGAAGTTATCGATGAGTTCTGTGATAAATTGTTAATGATGTGCATTTGGCGTTTACCGGAATCATGTAGAACTAAAATCGACCGTAATACGTTATTTGAAGAATTTATTAGGGATATAACTACGGACAAAGCGGGTACACCTATGATAGCAAATATTGTTGTGTCGCGTCGAATGGGTGATTTTGAAAAGCGTAAGTCTAAATATTTGTAAATATTTTACTTTTAACACTTTTTTTATGCTATTTTATATTTAAACAGAACAAGAGCGCTTCTATGAAGAGTCGATGCTGGAATATAATGACACTATTATTGATATAATGCTTACGTTACCATACATCGAGGACAATTACTATAATCGCAGACGTTTATTTGAGCTCATATACGATGCTTATCTTGGAGACAGTCCGTTTATAAAACTGCCCGCCATGAGTTACGTCGAAAGCGAAGGAATTAATGAGGGTGTCTGTCACTTCGAATCAATTACGGAGCAAAGAGATCGCTTAATGAAACGTTTGTATAAACGGAAATCGTTTAGTAAAAATTACATAAAAGATGACGTTGAAATGCAATTGGGAAAATTTCTTGGCGATAAAACGTCACCGGATGCAACTTCTCTAGAGACAGATCTATTTGGTGAGGAGGGTATGCATGAAGATTTGTATCCTTTACTAAATTATCTTGAAAAAGATGATGAAATCGAAGAAAGGGATTCCAGTAGTGAAGTCGATGAAACTGAACTTATACCTTTAACTTTACCAGCAGTCTGGACTCCGAAGAATTTACGTGCACATGCTGCATTAATTTATTTATATTTCAAATCGTACATTGAAAAACCTCTACCGAAAAATGAGCTTACGCTACCAGAAAATCAAATTATTATGGCCTTTCGTGCAGATCGTTGGCCGAGGACGTTTACAAGTGAGTTGATGAAAACTATGGAGAATGTTTTGGATTTTGGTATTTTTACGAGCGATAATCCCGGCACCGCAGAGTTTATTTGCCGAAATTTGAACGACTATAATACGATGAAAAATGAACCGTAAGCTAATTATAAATTTATTTTTTATACACTCTTCACATAAATTATAAAATAAGCATTATTTGTTTGTCAAGAAGATTTTAATACATTGTCATAGGAAAATAGGGTATACTAAGTCTCTACCAATGTATATAACTGGCAAAACATATATTGTTAATCACCATCAAAAGTCGAGTCGATATAGACATGTCCGTCTGGCTGTCCGTACGAACATCGAGATTTTGGAGGCTATAAAAGAGAGCCGTCAAATTGAAATATTGTGATTCTCTTATTTATTCTTCAGATAACATGTATTCAATGAATACGCTAACTACCCTCTCTAAACAGGGGTCGGCACTTAACATGCTAACCTACGGCTCATTCTGAGTTTTTTGTAGGAATAAATTTTATTGATGTTATTGGTCTAGCTAGAATCTCCTAATTTGAGTTACCTTACGTTAATCCTTTTTAAATAAAACATTTATGTTTTTAAATTAAATAATTTTTTTTATTTTTAATTACGATATACTTCAATCCTTTAAATATCACGTATTTAGAGGGCTCTTTCTCTGCAATTTTAGAGATTCTACATTTTAAGGTTCAAAATTGTTTTACTTTGGTTAGAAAATACAGCTGTTATACGACTTAAATTTTCTAGCGAATGCTATTAAAGCTTTGTTCCATCGAAGTTAGCATATTTTCATTGTTAAATGTTCAATTTTGAATTTTCCTATTTTTTTTTAACCACGTGCGTGCCTTTCTCCATTATAGCGGCGATCGCGTTGTTCTGAAAGTTGATTATGATAATTCCAGACATGCAATAAACTTGGCCGCGTGGAATCCAACATATACCAGTCCCAATGTACTATATGGACAGAAAGATGTGAACTATTTCTTTCCTGTGTCGAGCAAGTTTGAAGAGAAAACAGATTTTATGCAATACATAAAAAGGCAAAAGTTCAACTTTAAGCAATGGAAAGCATCGATTTCGAAAAATTCATCAACACAAAAATGTGTTTTCGCTACAAGAAAACATTATTGGGTTCATCCTCATAAGCGGGTTCGAAAAGTGATACATGCCTTTCGACAGGCACGTGCACGCCAGAAGGTTCCCATGTGGTATCAATTACATTTGGAGAAATTCTTACATCAAACTGGCTTACGCGAAAGTGTCTCAGTCGATTCGATTATACAAGATCGACCAGTTTCGAGACCAACTTTATATGAGATCTGTACATCGTTAACTTCATATGAGCCTTCAATATTAGATGAAGAAGCTTTAGGTGAACTGTCAACAGAAGATGAAGTGGATGAGTTCAATTCGAATTTATCTAATAATGATACAGCAACGGTGACAGAAATTGATGCGAAGATTGTACCTCAGGAAGAGGTTGAAGAGCTACATGGAAGAAAGAGCAATTTCGTTAAATTTATAGATTAAATGCAATTGTTTTCGAGTTGCAATAATTATGACATTATTTTTTATCACGAAAATAGTGACATAATCATTGCAAATCTAATGCAGATATTGTACATACTAAATTAAAGTTATAACAAATTTTTAATTGTGGAAATTAACAATTTTATTTATTTCCTTCTTTTTTCAGTATTGTTTTTACAAATACACATTAATTTACAGTAAGTGCAACGTATGCAGTTTAAAAGGTTTTTTTTATGCTGCAATAAAATTAGTTTCAAAACATTCTATAAAAAGTTTTGAAGTTTGATATTATTTTGAACTTTACGCTTAAATTATTGTAGTTAGATTCATTACGTCTAGTTACAGTTTATAAATAATATTTTTCAGCGCATTCATCTTTTTAAATTAAATGCTTCAAAGGCAGAGAAGTTTGAAATATAGTTTGTAGTAGTTATTTATAAATAAACAATATCCGATGAGATTTTTCTTTTCAATTATAAACTTTTAACTTAAATTATAATTTGAATTGACATTTGGAATGTACAAAGAAATTTTATGAAAATAAAACTTAAACAAAAAAAGATCACAATTCAGATGGGAAAAAATTAAAAGTTACAAACAATTCTATGCACTTGATTTGAGCTTAAAGAGTATCCTAGTTTACATAATATATAGTACATGTACAATTTACAAACAACTATAAACTACTATATGGTATTTGGAGTATGTATACATAAATTAAAAATCTAAAACATAAAGTTGTGCATGCAATTGCTATAAGCACTTTGTGTCCCTAACAGGATGTGTATGTAATTCAATACCGATAGACAAGCACACTTACAAATGGAAAATATAACAGCAGAAATGGGTCTATCTAACACAGACATATAGACTACAATAGCGCACGTTTAGCTAAGGCTACGCAGTAACAACAACGTCGATAATATGGCCATAAAACGATACATCGCTTGGCCGGCAAGGGCACAAGCATCGCAACTTAAATTATCTCGCGGATATTTGTTCATTGGTGGCGCCTCCTCACGGAGCCTGCACTCCGTGTTGCGTTCGGCAAAGTATTCGCCACACAGCTCATGACAGGGCGGACAAATTATGACGCCCTTATGCAGCCAGTCGGAGATAATGCGTATGTAGAGCTTTTGGCCTGGGAAGAAGCAAGTGTAACTGTAATTGGCAACGCGTATATGCAAGCGACCATCGCTGCACTCGTATTTGTAGCAACCGGAGCCCCAGTGCTGCCATTCACGTGTCTGATGGCAGGAGCGCTCCTCCCACATGGTTTCATCGTGATCGAAGCATTTCGAACCCTGACCATAGCTCTCCAGTGCAAAATTCTTTTCGGGTTCTGTGAAAGTGTTAAGAAATTCATTAATTTTTAACGTAAACTAATTCCAGTTACTAATATACTTACTCGGATTGTTTTCTACAAAACGACAATGCGAACCACGCACTATAACATTCTTACTACGCCATGTAAATTCCTGTATGTAGGGGCAGTGATCTGCCAGCGAAACCGAACCGCCATACAAGCCTTCTTCGCCGTCTTTTATATTTGAAATGCTATCAAAATTCTAAGGAAAAAGGAAATGTTTAAAAATGTTAGTAGGTTGCGGTGTGAATAGAGAATCGACTGAGTTATTATAAAAGAATTTAATAACACCGGCACTTAGGTTGCGACAGAAGCGTATGATAACTCTTCGATATTTTTAAAACAGAGAAACCCCCCTTCTTCTTCTACCACAACTTAGAACTTTTAAGATAGATCACTTTACATTTGCCCTTAATTCTGATAATCTTTTAGAAAACTAATCTGGATCTGTGGTATAGAAACTGCTACATTTATTTGCTGTATTTACAACTTTAGTAAAAATCGTTTTAGGCAGTTCCTTGTGTCCTCCTCATGTCTTGTAAATATTTGTGACTGTTTTCTGTGGTGACTCTGTTTCCTATCCAAGTATATAGAAAAAAAAGGATACCACACAAGTCACTTATCCGTCTCGATTATAGGCTCGAACATGTTGTGACCACTCTTGCCAACATTTTGCATACATATTATAACAAATTGCAACGTAATTTACAGACTCCTATTTTAAATAGTCCCAAGTTTGATAACCTATAGCCTCATCGCTTACTATAGTCTAATTTATCATACGAACCTGATATGCTTTGGGCAATTCATAATCATGCTTTATAAGATTACAAAGCGCCACAGAATTGCGATCGTCAGTGCATTCGGTTTGTAATGGATCCTGTTTTACTTTGGCACAGAACGGATGTATCGAACGACCTCTGCAAGAGAAATATATACAATTAATAACATTATCTCATAAACGTCTACTCCTACCTTTGTACTATATCCAAATTGTTATTGCTTAAGAATACAACAAAGATTTTTAAGTATACACTTCTATATCACAAATACGTTTTTCACTCACCTGCCATTGTTCATTTGTATCCAATCTTTACAACTGCGCATTACAAAATGGCAACCGAGACCTTTGCCCCAGGTCAGCGGTGTTGCCATGCTATAGTTAGCACGATACCAGCCCGAATCTTCCATTAACGCCAGTGTTATGCGTGAGAAGACGGGTGATTGTGTATGCGTACCAGTCATTGCTTCATTTTCAAGTATACGTTTTTCCCAGTGCGTCAGCGCTGTACCCTCACCACCTTGATCCTCTAGCTCGGCGCCTTCCAATTCGGCACAATCAAAATGACGACGCACCTCTGCGACAACACGTGGTGTTACCATCATATCGACGACTTTAGTGACATGACCACCACGCACAGACCATTTCTGGCGTACCACTTTGCGTATCGTTTCATTGCTCCATTTATGTATTTGTAAACTACAAAGAAAAATGTTTACTTTTATAATGAAACAAAAATAATAAAGAAAAACTGCTTACGTTTCATCTAAATACGGTTTACCCGTATCATTTTTACGTGGCGTGCGTGGCCGCCCATCATCATCACGAAAGAATGCATATAGACTGACAGAGAAACCCAATGCATGCAGTATTTCATGTTTCACCGTAGAGATCATTGTCTGCAATTCTTGTGGTTTTGTGCTGATGCTGTCCGGACAAAGATTAGCATGACCGGCTATTGGTCGATCTAAAGTGGCTTCCTGTTGACAGTGGGCCGCATAGGCAACTGTTAGACCTTTGGTGCAGCGCTGTGTCTGTCGCGCCGATACATAAAAAACAAAGTCAGCATTCTCAATGCCATCGCCGGGCTGTGTGCTCTCATCGGTGCGACAATTATGACCGCTGGAATTGCACACGCGGCAGACCTGTTGGCATAGGCAATTCAATTTAATTAAATGAGCTTTTTTAATTTACAATACTTACATCTAAATGCTCTGCAGGCACCTCCACCTCACCGCACATCGTTGTCTCTTTACAATTGTCAATGCAATGCGTATGTCCATTCTTTACAAAAACTTTTGAGCTGTCACATTTTCTGAAAAATTTTAGCAAAATGTTTTTAAAAAACAGTTAAAAATTTTTATAAATTCAGTAGTTACCTGTTTAGTCGTATAACTCCTTTAGTCTCACGCACCATTAGTGCCTGTTGCCAGAATTCCACTGCCTCTGGCAGCACAGTGTCCTGCGTTGTGTATGTATATAATTAGTATTTAAAATTTGTAATTTTTTTTAAAGTTTTACTTACGTTGATTAGGTTGAGTTTTTCCTCTTCTAATCTGGAACGAGAAATTTATGTGAAAAATTTATTTTATAATGCTTTAAAGTTTTTTACTCTTCATCTTTACCAAGCAAGATGTTAAAATGTATATAATATAGTGAAGGAAGCATCAGAGACGTAAGAAGAATATTTATATTCGTGAACAGCATGACGAGATGCTCTATCCATATCTGTCTATATGTTTGTATGATATGACATTTTTCTGAGGAGAGAAACCTTACAGAAAATAAACTCACGGCGTAAGACATACCTGGAGGGCTGCCAGCTGACAACCGCCAGATAAGTCTGCTTTCAATCGGATATATGATTCGGTCATGCCTATTGTTCAATACGGATTTACGGATTCACTGATAGAACAATACCAGCGTTCAGACCAAAAATGTCGACCAGTGACCTAAAATTCACATTACGACAAATCCTGGAAAAGACCTGACCAAGATACAATCTATCTATTTGATGATTATAAAGACGCTTTGGTCACGTCATTACGAATGAAGTTCTTTGACACCCTGTCTGCACAACCGCAATGTTTACAAGACGTTCTCAGAGATTGAAAAACAGTCTCAACTCATCGGTTTAGTGGTGAATGAGGACAAGACGAAGTACTTGGTATTATGTCGCACGCCATCTTCACGTTTTGGACGGTCTGTGATGATGAAGAATTTTAAATTTAATGCTGTAGAAAATGTTGTCTATCTTGGATCCAAAATCCAGCAACAGCAACGTCAGCTTGGATATCATGCGAAGAATAACTTTTACCAATAGATACTATTTTGAGATGAGCAAGTAAATTAGAATTAATGCCCTCTCGAAAGAGTAAAATCAAGATCTACAAGACGGTGATACTCCCGGTCCTACTGTATGGCGCAGAAGCAGAGACTGTGTTTGAGTCAGATGAAACGGCGTTGGAAGTCTTCGAGAGAAAGATTCTTCCAATGATTTTGGGTCGCAATAGAGTCGGAGGCTCCGTATAAACCATGAGCTGTACGAGCTATTCGATGAGGTTGACATAGTTCAGCGCATAAAATTCTAGTGGCTGCTCTGTGCTGGTCACATTATTCGAATGGACGATGGCGACTCAAACTTGATTAATGGACGACATCATAGAGGACGTTCAGGAACGCATTGGAATGACATTTGTATGGAGATGTCTCTGCGTAATTAGAAGTCAAAACAACTGGTACCAGCGGGCACTGGACCACATCAGTAAGTGTGCTTCCTACAGGCGACCATGACCGAACGACGGTTGAAGGCCGATTAAGTGGCAATTTCGCTGCCATTTTCATTTGAACATTGTCCTGGGGCTGTTCAATACTTGTTGATATAAGCTTCAAAAAACTTTCGGTGTTCATACAATATTTCGACATCAAAACCCGACCAAAAAAGAATATTGTTAAACGGGAACCAAAAGTTGGCACATAAGGTGTGCCAAGGTCTCTTCAATATGCGCCAGTTTCTCATTAAACTTCCTCATTTAAAAAAAAATCATTTGCCACCGAATCATTTCCTCATAATTAGAAACCCATTATAATAGGTGGAATGCGGAGAATGCTGAAGAATAAGAATTTTCAAATCACAATTCTTTAAGATTTGTTCTTGTTTTCATTGAAATGCTAGCCGCTGCTTTGTCATGGTGAAGGAGAAACTTTTTCCTCAAGTTCCTCATTATTAAATCGATCAAATACCAGTGTTAAATATTCGCCTAAGGTCGATTTTGATTTTTAAAGATAATTTGTGATGATTATTTCATGTAAATTTCGATCGATGAAACTATATTTGACTTCTTCCGTGAGCTTGAGCCCGTTTATACAAACAGAGTGTAGCAGTGAATCAATGTTTCTAGTTTATAGTTTCGATATAATGGTTTTGAAGCAAATAACAACAATAACAATTCTTGGAATCTAAAAACCATTCAAAGCCAAACATACATATTTAATATGATTGAAATTACGGTTTAAACTATTATCGGAAATAAATGCATAAGAAAATATTGCATAGAAAAATTTAATCAAATAAGCTCCACAGTGGCCCTTACTACACTGTTACAAGTATAGTTTAATTAGATTTATTTTTCTAGGAATTTTAAGCGGAAATCAAAACGCATTGTATTTATTTTTAATAAAATAACTTCTTAAGAACTAATGCAGTGTAATCGAGACGGCTCGATTATTTTAATTATTATTCATAAATGCAATTCAACAGAAAGTTGATAATTATGCAAATTTCAGTTCCTAGTTATTATTTGTTGACTAACGCAAACCAGATTAATTACATGTGAGCAGCGCGTAAAATGCATCAGAAGTCCTTGAGCGATATCTTTGCACGCGTTGAGCTGTGCTTTTTTATCTCTAATAGACAAGGCACGTGTTTAAGTTTTCTTTTTATTTTTTAAAAATAAACTTAAAGCCGAATTGTGAAATCGAACGCAATCATTTAAGAGCGTGCAGCACATCATGAACAACTAATTATGTACATAGCGTCTAAGTCTAAAAAAGCAGACCAATTATGGAATTAAGTATTGGCCAATGTAAAGCCGAAGATAAAAGTTTATAATTTATATATACTCGTATATATATGTGTGTGTATACTTGTAGAAGTAAATATGTATGTTTAAAACGCTGTTAAATTTCAACTTGACATTCACCGAACCAAATTGTAAAAAACGTTTCTGTATACTGCTTTGTAACTGTTTGCGTTTGTATCTACCTGTAGCTCTTCTACACTGAAAAAAAATTTGTTACTTTTACTTCTTATTCGTATATATATATCCATTTAAAGGAATAGTCCTCAGACAAACACATTAGCAACGTTTCGTTTATTGGGAAATTTTTTTGTTAAAGGGGTATTTTATGAAAGTAAGTTTAACTTATTCATGTTCCAGTCATATCTAAGGATACCCACCTTTATCTATTAGAAATAAACTACTTAAAATACGGTACGAATGCTTCAAATACACAAGTCGGCATAATTATTTTGACAAAATTGATATGTGGTCATGCACTATCAAATTAACATATATGTATAAGAATCATAATGAAATCAGAAGTTAACTGAGATAAAAAATAAACGACCACTCGGTTTTCACTGAGTTATTCTGAGAGAATTGAAAAAAAATATGTATCTAAAGCTTCAAAGGTGTATCGGCACAAGCCACAATAGTTTTGGAGGCTGCCAAAGGTACGAAGACAAAAAAATATCCCCGATTGTGAAAAGCCATGAGCCATGATGTAGGCATAAGAGTAAAGAAGAAGCAATTTCCGTGGTCTCTTCCCTTTGGAACAATATATCTATCCAATATATACAAGACGGCTTCAAAAAGTGAAGCAATATATATATTTAATTAATTCCTAACCACATATCTTTACTCTTTTTAAGTATTAAGGTTAGTTTCTTTAATGATAACCACTTCTAATTTAGAAGTCGGAAAATATTCCTGAGACTAACTTCTATCTCCAAGGCTTAAGAAAGTCTATACATCCACGAGATTGCTAGTTTTAATAAATTCTAAAGGATTCTGCACTACTTAACCACTCCATTGAGAAGTCAACCATTGAGTTTTGTTAAAGTGTGCGGCACACTAGTCTATAATTCAAAACCAAAGAAGCGTTGCCGGTTCATTACTATTCATTGCTGCGCAAATTCTCTGCAGTCTTTAGTTTTCCAATAATATAAACATTCCCTAAAGCTGCGACTGTGAGACAGGAGACGGATTTACCTACAAATCTTTGGTTTTAAGTAGACACGGCGCCGGTCACAAGATTGGTAAGCGCAAATAATCGCCTGCATAGAGTTGTTTAGAACCGAAGTTACGTTATTTTGGACGTCCAACTTCACTCCTTTGTGTGTGCAGATGAGGCCTATCTAAAACCTGTTGTGAACGCAACTCCACGTCAAGCTACGGAAGAAATTTTGTCTGCATTTGGGTGCCACTCACAGATACCACATTACTCCCCTAAGGTCATATCCAAGGGCCAGGGCGAAGTAACTATGAAGTACACATCTTAACACTGTAATCCCATTTGCTGTACAGAGTATCATACTTACATCGTACCCACCATTAAGGCGTAGAACCCCCAAAGCTGTCAGGTCGCTGACATCCTTGCACACAGGTCATTCACAGAGGACATGTTTCCTCATGAAGCTCACAACCACAAGCAGAATTGGTATGTAGGCTATTTTATTCAAGAGTGCATTAAGGTAGCCAAGACCAGTCAACAAAAATCCAAGATAAAGGTTTAACCCAAAGTCAGGCTTATACACAACAATCGCCTCTTTACGAGTTTACACAACTTTCCGATCTATCTTGTCAACCCGAGAATACATAGTCACCAAGAAGCCTTTTCCCTTCTGACCTGATTTCTCTACTGCTTCTTAATCTTGAACCCCTATGAGGACTTGCATAGCATCCTTTTGGACAATAGGTTGACTCTAAAGAACCATATAAAGCCATAAAACCATAGAATAAAGCATTATGCAAAACGACTAATTGTAAGTGGAACGTATGTTCTACTTTGCAGAAGGATATCACTTTGGCTAACATCGAAGAAAAAATTGCTTTCATCTCCAGCAGTTACAATGGTCTGGTGAAGGTCCACGATATTTGGCTGGCAAGACCAGGCTGCAAACCCTACTAGGAAATAAAACTTTACCAGTTTGAACACCTTTATCTTCTAACTTTACAAGCCACCGACCCTTTGTGTGGCGTGTTGGCTAATTATTTATCGTCTACACCTAGAACGACGTCTTTCCGGTTCTGCCACTGTCTCCACCGATTTGAAATCAAGATAAAAAATATAATGAATCTTCTTTGTTAATTCACATAATTTTGACTATTGCAAGTTTTTGCTAGGTGTCTCAAAGGTGGAAAATGAACCCTGGTTGTCGCCTTTAAAATAAAGGATAATATATATAGACATATCTCGGAGACTATAAGAGTTAAAAGCTTGATATTTCTTTCTTTTTTTTTTTAACAAAACAAATATGCTGGCGCCACAAAAAAAGGGTAGCGCCCACCTCTTTTTCAAGTTTTTGTTAAAAAAATTTAGACACAGTTGTGTAAGAGTAAAACCAAAGTTTTTATGTGTTATAAGCGTTAAAAGAAGGCCGTGAAAACGGTGAAGATTATGAGCATCATGAAAGCCTCAACGTACCAAAATGTCCGTTAGTTTTTGAATAAACCTCATACATCTAATATACAGCGTTAGTGGTGTTGATTTAAGAAGCTTATAAAAGATCGAAATATTTATGGGTTGCATAGATGTATCTCTCCATAATATATCTATAGTCGCAACCCACGATTCTTTGTCTTAAATATTTGCAGTTACACATTTATGCAATAGAGTTCCGATTTTCATAGATTGAAGACATTTTTCTCAGTGTAGATGTTAAAACACCATTAAACCAATTTTCCACAATCGGTGTTTGCGATTGCTTGGCAATGATTTGATTTTGTTGCTGTTTTTGCTGTGTTGTAGCTGCTTTTGTTACTACTTTTTGTGTTAATGTGGTTTCTCACCTGTAAACTGAATCATCGTAAACGAGTAGTATACGCAGTGGCTGCTCAGCTATGCTACGTCTGCGCACGCTATGCACCGGTGCACCACCAGCTTCATTTCCAACGTCGTCGTCAACAGCGGCCGCCGCATTCAGCTCCAGTGCCGGTTCCGCCATCTCTATGCGCACGCCGTGAATGACCTATAAATTGAAAGAAAAACAAAAACAAAATTGGTAAATTGTCTAAACGAAAGCGAATGTGTTGAAATACAAATTTAGGAAAACCAACCAAATGGCCAAAACCGAAATGCCAACAAATCGTAATTACGACAAGGTTTTTTTGTTTTATTTGATTCGATTTGATGTTTTGTTTTCTTTGCAAATTGTTATAAAATTGATTAAAATTATCGACAAAATGTCGATCGATCGATTACGCTGCGATTTAATTGAGTTCAATTTAATTGCAATCGTTGGTTGCAACAGGAAAATGGGTTATGCGAATGGGTTTAGAATAAGCAATTAGAGTTCTTTGCTCTCAGGTGTTGTTTAAATTAAACACAAAACCTGTTTGGTCAAAGTAAAAAATTATTAATTGTTAAAAGCTTTATATATAAAGACAGTAAAACCTTTAACAAATGCACAATTGAGCTAAAATTTTGAAAAGAAAAATTACTTTAAGTATTATAATTGAAGATATAAAATCTAGAACTAATCTGATTCGAAACCTCTTCGCCAGTCTCCATCTAAAACTGAAATTATTTAGTTAGAAGAAATATAGTGACTATCATGTATATTTTGGTAGAGCTGTTTCATCATCATCATCATCGATTTTATTAATTCATATTCACAATTCGTGCAAGTCTTGGCTGCTTGTCAACGCTTGGCTAATTCAATTTAAAACGTTGGTCAACATACAATAAAAATTGTTTATATGAACTAAGTCTGTTCAGGTCAAGTTAGCACTTAATTGGAATCATTTTAAAGCTTAAGTTGTTTTGGAAACTGTTTATATTATTCATTAGTAACGCAAGAGTGTGATTAAGATAAATTGTGCAATAAACTCGTATAACAAAATTGCTTACAAGTAATTTTGAAGTTCAGACAATTTGTAAATTTATATACAATATTTATTCAGCAAAATATTAACTTTCAAACGTGTGATATAAGTTAGTAAATGTGCATTAAATAAATAAAATGTCATACTTTGCATGAAGTATGTCGTACAGGATGGCGCAAAAAGGAAATGATTTGAATTCGTTAAAACTTTTTTATTGCAGATTTAATTTATTTATTTTCATCAATTTAATATGTGAATTTTTAAAATGTGAAATTTAATTGACCTAGACATGAAAGATATTATCTCGCAAGCGTTGGTGATTTTCTGTTGCACAAATTCGTGCTGTTTGCCACATCTTTCCGTAACCACGGATTTCATTATGAATGTTGGTTTTCATTTGGCGGATGCTCGCTGGGTTATTGAAAACGAAAAAAAGTAATAGTTGTAAGCCTTGCTTAAAATCGGTGCCATTATGTCGCTTGCAATAGCTGCTGTGGCTCCATCTGATCGGAACCACAATTGTGAATACTTTTGCATCGCTGATCTTAAAAAAAATTCCCACATCGTACGATATTAAAGACAATTGTGAAATTGATTGCATTATTTAAGAAATATGGATACATGGTACTTGTCGCTGATGAACTACTGTTGAATTCTATGTAGTATATATCCAGCAGTGGCGCTTGATAGATATTTAATTCGATTTCAGAGTAGACAGTGCGAATCCATGTAAACCTTAGATGGTCTGTCTAACGGCAGCCTTGTGGGTTCCACTGAATATATTATTGTCCTCTCTCTTTACAAGCTGTGATCTATCCAAGTCCACTTACGCTTTTTATTTCGATGTTGATAGATTCGGTGTTTGTTGCTTGCCATAAGTTAGCGTTTGAGATCGTTTCTGGCCAGAAGATACGGCAGATAATCCTCAGACATTTGTTGACGAAAGATTGAAGCTATCCGAAAATACTGTCGGAGCGTATTAAATACGATGCGTTTTATGCTGCTGCTAACCATATATATTTAGATCTCAATGAAGGTTACATGAGCGCCATACTTTGTCCAGCTTTAAAAGCAGCCCGCGCTTTGGTTATACGCGCTCTGCTGTCTTATACCAGCCAAGATAGAGGATCTTGTCAATTTCTGCAATAGTGAGAATGATGTTGTCGCTGAGTTCGACAGTCAGTGGCGTTGTTATAGTTGTTGCGGGCGCATCAACTTCGTTCTTGAGAGGTTTAAGACCGATTTCACGAGCATTAGCTTCTAGGCTCCATAGCTTCGCTGCCGCACCACTATGCGTGTTAGTCATGAAGGAGATATCATCCACATAGTCTAAGCCGATAAGCTTCTGATTTAGTTTCCACTTTTTACCTTCTGGCACCTTCGCGTTTGTGCGTTTTATGACATCGCTTTCGGACACCTCTGTATATGGTGAAATTGGTATTGCTGTTGCCTTTAAGATTAATAATTTTGGCAGAGACTCAGCTTATCAGCGACCTCCATATCGCGTTCATGTTGATGGTTTTAAATTGATTGTTCCAAAATGATGTGAGTGTTGATGTCCGCAGTAGGCGGAGCGGTAGAAATGCTTCTGCTGAGGTTACTGGTCGCTGGCTGACTTTTAAGAACTGCTTCTAGAGTATTTGAATTTTTGACATTTTCAAGATTCTTTACCGCTAAATAGCACCTGCGTAAGTTGTTGAAGTTTGCAGCCTGTTCTGCCCTATTATACTTTCCACATACGCCCTCTGATCCACACGGCCTGGGTATTTTTTAAACATATTCAACTTGTGGGTGAAAGAAAATTGACTTATTCAACTTGGTCAAGCTTAAAAGGGTCTTCTTCCCCGCTAATTATTCCAACACACTGTTGTCCTGGCGGGCAAGAATGATACGATTGGAAGATTTAGTACTTGAAGCAAGTTCAAATTATGCTTGAAAGCTGATTGGTGATGTAAGCGTTGCTGAAAAAATCGAGAAAAATAATATTTGATCCTGCCAGATTTAACTTTGAAGAAGAACGTTCTTCAAAAGTTAAAACTTATTCACCAGGGCCCATAACCAGTTGAACAAGTGGTGAAGTTTGCTTCACATCTGCAAAATTCGCAGAAAGAAAACATTCCCATGAAGAAAATGACCGAAACATACTCCAAATAGCACATTCTCTCGTTACAACTGATTCTCGCTCATGGAATGCACTTCGAGTCAAATCATATCAACTTTGTACACTTTTCTTAATGTTCTGCAGATGAAAAGAATTTCGAACTTTTATATAGCAAAAACTATTCAAGAAATTATTGAATAGGGTCGACTCTTCTTGGATACCATTTTTGATGGCCAGCAATTTAACAATCGCAGTTAGACATACCAGACGAAGGTAAAAGGTAGCAGTTATATGTGGTATCTTGCAGATATATTTTCAGATGATTACTAATAACTTTACCTCATTCAATGACAGTTGAGAAAGTGATTGCTCAAACTGATCAAATTGAGATGGGACCATGAATACAAGTAGGTTCGTTGAACTGATTGGAGTAGTTAATGTTGTGAATTAAAAATGTTTTCCGATGGTGGTTTTATTGGATTCCTCGATACAATTAAAGACTGCAATAATTTAAACATTTTTTTGTATAAAACTCCAAATATAAAAAAAAAAAAAAAATACAGCGAATTATTATATTAATAAAAATGCGAATAAAGCCGTAAAAACCCCAGTTCAACACACTTTCATTTTCTACGATTTACTGATTTAATAAAATATATCAACAAAACATTAACAACAAAAGTAACAAGTCATCACTACCTTCACAAATAGCCGCCACCAATGCGATCTTTGATTACATTCACTCTTCGACAATAAATACACGATTGGAATTGGACATAACAAACTATATTCCAAAGAATCTCTACAATTTGTGTAAAAGAAATATGAAATATACAAATTTTAGTAAATTTTTAGTAATTTAGACTATTAAATTCTTGTACAAGGTCAAGGTTAGCAGATTTTATAGATTTCAATGAAATTATTATCATTTCAGTGAAAGTATGTAAAGTTTCGAGGTAAGATTCCTTTCATACAAGTTGATAAATATGCGTAAAATAACGAAAAAATTTACTAAATAGGACACATAGACATAGTTTTTTAACACTGGCTTCCCATACTTCAGCGGCTTGGTTCGAATATTTCAAAATACCAAACTGATATGCGGTAGTAAAAGCTTTTAATTGATCTGAAATGTGATATAAAAGCATGCACTCTGTTTCGTGTTTAATTAGCACAAGCGCCTTGAATTCCTTTTAAGTAATGTTCAAGTATATTCTACGACATTTAGCAAGACAAGCCAAAGCAAAAGCCATTTATTGAAAGTGTTTGGCCAAGCATTTCACATGAAATGAAAGCCAAGAGATCTAATGAGCGATTGGACTTCATAATAGAAAACCAACCAAGTTACACGAACGAACAAATGAATGCACAGCAATGTCGAGACAAGTTCAAATCGGGTTCCTCGACTTGACAATGAAATCGAAACAATAGCACAGAAACACATATACCCAGTAAGTAGACAGACAAGACAAGACACATTTGCTCGCACTCATAAAAGAAGCCTCAGAGCGACACACCACTTAATTTGAGATCAAGTACAATTTACATAGCATTAGCTTCAATCAGTATAAATGTGCGCTTAATCCAAACTGAATAATGCAGAGAGCTAACAAAGAGCCAACGAACAAAAACCTAAGCTGAATCGAGTGGGAAAATTCATATTCGAAAATAGAAACACCTGCAAAAATTGTTTACCATGCAAATTTTCGAGTGCCGAAGCAGAAAATTGTTTGGAGTTAGAATTAAACAGAGATGAAGCAGAATTAAAATGCAAAAAAAAAAAAAAGTTATTTTAAGTGCTGCACAGAACTAAGCTGCATAAATGGTAAGAGAAAAAAGACAAGAGGAAAAAGACGAGAAAACTTTTTGGTACGATGAAAACGAAGCTTTAATTCACTTTTGTCTATTTGTAAAACATTTAAAAATTTTGGTATAGAAATGGATGTGACGTTGAAAAAGAGCATAGGCTACTATTTGTCTAAATCAGAGATGAGTTGCCCCGTTTCCCATATAAGCGATATATAAAATTTGTCATAGCTTTAAATCCATTTGAGCTACTGCTATGAAATCTGATATAGATGTACGAATATTGCTCTACTTTGAGGCTTATCGTTGGATTATCTACAACTTAATTTGATAGAAAACGATCCTCATTGGGACATGATAGTAGGAAGTAACTTTTCTGCATCTCCAGGTGAACCTTAGAACCAGTATAAGGATGACATTTATTAAGACATTTAACATTGACTTCGCATCAGTTAAGGGAATTATGATCTTGAGTTGAATGAGAGACACAAACATACTGCTTTTGATTGAATCAATGATGCATTCAATTGAGAATTGGAACGTGAATACAATGAGATGTATTGAACCATTCAGTACGAATGAATGTACCGTTGTTGAACCCTCAACAGAAAAAAGTGTACGATATATTAATTTAGCATTTCTCCACGTTGAACCCGGTGGAACTGGCAAGACATTCCTCATGTCATTGATTTTAGCCACTGTTCGTGCGAGATCCTAGAATGCTGTAACAGTTGCTTCTTTTGAGTTAGCGTGCACGTTGTTAGAAGATTCCGCACGGCTCATTCTGGAACGCTTAATTGCTGTTAAGCCTTTAAGCGGAAAATAGCCAAAGTTTTGTTAGTATGAAAAATCATCTTCTGGAATGCATGCAGAATGGTGCACGTACTAGCTTTGGAAGCACTCAATAGAAATATGAAAGATCTTCGCAATGATGTTTTGGAGCACTACCAGTTATTCCAAGATCGACCCTGTGCCGATGAAAAAACACGCTTGATATGTGAAGGAACTGTAGCTGAGGACACACATAGCTAAACAATCCAACTTTCGAACATTTCTCCAAGCAATTGCTGACTATCGAATCGATCGAATTGATATAGTTTCCATCGAATTTTCGCAATTTTGTTTCAACGAAGGACGACATTGAAAACAAAGTAGTTCCGTACATCATCATCTTTGAAATCTGAACCAACCCAAACTATGTAAGGTAATGCGTTTGAGAGTGGGAAAACTCATGGGCAATGTGATGCAGGATCGTCGCTCTCAAAAGAAAGTTAAAAGGTGAGGAAGTTTTTATTCCGAGAACTCCCTTGACACCAACTGATGTGCTATTTGACTTTCAACGAATTCAATTCCCGATTCTTGCAATCGACATGACGTTTGGCAAATCACAAGGCTAATTCCTAAGTTATTGTTCAGAAAATGAATGTTCATGTGTCGGCAACCATCCGCATTGTTCCGATCTCGCACCTGACAACAAAATAACAAAATGTTGTATAATACAAGGGGTTTTAATAAAAGAATCGACCCTAGTGCAACACATCCAGGAAATAGTTCAATAATAGAAAGTACATACAACGAATCATATAAATTTGCTTTAATAAAACAAAGGCCTTGTTGCCACCGGAATTACTGATTCTGAGATGGTACGAAATTCGCCAGGTCAGCTAGCACAGAAGAAAAACAAGTAAGAAAATTACAGTCGAGTGTAACCGACTGTAAGAGGTCCTGTGCCAGTACCTTCGGTACAGGGCCTTGTAATTTCTTTGAAGTAAAATTTCTATACCTAAAGAAGTAATTCCTTCTAGCGGAAATAAGGTTCATTAAAATTATCGGTTCAGTTGAGTTGATGTTATCGAGAGAAACGTCGATAACTGACCGATAACAATCATCACGGCTGACGGACAATTAGATTCGCGATATTATATTTCATTTAACCCTTATCTTTTGAAAAGTAATAACCATGAGTTGCCAATTATACTTGCCGGAGCTTTTAATGTTAATATATGTGTTTAATAATAAGTTTAAAATCGTGACATGGCATTGGGTATGCGTCAAATATTGTTCAGTCGATGTTATAACTAAATAAAAAGTTTTTTTTAATATTTTTCTTGGTATGAACCTATTAATGCTGTCTTTGAGCATTTTATTTTGAGCCGTTCCAAACTTAGTCACATATTGACATAATTTTGCACTACACCAAATGAAGGGTATAAAAAGCAAAAATATGTAAAATAAAAAAAAAACAAAATATTTTTGGGACGCACACACCCACATAGCCAAACGTATCTGACGAGAAGATCGTACACATCAAATATGCTGCAGCTAAGCTGCTTTGCTGCAAATCGAGAATGCATTAATAAGTACTCGCAACGCAGATATGTGCATACATAAATACAATATCTGCCAAAAAAGGATTTAATGGCTTCAATAGTTTTCCATTAGTACACATTAAACATTATAAATCACAGCGCGTTGAATCGTGAGAAATAATTACTATTCGTTTTATTATACCCTGCCCTTAGGTCGCATGGTATATTTAGTTTGTGCAAAGACGTGACAGACTCTTTTAAGTATATATATATATATTTTATTTATATGCTTAATCAGCATCTAAAGTGGAGTCACTATATAGCAATGCCTGCGTGCGTCGTTCTTCTATTTAAACAACGAGATCTCAGAAACTATAAAAACTAGAGGCTTCTACTTCTACTTTGTAAATTTAAATTTCTCTAATCTGTACGCAGCTCAAGTGCCTGTAGCGACACGACCACCACAAAAAAAAAAAAATTAAATTTTAAAACTATAAATTAAATAATATTTTTTATTATAATTATTTTTTTTAAATTTTTTTTCTATTATTTTTAGTGTGTATTAGAGTATGCAAAGCCTGCTTCTGTCTACATAAGAATTGCATAAGCCTTGTAAATATTCGACGAATGTGCCACAGAATGCATTGACTTAAACACAATGCGTGCTTTAAGTTATTACGTACCACACACCTTGTATTGTAATATCACAATTTTTGCCTCGGAAATAATGATTCTGTTGAAAATTGATATTCTTTTTGCAATAATATTTATGCATTACATTGGTGCGAGCTGTATGTTTGGCTTAAGGCTATTATAATAAAAAAAAAAATCATATCACAGCTTCGTCCTTATTAAAATCATTATGAACGAAGTGAGGCATTGTTGCTATAGTGATATCTATATATATATATATCAACGGACGACAAAAAACATAATGAGGTGCATATATACTATATATGTAAATATATGTTTCTGTAATGTATATACGTATGAAATATTTACAATTTCAGACAATTAATTGCTGTAGCGTTTCAGCAGAGTAAATAATATGATTTTCCAGCCAATTGCTTATGCATATCTTGGGAAATCAACCACAGGCAAGACAGCCCAACATGAGCACAAATAATGCGGTCGGTTGTCCATGCAAGTGATGAAAGTACAGCGCAGTGGGCTAACGCCATTACAAAGTTTTTAATGTTAAGTCTGAGGTAGATGTCTTGTATGACATGGAAAATACACCCAAGCGTTATTTGAGTTCGTGTGAACCTAAACTCTTCAATATATTATTCTATGCGTTAATATGAGTTTAATGCGTCCAAGATCATTGGTGATAAGTGATTTGCCAAAAATTTAAACCAAGATTTCAAGCTCATATTTCGTGTGATAATACATACTTTGTAGGCTTGAACAAATTTTAATGTACTATACTTTTCTGTGAAAATTCTGTGCGCAGAGATATATCATCGCTAATATATGATTGAGTAATTTTCATATCATGGCAGTTAAAACTGTTACACATATTATGCGTGGCTTCTGTTAATTTTATGTATAACCGGATTATTTAAGCTGGTACATTATTTGCTGTTATGCTTTTGTCACTTACATTTTACCTCATGCAGAGGTAAAACGCAGTAAATGTCATATGCACAGAACAGCAACAGAGTTATAAACAGACAATCAAATCGAGCATGTGCAGCTGTCATTATTAAATCAATATACTCGCAGCGACGATACGTTCTGTTGTTGATATGATTTATTTTTAAATTGTTTTTCAATAATTCGATTTTAATACAGCGCAAGATATGCATAGAAATATGTTTAAATTATTGTTTATACCCTTTACTCAACAGGAGGCAATAAAAAGGCCAAAATGAGGCGTACCAAAGCACATATAGTACAGATTATGAAGAAAGTTTAGCATCTATAAATTATCGAACAAAAAAACCGCTTAAGAAAGTCGCGTCAAAATCGAAAAGATTAGCACAGAGAAAGAAATATACAGAAATACTGCTTAATATAAAAAAAAAAATTTTTAAATTTCCAAATTTCTTTAATTTTAAGTTTCTTAAATATTAATTACTGGTATTAATTTGTAAATAAGTTTTGGATTAGCATTCATAAATTGAGCTCCGTCTAAAAAATCAACTAATAATTCATTGACTCCATTGATAGTTAGGCTTCAGCACATGATACCAGCATAAACTTCGTAATCAATCGTACTGCGGGTTCGATTATTGTAGGGATTTGTCACCACATCGAATATGATGCTGCCTCTTAAACACGCATAACTAGCTACCTAGAGGCGATGGTTTACCAAGCTCTTGAAATATATCTTCGAAGAAGAATTCCAAAGAAAGTTTTGTGGGTAAGTTTGGTCAGTAACAAACTGATGCCAATATAAAATCTCCATGATTACTTCTTTCATTGCATGGTTATAACGGTATTCGTATGCTTGAGAGTTTGACGGATTTTTAGATTATGTTGGGAGTATGCATTGTCCATCGGAAGTTACAACGTTTGCCCATCTTTCTGGCAGAAGAACTTCTCCGGCTTGGCGGACAAGAATGAATCGAGCCAATTCTTGTTACGCTGTTCAGAAGTGAAGTCACTCTCTTCAAACGAATCAATTGTGTTCTATATTTCAAGATCTCATAACCCGATTTCAAGAGCTCAGCCTTGTGATCCCACCAAATAAAGAGCATTACCTTGGCGCCATGTATATTCTACTGTGCCGTGGATTGTAATGGTTGGCCGTGCTTCACATACGATTTCTTGCGCTTGGGACTATCGTAATGAATCCATTTTTCAATGCCAGTGACAATCTGATGCAAAAATTACTTCTTTTTGTGGCATTCAAGCAACATTTCCGACATATAGAATCAGCGTTCGACGTCTCTAGGTTTCAATTCATAAGGCACCCAAATTCCAAACTTTTGATTGAATCCCAATGCTTTTTAAACGTCTGGAAATGTTTGCTTGATCAACTCCCAAAGCTTATGCAACTTCTTTTTGCGTATGACACACATCTTCAATTCCAATTATTCATCTTCAGACCTGTCTGGGTCGTTCTTCGTCTCACTTCTGGCACATTCGTTCAACTAGACCATGGTCACCATAAACTTCCACGAAAATACGATGACTTTCGGTAGCATTTTTCTTCATGTTACAATAATAAAGAAGAGCTCCCGGCAAAAATACTTTATCTACATAGTTCGACATTTCAAATGAACAGAAAAAGTTGATATATACTAAAAAATATCCGCAAAGATAGTAGCTTCCAAATGAATATAGTCACGGATGAACATGACGCGAAGTAATATGAAGTTATACGCCCACTCTTAGAAAACCGCAGGAATTAATGCATACACCCAAAAAAATTCGCCATATCTTTGCACCCATTTGAGGTACAGCGATGAAATTTGGTAATGATAACGGGAAAAGTAACATTGGACAAATGTGAACAGTTTGGTTTTACTGAGCGCTGACGATGCCGCTGGTTAAGTTTCGCTGTTCAAAAATTAGCTAAGTAGATAATGAAATGAACTCAGCTATCAACTACGTCTTAACTAAGCGCTTAACCGAAAATTTATATAAGTGAGCCACTACAAGCTATAAACCACTCCATACTGACTCAGCTTACACAACACAAATAGTTTTCAAAATAATATATAATACGCTTTGAAATAAACTCTTAAATAATTTAAGCTTAGCTTAAGAATAAATTCACTCGAAAAATGGAAGAATTATTTTATGAAACCAAATTGTCTATACAAACCGTAAGCCATATTTCACTGCAACGATTAAAACTTCCCCTTTAACCCATATAAAAGTTTCACAAAAATTATGTGTAAAATATTTTAAATTCCATTCATTTCAACAAATCGACACACGAACGCCCTCAGCTTGTAATAATTTTGTATAATGTTGAATTTCAATGAAAAGAGCTTAAGACAGACAGATACTTTTTGAATATTTCGAGTACAAAATATATATGTATAATATATTGTGGAAAAACGAACCATAAGTAGTAAAAGTAGGCAGCAGCTTAAAAAGTAAAGCAAGTTGTTTTTCATTTTCTTTTTTTAATTTTTTTGTTTGCAGAAAATAAATCAACGCCTGAATAAGTTTGCGTGCAAACTTTTTAACAAATTTTTTCTTTAAACTTGTTGAAAAGAAAAATAAAATTGTTAATCAAACAATAAAAAAAAGCTGAAAGAAAATGCGTTCAATGTGCAGGCATGAATAGCTAACCGCAACTACCGCCTAGCGAATGCTTAGAAATATGACTAACAACTGGCTCCCGGTCAGGCATAACCGTTCGTTGTGCGCACAGTTAGTTAGCTAAGCGCCACCGCAGTTCATATTGATTACATCTAGAGACCAAACTGGAAGATGCCGCCGAGCTGAGTTTGAGAGGTGGTCGACTGTGAACGCGTATGTTAAATTGACCGTCCGACCGCAACGAATCGCATCGATCATGCCAAACATTTACATAGGATTGGTTGCTTGGTATAGATGACGCTAAAACCGGCGCGCAATATTGTATCTTGTATCTATTACAGCTTAGCCGGCTGCGTTAAGTAATTGTTTAACACTGTTGCGCATTAAGTCAATCTGTCATTCGTTCACTAAGTCAAACGCTGCACGCTTTTGGCTTTATTTGGCGTTGATCGCTGAATTTTTATGCAATTTTGTTCCGCACTTTGCGTCGTGCACCTGTCAAGTTGCCTCAAATCCATCGATCGATCGATCGATCGATCGATACTACGTGAGACGGCTGATCAATCGACTTGCACACGTTTATTGTGCGCGAGTGGAAGTGTGTATGTATGTATCTGTGCTTTCACTTTCGTTTTCGTTTGAGCTTTTTAGTGCTTCTTACATGTTTGCTTATTGTAATATTTAATGTTGTGTCATGCCGTCATCGCCACCACTCAAACGTGGCGCCTCGACACGTCGCGTCTCAGCCACTTCTGGCTTCAATTTGCATGCTTCGCATCGCTTAACGACGCGAATAAGATAGCTTATTACTAGTATCTTTTATATTTTTTAGCTTATACCCTACACTCAAGGTGTGTATAAAGTATTAACAGTTTGTGCTGAAGTTTGTTATGCATAAAAGTTGGTATTGTAAGGTTATGCAAGTAAAGTAATGTTTGGAATAGCTAATCGCTATTATGGAACACCAGAAAATGATGCTGATTTTTCCGAATTAATTTATCTTTTGTCTTTGTTAATGTCTCTGTTATTCACTAAAAAAAACCCACATGTGATGGTCAAAAAACCAATGTATCCCAACGGATATTAGGTTGGAGTTATTATTGGATCATACTAATTCGAAAATGAGACTGATGACGCAGTAATTTATTTTCGATATCGAGACATGAAAATTGGATGAAATTGCTGTGGACGACATGTGGGTTCAACAAAACGGTCCGAAATGTCATATAGCCCGTAAAACTACCCAATTGTTCCATGAGACATTTCCCGATTGTACATTCTCTCGATTCAGTGATAAGAATTGACCACCAAAACTATGTGCCACCACAGTATTTCTATCCACGAAGTTTTTTGAAGTTACAGGTCAATGTCAATGAGCCTACATCCACCCATGCATTGAAGCAGTATATTGTACAACGCAGTATAAACATAGTTCAGCCACATTTAATCAAACTGATCATGAAAAAGTTCCACAAAAAAGAGTACGTATATCATGAAAAAGCTATTGATGTCATATGTTCAATGTGCTATGTCAAATGTAATCCCATCCTGTGTACTTTATGTTTCAAAAAAATTTGAAATCTTGTGTAAATTTTGGAACACCCTTTCTAAGAATATTCATCCAGACTGATTAATTCATTAATTTTTAGGTGGGGTTTGGAGAAATTTTTCCCTCAGATGAGAGATTGTATTGGAGAAATTGTTGTTTCATTTGATTGTCTTCAAAATCGGTTTACACAAGAAATAATAAAACATGTATTTAATCGATTTTGGAAAATATAGTTCTCAAAATTATATGAGTCAATACTTTTTTTCAAACCATCGATTTAAAAATTGGTTTCTACCGATATTGGAAAATTTCTTCACTAGGGCGCCAAAGGTTATAAGGGGCGAAATTGGGCTTGGGTAAGTTTTGTATGGGATATTTTTCCCCCATTAGAATGTTTTCGAACTCGTTTTGTACGAATTCTTCGCTGGGCAATGTCAAGATTTACTATTTGTTATATACCATTCTGATACTTTTATCGTCTTGAGTCAATGTAACCATTTTGTCCTATGTCCTACAGTACTCATTTACCACCAATTTTATAGGCTACTAAATTGATACACATGTTTTCTTTATTAATTTGAATGAGTTGGTATAATTTGTAGACTTCAGTAAAGTTTCATAAATCGCATAAATGAAGTACTTGCTATTCCGTCATCGCGTAGTAACGAAAGTAACTAGTAACAACCAAGTTAGTCTGCATATCAAACGAATAATCACTACTTTGGGATCAACAAACAAATTAGAATTAGTGACCTCTCTCGAAGGTCTCAAATTAAGATCTCCCAGACGCTGATAGGCTCGGTTCTGCTTTATGATGCGCAAGCATCGATCCTGAATGAATCAGCTGAAAAACGAGAAGACGGAATCTTCGCAAGATTTTTAGACCTATTAGAGTTGGTGATCAATCAAATTCGATCTCGAATGAACCACGAACTCTAAGAGCTATTCTATTAAGGGGGAAACATAATACAGCGCATAGCTTTTGCGCGGCTGTATTAGGCTGTTCAAATTTTTCGGGTAGACTAAAGAGCAGCAACACTCACGATTTGACTTACAGACTCCAAATTTCATATGAGTGTGGTTCTAACTAAATTCATGCCCATAGAATATACACCATATAGAAAGATCGGACTTGTATATACTATAGTACACACGAAATTATGGCTCGGGTATGAGTTTTTTAATCTTTATTATAGAATTTATTTCGAAATAAATTTAATATGAAACACATACCTAACTTCTTTTGATTTATAATAAGTTTTTTTTTACATATGCTCTATTAAAAGCTGTTTGAAGCGTATCAAAGCTTCGCTACGATAGAAACGAATTATTTTCTTGTTTTGTTTTTTATTTTCTATTTTGTTTTGTTTATTAATTTTGCTCAATTCAATTGTTACCTCACAGTTTGACCGCAAAACGCGACTGACTTGTTACTTAATTGCGAATTCACAAAATTCGCATATGGATATTTATCATCATCATCATCAACATCGTCATATCAAATGTTTATCTATGTGTGTTGTGTATCTATGTACCACATTTATATGTATAACTGTATTTTATGCATTTCTGTCATCCCAGCATTTGTATGTATATACACGTAGATATATAAATTTGCTGGATTTATGTTCATTTCGCATTCACTCAGTAAGCTATACACTTTTCGACCGTAAAGAAATGTATTTTATTTGCTTAGATAACATTGAGGATTTGTTTATTAGATACACAAGTTCGTAACGTTATTTCTTTTTATCTATAAAGCAGCCTCTAATCGGTAAAAATCGGTTGCAAATTATATAGCTTAAAATTAGAAAATTGCGTAAATGATATGAAAAGCGTTCGTTCAGTGAAATGGAACTTCGATTGCATGTGATACGAACGTGACTATTAGTAAATAATTAATATAAATTAATCAACTGACATGAGTACAGAGATTAATAATATATATTATTTTTCTTTTTATAAAAAATCGGCTTTTTCATTTTAATATTTAGTTGCTAATCTTTGATTCTAACAATCAGTTTCGATTCATCAAATAATGATATGTGACTGATTGATATAATTAAATTTGAAATACGTCTGTGAAAATAAATTAAAGCAATTTAAATGAATACGGATCAAAGTCTGGTTTTATATAAACCGAACTTGTGGTAATGGTAAGGCATGTTCATAAGCATCATTTGATCCTTGAAACATTTTTTGATATCTATGATACTACTTGTCAGCACGAGTGATAAGGTATCTGCTGCCGAATGTATAGTTCGATAATTCGCTACTTTCAAACGATACCATCAGCTGTTTTTATGTATCAATAGACAAGAAGACCGATTTCACCGGCTTTCGCGCTTAAGTGGTCTGTGACTTGGTCTATGAAAAGGGAGGTTTCGTGCGAAAACGAGTTTTCGAGAGAACAGCTGTAAAAGGTAAACAATTCGATTTATCAGTTGCTCGTTAGTTGTTTTCTATTCTCCGCGTTGACTGGTGTCGAACTATATTTAATGGCGTTAAGTTGCTAGCTTTGGGTTTCTAACCGAGTAACATTGAAGAAGTAAGTTTACAAATGTTATCATTGCTTAAAAATGAGTGCGGATGCTTCTACAGTCAATATTTCCCTGAAAACGAACATGACAATGACGGGTCCGATGGTGATGATAGCTCGAATGATAATAATGCAGAAAATGATATAGAACAGAGTTTTCTTAAGATAGATTTATCTGCTGTCGATGAAGACAAAGAGAAGTTGGTAACTAAATTCTTTTCAAAATATTATTATAATAAGAAATGCCAAACCATAATGTCATGAAAAATTATCGAGAATATGAGTAACAATTGTTTACAGTTATCAAAGAATGTAGTTGAATTAGTGATACTAAGTCATATCGAATGTGTGTAATAAAGAATTATAAACGATTTATTGGAAGCTTGCTGGAAAGAAGAAATATAGACAGAGAAAGCATAGAGAAGAGATTGATTTTACCTTCTACATCGCTCCTCTACTTGTCGTACAAGTTTTCTTAGTACATCATTCTAAAGTACATGGTGCAACCGTACGCGTACATCCCCTAGCGAATAAATCATTTACAGATCTACAGATCTGAAATCCTAAAAGCTTTCAAATTCATCGATGTATTGGCTCTTCTATTGCCGGAACGACTTGCAAAATTGAAGGACTATCTTGAAATTACCAACTTGCGGGAAAATCTCTGCGACATCTGTCATACTAAATAGATCAATATTTTATTTGCTTATTTCATGGGTGTATGAAATGTAGCTATATTGAATTTGGTCTTCTTTTCAATTTCTGAACCATTATCACATGGTCCGAACGAAATCAAAAAGCTTATTAAAGTTGGAGTAGAAATACTGAAGATACGCTCATTGCTCTGTCGTTCGATTTCTCCGAAACAGTTCATTACCCTGTTCAGGGTACGAACTTAAACATCTTGCTTTTGTAGGATCTAACTAGAATCACTTTTTTTCATTACAATTACTTCACCGACATAAAACATGACGTGGGCAAAGGACCGAATTGAGTTGAAAGCATTTTGCCCTATCTGCAGACCTATAAAGACATCGAAATTTTGATTCTCTTCTGCAACAATTGCGATTTTATACAATTTCCTCTTTTCGGGTTATACGAAGTTCGCGCCGGATCGTTACTACGGTGTACGCCTCAGTAACATCGGTACGTCTGAAGATTTACTGCAGTGCGTTGTTGTACCGTCACCTTTTGGGTATTATTAAGCTGTATCGGCCGAGAAAGCTGTTTGGTATGAATGGGACAGTTACCTTCAATCATTCTATAATTCATTGGTTGGTTGGTCTCATAACTTTATAATTTTTACGATGAAATTTATTATTAAAACCTATCGATTGTCAAATGCCGGATCTTATAGAACCAGTTGGTTTATTTTTGGAGCATCAATGCTATATTCAAAAGAATCTTCGCAAAACATAATAAAAACAGATGTGATTCTGGCTTTATGACCAAAACAGGAGTTGGCATCAAAGAAACCATTACTGAAATAGAAGTTAGGACCAAAGAAACGAAAGGCGAGGGTTAGTGAAGATGTTCCCGAACCAGTCGTAAAGCATAGTCAATCTTCCTCACAATCAACACGTAAAAAGATGTAAAGAAGGATATCGATGAAGAAAAATACAAAAACTAGTAACAAAAATTTCTGGAATATAATAATGTTTTTTTAATTTAGTCATGAAAATCGATATATATATATATAGTAGATGAAAAACCTCTTTTCGTGAGACGAAACCATTGCAAGAAGAATAAAGCTTATCTAATTTTGCAACTGGAAATTATTCATCCTTAATGCCCTTAAGATTTACTATCTCTGAGAGATAGATAGCATTTATTTAGAAAATTGATTTTTTTTTATCATTTTATTGAATCACAAACAGAAAATTAATTACTTGTGTATGCATTTAATTACTAAGAAAGCAAATGCTGAGCTTAATTCGATTCATATTGAATTTAGTGAATTGAATAAATCTCAAACTAAAACGTATTTCCTTTCCAGCCATTTCACAGAATAAATATAAACCATATATTTTCAATATGATGTTAGAACTTCTATGAAAACGAACCACAACGAAGAAAACTTTGAATTTCGGTTAAACAAAATATTTTCCAAAAAATTCAATTTACAGCAGCTACAAGTTTCATTTAACTTTCGCTCAATTGGAGAAATTAAAATTGAAAAGTGAAGCATTACAAGTATGCGCCGAGGAACTACTAGAAATAAGTGAAAGATGCACAAGCTGCAAAAACGTTTAATTAAAAAAAAAAAAAAATCGTATAGTGTGGAAGGACTGCCAGCAAAATCGTTTAAATTCAAAAATAATCCTAAAGTTTAAATGGAATGTAAAATTGTAAAAATAAAACGAAACGTGTGAACGATGAAGTGAAGTGCAATAAAAACAAATAGAAATAGTATTTTGCTAGCGGAAAAGTTCCACCACCTACGTATACATAATTCATTTAAGAATAGATGAACCTCAGCGGAGATACAGGTGTGCTGTATAATTGAGTGAGTGCAAATGTCTGGTGGTCTGCATAAAAGTTCATAGGTTACGCTTGGCGAGCGAACTACTCTAGCAGAAAGCCACAACCTGAAAGAAAGAAATTGTTGCATTTTTCCTTTTTTACCACTTCATATTTTCTGCTCGAATGCAAGTGAAAAAAAAAAAAATATTTCTACGCGTTATTACAAAAGTTGTTAAGCGCTTAATTGATATGCTCAGCTAAGAGATGAAAAAATTAAATTCATATTTTGATAGCTGTCAGTTATACAAGTTAACAGATATATGTACTTACTTATAAAAAAGATACAATTCAGGTTTTGCGTTTGTAAATGGACGAGATACATTTTTTTAATTGTATGAAATACAAACGCTATCAGTGCGAAAAGAGCGTCAGATAAATATTACTGCAACATGCTCATTAAATATCTTAATTTTGCTTTATATGAATTTACTCAGATACAAACTTAGTGCAATAAAAAAGCAGATAAAGTGTAGAAAAGACAGACTATAGACATACCACATCGAGATACAATACAAAATTAGCTGAGTATCAAAATAACAAATATTTTTTTTTTTGTAGTACTTTTGAATAAACAAAAAACGTAAAATAAAAAGTAAACAATATCAAAGGAGGGGAATAAACCGGAAAAAATAGAATTAATGTTAATTATGTTCTGTAGAATTTTTAGAATTTTTTATTGGGTGTAAAATTTGTCAAATATAAATAAAAAGAAACTTGTTTAAGCTAAACAAATGCAGAAGGGAAGAAAAAGTAAAAATTGGAATACTACATTTTAACAAAAGCTTTAAGATTCGATTCCTACATTATTTAGTGTAAGTTTTAGTATGAAATTATTGTTGACCATTTGACTTTTTGAATTGGTACAAGTGTAAGTGTAAATAATGACTATGTGGAGTGGTTCACATACAAATCCGTCAGCCTTTTGCCTACTCTAAATTCTTCTTCAGTAAAAATGGTTGGTCAAACGTTCAATTTGGTTGATTCTGAGGACTGCTATAAGTACTGGCGCAACTTAAGACAACCAAAATATTCGGAAGGTGACCAAGAAGAAGGGGTTTGCGACTTGGTATAAAGAATGGATGCATAAGCAATGCGTAGATCCGTTAAAAAATTCAAAATGGAGACATGACATTCTCATTCTCTCCTACTTCATTTCAAGTAACTTTCAGAAATAAGTTTCAGTTTAATTAACTGCAAAATAAATAAAGCTACTCATCGATATGCGCTAATTTGTGTCCTTTGTACCATGCTTTCGGCTACGATACTTTGCCAAACAAAAGTATTGCTGCAGGATATCAGCGGCTGCATATACACAGCTGTCTCTAACCAGGACAGCTGTGTCGTCACCAAAATTTGTGTTGAGCAAATCTCGTGCATTTTCAATTGGTATTCCATACACAGTGAGTATGTCGTGCGTGAGCAGTGTATATAATAGCGGTTCTAGCCTTTGGTATTCACGCACGTATGACATTGTCACAGGACTCTACGCCATCAAATACCACAGAAAAAGCCCTTTTATGCAAATAACTGTGCATTAACAACCACAGCTGAGGCGACAGCAGACTCTTAAGCTCAGCTTACCTAGCAGCCCTTCATGCCAAACTCGTTCAAATGCCTGTCTAATGTTAAGGTAAGCGGTAGCCAAGTATTCCTTGACCTCAAATACTTCAAGGATGAAACTAAGGTTGAGAATGATGAGACTAACGGAATCCAAAATATTCGGACTTACGCTTATCATTCTCTTGACTTTACTCACGTCACAGATTCGTGTCAACAGACAGCGGTCATATAGTTTACGCAGCATGTTCAAGTTAAAGGGGCTTTTGCTAGCCTTATGAAACATGCAAATCTTTGCTTTCTTCCATTGCTTAGCACAGCACTAAAGATGAGCCCAAAAAAGCCAATACTTTTAAAGAAAAGTTATCCAACTCATCTTCTCCAGGAACTTTTTTGGGTTTCAGAGCTTAAATGTGAGCCGAGACTTCCAGTATTATGGGGGCGACTGGAAGACAAAGTTGGCCGGGTCTATCTGGCACCGACTGGAACTCGCGAGCTCTGGTCAATGAGATAAAAATACATCTGCTCGTTCGCTTGGAGATCTTGCTCAGGATCCATCAGCCATCTTGATAGGGAATTTAGGGGCCACCTACTGTTTGTATCTCCTCGTCAGATTCTAGAGTTGCTCTTGTCGAGTCATTCGGGGAGACATTCGCCAAGATCCGCATTGTTTAATAATTGCCAGAAGTTGCGGTAGACTCTGTCCGCATTCGAATACCGGGTGCGACAGTATTGATTTCTAAGCCTGCTCTTGATCAGCAATTATGCCTTTAGTGCAAGAGAAAGTCTGGCTCTTGACCTTAAGCATCGTGATGTATTATTAAGAGAAGCATGAAAGGGAGCAGAGTGAACTTTATTAAGAAAGATTGCATGCGCATTGTCAATGTCATCTGGCATGAGTTATTCCAGGTTCAGGTCTAATGTTCTTTACAGATTTGGACGAAATGCGTTTATGTCAAGCGGTAGCAAACGGCCTTTCGCTATTTTGATCTTCGAAGCGGTAATTAAGCTACAGCTACAGGAGAAAGTTATACTTTTGAAAAATGGTTGACCATTACTTATAGTCTACTGAAATATAATATTTTTTCTCACCCTCTCAGTACAACAATATAAAAGTCTTACCCAACCTACTCGTCAAATGCAAAATACTCTGCCATTTGAAATAAGAAAAGATCTCATTGCAGCTAATCAATTAAGAACCGTCCTTGCCTCGAGTGACTTCCCAGTTAAAAAAAAAAATGAACCAAAATATTTTTTCTTCATTGCGTTTCTCTTCTCCCTAAACACAAGCTAGAACTTCGAACTAAAATTTTTCTCAACCCTAAATCCATAAAATAAAAAACTTATATGAACAAGAGCCTCCATAAGTGAGTCAAATCCACAGCCTTCTACCAAAAGAACTTCTTTCAAATAAAAAAAAAGACCCCTCTCCAATCATATATTCATCTACACAGACAGCTCAAAATCTGTGTCTTTCGTATTATTAAGCGTACTACTCTTCCATCTATTCGTCTGAAATTTTTATATCCTTCAGGTTTAATCCTGATAAGCTTGACGATGATAATGATCAGAGTTTTAAGCCATTTAGAAGCATCATTTAGCACCGTTTCGAAACAAAAAGTGTGCAGCAGAAAGTGTTAATTTATTGATTACTGGCTGCAAATTAATTTTTGTCTTAAAAATGTCAAAAATTCAGACAACTCGCATTTCCTACAACTTACTTTGCATTGTAGTACAGGGTAGTGTATATTCAAGCATTTCGAATTACTACTTGTTAATCATTCGAATATATGTATCTACATACAAAGATTTTATTTGCTTGACACTTAATACCTCTACGCATCATCATCATCATGAGGCTTAATTGAGAAAACGAGCGATTATAGTACAAAGGCAAACAGATTTATATAGTTGATATGTTGATATATATAAACAGCAAACAGTAACGAAATGAAAATCAAAAGTATCTTTTAACAGTTACTAAGCGACAGACATAAAGATACTATAACAGAAAAAAAAGTGTATTAAATCTGTATGACGGTCGCAACAATAATAATAATAATAACAAAAACAACAATCACTCAAGCTTCACAGTTCATTTCTACAATACTTCAAGCAATAATTTAACACATTTTCACAACACATTTGCTCTCAAGTTGCGCTACACTGCCATCAGCATTAAATGTATCTCAACGCGTATGCGGAACGTGACAAATAATTCAATTGTGAAAAACATTTCTATACCCTGTACTTAGAGTGGAAGAGAGTATATTAAATTTTGTGCATGTAACAAACGAAGTGTCTATCAGAGCACATAAATTCTATATATATTTCCATATAGATATGTCCATCTGTCTAAAGTACAACTTCAGCGTTCAGCCTAGAAGCGTTAAGTAATTCAAGTATGAATCTTTGAATTTTCATAATAAAAAAAATTATGCTTTAACAGCGTAGCGGATATCTTGAAGTCGAGTATGCTTGTTGCATGCCTTCGTACACTCTTTAATTTGATTTAATTAGAATAGTTGAAGGAATTTTTTTTTACTGTTCTTGCAACTATTTAAACTAGAATACTTTATACTCGTACAATATACAATAGGTAGCTGCATAATATATTATTAAAGTATTCATACTTATATACATACATTGTACATACATATATACATGCACATGATTTTACTCTGAATAAAATTAATAAAATAGAATTTTATTGACAATTTTTGCAAAATAAAGTTATAGCTTTTCTATTTTATATATACAGATGCTATGCATACATTTTGATTTGCATTTTATAAATATTTTATACATTTGTTGTTCCAGTTGTGATTGCTGTTTTTGTTGTAGCTTGAATTGTCATCTCAAACACATTGATAATCTATATAATTGCACGTGTAGATACTTTTCAGATTTTATTGAGTATTTAATGACCTTTTGAAACGTAAATTTTTAATTGATTCACTTTTAGTCTACATTCACAATATTTATTATACACTGAAACAGTTGAAAGAGTGATGACATATTTAGGTTTGAAATTTTAAATAATTTAAATATAGAAAATAAAAATGGAAAATACAAATTATTTAATATCTTGCAATTAGTAGCCTGATTTATGTAAGCTTTCTGGAAGATCGAGAGGGTGTCTTATGCAACTCCATAGCCAGACGGTTTGAATGGGTATGAAGGCGGTCAGTGCACATATTTTTAACCTCGCGCAATCGTTACTTCATGGTTTTCAAATAGTTTAAATACTTTTAAGCTGACTGTTACAGTCCGTTCTGTACGTTTGCAAACCATATGTCGCGACTGGAACAATCAAAGATTTTTAAAGCAGCATGATTGGCCGGTTAAGCTGACTTTATTGGTCACTAACTAATGTAATTTTCTAATATACAGCTTTTGATGTTTTACTTTGACGGTGATGTGTTTCTTCCGAGGAAGAACTGTATCTAAGTGCATTCCGAGGTGCTTGTTATCTGATTTATCGATGTTTTGGATAATGTTCCACCTAATAAATCAGTCAAATACTTAATTAAGATTAGGCTGTGTTGCGGGTGACGTCGCGGCCTTGTCATGAAAGTTGGCATATCTGATGTAGACTGAGTGAATAATAACATTTTTTTCAGACATTTCATCCCACCCACAATTCGGCTCATATAAGAGTTCAGGTAGAGGAAGTATAGCGAACGGATTTCTTTTATATTAACTATAATTCCTCTTTATCAGATACTATCAAAGACTTGTTTTACATCAAAGAGGATAGCAGAGCGGTATTGTCGATGTTTTTGGGCTTCATTGTTTGTATTAACCACTCGGTAGTATGGTTCCGTCAAAGCCTGGAGATTTGGTAGATCTCAAAAGATTGCCTTTAAACCTCTTGAGAAGTGACATAAGATATAGGCACATTTATTTGGCACGTAGCATCTAGAAACTCCAGACATTTCAACAAATCTTGAAATATCGAAAGGCTGAAATTTTGGCGCTTTCTGAATTTCATCATTCTTTTTCGTGTAGCTCGTTCTATGCTCTTCCTAATTCTAATTAAATTGTTATTTATCAGATAGTTCCATATTTCATAATCGCTCCCTAAATTGTTTTACTTCCTCGTGCAAAGCCGTAAGATCTTCGCAGCCGCTATTGAAGTTTCGTTTGTCTGGCGAATTCTGACTAACCTTTCAACTCCGACAAAGACTTTTGAGTTGCTTAACTCAAGATTAATATTTCCAAGATTAAAACGTTTAAACCGTTGGGGAAAAGTTGGTGCTTGAGAGAAATCCAGCTTCATGATTATTTTTAGTGAAAATTTCAACAGCATCTTCAAGGTCTCTAGCATTTACTTTATCCATGTTTAAAGTTCTGATCGCCTACCTCTTATTAGAGACTTGACATCCACTTGCTACCAAGCTTTATCGCTCGAGATACACATGTGTGGCTGTTCAGCCACCTGCCGACCGATTGGAAGAACCATAGAACCGAGCTAGTACTAGACACAGGAGCCGCTGTCCCTCTTTTGGAATTTATCAGCCACGTAGAATTGCAGATGCTGAAGCTTGCCACCCAAGAGTTCTGCTTGCAGGCACAATGACGGCATAATTAAACCAGTGTTTGCAAGGTTTAATCGCATTCAAAACATGCAGTTCTCCAAATAAATTGACGACCAACGGCTGATCAACTTTAGCAGGACTTGCAGCACAGAGAAGCACTTTTTTGTTTTTGATATTCCGCTGAGTTTTTAAACAAGCTGAAGAGTTTTCGGAACACCTGGAAGCGTGCTCTCGACCACACTTAATTGCAACGGCAATGGATCTGCTTTCTTCCTTTTCCTTCTTCCTATGGAAGCAATCGTGAACACAATTGACAAACCAGGTAAGCTGAAACAGTCAATCTCTTGCCCTCGCTATCGAAGGTATGCGGAAGAAAGATCGCTGCAGGAACAGTAAACATTTTCGAATTACGGAACTTTATACCAGACTTCCAGTTTGGATTTTTTTGGACTGACCACAATGCTATCGAACAGCTTCGCAGAGACCAGATTTTGTTTTCAATACCGTTTTGACAACGCGTATGTCTATCATACCTTTGATCAAGTTTGGCACCCTGAGTTACTCGTCAAAGTCAAGAATGGGGTGCCATCACGCTTCTTTGCCTTGATCTGATCGTACTTCGAGTAAATGCAGAACTTTCATCAAATTATCCTGTGAAAGCTGAAGTCCCCCAGTAGACTGCAGTTGCCTCCAGATGCTGACAAATTTCGGCTGACCCTGCCCCTAAACAAAAAAAGGAGATACCTTAGTATTGTCACTGATAGAAAATTGACTCTCGCCAGTCACATTGTCATCTGTAAATGAAGGATGAGACGTCTGGACTGTACGTAGAATTCCTGTTTACTATAAAAAGCCAATTTACCGCCACACCATAGCCTTTATATGGCGGTATGGCATACAAAAAGTTTCAAGTTGTTTAAAAAAGTTTCAAGTATGGCTTGAGAAGAATGAAAGGTTGCTTTTGGGAGGTCCGGTAAAAAAAATGAACTGTATTAACTTAAAAACAAGTAAGAAAATACAGTCAGGCGTAACCGACTGTAAGAGGCCCTGTACCAGTTCAGGTCGCCTAACAAACACATTAAATGTTTCACGAGCTTATGACCAAACACATGATCACTTCTCACTGCGCGAATATGAATGAAAAGAAAAGGGGGGTCGTTCAAATTCAATTGCTTATAAAATCGTTATTTATTATCCGATTTTGATGAACTTTTTGGATTTTGACTAAGAGGGACGACATCTTTATACTGGTATACTCAATTTTTGTGCCGAAGAAATATTTTTCCTTGGGGGTGATTTTATGGGGAAGGGGGAGAGGGGAAAAATTTTAAAATAAACTTGTGAAAATCCGGAGCAGTCCTAGACGAATGCAAAAAACACGAAGTCTCTATCTATTACCGTTTCCGAGATCCTATCGTTCATACAGACGGACAGACGGACGGACGGACAGACGGACATGGCTATATCACTCCTGACCATAATGGGGGTAATTTTGGGGGGTCTCCGACCATTATTTCTACCTGTTACATACATTTGCACAAAACCAATAGGCTCTTGTACCTTCGGTACAGGGCCTAAAAACATCTGGTTTAAAAATGAATTTTTTTTTGTTGTCAAAATTAAGAAATATAGAGAGTCAGTAACCCTTTCGATAAACAATGACGCAGTGACAAACAGACAGCGTCAAAGTATTTCTGATTGATTGTTTAAACTAAAAAAATTACCTATTTAAAGATTTGTTTTTATTGAGAATTTACTGAAAACTTATATGTTATAATGTGATTTATATGTGATTCACTCTTTCCAACTGTTTATATAATTTTTTTCCGAATAAAAACACAGAAGGATTTAGCGGTTTGAAATCACTTCACATTGAAATTATGCATATTACAGCGATTTATATAAATAATTAAAAGTTATAAAGTTTTTTTCTGAAAAAAAATACTTACATAAAATGTTAACTGAACAAGAGCCTTCGGAACCAGCCACGGGTTTCACACATTTGATTGAACATTTAAATTTAAATTTGAACATTTAGATTTGAGATAAACTTGTTTAAACATGCACGTTTGGTACTTATAAGCAAAATACTGACAAACACCCTACAGTAATTGTGCTATGCAAATAAATCATCTTGTGTCGCAATCCACTTGACTATATTTTGGAAAATATTTCACAATTTATTTTCTACGACCTTTTCGTTTTATTCCAATTGTATATAATTTTATAGAATTATTGTCAAGTAGTAGTTTAGCTTATTTATGGATATACATGAACACAAAGAGAAAGTAAACCTTAGAACAGCCGCAATTAATCTAGATACATGTATATCTAGTTAGATAGTTCTTCTATTGTATGTGTTTGAGAGCAATTTAAATGTCATGTAGCCAATAAAAAATTAAATTAAATTAAATTGAATTGTCTGCCTCTGCCAGCAGCATCTCTGACTGTAGTTAGACAACGTGACAAAAGCAATAGACAGAGCAGATACATGTGTATCAACGAGCAGCAACATGTTGCATCTTAGGTCTTTATCAAAGTATCTATGCATGTAACGTAATACAGAGCAATTACAATATACCAGCATAGGCTTATGAACAATAAATAGATATTGTAATTGTAATTGAATAGAATCAAGTGCACATCTATGCAATCAATATTCAATTGAAACTATGAATGTATCTATTACTTGACCATACGGATTTTTGTTTAGAAAATAATTTCCTAGAGCGCATAAAGCGCATAAAAAAACCCGTTTAATTGATGTTTAGCGGGCGAACTATGGCTAACTGTCTGATTGACTTACTTGGCACAGTTGTACTTGGCAAAAGAAAAACGGTGAACGGGAGTTAAGGCCGTCAGACAATGCACAGATACAGATACAGATACATTGAGACGCGGCAACAAGTTGTTGCCTGACATTAAACTAGAGCGTTATACTAAGAGTAAGAGAACGACGAACAGCTTTTACGACTTGTTTTGTGCGCATTTACAATTGTAATTTCAATTGCCTTCAGTATTGCCAACTTCTTGCGGTTAAAGTTGGTAAATACCGCAAAAAGATACACGATCAAATGCAAAGTGTGGGTATTAAGTGTTCGCTGCAATATGTACCAATCTAAGAAAATATACTCAGGTCTAGTCGTGCTTAGATTTCGTTCGTTCATGCATATTTTAATAATTTGTATAGAATGATTTTTTTTTTATTTTTTTTATGAATATAGTATCTCAACTTACTCAACTACAACAACTGACGACTGTTATTAGTCAACTCATCGTAGCTCGTAGCAGTTAAATTTGTTGGGTGTCAGGTTCAGTTGCTTGTTAGTTTTTCGTTTGAATTTTTTTTTGTTATTTTTCAGTTGGTGGGAGTCTGCAATAATTTGCAATGCAATGAGTCTGTCACCGTGAGCAATATTTTCGCGCCAGCAACTATCGATTGAGCAGTCCGTGTTTTATTTTAGTGCAATGTGAGCCTGCCAAATGCATCAGACTGTCTGAAAATCATTAAAATTCAAATTGGCCATGTCACAGTTCAGCTACATGACAAAATAAAAGCAGCAATCTGTACATTGTATTGTCACAACTAATTATATCACAGTCAACTTGGTTGTGATACAATTCGCTCTGAAATTATTCGTATTCCAGCTTAAATATCTACAATAAAATTTGTATTTACTTGTCATTCGCGTATTAATTACAGTCTTTTTTTAAATTTTAAGCTGATTGTGACTTTAAATACATGAAATTGAAACAAAAAGTGAAAAGTTTTCTTTGATGTATTAAGTAGTAGAAAATTTTTATTTATTGATAATAGTATTAATAAAACGCTGCAGGCGTATCTTGTCGACGCTGTACTCACTTGAGCCATAAATTTCTTTTTGCTAATATTTCGATCTGAAGTCATGTGGGTTATTTCATTAGTATGAAGTAAGATACTAATTTACTCTTGGCGTTTCTAGCTTAAATGGCAGTCGAAACAAAAACAAGTAAGAATGCCACTTATAGTGGTCCGATCTGGAACTGTGTAGGATATTTTATTATTTATTAGGTGTAATAATAAATCAGAAGAAATGACTACCTAACGGATGAAGGAAACTGATTTGAATCGCTACTGAATTTCAAAATTAAGATTTATATTTTTCGTTGAACTTTTTTAATTTGGAAAGCTCCGATGATCGATATTTGAGTACACTCGAACTAATCTATTAGATTAGATTTCGATAATTTTTTGGGCAAATTTGTATGCATCCCTTATCCGAAGAATTAAAATACTTGCAGCTAATGAAAATATGGTAAAAAATTCAACATAATTTGTTTCTTTCGACATCTACCCGTCAAGAACAATAAATTCTTCAAAGCTCGGGACACATTTCATGTCCAAAAAAAAAACTGCTTAAGTCATTCATAAAACTGCTGGAGTTCAGTTGGCGCATAGGTACAAATTTTTGGCCTCGGATATTAGTAAAGAAAAAAAAAAAAAAAAAACAAAGCCAGAAACAGTTGCTGGAAAAGCTGTGATGGCAAAACAGCTCTGCACAACAGAGTTCCACCAGCAATAGAAGTATTGCTGCTGGTGAAAAGGAAACTCAGACGGAAGTACTGCCGCACCCGGGATCCTATTGTGGACAGAGCTCCCCGCAGAGACACAAATAGAATCAAACAGCTGTTGGAGCTGCAGAAACAGAAGGAAACAGATCGCTTAATAGAAAATGTCACCCAGATGCGAGCAGACAACACTCTTAATGGACTCTGGCAAACAGCATCCAAAATTTCCAATCAGGAAGCCGGATGGTTCCTGGGCTAAGTCGCCAAAGCGACGTGCGGAAGCGTTTGCTGAGGATTTAGAGGCCCGTTTCTAGCCATTTAACTACAACTTAAAGAGCAGAAAACGCATTGTCCAGGCGACGATTGACAGCCCTGGTCAGGTATTCTTCCAGTCACCCCCATCACTGTACAAAAAATTACGGCACAAGAACAAGAAGTCCCCAGCAGAGGATGGATTTGATAATATCACGCTCAATGCTTTGCCGGCCAAAGCAGTGCTCTTTCTGATTCTCATCTTTAATGCGGTGCTGGCGCTAGGACACATCCCAACACAGTGGAAGAAAAAGCCCATCTTCCTTAGAATCATATAGACCAATCAGTCTGCTATTCAACGTAACAAAGATCTTCGAGAAATGCCTACTAACAAAAATACTTGAGATTAAGAAGGTATAGAAAAAGATACCACCCTTTCATTTTGGATTCCGTAAGTCCCATGGAACTCCAGAACAGCTGAATAGGGTAGTAAATTTCAGCCAAAGAGTTCATCGTGGCCTCTTATCTTGACATAAGAAAGGCCTTTGATAAAGTATGCCATGATGGCCTCCTATATAAATTCAAGGGTATACTGCCGCCTCAGCTGTTCTTGCTAGTACAAAGTTATTTGACTGTTGTCTCGCAAGGCTATTATTGCACCTGCATCGCGGTACGGGATGCAAGTTTATGGCATTGCTGCTAGTTCGAATCTTGCAAAGATCAGAGTCCTTCAAGAAAAGCTCGTCTGGAAATTCTCAGTCGCCCCTTGGTATATGCGAACAGCGAATCTTGAGAGAGGCTTAAAGGTTCCTAAAGTTGACAAAGGCTTCGCAAGGACTTAGTAGTGTCTACTACACAATAATAATAAATAAAATACCATTGAGGTAAGCTATGAAAAATAGGGTATTTCCAAATTAAAGCATGTTTAAACAGTGCCAGATATATGGCAACAATCACATTTATTAACATTTTTTTTTTGAGTTTGCTGTCATTTCTAGTTTAAGTTTGTTCATATTTTTTGAACTATTTTCAATGCAATATGATTGACACGACTTTTGATACCTAACGAGAATATATGTATATATTCTATGGGACCTACCTTGCCACCAATTGCTTGTTTTATATGTAAATATGCACAAAGTTAATACATCAAATTTTCAATGTTGCCACACTTTATGAAAAATGCAGCAGTTTATTCAGCAGAACATGTAGCATGCAGCATGTAGTCGTTACTAGACGCTAGTTGTAGCAGATTTCTGCTGAATATGCCCACTGTTTGTTAGAGTATATGAGGCTAGCCAACAGCCTGCGATTCAGTAATTCGAAGTATTGAGTGTTTGTTAGCTAAGAAGCTAAACGAAAATTACTGAGCACTACTCAGTAATATTTTAATAGGATAGAATTAATCTCCAAACTTATGAGAAATGTATACAATTTATCGATTCAAACAAATGTTAAAATTTCTTGTGTTTAATTTTTATTTTAAATACAAATTTCAGTGAAATATAATAAGCCGCTAAAAGTTCATATTTGTTGAGTAGCAGCAGAAAAGTTAAATTATTAAATTAAATTTTTATTACACTGAAAATATTTTATCAAATTAAATTGTAACATGAGTCTGTATAAGCGGATGATGCTCAATTTCCTTTAGAAGACGCAAGCACTAACAAACGCTTGTTTCAACTAGACTGAGATATCGAAAAAAAGGTGCGAAAATGTGGAAGGTTTTGCTTCATAAAATTTTTATACAGTGTCATTAATATTTTGATAAATATGTATATAAATGGCAGCTCATTAAGCCGTAGTATAGGAAAAACTTTTTAAAAAAAGAAAAGCGTTGGTGTTATGTTTCTTTGGGAAAAAGTTTTAATTTAGTATTCGGTTACGAGTTTTTTTTTTAAATCTGGAACGTCCTTTAAACTTTTACTTATTACTGCAAATAAGCATAAAGAACCAAAAAATGCGGTTACTAAGCAAGCTAAAAAGGTCGGCACATAATATAATGTGGAAATTTTATATTTTGCAAATTCAATTTGTACACTCAATTAGTCCAATTAAAGATGTTTGATTCCAGTTATAAAAATTAAATCCATTTAAAAATTCCATAAAAATTATGCGCAAAACTGAATTATGTTTCTAATAAAGCTTGAAGCATTAAATTGACATAATCAAGGCGGAATACAAATAAGACATAAATGATAAAAATCATGCAAAATATTTGGTACAATATAAACAAACAAGGATATGTGTGGATTTGGGTAACCTTGAAAGTTAAGATGAAATATTTTAAAATGTGTTTCTTTTGATAAGAATTATTTATATAATAATTAGTGTATATTCGAGCACAAACCAGACCTTGAATTGTTTAAATTAAACTGGTACTCACTATCGCAAAAATTCTGCGGTTTGAATTTACTTCACATATTATATATGTTAATTACTCAGTAATATGTGAAATAAGACCTGATAAAAATAATTTCTTATATGCTTATATTTATAAATAAAATTTGTGCTTGCTAATTCGAGCAATATTTAGGCTTGAGGAAGAGTATCTAAGCTGGTTATGGTCACCAAGTAAAACTAATTTAAGTGAACAAGTATTAACTTCTCCAACAAGCAAGTAATACTACGACTTGAGCTTCTATTTTATGTACTTGATTAAATTATCAAAGTAAAGCGAAAGAGTATGATATGGTGCAAGCGAGACAGAGTAAAATAAACTCGATTCGACAGCAATTTGCGCAACAACTTTGACAATTATAAACAATTTAGCGCACACAAACTGTATAAACTTAATATAACATTTTATTATTTAAGCTTTATACACAAGCAAAATAAGCTTATCCTGCCAAATAAGGATTAGCTGTATAAGTATCGGATTCGGTTGTATCGGAAATAAACAAGTTAAAGTATAAAAAAATTAAATCGTTTTTCGCTCAATAAAAATTTCTTGCTTAATGTTTAAATTGGTTAAAAGTTTTATTCTCTGCTCGATTTTTAACTAACACTCTCAGCAGTTTACAGTCCACCCAGGTTTTCCAGAGCTGAAAACTATTTTAAAAAACAATCTTCAACAGTCTTGGAACACGATTTCTTGCAGCCCCAAACTGGGGCGCGAGATTGACTAATCCCAAGGAAAAGCAATTATATTACATGCTCTCCAATTGAAGTAATAATTTGCATTTTACTTCCCCTGAACGGCCTATTTACTGAACATCGGATCCAAGCAAATTTATAATTTTTGCAATTACACGAAATATTTCTCGAAATAAACTTTTGATGAACTCTTATCTGATCACTCTGCGTTTATGTTTAAACTTCTCGAGATGCTAATAATGAGTAACTCTTCGTATGAACTGATTTCCAAAAGTACAAATTGGCTTAAATACAAAAAAAATGCATAGGTGCGCATTTAGTCCTTATCACACAGATCACATGATCAAAGAGCTTCTCAACTCTGCTCTTCGGTTCTTAGTTAAAACCTTCAATGCAATTCATGTCCCAAAGATTACATCTCCAGGGCTTTTTTCATTCCATTCCACTGTGTTTGGACCAATACTGTATTAATTATGTATTAATTATATACCCACTAATCCGAGCCTAATAACATCAACGTTTGGCGACGACACTGCAATACTGTATCGCTCCCGAAGTCCATGTAAAGCGTTCATTAAAACGACTAGTTATGTCCAAGTTGCAAAGATTGTGACTAAATAATCCTTTTGACACCCTGTCGAAAAATTATATAAATATAATGGGTACTATTCCTTCAAATTCGAATCAATCATAATGGATATTATTACAGACAGCTGTTGGCATGTTGTTTAGATTGTTGGAACATACTTTATATTCAACAGTGGAAAGAAATGCCAGTTTTTTGACATTGCTGTAAGAATACCTGAATGTCTTCCCATTAACAAAGTTGAATCAAGAAGTCTACTAGGCTTGTTTATAAGTAATTAGCCATACTTCGAGTTATGAGAACGTCCAAAAAAATAAATCCACACTTGCCTTTTTATGTTGAGAGAAATGTATTTCCAAAGTTGAAAAAACTGAGGGATCGTGGGGTTCCAATGACTTAAAACATCTCATATCAAAATATAATGTATAAAAAAAAATTGGAAGCTGTTTTTGGACAAATTTCAGCGCAGTTCCAAAGAATATCTGCGTCGATGCATAAGCTTTGACGAAATTCACAATCATCATTATACACCAGAAGGCAAAGTATGTTTAAAACGATGGCTATTAGCAATCTCGAGTGATTCACCATCGCTTCTATCGGCAAGAAAGTTTATAGCGAGAGATTTTCTGGGATTCACAACGAATTATACTTAACACCTCAAACTTGGAATGCGTAAATCAACTGCAGACGTATATTATGCTGATTTTTTGGGTCGATTAAACGATGAACTCAGGAAACACCAACGACCTAATATTAAATGTATCCGAAATAGGACAAAAGCTTATATTAAGATTACACAAATCTATATAACTGGCAGAAAGAAGCAAGACAGACCATATAAAGTACATATGTGCATTTTGAATCAGCATTAAAAGATGTTTATCTGTCCGTATGAAAATCAAGGTCTTCGAGACTATAATTTATAGTTCCTATTATTATAGATTTTTAGATTCTACTATTCGTTTTTCACATAACTAGAATTCAATAAACACAATAACCAATCTCCTGCATTATTCGCACTTACCATGCTCCCCAACTTTTCAATCTTAATTTTTTTATGTTTTATTTATGACTTTAATAAACGATCCCGAGTCCAATCGGTCTCCTGCCTTCTATTTGGATTCGGTCTGGAAATGACAGATTTTCGCTTTGATTGTGGGTGTTTTGACGCTCGGAGTATAGTTCTGGATCACCAATTTAGTTTTCGAACTACAAACTACACCGAGTTAATAACCACATACTGAGCGCCTACGTTTTCATAGATGTTTAACGACGTTCTCACGACTCGATTCTACTTTCTGCGTCAGCCACCCATTCGCTCTCATCTGGAATTCAACAAAGTATTATATACACTCAATTTTGGGTCTACCTCCACATTTGGATAAGCTTTCGTTAATTCTTATAAAATATTCCATTTCGACTCATTTTCAGTTACCTTTTTTTGAAAACTTCTAGGGTAGCCCTTGTACATTGAATACAAATAGCACAGAACAGAGTCTCGCAGCAAATAAACAAAATGACAAGAGAGCAAGTGAACAAGTTTCGCAGGATCGCATGTTTGTGACATTTTAACAGCTTTCGGCACTGTTGACTTCGCCTATGATGCATGCAAGACGGTAGGACTTTATATCAGGAAATAGTGGACAGAAAAAAGAAAGTCCATATGTGCCAGTGTATGTGAGGGTAATTACAAATTATATCTTAAATACAAATTAAAAAATAATAATAAAGTAAATTGAATACCTCATGTGCCTTCGGATGATGATGCTGACAATTTTGGCTGTGGAAGATGTTGCTGCCGCTGCCCAGTGGCAACAATATGAGCAAACCGGCTGCCGCCAGATAACAAAGGAAACCAGAAACGTTCGGTGGCGGTCGCTTGGCCATACTTGAGCGCTTGTTGGTGGCGTGCACCGCGGGGTGGTTTTTTTGGCACATTATATATTTATATATATATCTGTATATATGTATTTTTACAATATACAGTGAAACAGCAGGATTATTAAAAGCACATACACAGCGGCGAGAATCGTTGCCTGATATGTAAAGGCGATTTATTTATAGCTTCCAAAGCGGTTTTAATTTATGTATTTAATTTTTGGTATTAAATAAAAAACATTTTGCACAACTATTTTTGTATTATATGCATTAATTAAATATGATAATACATATGTGAAAGGATTTTAAGCAGTGCACGCGTATATTTATTTTCGCCTTAAACAACATTCACTTTTATTTATTTATTTTGCAAAATTTTTAGCACTTTTTATTTAATATGTTTTCGCACAAATTACTTTGGTAAGTTTTATGTTTTAGTTTTTATTGCAAAAAGAAAAAAATAAATAAAATAAAAGAACTATGTATGTAGCTCAAAAGTTATTGGCCCCGGCGGCCGCAGCAGCTACGCTCAATCGCTCAATTTTAAGATTTAAGTTGGCTGGGTCGAGTGAAGTCGGGCCGGTTTGTTTTACTCTTGGCTTGTTTGTTTTGGACCAAAGTGAAGTGGGTGCGTCCGTCGCGTTTATATATTAACCCACTCACTCACTCACTCGCTCACACACTCCAGCGACGCCGATATGACGCTTTGCCTATTGTTGTTCTTGTTGTTGTTGTACTTGCAAACTAGGTTTTGGCATTGTTTTTCATTTTACTCGATTTAGATATTTTTTATTTGCCTTTCTGCTGCAGCAAATGTGCAATTTAAATGTCAAATTCTCATGAACTTCAATTACTTCTTATTTTCTTGCACAATTTATCGATATTTTGCACAATTATTTATTTGTATGCACAATATACCCGCACTAATTGGTTTATTTACTTCAACGTTTAACACTTTAATTTATTCAATTCAATATCGTGCAAAAGCCGGACACTTCGCATTTATTTACTACAGCATCGGCGGGTGTAAACAAACAAAAAATATATTTAACAAAACGCGTTATTCACCCCATTTCGTTCGGCGCATAAATGCCGAATGAAAAAGTAAATGAATGAATGTAGCAAGAAGCTGTTTACGCTCAGCTGTTTGAATGCCGACTCTTTTGCACACGTGTGCAGCGCATAAGTTTGTCGCAACTGCCTTGCAACTTAGTTTGCATGAGAAAGTCTTATGCTGCGGCTTGTAAGTGTGAAGGTGAACGATAGAAATTTACCCACCTCTATACATCACTAACAACAATTGCACATCGCCTTCTTCCACACGTCTGTACAGATATACGCGCAGCTGTTGTGGCAACGCTTCGCGTATTGGGAAGCCATGCAAAATAAAGTGTGGTGCAGATAAAATAAGCGCGTGCGATGTATTATTATTTCGAAAGAAGTTAATTCAAACATTTATTAACTTATGATAATATATTTCAATCGTTCTAGAATTAAATTAGTAGTTGAGACTCTTCTTAACGGATATTAACATTAAAATCTGATGTTGACGAGATAATGGCAACGTAAAACTATCCAACTGCGGTATTGACTAACTATTGATATGTCTTTTGATTACATCCTGAACTGATCCGCTAATTTCGCGCCTAAAGAAGCTTTATATGAAAGTGTTTCATTTATATTAGCTAAAGTTATTGTTATTGAGAGATGGGGTCGCTTGTAGAAGTTCACATTGCGAGAAAGTTGTTAACTGCCATTCACTTGAAAGTTGCCAACAATGATTCTTTTTGCAAATGGCCCAAGCCATTCCGGAGCAGTCCTAGTCGAATGCAAAAAACACGAAGTCTCTATCTATTACCGTTTCCGAGATCCTTTCGTTCATACAGACGGACATGTCTATATCGACTCCTCTATCACTGCTGACCATAATGGGGATAACTTTGGGGGGTCTCCGATTATTATTTCTACCTGTTACATACATTTGCACAAAACCAATAGGCTCTTGTACCTTCGGTACAGTGCCTAATGATGGCTATTGTAGAGGCACCGGACTAAAAGAAGGTCGATCCGGTTATTAAAAAGCTGAAAAATAAGAAAGCGGGAGGCTCTGATAGGCTGCCAGCACCAACTTTTATGCAAGATATGGTCCGATGAACGCATGCCCAATGACTGGAATCTCAGTGTTCTCTGTCCTATCTTTAAGAAAGGAGACACCCCGCTGCTTACGCCAACTACCGCGGAATAAGTCTCGTTTCTATTGGATATAAGACTCTGTCGCTCATATAGGCTGAAACCATACACGGATTCACTGAAGCGATTATATCAGATTGGTTTCAGACCAAAAAGGTCGACCAATGACCAAATATTTAAATTACGACAAATCTTGGAAAAGACCCGTGAGTTTAACATAAAAACACCACCTATTTGTCGACTATAAAGCCGCTTTCCACAAGCCGTTACTATCGAAGTTTTTCGACGCCCTGTCTGCAATAGGTAGCCCGGCAAAGATCGCTCGTCGATTTGATACCAAGGGAGGGTTCAGGCAGGGTCTTGTGCTTCTGTGCGATTTTTTCAATTTGCTGATGTAATATATTTTACGACAGTTCCCGCACATGCAGAATATCTTGGATTCGATGTTCCAAAAAGAAGTGGGGCTGCTTGCGTTCGCTGAAGATATTTATATCATCGATATACAAGACTGGCGAGTCAGCATGGGTCTAGACCTAGATGTCTAGGTCTCGACGGGCGAAAATGAAGATCTACAAGACGCTGATACTCCCAGTCCAACTGTGCTACTGTACGGCGCAGAGGCATGGATTGATTGCCGTGATTCAGACGAAATGGTGTTTGAAGTCTTTAAGAGAAAGATTCTCCACAGAATTTTTGGTCCTATTAGAGTCGGCGATGAGTTTAGGTATGAACCGCGAGTTTTTTGGGCTGGTCACCTCATTCGAATGGATGAAAGAGCTCCAGCACGAATGGTGTACATGGGGGCCCAAAGTTGATCGGTGATCGACGAAAATGTGGACGACCGGGCATGCGTTGGAATGGCATGCTAGGTATGGAGAGATCTCAGCATACTTGGCAATACCGCCAGCGCGCTCAGGACTACAGCAACTTGTGCGCCTTTCAAAGTTATCCCGTTTTCACTTTCTTTTGTATTTTGCGATTTCAATAAAATATTCATCAGAATTATTAAACTTCTTTGTGTTTGGTGTCATTTTAAGTGCAAATTTGTATAGATTTGACGCATGGTACGATACGATATCGCAAAACGCAAAAGTAACCAAACACGGGAGGATACCTGATTGTATTTTCCGTTCCGTCTTATCTTTAAAACTGTTATTCAGGAGCGGCTAACTTAAAGAAATATTACAAATCATAGCCATGTAATGTTGCAAGTGATTTTTTTTTGTGAACCATACTTTAAGTTCATGTGCTCGCGTGAAAAATATGGTCATGCTTTCAAAAATGAATGATTAACGGTGTTTAAAAAAAAATTTTATAAAATACATCGCAAAGTAGCATATAAGATTTATTTTTTAACTACCGAACCTTGTGTATGTGGCTATATTCCTTTCAAAGGCGTGACACAATCTGCAAAATGCACAGAATTAGGCACGGTGGGGACTTTAATTTGAAATACACATATTATGAATTTTATTCAAGCCATAGAAACGTATAAAACACAATAGTTGCATTCGTTATGCCCAACGCACACACACACACACATTCAAATAAACTACTGCAAAGCAATACGCCGGAAATGATTGTTTAAGGGTCCTTCATCCGAATAACCGGCAATTTCTTGTGGTACAATGCCGGACTCCTCAATCGAAGTGCAAGGACGACACATGCATTCCAATGGTGCTTTGGTGAGCACCTTTTTAAATTTGCGTTCGCCATGTTTTGCCTTCGGGCAGAAAAGCGATACAGCAGCCTCGCGTTCTCCGGATTCCTGGCAACACATGCAGGAGCGTTCCATTTGCCAGATTTTGCTACCAGACACCTAAGTAGTAAATGCAATAAAATATTTTAATGAACTTAAACGATTATGTATGCAACAGCACCTGTATATAGCTGGCGCAGCGGCCAACACAAGCGAACGAGGGTATCGGCTTAGGTACACAGCCTGGATATTGAAGTACATGTATGACGGGTGTAACCTGACAGTCATCACCAATATGCGAAATATCTAAAATTATTTGTTTATATTAATCATAAAATAAATACGTAATATAAATTTTTTACCATTCTCCGTTGCCGCTGCAGCATTATCTGCTTGTGCTGTGCAACTGCTCAACAGATTTGATATTATACAATAGGAAAAAATTAAAATATACATTTTTCTGAGTCCACTTCTAAGCTTGTTACGCAACATATTTTGTTTTTTTATTTTTTTTTTTTGCCGTCTACTTATGCTAAATAGGAGTTTCAACCAACAAATAAGATTGCTGCAATGGCGGCGTAGACATTTTATACTTGCTCGCAGTCTAAAATGCTTTCGCTCAAGTTCCATGCGCTACTAATGGACGCCATGTTTCTTCTGATGGCTGGAAATTATGAGCTAATGGCTGCGCGTTAATAATTTTGTAAGCAATATATAAGCAATATTGTATCTAAAACAAGCAATTGCTGCTTTGTGTACAAGTATTTTTGCCTAGTAATTGCGTACATGAAAATGGCATTTGCGTGTGTTGGCAACCCTGCTGTGTAACAGTAGCATAAATATCAATTGAACTACTGGGGTTTTCAAGAGGTCAAAATACTTGTTGCTCCTTTTTAGCAGTGTATCTTTTAAATTCATAATTAAATATATAAATATTATAATAAAGACTAAGGGTACCAGCCAAGCTTTGCCGTGCTCAGTAAAAAATATTGATATAAATATTGTGTATACAAGTATTTATGTACATATGTATGTTCTTCATAGACATCTCACCGTTACCACTTTTTCAATGAATCTTACACATCGCGGTCCCACTAACAAATAAACAAAATTTCATCACTTTTCCTCAAATGGATGAAAAGATTATATTATATTTGGTTTATCGCATGTGTAGGGGTGAGGCATAGCACCTCCGATTTTGACCAAACTTAACCAGATTACTTTCTGGACCTACCCGAATTACAATATTTTTCAAAGCAATACAAATATTTTTATTTTTTTTTATTTTTTAGCGATTATATCACAAATGTCTTCCAAATCACGCCAAACATGTCCACTTTGTGCTCTTCTATACGACGAACGCGCCACTACATTGATAACCAAAGAGCGAATTGCCTCTGTAGTAGCCCATTTATGGTTTGGTGACTACGTGACTTGCAATTGGTGGAGTTACACCTGGCTTATTTCCACGTTATTTCCAAAACTTCGGAACATCGTTTGTGGAAAAAGTCTGGGAATTAGGAAAGCAATTCGTTGTTGATAAAATTCAGCCTGTGATGCTCAAAGACTCTACAAATGCCACCAATCCAATGAGTGACGAAAACACCAACACACCAGCCGACTTGGAGCGAATGTTTAATACAATATCATATTGCAAAGGTGCCTCCTTCATTCTTTTCGAAAAAAAACTTCATTACAAGACTTTTTTTCTAAAACATTTCATTTTTCTAGCGGACTTTCGCATACCAAACCACAAGATTTGCTCAAACATTGGAAATCGAAATGGCCGACAGCTATAAAATGCCGAACTATCGAACAATTTGGATATCCGCTTATCATAGCCAATCTTGTGAATGATGGCAAATTAGTTGAATTTAGCCAAAAGCGTTTCCTTTTGAAGAAAATCGATGGTTCAGATAAAAAAACCGGTCTACACAGTGCCCATAGCCTACACTACCAGCATAGAAAATGACTTCACTAATACTACACCAAAATGTTTGTTGAATGTTTGCAACGAATTCCAAATTGATGGTCCAGTAGATCAAATAAAAATTTGTTGAAGTTTTTTTTTTATAGTAGAAGTGAAAGCCTAGCTAATAGATCTGTTGGATGATGGCTTTCCATTAGAGGAAGTCGGTGAACACTTTCGTTGGAGAAATTTCTTGTAGCTCTACACAGCGTGTAGCTGGTTTCGGATGTGGGTTATTAAGATATTTTTCGACTTAGCGCTTTGTTGTCTTTTAATAGTTTTGTTGAGTTAGGTCTGAGCCAGGCTAACAACTTAAGAAAGCATGCTCGTTTTGTCGTTTAATTTAGATTTTATTTATACGTTAAAATGTGTTTAGTTATAGTTTTACATTTATTATTCGCTACCGCGTGAGTAAGCGAGCGAGCAAAAGAGCAAGGGACAAGGAGCAAAGCTTCAAAAATAATATGTCGCCTTCGCAGTCTGTACTTAACTAACATGCAGCAGCAGCTGCATGTCCTATATATAGCCCTAAAATGTTGGAATATATTTTCCCGCCTTTTTGTACATAAGTAGCGTTTTAGCTTATAGATAATTTGCGGTATTTTATGTTTTGGAATAAAATAATTATGAGAGAGTACAAGTAGTTGTATTCACAGTGGAGCTTCGCTAAACGGCGGCAACAAGTTTGTTCTATCAGCCATCGAATTGATGAAGGGGTGAAATAGGTCTTTGATCTATTCTTATGTTGTTTAAAATATATTATAGAGCTTTCTATGCCGTCAGTTGTATGAAGTGTTATTTATGCTAAGCTGCGTAGGATTCCGAATACATAGTTGAATTTTTTTTTTACATATTGGTATTTCCGGAGAGGTTTTAGAGATTGACCCTAAATGAAGGTTTTATTTTTGTATTGAATAATCGCAGAAACTACTTGACTGATTTCAAAAAAATTTCATCACTAGAATACAACCATATATAGGCTACATTTGTTTAAAATCGGAGGGGCGGTGCCCCACCCCCCATATAAACGATACACATAAATAATCGAGAAATCACAATTTCCTAGATTTTCCATATAAATAATAGACATCCTAATTTAACTTCTTTCACATAAAATTTCGATAAACGATTTCGATTTAAGCTGCAGAGGGTCAATATGGGTTAATTTTCAGTTATTATTTCAGCAAAGAAGAACAAAAAACAGAGCAAGCGAGAGTTAGTTACTTCTATTTATTTATTAAATTTTGTTATTGTAATCAATGACCAAATTTTGCATATATTTTTGCTTACTTTACTTTTTCGATCGCGTTTGCATTAGAAATTAGTTTCATTTCGTCTTCGCGGCCTAACACTTCGACATAATTTCGTTGTTTTGTGTGTTGTTGTTGTTGTTTTTTTTCTATGCGACAACGTTCGCGTTGTTGTTGTTTTAATTTGTTTATAACTAATTGACAATTAATAATAATAGTTATTCGTGCGATCAGTGAGCAAATTTGTGCAAATTGTGAACATTTTGAAGAAGTGAACTTAACAAAATAAATTAAACATTAATTAAATTTAATTTAATATATAATAAAGTATTTTTTTTTAATTGGAAGCAACTTGCTGCATTAATATTTGGTGCGTATAAGAAGTAACACATTTTGGCGCATTAATACTGTAAATATTAAATATTTATATGTGACAAATATGTATGTATGAACGGGTAGCACCCTATATATAAATAAAAATGTCTTAAGAACAGCTGGATCGATAGCTATTATTTAATATTTTAAATTCTAAATAAATTTGAAATTATTTTTAGGCCCTGTACCGAAGGTACAAGAGCCTATTGGTTTTGTGCAAATGTATGTAACAGGAAGAACTAATTGTCGGAGACCCCCCAAAGTTACCCCCATTATGGTCAGGAGTGATAGAGGAGTCGATATAGCCATGTCCGTCTGTCCGTCTGTCCGTCCGTCCGTCCGTCTGTATGAACGAAAGGATCTCGGAAACGGTAATAGATAGAGACTTCGTGTTTTTTGCATTCAACTAGGACTGCTCCGGAATTTCACAAGTTTATTTTAAAATTTTGCCCCTCCCCCCCCTTCCCCATAAAATCACCCCTTAGGGTAAAAATTTCTTCGGCACAAAAAAAAATTAGTATACCAGTATAAAGTTAACGTCCTTCTAAACCAAAATCAAAAAAGTTCATCAAAATCGGATAATAAATGACGATTTTATAAGCAATTGAATTTGAACGACCCCCCTCTTCTTTTCATTCATATTCGCGCAGTGAGAAGTGGTCATGTGTTTGGTCATAAGCTCGGGAAACATTTAATGTGTTTGTTAGGCGACCTGAACTGGTACAGGGCCTCTTACAGTCGGTTACGCCTGACTGTATTTTCTTACTTGTTTCTATAAAGTTTTTTAAATGAACTGAAATCAGCAACTATGTCTTGTCACTGATGTTAATTAGAGATCCATGAATTTTTTATGTCAAAATTAGGCTTTAATTTTATGGAACGTCGGTGACAAATATCCTAACAGTGTTTGAAATTTGTCAACTCATTCTCCAAAAATGTTCTACCTTCTGAAAAATTTATTGGCAAAAATTGTTCAAGAGCTTCCTTTTCACTACAAAGCGAAATTTAGGTGAAAATCTGGTCTGCCTAAGTGATCTTTATGATTTTGCGGTCGCTGATTACGATCCCTGTGTCCCTATGATCAAAAACCCTAATTTGAAATATCTATTTTTTTTTGACCCGGCGTTCAGATTGACCTTCTTCATAAATCGATCTTTCAAGGTCAATTAAATTAAATATATATTATTTAACTTTGACGCTCAAATCCTTCAAAAGCTATAAACGTAATAAAATAACCTACATGAATCCAAATAGATATATATTCGAAATACAGATTTGAGGATATAATCAACTGCTACGACAAAATTTTGGTTTGTTTGTGCGCGCATCACGTGAAAGCCATAAATTTAAATCAAAATTAAATAACTGTAAGATAAGAAGCTTTATTTTGAGTAACATTTAGCGTTTATTTCATCAAAATCGATCTGCAAAGTCAAAAGATATTAATGATAAAATATAAATTAAATTTCTAAACTTAAAAATTGCTAAATACTTAACAAACTGTTTGCTAGCACTTTTCAGCACGCAGTTCAATTGCCTCAAACTATATATCCTATCAATATTATAAATGCAAAAGTTTTTTAGGATGTACATATGTATGGATCTATTTATGTTTGGATGTTTCTCTCATATGCCTAAGCCGTTCGAACAATTGGTATGAATTTTCGTATAGAGATATATGGTACGAAGAAAAAGAAAATAGGCTACTTTATGACAAAATGAAAAACAAATTTGGTATATCTTGGCTTCGATTTGAGATATGGAGTGAAATTCGAAAGATATGTTGATGGGATCAGCTGAAGTAATCCTAATAAGTTTGGTAAAAAATTCAGGGGGGGGGGGGGTGAAGTTGGGGGTGTATTCCACGCCCATGACACAAGCGATAAACAAAATTCGTTCTGTCTTTGAATCCATTTGAGGTACAAGGAGGGGTCCACCCCTGCAAGCGATAAAAAAAATGTATCATATTTTCATGGTATGTACATGGTATACCATGGACGGAATCGGAAGAAGTATGACCCATTGGATAATTGTGAAAGATTATTATGAACGGGCGTAGACGCGGGTTAAGCTAGTATAGATATATAAATTATTGTTTGTATGACCTTTATGGGTTACTATACCATTCAGGGTATTGTAATGGGAAGGAGAATGTAACTGATCGGCCAGAACACAAAGGGTTGCGTAGTCAGCTAAACATGCCATGTTAAATTAAATATTGTTAAATTTTACTTGAAATATTTCTTTCTCGATAAATAGGGGCGTAGCAACGCAAGTCGGCGCCACTAGTTAACAATAATATTTTGCATTACATACTTCTTTTTACAAGTTTTAATTATTTGCTAATCGAACACGTGCCGATCCCATCCAGTCTATACTTAAACTTTGGTAACTCAAATTTCTATAATTTCTGAGCGCGACTAACTCGTTAGCTAGAATGGTTTTGTTAGGCTGCACACGACATATAAATATTTATTTAATATTAATTTTTAAATTATTTTTTCAATTATCTTACTTATTTAGTTATATCGTAAATATCTGGTTACATAATTATTCTAAATTGAAAGAGAACTGCATTAACAACTACAACAAAAAAATGTTTAAAATTTTGTTTGTTTTTACATTCTTCAATTCAATTATAAATAATTTGCTATGCTACTTCTAAGTCGAGTGCGGGGTGGAAACACCTAACGAAAATCGAGAACACTTATTTAATTTTACGCTAATCTTATCGGTTAGCTATATATGTAATTTGCAATAGAGCAAAACAATTTCGGGGAATTTTGTGCATTCAAATCTTAAACAATTTCCGAACTGAATTTCAGTTTCGATCGAAGCGTTCGTCGATCATGGTCAGCAACGGAACGCGCTTACTTGCGCTGCTAGCGCTAATCGGTTTTATTAGCGCCGACATAGAGTTAGTTTATCGTCTGGATAAGTCGGTTGTTCCGGTATCTTATGATATAACAATTAAGCCATATATGCTGGCTGAAGATGGTGACAAACAGTTCACATTCGACGGTCTAGTAACAATTGTACTCAGAGCGGTTGTTGCCAATGTGCGTGAAATAACGCTGCACAAAGATTACATCGACATCAAGAGCACCGAGTTCTACGACGCCAGTGGACAGCTGCTGCAAAATATTGACAGCGATTTACTTTTGTACGAGAATGAAACGGATAAGTTAACAGTGCCACTTGATGCAAGCCTCACTCCGAATGTGGATTATCAGTTACGCTTTAGCTATGTGGGTCAGATGCGCGATGGTATGGCGGGTTTTTATCGTGCGAACTATACTGATATCGACGGCAATCTAAAGTGAGTGTAAATATAAAATTAATTAATTTCGTTCTGTTAAAATTTTTCCAAACTTTTTATTTTATTTTTTTTTTTGTATGCAGATGGATTGGTCTTACACAGGCGCAACGCATTGATGCACGCGTAATATTTCCCTGTTTCGATGAACCTAATTTCAAAGCTAAATTTCAGTTTCACATAAATCGTCCAAAGACCTATAATGCCATAACTAATACACGGCTTATCAACAGTGTTGCTGTTGAGTATGTATCTATTAGCTTTTTTTTTATAAGCGCAACGATAAGGCTTAATTAATGTTCTTTTTTTTTAATATTTTTTAGCAACGATCGTTATCTTGATCACTTCGAAGTGACTCCAATAATGTCAACTTATCTGATTGCATTCTTTGTTTCCGAATATACGAAGCGTGGCGATAATAATTACGCACTCTTCTCACGTGCCGAATATTACAATTATACCGAACTGAGCTATAATGTTGGTTTGAAGGCTGTTGATGCTTTCGGTGTGTTGTTCAAGCAACCCTACAAGGACTTGGGTAATACAATTCTACAGTTTGCAAGCTCACCGAAATTTCCGCATAATGGCATGGAGGACTGGGGTCTGGTGCTCTATAGGTCTGTATTTGAAATATGTTTAAAAATATATTAGAAAAAAATTTAATATTATACGCTTACACAGTGATGCAGTGCTTGTCAAGCTGCCTGGCTATACGGATGGTATTTACGATCGGGAATTTACTGCGCGCGTTGTTGTACACGAAGTTTCACATATGTGGTTCGGTAATAGTGTCACATTGGATTGGTGGAGCTTTTTTTGGCTCAATGAGGCATTTGCACGTTATTATGAGTACTTTATGACGCATCAGGTGAGTAGAGCTTGTCATAAAAAATGTTCTTGGAAAAATGACATTTTGAATAGCCGTAAATATTTATTATTTTTTTAATCCTGCCATGAACTCAAAAGTTCTTACAGACGTTCTAATTGAACTAACTAATTGAACATAACATAGAAAAAGTAAACAAGAAAACATGCTAATTTCGGTTAAAACAAAGACCAGTTGATCTTTACACTTGCACTGAATTATTTAAAAACCATACATAATCGATTAAACAAAATTTAGTACATTTAAGTGGTGCTTGAACTTTAGACAGCGCAAATTTTTATCAATCAATATATCAGCTATTATTAAGCAAACTCAATAATATAATAATTTAATTGAAATCAGATTTTTTTATGTAACGGGTGCGCCATATCGAGCTTCGGTATGAAAATATTGAATAGCTTTGGAAAAAAACAAAAATTCATGGAAAATGTTTTATGTTTATTTAGATTGATCCTTTACAATTCATTTGAGTTAATTTTTGAATACAATATCGACCAAATGGCCACCTTTGTTCTTGATGGCAAAAAGTGTCCTTTCTCGAGCATATCGGCCGATATATTGGCCATTTCGGTGCGAATACTCTTCTTGAGCTCTGTGATGGTCTTGCGCTTGCTCATGTACACTTTGCTCTTCAGATAACCCCACAAAAAGAAGTCCGGCGGGGTCAAAAAACAAAAAGGGTGAAATGCGCTTCGTCGGTCATCAAAATTTCATGCCAAAAATTCGCCAATTTTCGATAAAGAAAGTCACCACATCGACACGTTCTTTTGGTGTTAAGTTATTCGTGGCTCAAATTGTACTGAATTGACGTTTCCAAAACGTACCTACACAAGGCAATCGCTTTACGAACGTCAAAGCTATTCAGTGTTTCTCTACCGAAGCTCGATATGGCGCACCCTGTAGTTAGCCAATTTCAATTATTTATTTTTCAAATGTTTAGGATGCAGATATTCCAGGTGCATATCCGTGTCTTTATATCGTTTGCGGGTTCTTTCCGAGGCTTCCTTTATTAGGCCCTGTAACGAAGGTACAAGAGCCTATTGGGTTTGTGCAAATGTATGTAACAGGTAGAAATAATGGTCGGAGACCCCCCAAAGTTACCCCCATTATGGTCAGGAGTGATAGAGGAGTCGATATAGCCATGTCCGTCTGTCCGTCTGTCCGTCCGTCCGTCTGTCCGTCTGTATGAACGAAAGGATCTCGGAAACGGTAATAGATAGAGACTTCGTGTTTTTTGCATTCGACTAGGATTGCTCCGGAATTTCACAAGTTTATTTTCCCCATAAAATCACCCCTTAGGGTGAAAATTTCTTCGGCACAAAAAAAATTGAGTGTACCAATATAGAGATAACGTCTCTCTAAGCAAAAATCCAAAAAGTTCATCAAAATCGGATAATAAATGGCGATTTTATAAGCAATTGAATTTGAACAACCCCCCTTTTCTTTTCATTCATATTCGCGCAGTGAGAAGTGGTCATGTGTTTGGTCATAAGCTCGGGAAACATTTAATATGTTTGTTAGGCGACCTGAACTGGTACAGGGCCTCTTACAGTCGGTTACGCCCGACTGTATTTCCTTACTTGTTTTTTCATTGATATGAGCACAGCGCACCAACCCCTAATTAAGGGACAGTTAGAACACCTTCGAAGACGTGTCCTAACGGACTAGTACAAGATTCATTATTGGCCATTACCAAGTGCATGGCAGTCAATGACTTTTCCCACAATGTGAACATCTGCATACGACTCCATATCTCAAGAATATATTTTTAATTTGTACAAACTTGAACTACAAATGCCAGGAAACTCAATAACAATTATAGAACCTGCCTTTAGGCTATTTATTTTTAGGCGGAAAATCAAAGCATTCTATGAACTTGTTTTGCCATATTTAACAATCTTCACATGCATTATGCTTCTTTGCAGCTATATCCTGAATATCAGCTGGATCAATTGTTTATTGTCAATCAAATACATACTATATTCGGTACAGACGCAATACCCAGTACACAACCATTGACTAGTCTCGAGGACAAAGTAAATACGCCCGATGATATTGCTCACAAGTTTAGCGGCATAGCATACGCGAAGGGTGCATCCATAATACGCATGCTGCGCAACCTTATGGGCGGCAATAATTTCGACGCTGCAATTGTTGCATATTTGAAGCAAAAGTAAGTTCAGCCAACACACACACACACACAAACAATTAATACATACTAAAAATCGTTTAATTTCAGTCATCTTAAGAATGTTGTACCAGCAGATTTCTTTGTACATTTGAAGGAACATTGGCCTGCTGACCAAAATGTCAATTTGGATAAATTGTTCCACGATTGGACCGAGCAGGAAGGCTATCCCATGGTCATAGTAAATGCCAGCGATGACCTAGAATATATAACACTAACTCAAAGACGTTTTGTAAACACTCAATTGTACTACTGTGAAGCCTTCGTGCTGTACACTATACCAATTACATATGCCTCCAATGTGCAGCGCGATTTTAATAATCTTACACCACAACTCTATTTCAACAAAACCAATACGGAACTTCAAATAAAACTCGGCTCGAATTACAAATGGATTGTGTTGAATAAGCTGCAGTCAAATTACTATCGTGTCTTTTACGATAAGTTGCTGTTGCAGCGTTTGCAGGAAGCGCTCGCGGTACCCGATCACAATGGCATTCCCGCGGAGAATCGCGCACAAATCGTAGATGATCTGTTTAATTTTGCGCGCCTTGGTTACGTAGACTACGCCGATGTTTTAATGTTTATAGAGTATTTGGCCGAGGAAACGGATTATATACCCTGGCACGCAGCATATGCGGGTCTAAAACGTGTTGTAGTGGGTCTAACAGTTGAGCAGCTAAAGGACTTTTCGAAATTCCTCAGTGATATAACACGTAAAGTCTATGCGAAATTGGGTTTTGAAAGCGATAAGGATACTGTATTGGATGTGTACAATCGCAACAAACTTATAGCTTGGTTGTGCAGATATGCACATGCCGAATGCAACCGACAGGCACCTTTGCATCTGGAGCAGTTTATAAGCAGTGGTGAGAAGCCGTTGCCCGATTTCCGGGAGACGCTCTACTGCAGCGCCGCACGTAGTCATCTATATGGAAATCTTATGGAATGGTATCAGAGCGAAAAGATCGAAAGTGAACGCACTAAACTGTGGCGTGCGGCAAGTTGCACCAAAAATTATAAACTACATTATGAACAGGCCATACTGAGCAACAGTACTTCGGTGGACAGAAAGTTGAGCGGCATAGCGCAGTTATATGTCGAGAATCCAGAAAATGTGACGCCACTGTTCGAGTTACTGACCGAAGATATAGAACGTTTGGCCGATGCGTAAGATAATCAAATTAAAAAATACAAAGAATTGGTTTTTAATTATATCCATACAAATTTTTTTATAGGCTCGGCAGTTGGTCCTCAGCGGCGTACGTAATTCATGACATTTCCGATTACTTCACTACAGACGAGCAGCTCGAGTTACTTAAAGATTTCATTGAAACTAAAGGCGAACTATTTGGAACTTCACAAGGAATACTACAAAATTCAGCGGCATCTGTCAAATCGAATTTAGTTTGGGCTGAGAAATATTTGAGCAAAACAGTTATTTATTTGCAAAATCGTAATGGCGCCGCTCTGCCCAAAGTGACCCAATTGATGCTAACAGTTCTATTATTCGTATTGGGATGTTTGTATTAATTGAATAGTTTATTCAATTAAACGTATTTTATATTAATATAAATATAAATATACGAAGAGCAGATTTCGGTTCCAATATTATTTAATATTAATTTCATTTTAATATTATTCAATATTAATTTAATTTTAATATTATTTAATATTATATAGTAGCCGGTTTGCATAGGAACTCATCAATCAGACGGACAAGGAATCGATCAAAACAATAATATATATGTATATCCTTTTAATACATTTTACTAAGCAGACAAACAAAATTATTTTTTGTTAAAAAAAAAAAAAAAACAAGCAAGAACTCTGTACTCGAGTGGGCTCGAATACGAGATACCCTGAAATAGTAAGAAAATTTTACATTAAATTTATGTATTTAAATATCGTGCGCTCGATACTCACTCGATTCTTCAAAAATATGTTAATATTTTAATGTAAATCGATAAATCTACTTCATGCAGTTTACTCATCCTGACCATAGTTCAATTATTGTTATTAAAATCATTTCATTTTGACCAATACCATGTAACCGAAACAAATAAAGAGAAATAAAGAACAATAAACTTAATAAACTTTAAATGTTGAGCAGATTCACAAACAGCGACCGTAAGTAGTTCTGCTGGATTCTTCCCAATTTGAAAAATAAGCAGCTAGAACAATCGCCATCGGAATCATGATAAAAGTAGTTAAGACATTGATTCCACCGCTGTAATTGGAAGTTACCAAAAAAGTTTTAAAAAATGGTCTAATTTGGTATAACTTTGCGTCGGACCACTTCAGATTCACACGATCATCTTTGATTGAACGTAGTAAAATCGTTCTTTTGATCCTTAGTGTCAAAGCGTGAGGAGATATTGAAAATGACAGAAAACAGTTTTCGCACGATTTTTTTCTGTCAATAAACAACAACTGCTTCCTCTTTTCCGCCCGAGCGATTTTTGACAGTAAATAAACTACAGCCGTTATATCGCTGGCTTGGCAGCACTGTCCCACTTAAGGTCTCAGTGCACGATCGGAGCGAGGGTTTGGGATGTCTTTGGTATTTTATTTTTATTTAATTAATATTTTAATTACCTTCGCTAACATATATTGAGTACTTTCTTGTACGCCTTTCAGATCTGTATTTGGCCAAAATTTATCTATATTTTTGCTGTAAAGCCAACCAGCCAACCTCCCGTTTATGTATTTTTGCGATGATTTTGAATCGGAGTGCTATGAGTTAGTCTTCAACGTTAATCCTTCAAAGTGATTACATAAACAATTAATTATACTTTGTTTTTTTATATTCGATTCTAAATCAGTTAAATTAATAACCATAAAACATTGAAAACAAATTGAAATAGTTGCGTTAAGGCACTTTTTTTAATTATAAAACGCTCGTCGATATTTTCCATTTTTATACTCTTTAATTTAACAAAATTAGAAATAGCGCCACTAGAACCATGGTACAAGTAGTTAAGCTGACCAATGTACTGCTGCCATTACGTGATGCCAAATAAGTTCTGAAGGTGCCCAATTTGGCGTCAGCCCACGCAAGGTTATTTTTCACATTCGTCTCCGCTGTCTTCAATGAGGTGCCGAATTTGGCGCTGTTCTTCTGGTTGAACGCAATTAAATCGTTTTCTTGCTCCTTAGTAGTGAAGCGATCTGCTATATTGGAAATGACCGTTGCAACGGCCGAGTAACCACCCATACTGGAATATGGAATAAAATTGCACAACTTTTAAGATATTTTCTATACAAGACACTTGAATGTGCTTTCTACTCACGCTTTAGACAATTCCTCGAATTTGTCTGTGACCAATTTGAAAACCGGTGAAATGTTCTCGACATTCTCAGTGTACAATGTGGTTAATACAGCCGATTTATCCTGTTTGCGTATTTCATCAGAAAGCACCAAATTGAACACCCTTTCAATCAGTTCCTGGCGCTTCACACAGCCGAATGAGGTCTGTAGTAGTGTCTCTTCGTTGGCAATTGTTTCATTCTTAAATTTGTTGTATAACACGTCGAACTCATTGGTGCCACCCTCGCGTAGACCAACGCAGTATATAACAGATCGAATGTTCTTCGGTACTGGTTTACTGCTCAATGAATTGAAGTAGGTTTTCGCCTTCGAAGTACAATCGGAATTGCCGTATCTGCAGTTCCAGGACAATGTCTTGGTGCGCAGATAAATATCCAAAGTGCCATCGCTGGACTTCTCCTCGAAGCCAAGTTGATTGTATGCCTTCGTAGTTAGCTCTCGAATATAATTTCCAAAGTGTGCGGTGTCGTTGCCCAATCGAATGGACAAGTAATTGAAACCGTTGAAGGCAGATGTCCAGGGTAAGTAATTTATTTCGGTTTCTAGATATTCCAAAATTTTGAGTGTGAGATCGTAGCTAATATCGCTAGCGCGTGCCAAATTAAGTAGATCATCGACAATTTGTGCACGATTGAGCTCATGAATATTGCTCCAGTTGGCTGCAGCGAGCGCTGCGTGAATGGCATTCCAATTTTTCTCTGTGTAGTTCACGCGATAGTAACCGGTTTCCTGTATATTGGCAATGATCCATGTGGCAGTTGCGGCAAGTGTCTCATTATATGTTCCAGTGTTGGGTAGCACAAACTTTGGTGTAGTATTAATGAAGTCCTTATCCACGCTTGTGGTATAGGTTATGGGCACTGTGTAGACAAGTTTTGCATCTGATCCATCGTCTTTGTTTAACAAAAAACGTTTTTGACTGAACGTAACAGACTTGCCATCGTCCGCAAGATGGGCTGTGACAACCGGATAGCCAACTTGTTCTGTGAAGCTTGTGAAGATAGCATCTGCATGCGGTTTTGTGCTTGCTGGCCAGTTATCCTTCCAATAGTTAAGCAAATCTTGTGGTTTGGTGTTTAAATATGCGCTAAGAAAGAAATCTGTTCAAATATGTTTTATGCAAAGCTTTTCAATTCTTTACTTACTTATTTTTCAAGTATTGTTGCAGTGATTTCTGGAAATTAGCTTCTCCCAAAGTGTGCGCAATCATGCGAATGAAGGATGCACCTTTGCTATAGGATATACTGTTGAACATGCGGCTGAGTTCAGCCGGAGTATTTGTATTTTCGTCAGTCATGGGGTTTGTGTTATTGGTAGAATCCATGTTCATTACAGTTTGAACCTGCTCTACAACGAACTGTTTATCCATTTCGAGGAAAGATTCCACCATATGTGTGCCGAACGATTGGAAATAACGTGCGAAACCCTCGTTTAACCAAGCGTAGCTCCACCAATCGCAAGTCACATAATCACCGAACCACATATGTGCCTGCTCATGAGTTATCAAGGCGGCCATATACTGTTTACTACTTATTGGCGTAGAACTTTCTTCGTACAGCAGACCACGTTCTCTGTAAGTCAGAAGACCCCAGTTTTCCATGGCATTCGAATTAAAATCGGGTATGGCTGCCATTTGCATTTTTTCAATGCCCAAATTTTTGTATGGCAGCGCGAAATAATCGTCCAAGGCTGCCAACAATTTTTGTCCGACATCATGAGTGTATTCGGATTGGTCGTAGAATTCTGGGCGTGCTATAATACCGAAATCTTGCGTGGTGTTTCTTTCATTGAAGTCTGATACAATAAAGGCAAGTAAGTACGTGGACATCTTGGGTGTTGTTTTGTAGATATCAATGAAAGAATCGCTGCAAAGAACGCCTTAAATGTCATATTTTGATTTATAATTTTTGAACAGAAATTACCCATTGGCAAGTGAATCGACCAAGCGTGTATTACTAAAAGTCTTCAAAGTCTTTGGTCGCACGAGCGTCACATTAAATGTCGCCTTGAAATTTGGCTCATCAAAGCAGGGAAATGCGCGTCTGGCATGATTTGTTTGGAACTGTGTTGCAGCCAACCATCTAAGTAAGAAGTAAAATGTTTTTATGTAATTAGTAGCGAAGCGATTTTAATTCAGAAACAAAAAATACTTTTTCTCATTGTTGGCATTGACATAAGAGCTGCGATAGAAGCCACGCATGTCATCGTCCAGTACACCAGTGAAGACAAAGTGCAAAATGTACGCGGTATTCATTTGTAGTTCCTCATTCAGATCAATATCCCAGATGTCTGTTATATTATTTATCAAATCCGATTGAAAACTTAACTTTCTTGCTGCATTGCTTTTGAGCCAATACTCTTTCACGGAATAGTCCAAATATTTCGAGTGCAGTGAAATGGATTTGGTGTTAACACTTGACACAATTTCAATGAAAACTTCTCCATCGAAAGTAAATCGTTTGTTCTCCGGATCACTCGCCAGTAGGTATGGCGTTAAAAGTATGTCATAACTCGTAGGCAAAACTGTTTTCGGTAGACGATAACCCACTGTGGCAGCAGATTGCGTTGGTGGCGCAGTTTCTTCAAGTGGTGCTGCATTAGCGAAGCACAGACATGCTGTCCAAAGGATCGCAAGCGAAACGATCATCGTTATTTACTTAGTTATCCTACTTAAAGGTGTTCTTTGTGCGCTAAATAGACTATACTGAAGCAAGCGCCGTATATCTATGAGCATGACGTGTTCTAAGCCGACTGCGGGTATTTTTTCTTGCCTTTGGTATTTATCAAACCGCTTTATCATATTTTCATTGAAGTTTTATAGGTCAAATTAAATGACACGGCGAAAATATCAACTGATATGTGTACTCCTTTATGGTTTATTGTCAGATTTCAAATTCGATAATAATTTAGATTATGTTCTTGTGAAACCCTATAAACTTTTTTGGTATAGTGCCAAGCGTATATTCGTACATATATTACTAGAGAAAACTTTATATTCGGTGCAATTAGGGTTGCTACTTATATTTCGGGGTACTGTGTAAAGAACTGCTAGTTTGAAGGCTGGGATAGCTCAGTTCAGCTTATATAAATACTAAGTTTTAACTATCGGAATACTACTGAATTGAAGTCCAGTATACAAATACCTTTTCGTTCATTTTTTTTTTTCTGTTTGTCCTTTTGTGGTTCATTAAACCACTTCCCGACAGTTTTTTCCTGATCAGTTATTTATTTTTAACGCCTTTGAATTAGTTTTGGCGGCAATTCGTAATTACATTCGATTTAATATAATTCTACAATATTCTTATCTGCATCGGCTACCACTGTACATTGTTTGGAATGGAAATCTACTTAAGAAAAATATCAATCCCCTTCAATAGTTCTGTTCACTTAGCAACGTTAACAACATTATTATCTAGACAGATAATGATCCAAAGAATTTAACAGAGCTGCTTTATCTGATTATCTTGACAAAGTTTCAATCTGTCAATTTAACATTCTACCGATTCTGTTACCCGTACCTCAAATAGATAAGTCCACAACGGTTACCAGCTCACGTTTATCATGTACACCATTTTGTCTATTTTCTCCGTGTCGTATTTGTTCTGCGATCGCAAACGTATTCGTGTTCGTTTAGTCGCTGGTAGGTCGCTCATAATTTCACGCGTATCGTATATCGTTTCCATACAACTGCAACCAAAACAAATAGAATTATGGCATTTTCGAATTAATTCAAAGTCTACCTTCATGAAATTCCATCTTAAGTACTACATAATAAACAATTAAAGAAAATCGCGAAGGAATGGGAATTGAACCAAAGACTTCTGAAGTCATGGTTAGTTTGCAAAACAATAGAGCTCTCGAGGCCAGAAATATTTTTAAATTTATTTCGTCAATATCAGCACTTTTAAATGACACATAATGTCAAACTTGAAAGGTTCTATAGTGATTATCTCGTAGACTCGTCAAGTGCTAGACGTTCGAAATTAGATCTTGATTGAGAAAATATACAATTTATTAGGTGGGTTATGCATTGTTTAAGTAGCTACATACATTTTTATAACGGTAAAGTACTCTATTATCATAAATGGACGTGTGCTATAGAAATGATTATAGCAAAGTCGAACATATTAGCAATAAAATAAATCAAAGTCAGTTCATACTTATTACCGAAGCGATTAGATAAGAAGATAATAGAAGACTAAATATTTATAGAATATCTTTTAATTTATCTTTCACATTAATAGTCACAATAATTCAGAAATAATGTCTGATCAAATAAAATTAAATGATTTTAATTTTAACGTAGTAGCATAGCGATTAGAGACACCAACAGCAGGGTTAGCAAGGTGAAGGCACTGGTTGTGGCGCTGCCATTACGAGTAGCCAAATAAGATCTGAATGTACCCAATTTGTTGTCGGCCCACAACAGATTCTCTTTAACGGTCGACTCGGCTGTCTTCAGTGTGGCAGCCGATGTACCGAATTTGGCGCTGTTCTTCTGGTTGAAAGCAATTAAATCGTTTTCTTGTTCCTTAGTAGTGAATCGAGAAGCTATATTGGCAATGACACCGGCCACGGACGAGTAACCACCCATACTGGAATGTTGTACAGAATTATTAAAATATTTTCTTTACAATTAATTGAACATTCTACTCACGCTTCAGCCAACTGCTCGAATTTGTCTGTGACCAATTTGAAAACTGGTGAAATGTTCTCATTGTTCTCAGTGTACAATGTAGCTAACACAGCCGATTTATCCTGTCTGCGTATTTCCTCAGAAAGCACCAAATTGAACACCCTTTCAATCAGTTCCTGGCGCTTCACACAACCGAATGAGGTCTGTAGCAGTGTCTCTTCGGTGGCAATGGTTTCATTCTTAAATTTGTTGTACAACACATCGAACTCATTGGTGCCACCCTCGCGTAGACCAACGCAGTATATAACAGATCGAATGTTCTTCGGTACTGGTTTGCTGCTCAATGCATTGAAGTAGGTTTTCGCCTTCGAAGTACAATCGGAGTTGCCGTATCTACAGGTCCACGACAAGATCTTGGTGCGCAGATAAATATTCAGAGCGCTGTCGCTGGACTTCTCCTCGAAGCCAAGTTGATTGTATGCCTTCGTAGTTAGCTCTCGAATATAATTTCCAAAGTGTGCGGTGTCGTTGCCCAATCGAATGGACAAGTAATTGAAACCGTTGAAGGCAGATGTCCAGGGTAAGTAGTTTATTTCGGTTTCTAGATATTCCAAAATTTTGAGCGTGAGATCGTAGCTAATATCGCTGGCGCGTGCCAAATTCAGTAGATCATCGACAATTTGTGCTCGATTGAGCTCATGGATATTGCTCCAGTTGGCTGCAGCGAGCGCTGCGTGAATGGCATTCCAATTTTTCTCTGTGTAGTTGACGCGATAGTAACCGGTTTCCTGTATATTGGCAATGATCCATGTAGCATTACCGGAAAGTGTCTCAGTATGCGTCGCAGTATTGTTGGGTAGCACAAACTTTGGTGTAGTATTAGTGAAGTTCTTATCCACACTTGTGGTATAGGTTATGGGTACTGTGTAGACAAGTTTATCATCTGATCCATCGCCTGATTTTAAAAGGAAACGTTTTTGGCTGAACGCAACTGTCTTGCCATCGCCCGCAAGATTGGCAGTGACAACCGGATAACCAACTTGTTCTGTGAAGCTTGTGAAGATTGCATCTGCTTGCGGTTTTGTGCTTGCTGGCCAGTTCTCCTTCCAATAGTTGAGCAAATCTTGTGGTTTGGTATTCGTATATCCGCTAAGAAAGAAATCTATTCAAATTTGTTCTATGTAATTTTTTTCAATGCAATACTTACTATTTTTTCAAGTATTGTTGCAATGATTTCTGGAAATTAGCTTCGCCCAAAGTGTGTGCAATCATACGAATAATGGTGCCGCCTTTGTTGTATGTGATACTATTGAACATACGGGATAGATCAGCTGGAGTGTGGGTATTTTCATTACTCATGGGATTTGTGTCATTTGTCGAGTCCATGTTCATTACTGATTGAATTTGATCGACAACAAATTGACTTCCCAGTTCCCAGTCTTTCTCCACAAATTCTGTACCGAAATATTGGAAATAACGTGCGAAACCCTCGTTCAACCATGCATAGCTCCACCAATCGCAAGTCACGTAATCACCGAACCACATATGTGCCTGTTCATGAGCTACCACTGCTGCAATATATTGCTTCGAACTTAAGGTGGAGGAACTTTCTTCATAAAGAAGACCACGTTCCCTATACGTCAGAAGGCCCCAGTTTTCCATGGCACCGGCCGAAAAATCAGGAATGGCAGCCATATGCATTTTGTCGTTGCCCAAATCTTTGTATGGCAGTGTGAAGTAGTCGCCTAAAGCTGACAATATTTTAGGTCCGACTTCATGACTATATTCGGTCTGCTCGTAGAATTCTGGACGAGCTATAACCCCGAAATCACCATCGCTGTTGCGTTCATTGAATTCTGATACAATGAAGGCAAGCAAGTAGGTGGACATCTTGGGAGTGGTTTTGAAGACATCAATGAATGAGTCACTAGATTAGAAAAAACAAAAATCATTTTCATAAAGCGATATTTCGTATAAAATATTTATTATGAGTTACCCTTTAGCTACTGAGGAAATCAAGCGTGTATTGCTAACAGTTTTTAAACTTTTTGGACGCACGATAGTCACATCAAATGTTGCCTTGAATTTCGGTTCATCAAAGGATGGAAATGCGCGTCTGGCGTGATGAGTTTGAAACTGTGTCGAACCCAGCCATCTAATTATGAAGTTTAATGTTAAAAAAATCTGTGGGATTATAATTAAAGCGACTTACTTTGTCTCATTTTTGGTGTTAGTATAGGAGCTGCGATAGAATCCGTGCATATCATCGTCCATTGAACCTTTGTAGACGAAATGCAGAATATAGGCGGTGTTCGCCTTTAGATCTTCGTTCAGCTCAATATCCCAGATGTCTGTGGTAGTGTTCAACGATTCCGATGTGAAGGGAATATTTTTCTTTGTCGTGTCTGTTTTCAACCATAGTTGCTTTACCGTATAATTAAGGTTCTTTGAGTGCAGGGAAATTTGCTTAGTTGTAATGTTTGGCTCAATTTCAATGAAGACTTCTCCATCGAAAGTGAAACGTTTTTCCTTATCACTCTCTAACAGATAAGGTGTGAGTGTCAAATTGTAATTTTTTGGGAAAATAGTTAAGGGTAGACGGTATCCAGTGGTGACAGCAGCCGGCACTGCGGTTTCGAGCTCATTTTGCTCTTCAATCGGTGCCGCATGAACGATGGAGAGACATACTGCCAATGCGATAGCAGTACGCAGGACGAACATCCTGTTAAAGAAAATAGACCGGATCTTTTTTTAATAAATCAATTTTGGTTTGAAACGTGTTCTTATTTAATTGCGTAATTATTCGCGTGATTCGATAATTTTTTTTTAATTGGATGTAGATAACAGCTGAACAGCGATTAACTATTAGTCAGTCTAATAAATCGACCACTTTTATTATCCTTTAGCACTCACTTCAATATGTTTTTCTTGGCACTCTGCGTATAACGTGATTCCGCGTTTTACGGCAACTAACATTGCCTAGTTGAAAGCGGTACTATTTATAAGAATCGTAGGTTCTTCTAGTCAACGTTATCAGCGAATAATCTGCTGCTTTAAAAGTTATACTAAAAGTAAGATAAGCGCGTTCTATATAGTCGTATATAGGTACATCCACTTATGCTGGTTCTTTTTGCGCTGAATACATTTGATACAAATAAACTATATGGCCAGATTACAACAAAAAGAGATAAGATTTAAAACTATAAACTAAGCGCTACGGCGGATACGTAGTAATAAAATTTTGCATTGATGCATTTACAGTTATTCACTATAAAATTTTGGCATATGACAGATATTTTTATTCCTACGTTTACCTTTAACAAGCTTAGCAGTCATTAATAGTTTTGATATGATTAGATTAGGACCGAATGCATTTATGATTTCGTGTTTGAGTGCTATATATCTTATCACCAGATTTAATATTACATTTCAACACATTTGTAGAATACGAATGAATAGTTTATAGATGTGCATACTCGTATCTGTAGCTCATTCTAAATCCAAATAGAAAACGTTTCTCTCAATGTGTAATAATACTCAAGGGTAATCCATATTTTGATGTGGTTTTTTAACAGACTTTGAAAAAGAAGGAGGCTGTCAATGTGTCGGAATCTTTGTTTTTTATTATTTTCGTCATAATTATTTATACCGATTTCAATTACTACAAAGCTTGATTTTCATTTTAATCTCAATGCAGACCATGGTGACGTAGAAACTATTGGCAATTATAATCCTCAAGTTCTTGTTGCTCATAAGGAGAGCCAGACAGTTGGACAAATGGTCTATATCGAGTATTCTCTCGATGCTGATCAAGAAAAATAAATAGTTTATGAGGTTTGCATCGCAACATTCCGTCGTTACATACATTTGCACAAATTTGCAAGATTGCTTTAGCTTAGTCGCTGAATTGAACTAAATCAGTTAATAATGTCTGTTCATATTGTCAAAGCGATTAGATAAGAACTTTATAATAGAAGATCATATATGTGCATAATATCATTAATTTTATTTTTTAAATTAATAGTCACAATAAATTAGAAATGTGTCCAATCAAATAAAGCTAAATGAAAAGTATTCACTTATCATTTTTTAACGTAGTAGCATTGCGATTAGAGACACCATCAGCATGGTCAGCAGGGTGAAGGCACTGGTTGTGGCGCTGCCATTACGAGTAGCCAAATAAGATCTGAATGTACCCAATTTGTTGTCGGCCCACAACAGATTCTCTTTAACGGTCGACTCGGCTGTCTTCAGTGTGGCAGCCGATGTACCGAATTTGGCGCTGTTCTTCTGGTTGAACGCAATTAATTCGTTTTCTTGTTCCTTAGTAGTGAATCGAGAAGCTATATTGGCAATGACACCGGCAACGGACGAGTAACCACCCATACTGGAATGTTGTACAGAATTATTAAAATATTTTCTTTACAATTAATTGAACATTCTACTCACGCTTCAGCCAACTGCTCGAATTTGTCTGTGACCAATTTGAAAACTGGTGAAATGTTCTCATTGTTCTCAGTGTACAATGTAGCTAACACAGCCGATTTATCCTGTCTGCGTATTTCCTCAGAAAGCACCAAATTGAACACCCTTTCAATCAGTTCCTGGCGCTTCACACAACCGAATGAGGTCTGTAGCAGTGTCTCTTCGGTGGCAATGGTTTCATTCTTAAATTTGTTGTACAACACATCGAACTCATTGGTGCCACCCTCGCGTAGACCAACGCAGTATATAACAGATCGAATGTTCTTCGGTACTGGTTTGCTGCTCAATGCATTGAAGTAGGTTTTCGCCTTCGAAGTACAATCGGAGTTGCCGTATCTACAGGTCCACGACAAGATCTTGGTGCGCAGATAAATATTCAGAGCGCTGTCGCTGGACTTCTCCTCGAAGCCAAGTTGATTGTATGCCTTCGTAGTTAGCTCTCGAATATAATTTCCAAAGTGTGCGGTGTCGTTGCCCAATCGAATAGACAAGTAATTGAAACCGTTGAAGGCAGATGTCCAGGGTAAGTAGTTTATTTCGGTTTCTAGATATTCCAAAATTTTGAGTGTGAGATCGTAGCTAATATCGCTGGCGCGTGCCAAATTCAGTAGATCATCGACAATTTGTGCACGATTGAGCTCATGGATATTGCTCCAGTTGGCTGCAGCAAGCGCTGCGTGAATGGCATTCCAATTTTTCTCAGTGTAGTTCACGCGATAGTAACCGGTTTCCTGTATATTGGCAATGATCCATGTAGCATTACCGGAAAGTGTCTCAGTATGCGTCGCAGTATTGTTGGGTAGCACAAACTTTGGTGTAGTATTAGTGAAGTTCTTATCCACACTTGTGGTGTAGGTTATGGGTACTGTGTAGACAAGTTTATCATCTGATCCATCGCCTGACTTCAAAAGGAAACGTTTTTGGCTGAACGCAACAGTCTTGCCATCGCCCGCAAGATTGGCAGTGACAACCGGATAACCAACTTGTTCTGTGAAGCTTGTGAAGATTGCATCTGCTTGCGGTTTTGTGCTTGCTGGCCAGTTCTCCTTCCAATAGTTGAGCAAATCTTGTGGTTTGGTATTCGTATATCCGCTAAGAAAGAAATCTATTCAAATTTGTTCTATGTAATTTTTTTCAATGCAATACTTACTATTTTTTCAAGTATTGTTGCAATGATTTCTGGAAATTAGCTTCGCCCAAGGTGTGTGCAATCATTCGAATGAAGGCAGCACCTTTCGAATAGGATATACTGTTAAACATGCGGTCGAGATCAGAAGGAGTATTTGTGTTTTCGTCCGTCAGGGGATTAGTACTGTTAGTAGAATCCATATTCATTACGGTTTGAACTTGATCAACAATAAACTGTTTATCCATTTCAAAGTATGATTCCACCATATTTGTGCCGAACGATTGGAAATAACGTGCGAAACCCTCGTTCAACCAAGTGTAGCTCCACCAGTCGCAAGTCACGTAATCACCGAACCACATATGGGTTTGCTCGTGTGCTATTATGCCGGCGATATACTGTTTAGAACTTAAGGTGGAAGAACTTTCTTCATACAGAAGGCCACGTTCTCTGTAAGTTAGAAGGCCCCAGTTTTCCATGGCACCGGCAGAGAAATCAGGAATGGCAGCCATATGCATTTTGTCGTTGCCCAAATCTTTGTATAGAAGCGCGAAGTAATCGCCCAAAGCTGCCAACAATTTTGGTCCGACTTCATGACTGTACTCAGTCTGATCGTAAGATTCTGGACGAGCTATAACCCCGAAATCACCATCGCTGTTGCGTTCATTGAATTCTGATACAATGAAGGCAAGCAAGTAGGTGGACATTTTGGGCGTGGTTTTGAAGACATCAATGAATAAGTCACTAGATTAGAATAAGAAACAATCATTTTTATATAGCAATATATTGTGTTATTTACTAAGAATTACCCTTTAGCTTCTGAGGAAATCAAGCGTGTATTGCTAACAGTTTTTAAACTTTTTGGACGCACGATAGTCACATCAAATGTTGCCTTGAATTTCGGTTCATCAAAGGATGGAAATACGCGTCTGGCGTGATGAGTTTCGAACTGTGTCGAACCCAGCCATCTAAATAAGATGTTTTATATTACAAACAATTGTGGGAAATTAAAATAAAATCGACTTACTTTGTCTCATTTTTGGTGTTAGTATAGGAGCTGCGATAGAATCCGAGCATATCATCGTCCATTGAACCTTTGTAGACGAAATGCAGAATATAGGCGGTGTTCGCCTTAAGATCTTCGTTCAGCTCAATATCCCAGATGTCTGTGATAGTGTTCAACGATTCCGATGTGAAGGGAATATTTTTCTTTGTCGTGTCTGATTTCAACCATAATTGCTTTACCGTATAATTAAGGTTCTTTGAGTGGAGGGAAATTTGCTTAGTTGTAATGTTTGGCTCAATTTCAATGAAGACTTCTCCATCGAAAGTGAAACGTTTTTCCTTATCACTCTCTAACAGATAAGGTGTGAGTGTCAAATTGTAATTTTTTGGGAAAATAGTTAAGGGTAGACGGTATCCAGTGGTGACAGCAGCCGGCACTGCGGTTTCGAGCTCATTTTGCTCTTCAATCGGTGCCGCATGAACGATGCAGAGGCATACTGCCAATGCGATAGCAGTACGCAGGACGAACATCCTGTTAAAGTAAATATAATAACTTTGTTTTTTAATCAATCAATTTTGGTTTGAAATGTGCTGTCATTTAATTGCGTAATTATTCGCGTGATTCGATATTCTGTTCTAAATCAAAATGTAGATAACAGCTGAACAGCGATTAACTATTATTCAGCATAATAAATCGAGCAATTTTCTTATCCTTTTAGCACTCACTTCGATATGATATTTCGGAACTCTTTGCGCAATGTAGTGCCGAGTTTCGGGGCAACTAACAATGCCTAGTTGAAAGCGGTATTATTTATAAGAATCGTGGTATTTGGTCGATCTTATCAATGAATATTCTGCCATTTTAGACGCAATTTTATTTGAAATACGATAAGCACTTTATGAAACAACTTATAGCTAAACATATACTTGTCCTATCGTGCATTGAGTACATTTGTACATATAATCTTTATAGCATAATAGTTGGACAGTCAGATTAAAACAGTGCGATAAGGCTTATATATATAAAGTTAACGTAAATGAAGAAATATAGCTATTCTGATTTGATAAATATTCGATTAATCATTAACTATTTTGGACGAATTGTACATTTTTTTATGTAGACTTTGAATTTTTTGAATTTGAACTGCTTCTACTTGTTTATATTGGCACTTTATCTTATCATGAATATTTGAATAATAATACTGTTGAATTAATTAGAAAACAAATTAAGAATTCTATTTGTTTACATTTAATATTGAAGATCTTGACTTTTGTAATTCAGTATTTTAAAATCATGCCTTGTATTAGCCCTTGTATAATTTAAGCTGAACTTCATTGCATTTACCCAAATTGATCCTGTGCTCAATATGCAAACATTTTTATGTTCAATTTGCTTGGAATTTGATTGAACTTTTTTATTTAATATGAAAAAGAACAATCTAGAGATTCTCCAAAACAGTTTGTAAAAATATCTTGTTTTTCAAAAAATATAGACAAAGTGAGTGATAGGAAGACAGACGGACAAAGCAAGATCGACTTGCCTTGTTGTGGCGATCTCTGACCTAGACAAAACTTGATAAAAAAAAAACTCGTGTGATATTTTTTGAGAATAAATATTATTAAAAATTGCTTTTTTAATATATGTTTGGCCTATGCCTATGCCAGATCCTCTATATCGGGAAAATTTATTTCTTTATATATATGTATGAAATATGTAATAATAAACTGTTCACACATCATAAGTACAGGATATTGAAAGCAAAAGTTTACCTTCAATTTAGGTTAGTTTCACAGTTTGCTAATAGGCATCCATTTCTAAATTTTTCAAACTGTTTTCTTTATCGTTACCATGTCGAAATAAATATCTGCAGAGTGTTAATAGCTAAAGAATTTATAATGGTGCAGATATGATCGATAATTGTACAATTATGGCTTCACAACTCATATGAACTTGAATTCACGTTCAAGTTCGCTGAAATAGGTCGACAAGCAAACAAGAACAAAAAGAGCTTGTGATATTATGTTAAGAAATTTAAAAAAATAATTATTGTAAATATTTATTATATACTTCTTTTACTTTATTACTGGAAACACATTTTTTAAAGTAGTTATCATCAAAAATGTTTGCCTAAGACTACTTTAATAAGAAATATTTGTTTAAATGTATAACTTAAAAAAGTCTGAAAATTACCAGCACAAGCGCCACGCCTACAGAAACGAAAGAGGCGGCCAGACTGGCAGAACCGGATCGGTTGTTCTTTAGCCAAGTCATTACTGGTTCGCGATTGCGTGTCAACCACTCAGTATTAGCGCGAATATTGGCGTTGACCACAGTTTCGAGCGTAGCCTCAACTTGTTCGCTATTCTTGGCCTTTTCAATGAGTGCAAGGAATTTCTGCTCCTGGTTTTCAGTGACCACATATGCAGACATGCCAACAAGATCAGATTGCAGAGCATTGACACCATTAGAGCGCGGCGTCAATTTACCATAAGCATCAAAGTTGTTATTTAAGAAATCAATAGATGTGAGCAGACCCACTTCACCGCGAGAGTACGCAGAGCTGAGCAATGTAGGACGCTCCTGTGTACGTAGTTTGTTTGTAGTATCAATGGAGCTCTCAATGAATTTAAGAATTTTCACCTCCTCCTGAGCACAACCTAATGACGAGATTAAGAGACGACGTTCAGCCTGATCGTTCGAATCCATAAGTTTATTGTAGACGAACATAAATTCAGCATCCGAAGACTTTTTCAAACCATTGCAGTACGTTTGAGCCTGAAGATTGGGCTCAATTGCGACGTTCTTATCGACGAGTGCCTTCAGTTTGGCATGTGTTTCATCGAGACAGCTTTGCACGCCTGCCATGCACGCCAGATTAATGAGAATGTTACGCGTGTACTTAGCAAGATGCTGCTCGCCATTGACATCGTTGGCGCCGAACTTGTCATATTGAGTGCTGACCAATTGACTGAGATAGAACTGCAAGTCGGCATAATTGGTCTCCGCGCTCAGATAGCGATTGAACGTGTTGAAAACTGCATTGGCGGATGCCCAGGGTGCGTATTGGTCTTCGCTTGGCAAATAGGTGAGCAGATGCAGCAAAGTGCTGTGACCGAGTCGGTTCGATGTACTGAAACGGAAGGCATCATTGATCAGCTGTGCACGATTGCGTGGATGAATCTTGTGGGATTTCTCGAGTAAACCCTCTGTGATCAATTCCCAATTGCGAGCATCATAGTTGACGCGATAGTACCCAGTGGATTGTTTGTTCAATATCAACCAGTCGTCATTCGAAACCTTGTCATCGTCGGATACAGTAATCGACGACACGTTGAGAAGGTAGTGCGTTGCTTCAGTGTCACGGAAATCGGGTTTGGATTGTACAGCATAGTTGACGGGCACATACCACAACTTGTTCTTGTCAGCAATAGTTTCATCATTGAAGAAAGCTTCTTGGTTTACAGTAAAAGTGCCATTATTGTAGTTACGTGTCACAGTCAGTACTGGGTATCCACCCTGTTGAGTCCAGCTGGATAACATTTCCTGAATGGTTGCCTTAACCTCATAGTTCTCTTCCTTGGCTGCAGTGGCAATGCCTTCGAACAGTTTACCTTCATCAGCTGATTTAAATTTGCTGTGTAGAAGATTTAAAAAAACATCAGTAAGTACTAAACATTCGACATTGATAGTTTTCCTACTTTGCCTCCAAATAATTGTGCAGACCACGTTGGAAGACCTTATTGGTAAGCGCATTACGCCACATATCAAGCACCGGATCCACCCTTAGCGTACGAAACGTAATCAAATTGTCGAGCTACTTCAACAGGCGTCTGAACATAATGTGTCATTGGTCTCGAGGTTGCACCAGCATAAGAAGCTAATGCCGATTGGTAGGAACCAACATGAAAGATTTGGTAAATGTCCCATTCTGGAAATGCCTGAAACATTTGGCAATTAAAATTCTATTTATCCAAAGCCAATTAACTGTACTTACATAATCGACAGCCAGATGCTCAAAGAGTGTTGCAAAACCCTCCTTCAACCACGTATAAGTCCACCATTCGATGCTAACCAAATCGCCAAACCACATATGCGAGTACTCGTGCGATACAGTAGTTGCAACATTGGTCTGCGTATTAATTGTAGAATTTTCAGGGTTGTACAGTAAGTACTCCTCACGGTAGGTGGCTAGACCCCAGTTTTCCATAGCACCACCACCAAAATCAGGCAAGGCGGTTTGATCCAATTTGGGTAGCGCAAATGGCACATTGTAGTATTCCTCCAAACGTTTTTCGACGAGCATGCCTGTGGTGAGGGCCCATTCCTGATCATGTGAAGTTTCATTGCGTGAAAATACGCGTTGACCCAAGCCATTTAATTTACCCTCCGATGCAACAAAGTCGGATACAATGAAAGCCACCAAGTAGGTGGGCATCACCACGGTTGTATCGAAAGCAGTAACACCATTGCTAAGATTTAAGAAAATTATTTACATTTGTTTGGGTTGTGTGAAATGTTTAAGTATTTCAACTAAATATTTACCTTGATTTTGATTCATTCTTGGGCATGTTTGAAATTGCTGTATATGACGGATCATGCGTGATGGTTATGTCAAAGGTAGCGCGTTTCCAGGGCTCATCGTAACAGGGAAATGCGTGACGTGCATCTGTAGCCTCGAATTGTGTTGTGGCCAAGTATCTTGAGTAAAATAAAGATTTGTTATTTGTGTAACTTGTGCCACTTTTTTTATTAAGTGCGATAATTACTTTTTAACACCCTTGTCATTGGTGAAGTCGGAAATGTAAAAACCACCATTATCTTCACGCAGTTCACCGTTGTATGAAATGGTCAAAGTCCAAAGAGAACCTTTTGCGAATACGATCGTTGCATCTGTTGGCTTCAGTGTGAGAAATTCGCGGACCGCCTCATGCTCTGCATTCAATTTATATTCGACAACTGTAGCCGTATTCCTGCTCTTTATGCTAGCAACGTAATCCTTCAATTGACGTGCATGCACAACAATTTCAGGAGTTTGCTCAACTATTTCCAAATCAATGTTAACAACGCCAGAGAAGGCTTTTATGCCTTGATGTACATTGGTCGTCAGTGTGACATCATAGTGCAGAGGCTTCGTATCATTTGGCAGGCGGTAGTTTAAGTCAACACGTGGTGTAAGAGCTCTAGCATTGGGATTTTCGCCGAAACGTTCCGGTGGAAATTGTCGAATTCCAGCATTGGAAAAGCCAACTGCGCAGCACAGCAGCAGTAGCACCGATTCGTTAGCGAGTGCACGCGACATGTTGTATCACGGCAAAATTCAACTGAATTAACCAATACTCGAAAGTGTTGCGCCATTAAATAGTCTTCATAATGCATATCTAATCCATGGAATTTTTGGTAATTACCAGGCGCTCGAAAATATTTGATAGGTATAAGATTTGACAACCTATTTCGCGATGATTTATTGGATCATTTTGACAATGAAATCTCATATCATTACCGTGCAAAATGGTTTGCTACTAAAAAAAAAATATTTTAAGAACTACTTATTACCGAGGCTTGGCTAATAACAAGCCCATCCAAACAAAAGGAAAAGTTAAGACATTGAAAAAAAGCTAGCTTGGGAGTTTCAATGGTCGGCTCTTCCAGTGTCGCATGCCAATATACCCTCAATACATGGTACAAAGAATCAACATTGGATAACAAGCTGAGCTAGAGACTCAATATGTTAGGAAAAGTAAAAAGAGAGCAGGAAATGCATTTTTTTGCTATGCTGAAGAATTGTAGAAGTAAGATCAGAACTGTTTCATGGAGATTGAAAGCAAGTCATCACAGTTTTTTCCGTCCAGCTTTCGTGGTTTAACTTAGCATGGTTCATCTTATGCTGTTATCTTGAGATCCATTTTATTTAAGTAGTTCGTTGACATCAGTTGGTTATATTGAAACCGTTAATTGTTACGATTTCTTCTATCAATTTGATTTATTGCAGGTGTATACATTTTCAGCCACCTCTCGTCATGCCCCTTATCAAAATTGCCAAATTTTGAAGGTAGATATGTACATATGTATGTACTTAGATTGGTAATTTCTGTCAATAAATTGTTTATCGATAATATGAGGGCTACTGATTACAGTCATAACTTGGAAAAGCATTTTTGAGCATAGAGGAACTACTATAGTATGATAATTCTTAGTTTTGGGAAGAGAAAACCGCAAAGTTTTCAATACTAGAACCAATATAATCTCTATTTTTCCTCAAAGTTAAAATTTTTATAGTATTTCGTATGTCAAATAAGGTTTTAAGAAAAATTAGTTTCTTTGTATGGCTAAGAGATTCGATTATGGACATAATAAAGCAAGATGACGTTATTTAATTTTGATTATGAACAAGGTACTTTCCCGGGTAATAAACTTCACTTTCTCTCTACATTTGATAAGCCACAAGTACTTTAACCTTTAAATCAACTTGCTGACCTTGAAAACAACCAACACCATAAAGACTGGTTCGATTCGAAATCTCAGAAATTAGACATTGCATAATGCCAGATTTTGTTAAACACATATATATTAGGGTGGGTCGATCTGAAATCGCAAAACATTAAAGCTACGTAAAATTCGAATAAAATTCTGCCAAGTAACCATTTGAAGGCTCGTTCGAGTACAGCTTTTCTAACGTCGGAAAGCATTGTCAGTTAAACATTTCCGATGAACCAACTATTTACTTATTTACTTTCTTGCTTACTACATGCTTACTTTCATTAACCAACGAGAGTGAACCAATTGGTTTCATACTGGCTAAGCATACTGGATAGAATCCATCAGAAATTTGAGGTAGAGGAACTTTCTTTATCCTTACTTTCTATTGATAAGGGCATCTCTCCAATGAAATCGGTAACATTGTTTACGAAATACAATACAGACTGTGTGGGCTTACGGCTGAGTTATCTTCTCTGATTATGGACTTTTTTCTACGAATGAGATTTACGATTGCACTAAATTTAGCGAGCCATAATGCACCACATTTATCGTCGTCAAGTGGAAATCAATATTTACAGTTTGTTGATTGTTGAACAATTTATGGCAATTATAAATGATGGCATGTGCGATCCTATCAGATATGGTGAAATGCTGACATTTTGACAGACATAATCAACAATTGTCGTTTTTCGATAAAAAAAAAACAGTTCAGTGTTCAGCAAAAATAAAATTTCTGTCAAGTCGAGTTTTAGGTTTATTTCATATATAAACGGTCGATCCTTTTAACTTTTACCTTTTATATAATACATTTTTTTCTTTTGGGAAAACTGGAAAGTGTTTATTTATTATTAATATTATTTCTATACAAGAATTTTTTGCTTAAGGCTACTTTAATGAGTAACATTCGTTTAAATGCATAACTTAGAAAAGTCTGGAAACGACCAGCACAAGCGCCACGCCTACTGAAACGAAGGAGGCTGCCAGACTGGCAGAGCCGGATCGGTTGTTCTTTAGCCAAGTCATTACTGGTTCGCGATTGCGTGTCAACCACTCAGTATTAGCGCGAATATTGGCGTTGACCACAGTTTCGAGCGTAGCCTCAACATGTTCGCTATTCTTGACCTTTTCAATGAGTGCAAGGAATTTCTGCTTTTGGTTTTCAGTGACCACATATGCAGACATGCCAACGAGATCCGAATGTAGGGGATTTATACCACCGAAACCGGACGTCAATTTACCATATGCATCAAAGTTGTTATTTAAGAAATCAATAGATGTGAGCAGACCCACTTCACCGCGAGAGTACGCAGAGCTAAGCAGTGTAGGACGTTCCTGTGTACGTAGTTTGTTTGTAGTATCAATGGAGCTCTCAATGAATCTTTTAATTTTGTTCTCCTCCTGAGCACAACCTAATGACGAGATTAAGAGACGACGTTCAGCCTGATCGTTCGAATCCATAAGTTTATAGTAGATGAATAGGAATTCGGGATCGGAAGAATTCTTAAGACCATTGCAGTACGTTTGAGCCTGAAGATTGGGTTCAATCTCGATCTGCTTTTCAAAGAGTGCCTTCAGTTTGTCATGTGTTTCATCGAGACAGCTTTGCACGCCTGCCATGCACGCCAGATTAATGAGAATGTTTCGCGTGTACTTAGCAAGATGCTGCTCGCCATTGACATCGTTGGCGCCGAACTTGTCATATTGAGTGCTGACCAATTGACTGAGATAGAACTGCAAGTCGGCATAATTGGTCTCCGCGCTCAGATAGCGATTGAACGTGTTGAACACTGCATTGGCGGATGCCCAGGGTGCGTATTGGTCTTCGCTTGGCAAATAGGTGAGCAGATGCAGCAAAGTGCTGTGACCGAGTCGGTTCGATGTACTGAAACGGAAGGCATCATTGATCAGCTGTGCACGATTGCGTGGATGAATCTTGTGCGATTTCTCGAGTAAACCCTCTGTGATCAATTCCCAATTGCGAGCATCATAGTTGACGCGATAGTACCCAGTGGATTGTTTGTTCAATATCAACCAGTCGTCATTCGAAACCTTGTCATCGTCGGATACAGTAATCGACGATACGTTGAGAAGGTAGTGCGTTGCTTCAGTGTCACGGAAATCGGGTTTGGATTGTACAGCATAGTTGACGGGCACATACCACAACTTGTTCTTGTCAGCAATAGTTTCATCATTGAAGAAAGCTTCTTGGTTTACAGTAAAAGTTCCACTATTGTAGTTACGTGTCACATTCAGAACTGGGTATCCACCCTGTTGAGTCCAGCTGGATAACATTTCCTGAATGGTTGCCTTAACCTCATAGTTCTCTTCCTTGGCTGCAGTGGCAATCGCTTGGAATAATTTCCATTCATCGCCAGACTTAAATTTACTATAGAGAAAGTTCAAGAAAATATAGTTTAGTAACTTCTTTAGTTTTTTTTAACATTGATAGTTTTCCTACTTTGCCTCCAAATAATTGTGCAGACCACGTTGGAAGACCTTATTGGTAAGCGCATTACGCCACATATCAAGCACCGAACCACCCTTAGCGTACGAAATCGAGTCATACAGACGTCCGATCTCTGAAGGCGTCTGAACGTAATGCGTCATTGGTCTAGAATTTGCACCAGCATCGGCAGCTAATGCCGATTGGAAAGAACCAGCATGAAAGATTTGGAAAATGTCCCATTCAGGATATGCCTAAAAGTGAAAGAGTTAAGCTGCGATTTCTTGTTACACTTCTTATTTCAACCAACCAAATCGACAGCCACATGCTCAAAGAGTGTTGCAAAACCCTCCTTCAACCACAGATAAGTCCACCACTCGATGCTGACCAAGTCACCGAACCACATATGTGCGTACTCGTGTGACACAATTGTTGCAATGTTCGTCTGTGTACTAACAGTCGACTTTTCGGGATTGTACAGTAAGTATTCCTCACGGTAGGTGGCTAGACCCCAGTTTTCCATAGCGCCAGCAGCAAAATCAGGCATAGCTGCTTGATCCAATTTGGGTAGCGCAAATGGCACATTGTAGTATTCCTCCAAACGTTTTTCAACGAGCATGCCTGTGGTGAGGGCCCATTCCTGATCATGTGATGTTTCATTGCGCGAATAGACACGTTGTCCCAAGCCATTTAATTTACCTTCCGATGCAACAAAGTCGGATACAATGAAAGCCACCAAGTAGGTGGGCATCACCACGGTTGTATCGAAAGCAGTAACACCATTGCTAAGATTTAAGAAAATTATTTACATTTGTTTGGGTTGTGTGAAATGTTTAAGTATTTCAACTAAATATTTACCTTGATTTTGATTCATTCTTGGGCATGTTTGAAATTGCTGTATATGACGGATCATGCTTGATGGTTATGTCAAAGGTAGCGCGTTTCCAGGGCTCATCGTAACAGGGAAATGCGTGACGTGCATCTGTGGACTCGAATTGTGTTGTGGCCAAGTATCTTGAGTAAAATAAAGATTTTTTATTTGTGAAACTTGTGCCACTTTTTTATTAAGTGCGATAATTACTTTTTAACACCCTTGTCATTGGTGAAGTCGGAAATGTAAAAACCACCATTATCTTCACGCAGTACACCGTTGTACGAAATGGTCAAAGTCCAAAGAGAACCTGTTGCGAATACGACCGTTGCATCTGTTGGCTTCAGTGTGAGAAATTCGCGTGCCTCCTCATACTCTGCATTTAATTTATGTTCGACAACTGTAGCCGTATTCCTGCTCTTTATGCTAGCAACGTAATCCTTCAATTGACGTGAATGCACAACAATTTCAGAAGTTTGCTCAACTATTTCCAAATCGATGATAACAACGCCATTGAAAGCTTTTACGCCTTGATGTACATTGGTCGTCACTGTGACATCATAGTGCGAAGGTATCGTATTATTCGGCAGACGGTAGTTTAAATCATCAGCGCGTGGTGTAAGGACTCGCAAATTAGGATTTTCAGCCAAACGTTCCGGTGGAAATTGTCGAATTCCAGCATTGGAAAAGCCAACTACGCAGCAGATTAGCAGCGCCGTTAGTACCGATTTATTAACGATCGCACGCGACATGTTGTATCACGGCGAATTTCCACTAGCGAAATATCGACGGCTCGCACGATCCGCTGCATTTTAAAGGTTTTGCCGTATTCATATCTTATCCATAAAGCTGTCACGATTTGTATACGATAGACCACTAACACTATTGAGTCTAATAAAGATTAGATGTAATCTAAATGTGTATGCGTAACTGTAACTATGCCATGGAAGTTTTTTCATTGAAGTATTTATTTATGTATACATTGTACTCGACGTGGCCGATGTTTGGCATGTCCGTCTGTCCATACATTAAAACATCATCAAAGAACAAAAGTACTTTATGTTTTACAGTGAGGAAATAAGTGCAGTGTAAGACTATGGGCCCCTTTAAAATATACGAATATATATATTTTAAATCTTTATATTTTCGAATTAGTAATATGAAGGACAAACGATTTCATGTGATATCTTGAAATTGATAATAGCTGATATAATAGAAACTAATTTTACTTTCAGAGAATTATTCTTGCTAAAAAAAAATGTTTGATAAAGCACTCACACAAAGTAATACCAATAGTAAGTACATGACAACCTGAGAACCATAAACTTGTCACACGAATCGTATATGCACTCGAAGAGATTAAAAAATAATATAATATATTAAAAGTGGCTTAGACGAAAGCACTTACAAATTATTTAGCCAAGTTCCTTGACATTGATTACACCAGTAAATCAATTGATAGTCTTCAATGGTAAATTGCTTAATAATGGAGATTAGAACCATTGGTAACTGTTAAACATGAGTATGCATTAATGTCGGTGTTACCGAAGCTTAAATACTTTTCACACTTACACTTGTACAAATTATAGCTAATTAAACTTAAGTACCTTGGATTGAAAAAGTATAATCATGGCCATCATATTTAATAATACAAAAAAACAAAAAGTAAAGAGTATTTTATACGTTAAAAATTGGTTTTAGGCGATCAGACGATCAGAAAAACATGGCTTGAACGCCTAGCATTATGCTTCCTTTAATGCATTGCAAATATTGTATCTTAATTTTCAAACTGTTCACACTCTGTGTGATGTGTATAAAAAGAGAATGTTTCCTTTTGAAAATAAGATGTCATGTTATGACTAAGCACATATTTTCCCCGAAAAATATTTAAGGTTATCAAATTGCAAAATTCTAAGAAATAACTGGTTTCATTTAGTTTTACCTTGAGAATTATTAATCACAAAAAATTAAAAAAAAAACCCCAAATCATGGAAAAAATAGAAATTATTAAGAATATAGAAAATAATTTCTTTATGCATCATCAAAAAATTGTTCTATAGATGTACTAACCGGGAAATTTAATGAGCAATATTATAAGAAGCCAACTCATCAAGACATCTAGAAATAATGGTTAATGGTTAAAATTCAGCGGTCATTATAAAGGTTAAAACTTAAATAAAAATGACCGCAGGGGCCGTACTATACCCTGTGATGCCTTGTTGTAGATGAATTATGAGACTCGCTAACAGAAAACTGCATCGATTGCCAATGCTATACTAATGATGTAGTACGAATAATTATCTGGAAAAGGAAATTCGAAGACACTCTATGTGATCAAACTAAAATGGGTATCAATATCACTAGATATTACACCATCTTGGGACTCATATCGGATCCCTCGACAATGTTTCATTGCATCGCATTAAGTAAGCAGAGAGGCAACTAGACCTGATACTTTTTATAATAGCACAATATCGATTCACTAGATTAGGAATATATTTATCTGATTTACATCAGATGGGGCTAATAAGCAAACCTATACAAATGCGGTACATTCAAATAGCAATTGTAGCATTTTATTATGCTGCAAAGAATCAGAATTGTAACGTATCAAATTGCTAAGGAATCATCGTATCTAATAATCATAAATAATTATCGATTGTTGAATAATTATTATCGCTAACAAAAACAATATTTTGTCATATTATGTCATATTGTAGTTTATCAGAAATCGTGCTTAAATAAATAGAAAATAGATGAGCAAGCTAGCTGCCAATCGATTCAACCAAATCATTTTAGAAAATCAATACATAATTTCACAACCTTTACTCAGTTCATTATTTGAGTAGCTCATTATTAGCTTTTAATCTCTAAATTATTAAATATCTCCATTTACAATATATAAAAACAACAAAAATAAAAATTTCTAATATATTCTTAAGTTTTAAAATTTTTTGGAAGTGCATATTTTTCAATACTTTTTTTATTTGCTTAAATATTAAACCAATTCTTAGATTTAGAATAGCCTCTTAACAATAGCAAAAATGACTACCATCATAGTTAACCAGGATGCTGTCAGAGCACCACTACCGCCGCCAGTACGATAGGAAACAAGCCAATTTATCAGAGGATCGCGATGTATTCGCAGCCATATGAAATTGTCTTGCAATGTGCTCTCGACTGCTCTTTTAAGTGATGGCTGGACATAGTCAGTATTCTCAACTTTTTCGACTAAATTAATCAGCTATGGATAAAGGAAAAATAATTATTATAAGCTTACGAAAATGTATATATCAATGGTATAAATATTAATACTGACCCGAGTCTCTTGAGAGTCGCTTACAACATACACGGCCATGCCGCGCAGTGCTACGTCCAAAGGTTTTGCGTTACCAGTTCCCAGTTTAGCATAAGCTTCCCAGTTTATTTCCAAGAAATCCAAACTTGCTGTCAGTCCAACTTCACCAGTTTTATAAGTAGCACCCAGTATAGAAGTGCGTTCAGAATTTGTAAGCTTGTTACCAGTATCGATAGAACTTTCTACAAATTTCTTAGCCTGACTTCCTTTTTGTGTATAGCCCAGCGCAGCCAAATACAAATTGCGATCGGCTGGTACACTGGAGTCCATCAATGCATTGAAAATGAAAGTGTAATCTTCATCCGATGCATTTCTTAAACCATTATTAAATATTTGCGTTCTAACACTTGGTTCGATGCGTGCATTTGAATTTATGAATTCTTTAAGCTTATCATTTGTCAACTTGTAGCAGTTCTCACTGCCGACGAGACAAGCAAGATTAATGAGTACATTTCGCAAATATTTGCTAAGATGTTGTTCTCCAGGTACATCATGCACGCCTACTTTATCTAAGTTCTCATCAACAAGTTCAATAACAAAGTATCTGAACAGCTCATACTGTTCATCAGCTCGCAAATATTTATCTAATTCGGCAAATATGCTGTTGGCTGAAGACCAGGGCGCATATTGATCCTCATTACTCAAATACGACAACAAATGCAGCAAAATGTCTTGGCTCAAACGTCCTGTGCTCATAAATCTGTAAGCATCTAACATTAGCTGCGCACGATTGCGTGGATGTATCTTGTGTGCCTTCTCAGCCAGACCAGCTGCTATCAGATGCCAGTTGCGTTCGTCGTAGTTGATGCGATAATAACCAGATGATTGTTTGTTCAAAATTAACCAGTCATCATTTACGATTTTTGCATCGGCGACAGCTACTTGTCTTTCCTTGAGGAGATAATGCGTGGCACTTGTATTGCGGAAATCTGGCTTGGAACCTACGGCATAATTGAATGGCACGTACCACAATTTATCCGACGCATAATCCTTATAATCTGTAAACAGTTCTTGCTTCACTGAGAAGCCACCAGTTTCGTAATTACGTTCAACTGTCAGCAATGGAAAGCCGCCCTGTTGCGACCAGCTGGAGAAGATTGTAGCAACATCCGCGGGCAATTGGTATTTCTGTTCATCGGCAGCTTCCTGGAAAGCGGCAAATAGATCCCATTCATCGCAGGAGTTGAATTTGCTAAAAGTAAATTAGAAGTCAGTTTTGGAGTTGTGTTGGAGTTGTGTTGGACTTACTTTTTAGTGAGATATTTATTCAAGCCCGAACGGAATACTTTATCAGTCCATGCATTCTTGAACATGAAGAGCACACAAGATGGTTTGGCATATGAATAAGTATTATAACGTGCAGATATTTCGTTAGGTGTTTGTACATAAGATGTCATGGGCGTGGCTGATAATCTAGCATCATTCATAAGCGCACTATAGTAATCGCTGACATGATATAACTGGTAGATATTCCACTCTGGATAAGCCTGTGCAGGAAAAGCAAAAGCAATTAGGCAATTCTTTATTCTACAATTAACTCATATATATATATACTAACGATCTCATTTGCTTCGTATGAAAACAATACAGCGAAACCTTCTTTCAGCCAAAGATAAGTCCACCATTGAATCGAAACTAAATCACCAAACCACATATGCGCATATTCATGGCCAATAGTTTTTGCAACAATAGTTTGTGCATTGATTGTGGAATTTTCCGGAGTATAGAACATAGCTTCTTCGCTATAAGTAGCCAAACCCCAATTCTCCATACCACCTGCAAAAAAATCTGGTACGGCGGCCTGATCCAATTTTGGTAAAGCAAATGGTACGCCATAATATTGCGCTAAGCTAGATTCCAGTAGCAAGCCAGAAACTAGTGCGAAGTGTTGCTTATCGATAGAGCCTTTTCGTCCATAAACACGCTGTGTAACACCATCGAGTGCGCCTTCCGTATACTCGAAGTCGGAAACGATAAACGCAATCAAGTAGGTTGACATTTTCAAGGTTTTATCGAATGCGGTGACACCAGAACTGCATGAAAGAAAATATGAGTACGTTTATTAATTAGTAAAATGTTATATCCATGAATATTTTGTTGATCGGAAGCACAAAGTTATTCGAAATAGCCATTTTTAACTTTTGGTTCTGTTGTGTTGCAGTTTCAGCTTTATTTGTTCGGTAAAACGAGTTTTTTTTTTTTAAAGTTCAATGCCTGGTAAGAATCGTAAATAGCGGAAAGTGGGAATTCTTCAAAAATACGATAATAAAAACTTTACACAAATTATCAAATATTTGGAATATTTGGAAAAACCTACAAGTGGGTGGAGGCTTTGTATGGGTGCGATAAATCCTTGAATATATTTATATATTTGCTTGAAGTAACTAACCAAATCAAATTCAAATAATATGAACTGTAGAAAATAAATTATTAAGCGAAAACTCAACAAGTAAGAAAATTACAGTCGGTCATAACAGACTATAAGAGGCCCTGTACCTGTAAAGGTCGCCTAACAAACACATTAAATGTTACCCTAGCTTATGACCAAGCTTATGACCACTTCTCACTGCACGAATAAGAAGGGAGGGGCAAAATTTTAAAATAAAATTGTAAAATTACGGAGCAGTCTTAGTCGAATGCAAAAAACACGAAGTCTCTATCTACTACCGTTTCCGAGATCCATTCGTTCATACAGACGACCATACGGACAGACGGACATGGCTATATCGACTCCTCTATCACTCCTGAACATAATGGGGGTAAAACCAATAGGACCTAATAATAATAATTTAAAAATCAAGTAATTACTCACCTACTCTTTGCCACATTAACTGGCATATTGGATACAGCTCTGTAGCTGGCATCATGCTTAATGGTTATATCGAATGTGGCACGTTTCGCGGGCTCATCATAACAGGGAAATGCATGACGTGCATCGGTGCTCTCAAATTGCGTTGTTGCCAAATAACTGTGCAGAAAAATACATTTTTTATATTTAATTTGCAAAATTACGCATTCGATTTATAAACCTACTGTACAACAGATTTTTCATCGGTGTATGAAGTTAAATAAAATCCACCCATATCCGTACGCAGCGAACCCTTATAGTTGATGGTCAATGTCCAATTTGTATTTTGGGGTAATGTTACAGTGCCATCCTTAGGCGTCAATTATAGAAACTCACGAGTATTATCATATTCAATACTCAGTTCATATATAGTTGCACTATCCGATTTCTTTATAGTGGCTACATAGTTATGCAATTGACGTGCATGCAAAACAATTGTACGCGTATCCTGGAGCACAGTCAAATCGATGATCACTGTACCAACGAAATCACGCTCGCCCGTATGCACATTCGTCGTCAAGGTGACATCATAGTTGAGCGGTATTGTATTATTTGGTAGACGATAGTTTAAGACGCCATCATCGCGAGGTAACACATCAAAATTACGATTTTCGAATAATAATTCCGTTGTGGATGGTGGTTCAAAAGGTCTTTGATATTTAGCCTCTGCAATAAGGATACCGGCTGCAGCGGTCAGCAATACGAAAGTAACGACTAACGATCGCGCCATGTTGTACTGCCGTGGTATACGATATGCGAATGCTGACATAATGCGCACAGTTTACATATTTAAAAAGCTTTCGGTGCGTCCAATTCATAGAATCTTATCTTTTAGCTGCCAATAAATAGGTGATATTATGACCCAATATTCGTACTATGTACGACACGTGCATCAACACAGTATAACATTGCTGATATAATGTCATATCTAGGAACCATAAATAATAAAAGTTGGCACGAAATTTGTGCAATTAACTAAAATTCTTGCGAGTGTGAATACCCTACTCTAATGCATGGTCACATGATACAAGATAAGATAGGCAATTTAGCTGCAAAATGTTGAATATTCCTTTATTGCAGTGTTATACCATATAATCAGAAGAGGCAAGGCTATTATTTTAGGCAGAAACCATAAAGTATATATAAATTCTTGATCAGCATAGTAAGCCGATATATTATACTTAGTTATATCAGTGTAATGACAAACGTATGACAAATAGAATTAGAAATTACTAGAGCTAGAAACTTCTAATAATTGGACTTTACTTATACAGTTGCACATCTTGTATGTGGATATTTGGGTGCACCCACCATGCTCATCACATCAACTGTACAAACATCTTGTTTTGTCATTTATAAATTTTTATATCTTTTTTATCAATTTAAATTTTTTTGATTTCCTTACAATCATGGCACCAGACGCTATATTATAATGCTTTATAATGGTAAGTAATCAAAGATCTTTCCATATCTGCCATGAACAGCCCAGTGCCACCGCTGAAATTTTATGCATAGGATCAAAACTGTTCGCCAGCTCTAATAGCTCGAAATATCTTGCGAAGTGATTATCGGTGTCCTGTATAACTTGATTTGAGTTATTTGGAAGTGGGTTCTAATTCTTAGCAGACTTGGAATCAAAGTCGAATGAATTCATAATTAAATTTAATTTTTATTATAAAATTGTTTTTTGTTTTTATTTTATTTGTTATTTTTTTCTATATTTACCTTTTCTTTTGACAATAAATACTATTTTGAATATTTCTCTCCAATATCAAAAAGGTTGCACAAGCAAGCTGTTAAGAAAGTCGATGCATATAATACTTAAAATATTTCTATATTAAGTTACACTTAAGACTTAGAATAGCCTCGCGACAACAGCAAAAATGGCTGCCATCATAGTTATCCAGGATACTGTCAGAGTACCACTGCCACCGCCGGTACGATAGGCAACAATCCAATTCATCAGAGGATTGCGATGTGTATCAAGCCAATTGAAATTTACCTGAATTGTGCTCTCTACTGTTGACTTAAGTGATGTGTTCACGTACTCACTATTTGCAACTTTATCGACTAAATTAAGCAGCTGAAAAAAATAATTATTAATTGTAGCGTATATAAATTTAAAAAGGGCAACACATCACAACATACCCGAGTCTTTTGCTTTTCGCTAACAACATACACGGCCATACCGCGCAGTGTTGCATCCAAGGGCTTAAAGTTACCAGAACCCAGTTTACCATAAGCTTCCCAGTTTATTTCCAAGAAATCCAAACTTGCTGTCAGTCCAACTTCACCATTTCTGTATGTAGCACTCAGTATAGAAGTGCGTTCGGAATTTGTTAGCTTGTTGGTCGTATCGATGGAACTTTCTACAAATTTCTTAGCCTGATTTGGATTTTGTGTATAGCCCAGCGCATATAAATACAAATTGCGATCGGCTGGTACACTGGAATCCATCAATGCATTGAAAATGAAATTGTAGTCCGCATCGACTGCCTGGCGAAGTCCATTGTAGAATATTTGCGTTCTCACATTTGGCTCAATGCGTGCATTTGAATTTATGAATTCTTTAAGCTTATCATTTGTCAACTTATAGCAGTTCTCACTGCCGACGAGACAAGCAAGATTAATGAGTGTGCTGCGCAAATATCTGATGAGATGTTGTTCTCCAGGCACATCATGTACGCCAACTTTATCGAAGATTTCACCAACAAGTTCAATTACAAAGTATCTGAAGTGTTCATACTGATTATCAGCTCGCAAATATTGATCCAATGATGTAAAAATGCTGTTCGCTGTCGACCAGGGCGCATATTGATCTTCATTACTCAAATACGACAACAAATGCAGCAAAATGTCTTGGCTCAAACGTCCTGTGCTCATAAATCTGTAAGCATCTAACATTAGCTGCGCACGATTGCGTGGATGTATCTTGTGTGCCTTCTCAGCCAGACCAGCTGCTATCAGATGCCAGTTGCGTTCGTCGTAGTTGATGCGATAATAACCAGATGATTGTTTGTTCAAAATTAACCAGTCATCGTTTGAGATTTTTGCATCGGCGACAGCCACTTGTCTTTCATTGAGCAGATAATGCGAGGCACTTGTATTGCGGAAATCTGGATTTGAACCTACGGCATAATTGAATGGCACGTACCACAATTTGGACGATACATAGTCTTTATCGTTTGTAAACTGTTCTTGCTTCACTGAGAAGCCACCAGTTTCGTAATTACGTTCAACTGTCAGCAATGGAAAGCCGCCCTGTTGCGACCAGCTGGAGAAGATTGTAGCAACATCCGCGGGCAATTGGTATTTCTGTTCATCGGCAGCTTCCTGGAAAGCGGCAAATAGATCCCATTCATCGCAGGAGTTGAATTTGCTAAAAGTAAAATAGAAGTCAGTTTTCGAGTTGTGTTGGAGTTGTGTTGGACTTACTTTTTGGTGAGATATTTATTCAAGCCCGAACGGAATACTTTATCGGTCCATGCATTCTTGAACATGAAGAGCACACAAGATGGTTTGGCATATGAAAAAGTATTATAACGTGCAGATATCTCGTTCGGCGTTTGCACATAATGTGTCATGGGTGTGGCAGTTGGTGCTGCATCATTTATTAATGCACTGTTGTAATCGCTGACGTGATATAACTGATAGACATTCCACTCTGGATAGGCCTGTGCAAAAATCGAATAGGAAATTGACAATAAAACGTGTTTCTTTTATAATAGGCTCATATAGATACTAACGATATCATTCGATTCGTACGAGAACAGTGTAGCGAAACCTTCTTTCAGCCAAAGATAAGTCCACCATTGAATCGAAACTAAATCACCGAACCACATATGCGCATATTCGTGACCAATAATATTTGCAATATTAGTTTGTGCGCTGACTGTGTTATTTTCATGGTTCCAGAACATATACACCTCGCGATAAGTAGCCAAACCCCAGTTCTCCATAGCACCGGCTGAGAAATCTGGTATGGCAGCCTGATCCAATTTTGGCAAAGCGAATGGTACGCCATAATATTGCGCTAAACTATTTGCCACGAGCAGACCAGAGACTAGTGCAAACTTTTGCTGATCGGCAGAGCCTTTGCGTCCAAAAACACGTTGTGTAACACCATCGAGTGCGCCTTCCGTATACTCGAAGTCGGAAACGATGAACGCAATCAAGTAGGTTGACATTTTCAAGGTTTTATCGAATGCGGTGATGCCAGGACTGCATGAAAGAAAATGACAGAAATTAATTGTATGTAAAAAATTAGCTGGATATAAATTTTGTATGCAATACAGAGCGGTTCCGGTTTACACTTGCGAAATGCTTTTTGCAAAGTCCAATCAATGAAGTGGTAAATATTTTAAATATGAGAACTGACAATAATTAAATAATAATCGTATGGCTTAATGGAAGAGAATTCAAACCAAAATACCTATCGTAGGAGGAAAGAATTTATTCATGAAATATTTTGAGAAATTTTACCAAGCAACTTTAGTTGCTTACTTTAGAACTAAGTAAAGAAAAAGTATTTATACACTAAACTTAAATGGGTTCAAAAATACAATAAAAAGCCTAGGAGCGCCTGTCTGCCTTCATGTTTGTCTGCCCTAATGAAATAAATGAGGCTAAAATAAATGAAGTGTACGTGCAAATTCAAATCTGTCGATGGAATATCTTTTTCTTATTTCAAAAACTAGTAAATAAATCGCAGACAATTTAATGGCTCAAATTAAGATTTTTAGACTGGATACAAGTTTCTTGTTCATTAAAAAAAATAAAATATATTAACTTTAAAATCAAAAAATTACTCACCTACTTTTTGCCGCATTAACTGGCATATTCGAAATGGCTCTATAGCTTGAATCATGCTTAATGGTTATATCGAATGTAGCGCGTTTCCAGGGCTCATCGTAACAGGGAAACGCATGACGTGCATTGGTGCTCTCAAATTGCGTTGTTGCCAAATAACTGCGCAGAAAAATACATTTTTTAAATTTAATTTCCAGAATTACGTAATCGTTTAATAAACCTACTGTACAGCGGATTTTTCATCGGTATATGAGGATAGATAAAAGCCACCCATATCAGCACGCAGCGTACCGTTATAGTTGATGGTCAATGTCCAATTTGTATTTTGTGTTAATGTTACTGTGCCATCCTTAGGCGTCAGTGACAAAAATTCACGGACTAACTCATATTCAGTATTCAGTTCATATATAGTTGCACTATCCGATCTCTTTATAGTGGCTACAAAGTTATCCAATTGACGTGCATGCAAAACAATTGTACGCGTATCCTGTAGCACAGTCAAATCGATGATCACTGTACCAAGGAAAGCACGCTCGCCCGTATGTACATTCGTCGTCAAGGTGACATCATAATTGAGCGGTATTGTATTATTTGGTAGACGATAGTTTAGGACGCCATCATCGCGAGGTAACACATCAAAATTACGGTTTTCGAATAATAATTCCGTAGTGGATGGTGGTTCGAAAGGACTCTTGTATTTAGCCTCTACAAAAAGGATACCGGCTGCTGCGGTCAGCAATACGAAAGTAACGACTAACGATCGCGCCATATTGTACTCCCGTGGAATACGACGTGCAATTGTTCAGTTCGTGTTCACGGTCTGCATATTTAAGCACTTTCCGTATCTTATCCTTCGTAGCATCCATAAAGATAGGTGAATTACGCAAGCTATTATTCAGATTATATTCCTTCTGTACGATAAAAACAAAAAAAAAAATTATTGGCACCATGACACATATTAATATGCGGCTATGTGCGCTATAAAACCATAAATTTGTGTACCCTACACACAAATTCAATGTGTATATACGTATGTGTACGGCTACATTCGTGCCTAAAATTTAAAAATGCTTGTCATATAGCAAATAAATTGTTGGAGACTCTATAAAGTTTATTGAACTTATTTATGTTCAGTTTTAAGATAAACTGTGGCATCTTGGCCTGCGTTATAAATGATGCCTCCCGGTCTCATGGCAAAAAACCATTCAGTGACTTACAACGTAACCTGACAATCTTAAGCAAGATACATTGCGAATTAGGTTGATCGTTCAAAAATCAATGCAAAATCTACGTAAACAACTCTACATTGTCACAAGCAGATAAAACGAAGTATCTAGGCATAAAGCGGTAAAAGCGTAAACAATTTGATTTAAAACTAAGATCGATGTATTGGCTCCGTGAGCCTAACTCATCTGTCTCAACAGAAAATAAAAGAATTGTAGCGACATTAAAACCAATATAAACTTATTGAATTCAGATTTATTAGTCTGCTTTGTGGTCTAATCTGGAAGTTCTCCAAATATTCTAGTCGAAACTTCTCCGCCTTTGTACAACAGCTCCGTGGTACATAAATAATATTATAATCCACCACGAATGGTTCTTGAAGAAATAATTAAAATCAGCAGAAACTAATTTATTTATTTAATTTATCTATCAACAAATATTCGCCTTCTTCAATACTAAAAATTAAAAAAAATATCTAATGGATCTTTTCTTTTCATTTTGGTTTTATATAAGATTTAGTCAATGGATTAACTTATGCATGTCTCTATTAAAAAAACTAAACACATGCAGGGTATAACTTAGTCGCGTCTATAATCATTTATAGTTCATTCTTATTAAAATATAGAATTCTTTGGTTTAACTAATCGAAGTTCTTGAAGTGCTTTAAAAAAATTACTATTGTTTGTTTTTAGCTTTTTATTGTATTTTTTTTTTTTTTTTGGTATTTATAAAATGTTCAGACGCACGTCTACAATAAAATATTGCTTGATTACAAAGCAATAATCATATCAATATGTCTGAGCATGATTTTGCGAATGATTATCGAAAATCGAGACATAACATAATTTCACTAAGAAGTATTATACCAAATGATTTTGCAGGCTCAAGGTCTAGAAGTATTATTTGTGTTGTAAATGATTGCCGATACGCTGCACGGAAAAGTAAAACAACTATGAAGTTCTTAACCTTTGCAGTTAACGTGTCATTTGTCTGAGCAATAGTTAACACATAACATTTTCTTAAGTTCGAAAATTCATGGATTCATAAAGTTTTACTAAATAAATTGTAGACGAATGACACCGGCTAAAAAAATAAATAGTTATTCGTAATTTTTGTGCAGTGAACATTACAGGTAAAAATAGCTCGTTAAACTAGAGCTAAAGGTCATAACCGACGTTGATTTTTGCTCAACGACTTCTTACACACTCTGATGAAACATCATGAACTTATTTTGAGCAAAAAAATATGGAATGCGTATGAGCCTTAAACAAAATCCAACAAAATTCAATCGCTCGCGCAGCACATCGAAGCAAATGATCGAATTTTTCTTCTCGAAATCCGAACATGTTGCGATCGTGCCGCTTGTAGAAAGAAGGACGGTCAATTCTGAATGGTATACAACCATTTGTTTGCCTGAAGTGTTCGATGAACTGAGTAAAACCAATTGACGAAGACGAATCATACTTTATCACGATAATGTGAGCTCTCACACTTCGGCTGTAAAAAATGAGTTTTTGGACATTCAAAACATCGAATTGATGTGTGATACGACGTACAGCCCTGACTTGACAACAAATGACTTCTTCCTGTTCCCTCACATCAAAAATAAATTGCGCGGACAGCGGTTTTCAATTCCTGAAGAAGCTGTTGATGCCTTTAAAACGCAAGTTTTGGAGGTTTCTCTTTTGGAGCGACAAAAAAAAAACTGCTTCACAAAAGGGTTCAGGCGAATGCAAAAGTGTATCGAACTTAATGGGGAATATATTGAAAAACAATTGACCAGTGTTATCGATAAAGTTCAATAAAGTTTACTCCGTACAAACACCAATCATTGATTTATCTATGTTGAAAAGTTTCATGATCGCACCTTGAACGCAAACAAAATGTAGCGGATACGGTTGTGGTCTGTACAACTAAAAAGAGTTTTTTTTTTATTAAATAGGTAAACTAGGTTCAACTTTACATATTCGCTTAAGAGTTATTTAAGTTAATTTATTGCGAGCTTTCTGTTCCAACGAAAAGCGACTGTACTAACCTAAAATTATGCTATGAAATTGTGCTTATTATTTTCTTAACAAGATTCTCCGCCAAACGAAACACGCTTACTGGACGCTCCGAACCATTTCGAGCACTGAAGGGAGATGAAAAGTTTATATGTGGGTTTTCTAACAGCAGCCAATCGTGTATCTGTTGTTCGAATTTCTCCAGAAACAATTCACTATTACGCATTTTAATACCAAAACGCTTCGAATCGATGCTAATTAATGGTGTAGCTGAGTAACAGACACTATTTGTTGCGGTCAGCTCGTTGGCAAGTTTATCGCGTAATATGAGAAACTGCAAAGAAAAAATTCGTATGTAATTAGTAATGGTTATTAATAAGGTAAGAAGCATAAGTGTTTAAATAATAATCAATGTATAAATTAATAATACTTACATTATCACGATGCCTATCTTGCAAATATTCCGCAATACGATTAAAGTTTTCGACAAAGAAAGGCGAGCGGCACAGCAGTCGATAATTGTTCTCAAAGAAACGCCAAACCACCGGACGTGCCACCATATTCGCTTTATATAGATAAAGCAGATACATCATCGACTCGCTGTCATTCATTATAATGTGTGTCGAATTTTCGCCCAGTAGCACATTAAGATATTGACGCAAATGACCAATGTCCTGCGTGCAACGTAGTGAATAGATGAGATCATCATAGTACAACGAATTTCGATCTGCTTTCGATAATAAACTCAGCACCTCGCTGAATTCTTCATCACTGAAATACTTGACGCCCAGACAGAGTACAGTATCGTACATAGCATAGTAATCCATTTCGGTTTGTAGACCATCCGTTTTATTCTGAAAGATATAAGCATGCGCTAAGTGATGTGTATAGTCCAGACACTCCTGCAGATCGGCCATACACGCCATTTCCAGTATCTTCTGCCGTGCTAGCATTTCAATATTAGTTAGACTTCTGCGCTCCGGCAAGCTAAACATACGCTTAAATGTCGGCGCTATAAGACGACGTAAAAATTGCTTGAAGAGCGCATGCGATGAGGTGCCAAATAAATTATGCTCAATGATATGTATTGTGTCAGCAACCAGATTCCATGGCATCAGATCCTCTTCGTGTTCCAGATACTTAAGCAATTCAAATATAACATCGACCGATTGCATTTCATTGTGCTCGATGAGCGGCGTCAGATCCTGAAAGATGGCCGCGCGATTCATTGTATGTATGACGGTGTGATTTAACTGCAGCTGCTTGGCAATGGCACGCAGATTATCGGTATCGTAGTGTACATGGTAGAAACCAGTCTGCTGTTTGTTAACCAACAGCCAATCTTGACCGCTCAGCTGCAGACCCAAATCTTCGAGTGAGAGTGTGACCTCGGTCAGCGGCGGCATGAAGTAATCGACATACGTATGCTGAAAATCAGGTGCTTGCGCTGTAGCAAAGTTAAGCGGTATCCACCAGTTCTCGTACGAACTGCGATTCTTCGAACGTTGCCTGAAGGTTATAGTGCCCGCCTCATAGTTGCGTATGACCGAAACAATTGGTATCCATTCACTATGTGTCCACGACAGCATTATATCACGCACCGAATGCACCCAGGGCTGTTGTTGAAAACGCGCATCCTCCTGTAGCTCAGCTTGCAGTGTATCAAATAGTTGAACCTCATTTGCCACAGAATACTGACTTCAATCAAAGTAAAGCAAAAAGAGGAAAAAGAGCGAAAACTTCTTCAAATTAATTGCAATTAACCAGTTCACTATGCGCGTCTAGCTTTCTATTCGATTGATGACTTACAATTTTCGTAGAAAACGACTGATGCCGCGCACAAAGGTCTTCTCATTGAAGGCATGATGGAACATCTTCAGAACACAGGCACTACGTTGATATGTTATTATATCAAAGATGGAGGTTATATCTGATTCCTGCTCCACGTAAAAGGTCATGGGACGCACAGCAATGTAATTGTAGCTATAAGCGCGCTCAGCAATTTCCGTAACAAAGAAATCCATGATTTTGTCTTCTGGATAGAGCTGTGTGCACAAAAAAAAAAAAAAAAATTGATAAATAATACTGCTAAACATTTAATTGCTGCAAACACTTACCAAATCCGATATGACATAGCTGAAGTACATAGCAAAGCCTTCATTCATCCATGCGTACGTCCACCATTCTGGCGACACTAAATTGCCAAACCACTGATGTGCAATCTCATGATTCTGTGTTATTGTGTCCATAAGCTTTTTGTGTATGTCCGCATTTTCCGGATGCACCAAACAGTCTTCTTTGTACGTAATTAGACCCCAGTTTTCCATAGCCGAGCCATAATTCTTCTTCAACGCAATGTGATCAAGTTTCGCGAGCGGATAGCTTATGCCAAAATAGTCCTCCAATGTGGCCACCGTACGCACCGCATTCTTTAGTGCCTGTTGTCCTCGACTGGCGGCATCCGGTGACGTAAAGATGCGCTGCGTTACGCCGCGATATTCCTCGGATATAAATGTGAAATCAGAGATGACAAAAGCAACGAGATAAGTGCACATCGGTAGTGTGGCATAAAATGCTGTCGTCGTTAGTTCGCTGCGCAAAATATCAGAAGAGGTAAATCGTGAGTAAATTGTTGGCAATAGAATTTTCAATCTACAGACGCGAGCTATGAGTATGTAGATACATATATGCTATTTAGCTGTTACCCATGTTTCAGTGTCTCTTGCACCGGCATATTCGATATAGCCATATACTCGGCGCCGTGCGTTAAACGTATGCTGAAATTTGATTTGAAGCCAGGTTCATCGTAGCAGGGAAACAAAAGACGCGCATAAGTCGGCTCCGATTGAGTTGCAGCAACATAACTGAAAAGATTTTTTAAAGGTGTGTAAACAAAAAAATTAAAAAAAAAAATTAAATAAGAATAAAATATATTAATAAAAAATTGTATTAAATTATTATTTAATACAGAGTATTCTAAATATAAGCACCGATTTAAAGAAAGCTCCATTAATTATATATAAAATATGTCTATAATGTGCGACAGTTTGTCTGTTTGTCCGTCTATCTCTCTGTCAGTCTATCTATTAGCTTAAAACTTGGTTCTAAATTTTTATGTTATCCGTTTGAATGTTATATCAAGTTTTTATATCTAAAAGCAAAACAGCGCGCTGTTATTTGACCATTGTAGGTTGCATACAAAAACCCTTTGCATTAAACCATTCAAAGAATTATTCTTAAATTATTCATATTTTACTAATGACTCAGTTAGAAAAAGGCATTGCATGCGCAAAAAAATTTAAATTTATGTTTTATTGTTTTTCGTTGTAACTCTCATTTTTATTATTTAATTAATATGTTACTCGATCGCCTCAAGATGAATGGGGTGCTTCCGGGTCAGAGTTTGGAATTATGTAGAAATCAACACAAAACTACAAAAGCTATTGCTCGAATAACAAAAAAATAAATATTTTTCCCAAAAAATTTGTAATTTTTATTGCTCTAAAACTTATTATTATTAAGATTTGATTCACAAAACATGAAGAGATAAAGAAAGCGAAAAAAATATGTGTTGAACCAAAGCTCTAATTCTATTCCCATGAAATTTAAAGCAAGCTACATAATATAGAGCCACAAAAAAAAAAAAAAAAAAAAAACCAAATGGAAGGGACTTTCCCAAAAAAATAAGCAACACAAGCTCATTAGTACATGTACGTAAACCGTTCGTGAGAGGTCCGTAGGTCGTAGGTTATATTGGTGATCGGCGAAAAAAAATGGGAGAACACGCTTATTGAAATATGGATCTCTATAAGAAACGTCCATATTGAATTTTAAACATATATTGACTAAAATAAACCGTCTTACTAAATTATATAAGTGGACTGTGAGTTTGTGTAAGGGTTTCTCCCAAAAGATTGAACTGATGTGCATGTAAATCAATAAAAAACTAATTTTAAGCTGATATTGACTACAACAAAAAATATTGTTTTTCATATCAAAACACAAAACTTGTTTGAATAAGTGCTTCTCCAAAAATTGTTCATGACATAAAATAATAAAATAAATTGAAATCACCTGGTTTCAGCTGGATATCGAAAGAAGATCCTGACAGTTAGTCAGTTCGGGCATACGAAGTTTTCTTTAATGTGAATGGTATAACAACTTTTTAAAAAATGAAACTAGGACAGTAAACGCAATACGCAAGCTTCTTTTGAGGTCAATTTCTCACCAGCTAAATCGTTCGACATTGACAGGAAGAGATGGTATATCCAAACTTGAAAATCTTCAAGTTCTCATTTTAAATATGGACAGACGGACAAGTCTTTGAGAATTTTCTCCTTTTTGACGGGTACACTGTGCTACAAGGTAAAATCAAATCTCAAAAACTATTTAAGGATATTGACTACCTTGATAAATATCTCAAAGATGACAAAAAATAGATGGCGCTACACTCCCAGTATTACTTCAATAGTAATTACTTCATATGAGGATTTCAAAAAAAGTTCATAATTGCGAAAAAAATGTGATAGTGTGTGTGTGTGTATGGTATAAATGTATGAATGGAAGTATGGATGGATGGATGGATGGATGTTTCTATCTTATGTCTAAGCCGATTGGTATGAACTTTGATATAGAGATAGATGGGATGATGGAAAAGATCATAAGCTACTTTTTGACAAAATTGGAGGGGGCGTTGTCTCACCCTCGACCCCATATAATTGAAAAAACAATTTCTCATATCTTTTTATCGATTTGAGGTACAAAGTATGTGTGTTGATGGGATAGGGAAAAGTAATCATGATAAGTAACTGTTATAAGCCATAAATAAGTCATATTTTCGAATCCATTTGAGGTGCAAAGATTAAATTTGAATTAAATATATTATTGGAGACGGGAGAAGTAATTTTATTAAGTTTCCTCCAAATCGTTTGGGTCGATCCAACACACTCATAAAAACCATAAACAAAATTCGTCATATCTCTCCAGCCATTTAAGGAGCTGGGTTGAAATTTGGTATACATGTTAATGGGATTGGTATACTTATTAATCGGTGACAAAATATATGAAATCTTTGCATTCATTTGAGGTACACGATGAGTTATGGTGCAAATGGTAATGGGATCGGTAGAAGTATGAACCATTGCACAAGTCTGAAAAGATTAACAATATTATGCGCGGGCGAAGCCGCGGGTTCAATAATAAATAAAATAAAATTCAATAAAAAAATACCAAACCTTAAAAAAAATACAAGGTGCGATCTAAAAGGTATGATGTATATTATTTTCATGGCTTCAAATTGATGGATCGGATTACGTGAGAAAACAACAGCTTTACACTGTTACTGTAGAACTTTGAATACCTCTCCATTCTAAATTCAAAATGTCTATTTTGGTGGGAAAAATTATTCGTATGAGACTGAACGACAAAAGTTTGTGAATATAATACAAATCTCTAATTTTTTATTTTTTTAATATTTATGAATTGTAAATAAATGCGCAAATTCAATTTCTCCATATACCTGGAGTACACAGCATCATTAGTTGTACAGTATCTAGTCTTTCGATCATTATTGATAGTGAATTCGAGTTTATTACATAGAAATTCAATCAGAGATAAATCCTCATCAAATTTCTAAGTTGACATTGAAGTCGCCAGATAAAACCAGTGATAATGTATGATAATATTCTTCTAATTCTTCTGATCTATACGCTCAAATATGAGTAGACGTCTATATAAGAACTTTAATATGTTATTAACAGTATTATTCGAAGATATATAAACAATATTTTTAATTATTTCCTGTACTTATTCTCGGTACTGTTGCCTTAAATTATGGTTTTCTCAACAGTAGTTTACTTTGTTTATTGCTAACTCACGGACAAAATAAATACACTCATGCTAATCGCACTTTTTATATATAAATAAATACAAAAAATAAATCAAATGATTCATGGTTTTACGAAAAAACCCGCTGTCAATTTTACGTAAATATTTTGCAAACAATTTATTTTTCATAATTATTGAATGTTTATGAACTTTTAATCAGTTCTTGGCAACCAGTTTGTCACCAGAAAAAAATATTTAAATTAATCAATGGTAAACTACATTTTTGAAAAATAAATCAAATATTTTTTTTTTTAATATTAAATTTTTCAGTTAATATTTTAATAATTCTTACGAAAAACAATTGCATATGGGACAACGTTTCATTGACAACAAAAATTAATTATAAACAAATAAATCGCTGAAAAAAGAAGACAAACCGCAAATTAAAAACGCGTCGTTTGAAACAAGTTTTGTTTGACTTTTAATTGGCGCGATAAGCAAAAATACAATGTACCCTATATATATATATATATATGTATATATGCATATGTTATATAGTACATAGTACCTATAGCGAGATATCATGTCTTTAAACTTGACTGACATTAGCGATAAGAAGTGCGATTATAAAGTTTGCAAATATTGGTGGTCTTCTGTGACGACACAACATTTTAAAAACAATGAAGAAAGTATATCAATATAATTGTAGAATAGATAATAATGCTGCAATCGAGTGTGCACGACTTCAATATATGCTGTACCTGGTCTAAGGGTCTTCATTTGTTATATATTTTTTGAACTGATATTGATCTTCAATTAGGTTTGAAGTAAGACACTCCAAATTGGACTTAAAAAAAAAAAACACAAAATTTTAGAGCATATTTGTATTAGTTTACACATTTTAGTTGAGTTTGCACTATAACTGTAAAGAGAACAGCAGCATCAAGAGCTTCAATGGATCAAATATATTGGAGAATATTTCAATATATCAATTTATCTTTTATTGCTGTTCAGTTATGTATGTACTTTATGTGTTTCGGTGGCTGTTACATACTTTTACCAAAATGTAATATACCATTTTACCACATAGCTGCAGGGTATATACATTTAATTACACTTGGATTATCAAAATGTAATCTGCATATGCATGCTTATTTTTATATAATCTATCCATATTGCCTTCATAGCGCACATTTCGATTTCAATTAAACGATCTATGAAGCGAAAGCCAATTAAATATTATCATCTCAATGAAATGAATACGAATTGAATACGAATTGACGTAAGTCATCTACTATACTACTATGAAAGTTGTAGTAGTATATGAGTGAGTACATAAAGTAGTTCCATATAAAAACAAACAAGCAAATTACAAATGCCCCAGATCGTGCTCCTCGTATTATTCATTAATTACTCACACAGTACGATTCGCTGCCTCATTGCCGTATTTCATCCAATACAGTCCAGCTGGACGATCCGTCATTATACCTGTATACAGTATTTCCACGCGATAACGCTGTCCTGCCTCAAAGGCTTGATAGTTCTCCAATGGATGTATAACTAAGAGGCAGGCATAGTCGACATACGTGTGAGTTAGATCATCAACAAGTTCATTGGTGTCTAATGTGCGCACCATAATCTTAAAATCGCTCAGATTCTTCGCATGTAGCACAATTTCATTGGTCGACTGTCTAATCTCAATGTCAATGGTGACATTTCCGCTAAAATGAAAATCTGCCAAATGTATATTGGTGCTGATGTGTAGTTGGTAATCAAGCGGGTAGGTATCGTTTGGTAGACGTAGTGAACGTGCTCGTGGCACCGTGGAGGACCTTGTACGCTGTATTAAGGATGCATTTGCTGTTGGTATTTCGGTAGTTAATCTGTCATCCAACAGTTCAGCGGCCATCACCAACGTAGTGAATAGCACTGATATACTGATTAACAAGAAAAAGGTGTGCTCAACGCGCCGATAGAGCATTTTGACGCAAGTGTTTTGTGGTATTTTTTGTCTGTTTGAAAACCGTCCATACACATTCGTAATTCAACCGCAACTGAGCGGGCGAGCGTTTCGCCGCGCTATTATTATTATTACTAAGCTTATTTAAGCTTGAGAGCGTCGTCGTCGTCGTTGAATGGTTTCTGCCGGTGCTACATTGCCAGCGATAAGATAACGCGTTCTCGTGCGCCGATCAATGGAATATACACCCAAGGGGTACCCAACGCGTATAAGAGTATTTGTGTCTGACTGAAATTGAAACACACAGCAGGCCAAAGACACAGCAGATAGATAAGCGTTTGATTGAGTAGCGCTGTCACAGAAACCTAATTAATTGAAGTTCAACTTGAATTTGAAGTACAAGTACCTGGCCTGGCAAATACTTTAAGTTGACATATTTTTCAATCAGGGTCATTATGGATTGTAAATAATGTGAAAAATTGCATTATTAATTTATTTAAAGGTTATACAGGGTGTTGCAAAAATTCATTTGTGGTTTCAATTATTTGTTATAACTTGCAAACAGAATGGAACAAAATAAAAAACGAATTTCAAATGCTTTAATTAATTATCTATGGGAGCGATACCTTCCAGTGATGATATCAGCAAGGGCGTATCCAGGGGGGGCTGGTGGTGTCATGACTCCCCCCCTAATTTTCGAAAAGTTCGTTAATAAATGTATTCGTCTACATATTTCGCACTTTTGATTACTAAAAAAAAAAAACAATCAGCCCTCCTTTCGAGGACAGCGGCACCCCCTTCGGCGACAGCTGGATACGTCATTAGATATCCGTCATTTCAATTGAGTATTTACGTAGTAATCATCTGGCGCTAACAACTCTCTATCCACAGCTATTATGCCCAAATACTGTCTTCTCTCTAGGCACTCAACTATTATAAGGTTCCAGGGAAGCTTGATGACTTGATTCATTTGAATATAAAGCTAAAGATTTCTCAGGACATAGATGTTCCAGTGGATTTTTTAACACAAAAGTTACATACAGCGGCAGCTCTGGGGGATCCTGCTGTCAGCGTTTAAAGTCCTTGCACTCTCTATTGTCTCAATAGAGAGACAAGGGACTTGATTTGGTTCAAGAGACAGCAGCGACGAAGATTTATTCGCACCCACCTTCCAGAGGATAATGCTTTATGGCAACGCACTAGTCGGCTATTAAAATAGACGCTTAAGATCTAGAGAGAAGAGCATTTTGAGGGAAACTCGAGGCAATGGACTACATAATAGAATCTGTGGAACACTACTATGTTCGTTAAGCGACAACCGTTGAGGTATGTGGAGCCGATTTAAAACGCACCGGGCGAAGTATGCAGGTTAGATGAGGAGAATGCAGAGATTTTTGCCCTACACCTGGAGAACCGGTTTCTGACTTTCAACATAGCATCTGACAAAGACGGAATGGAAACTGCTTTCAGATAGACCTACCAGACGCACCTTTAAGAGTAGAATAGGTAGTCGATGCTATCAAAACTCTGCCGAGGATAAAAGGATTAAGGATATGTCGCTCTACCCTAAAGGTTCTGCCGAAGCAATGATATTTAGGATGCAATACTACCCGATCAGCTGGAGGCTGGCAAGAGTTCTGATGATCCATAAACGTGGTAAGCCTGAGGACGATCCTGAGTTGCAACGACAAATCACCCTTCTACCTTCAATCACCAAGGTGCTGGAGAGACGAATTATTATATTACGGCTTGCAGGGCTTGTGGACCTTGGAGAAATCTTACCAATCCACTAGTTTGGCTTCAGGGATGGGCACGGCGGCATTGAGCAGATTCACAGGGTGGTGAAACATATCCTTAAAACAAATGACAACAAAGACTACTTGCAAAAATAAAGAGACACCATCCAGCCCCCTTTTGCTGCTCAGATCTGTGAGACCAATACAGATAAAAATGAATGCTACAATCTTCCACTCCATAAGACGGCAGCTGGTGTTCCACAAGAAAACGTGCTTGGTCCTCTTCAGTACAACATTTTCACCACGGATGTACCAATTCCTCCAGTCACCTGCTCGCTACATATGTAGACGTTATATGTTTTTTTATACTCGGCGTCGAGCGTGTGTGAAGCAGCTTCCGGTGTTCAGGTGTACCACCGCCTGCTTGAGAGCGGGTGGAGCTACAAAATGTAAATAAATTAATTATAAAAAAGTAAAAATTAAATTTAATGAGCGATTTGATTAACAATTTTTTTAACCTTTTAAGTTAAATAAAAAAATATTAATGCAGAACAAATATTAGGTGCACCTTTTGTAACTATGTTTTAATGAGCTACAAATATGAAATTCCTCGAAAATCTTAAGAAGAAAAAAATTTAGTCCACAAGCTTTTTTATAAAGTTAAAATTTGAATGGGTTTTTAAAACAAAGCCATGAAAACTCCAGCCAACTTTAACAGCTGATTGGCGGCAAATTATATTCGTTGTGGTAAACAAGTGATCGTATTTTTTACGTTTAAATTAAACCATTTATGTTTTTATTTACAGGGTTAAACACGCAAGAGCATTGTTTCTAATGTTCTCTCCCTTCTTCTATAAAATTAAATATATAAATGGCATTTTATATTATAAAAAAATTACAACTTGTATGTAGATTAAACAGCTCGAGTAAGTAAAACCACTTCGTTAAGCAAGACCAATTGGAACATTCTGAAATTGAAACATATCGATAACGAAACGTATCGAAATCTATTGAATACGGGAGCGCCTAATCTACGAATTGGTTAAACATTTTTTTTAACATGGTAACTTCAAGAACATTCCGAGTGATAATTTTTTATGATCAATCGCGTCCCATTGCATAGCTGTGGTTTCTTCAAATTTCGAATCAAAATGATTGGTGAACCAATGTTTAATCGCAAGTTATGTGGTGGTATTCTAGTAAACACAAGAACTCAACAGGATAGTTGACAACTCTCTCAGGATCGACAACAGCGTCGATCGATTTGAATGATTATTATTACTGAACTACTGCGAAGAAGCATTTCAGTTTGCACAAATAATATGAAGAGTTTGGCAAAACAAATCGAAACAGGTGACGAAACTTGGTTTTATAAATACGAACCGGAAACCAAACAGCAGATAATAAGGCAATGCGTTATTTAATTGCGATGCATTGAAGAAGTTTGCGCAGCAGCATATTCTTTGAATCTTAAGCATATTACAATCAACATCAACCGTTGAAAATTGCAAATCTTTTTATATAAATAATTTTGTGCGTTGCAGCTGGGCTTTTGTCACTTAGTTTTTACCATGTCGTAAGGTTTTTTTATTTTTTAGAATTTTTCTATAATAATTACACTGTTATACCCAAGCAGAAATCCAGTTTTATTGATGATAGGTTTTATTTTTAGGAACGCTTCCGATAAAGAGCATATCGAAATGATATGATATCTACTCTTAAAAACCACATAATTATTATAAGTGCAAGAAGAGCGCGAATTTTGTAAAGAGAACGGATCGCACACCGCAAAGCTTATCAAGTTCGACTTGTGAGCACTTTGCTCAGCTGTTTATTCAGCACGATTTGATAAAGCGTTGAGACGCATTTAAAGTGAACTACCAAAGCGTAAACAAACTCAGTCCGTTTTGATTGTTTCAGCGTTGAAGATGTTCTTATTAATGCGCTACAGTTTAAGCACGCTGCTATTGCTTTTAATCATTGGTTTGGTTCTGGGCAATGACAGCCCAGCAGGTGATAGCGAACGCAAATGTGTACCATTCGGTGAATATGTAAGTCCAACACTGTAATCAATGCAAAATAATATATTTAAGTGTTTCTGTTTTGTTTTTCTTCAGTGCCAGAATCACTGGGAATGCTGCTCGAATAGCTGCCTGAGCTTCATGTATCGCTGCACCAGAGGTACACCGAATATAATGGGAGGCGGGCAACAGATTCCAGTGATAGGCTCACGCTTTGGCGACGATGAGCCTACGCATGTCTCATATAATGATATACTGGAGATGGCATTTGGTAAAGTTGAGCACAGCTTGCCAATACCAGAGACAAGACGTGATCCAAGCAATGTAGATAGCCGGTTTGGTGAAGAATCTGACGTACCAGAGAAAGCTGTTGCTGACAAAAAACCGAAAGAGCAAGCACAAACTCAAGAAACCAGGCCTTCATACAGTAGTGTTTACGTTGGACAGTGCAAGGCAATCGGTCTTAAGGTGTGTAGCCGTTTTACATATCTAATTTGCTTCTAAATTTAACTTTAAATCATTTTTTTTTTAGTGCTATTCCAACGATGAATGCTGCTCCAAACGCTGTCACGGATTTCTGCATCAGTGCGTTACATAAATTTAAATATGTTTATTTTTTATTTATTATAAATAATTTCGTTTTAATTAAATCGCAATAAAAAAATAATGCATAATAGTATTTATTCATAACAGCTCAGTTCATTAATCTTTATAAATGTATTTTTTGTTGTTCGTATTTTTTGAAATATATTTCTATGAAGAAATTTTATAATAATTGTAGCTTTTTACTCAGAAACAATGATGGCTCTTTTGCTTTTCATGAAGCACTTCAGCCAAGAAATACATCTTTCGAAAAGTGATTCAGAGTCAATTTCTATCTGTTCTAAAGGTCAATTGGTGATAGTTAAGCTGTATTTCTTAAAATATCTCTAATATTTTAGAAATTGTACTTAAAGACAATATATAAATGAATTCTTAAACAGTATTCAATTGGTTTTATATGATAGTTGCTTTGAAAAAAAAAAATTAATATATAAAAACAACTCATTAAAATATTGTTTATGTCTAAATCAGTTACACTTCCTCAAAAGCTTTGTTCTCACATTTACAAAAATTTTTGGAATGCAATTTTATTAGCTGTTTTGTTATTTATAAACCAAATAAATTTATTGGTTTCAATGCACTTGACATGTAGCATGTGCAATCGACATTAAGTGACTTAATTAGCATAAATATTTCCTTAAATTGGTTGTAAATTATCATGTTTTTAGAGTTTTTAAAATATATTAAATATAGCAACTACATAATCAATTTGTATGAACTTATTCCATTCCATTCCATTCCAAACCTTATAAAAAACAAATGATAAGAAAATTGAAGATGGTTTTTAATAAATACTTGACTAATATCCAATGAATCACTAGCACAATGATTCAAATCAAGTTAGTTACAATACCAATATCTCAAAGGAAGACTGATATCTTTAGAAAAAACTGTAAGACTTATAAAGAAATACTCACAAATAAATTGTGTTGCTTTTTTACAGTATGCTGTCTTATAAATATTGATTTTTTTTTTTTTAAGATTGTTCTTTGAAATTAGAGACATTAAGATCATTTCAAATTTTAACCAATTTTTAAGTGAGACTTCCGTGAAATTCCAATATTTTTAAAAATTAACCAGTTATAGTTAATTTAAGGTACTCAAAAATTTGAAACGAGAATGCTTGAGCTTATGGCTCCAAATAGCCTTTCTTGTGTAGAGTTATGCAGGCACTGCATACTCTGATTTAATATACTCTAATATAAATTTTTAAACAAATTTTTTTTCATTTTAATTAAATAAAATTAAATTCTCCATTGTACGCTGCCACAGCTTTCTAGAAATGGTAATGCAGAAACTAAAGTTTAAATTGCATCTCCATGTTCTTCTTTTGGCTCATTGCTAACAGCTTTCTCAATGCAGTAATTGATGTTTTTTCGATAATGCAATTTTGTTACACGTATTGCGTTTTGGTCCTTTGGTGTAATAGGTGCGGTGCAATTAGGTCGAAGAAATGAAGATATAAGCATCAGCACATTCAGCAGTCTGTGCATAGGCAGCTAGCTGCAATACCATTTCAATTGACCAGACAAGGCACCACATACAAAGCATCGTGCAGCGAACGTGTAGTGTCCCTAAACAAAAGCTTGTTTGAGCCACGACAGATATTGGAAATGGTGCGTCCTTGATTCTGTATGTCAGTAATCTTGACAAATTTGTTTGCGCCGCTGGCAACTTCTTCGACATGAGTAGCGCTTGAAAGATTCTCGGCGGTGAAATGATTCAACGAAGCAATTGGACGGCAATGCATTGTCTTGCAGCCAAATTCAATAATCCCACGTCCAACATCCATTACAGCAAGATACTTGATTTTATACAAAAAGTGTTGTGCCAAGTCGGAAACAGTATCACGCCAGAGCAGCACATTGCAGCCAACCTTCCTAATCTGCTCGAATATGTGCAATATATAGGCGCGTTCCATTTTTAAGCACATGATCCTTGGCAGCATAATCGGAAACTTATTGTCTATGATCCATATCTGTTATGGTGCCGAAATGCAATCTTTGCCTTCTCAATATGCTCGAGTGCATTGGTACCAGTCGAAGGGCTAGTGAAGACCAAACCTTCAATCATTTTAGTATCCTTGTCAGTACCACCAAAGCTCCGAATAACTTTAATGTTTTTCAGATCGACGGAGTCATCTTTGCCTATTTCGGTCATCTTCATCACAGCATCGACAACAAGAGACTGATCCGCTGTGAAACAAACTTTGAATTGAGTCGAGGGAGATTTAATCAAGAATCCGAACATCGCTTGAACAAATCCGAAAAGGTAGTTGGATGTATGCCCATGTAAAGCAGTTTCTCTCACGCCTTGAGCAATGTACCAGCAATGAAGACCACCGATGTGGCACCATTATCGGCCTAAACATACTAAGCCCATGATAGCTCAACGAGCATTTTTTCAGCAGGATGCTAAACATTCCTTTGCTTTAGAATGGTGGTTACCGGATTATATCAATTTATCCGTACCGCCGGAATGTTGGATAGGTTTTGTTTGATCTTTAAAGGTTTGTATTTTGCCTTTTGTACTAACGCCGGTTGCTTTTCGAGTCATTGTAGCCGAGTAGTATTTAACTGGATCATCAATGAACATCATTTTAAGCTTATATGTCCTATATACATTTAAGCAGGCACGAAAAGTTACTCTCTTCGAGGTTTTTCTCCCTCGAGCAGCTCCTTTTGTAGCAGTCACCAATGTTTAATCAGAAAGTAATTAACAGAATAATGCAGATTCATCCGTTTTATATATTTAGGTTGCCAATATATTCAGAGCATTAATTTTTGTCAGATTTTTTACATCATATTTAGCTGTATGCAATGCTATCTAAAGCTTCAAATTATTACCAACATATACAAATAATCACAATAAACTGTCGGAACCAGTAACAAATTAGTTAGTATTCCCCCTAATCCTTTAGCTACATATTAAACCAGCTAAAAACATATAGTACCAACTTCTTGAGATTTAGAATAAAGAAATTTCGCTAGAATGAGTATGTTCAAATCATTAAATGAGTACTACACTGTCAGCACTAATTATTTATAAAAACAAAAAACCGAATGAAATCAACTTCTTGAAAAGTATGTTCCATGTTTATTACAAGACATGTTCTTCATTGAAGCAACAAGATTTTATCGATGAAAAGTAAGCAAATTTACTAATTTACTTTCCGCATATAAGGTCAACTTGTGCAAACCAACTGAAATATGCTATACACAAATTAATTAAATTTTCTCGGTCAAAACAAATTGCTACAAGGTTAGAAAATCACTTTAAAACTGTCAAATGCAGTTGACTATTGTTAGTAAGAACTCATTTCTTGACGACAACTGCAGTTGCTGGCAGTAACCGAAAACACTATGAAACTGTGCATATCCTTACTATTTTTTCTAGTTGCAGTGCATGTAAGTAAATAAGTGGAGCAGACAAAATAAAAATGTAACTCAAAACTATTTGGCAAACTTTTACTAGTTTGCATTGAGCCTGCCAATGCTGCCAACGCCAGCCTTTATACCCAGTAAGGATATACTTTCGGACAAAGGAAATCCACTCATGCCGACGGCCAATTTTCCGCCAATGAACTCGGATGATATACAAATGTTTACAAATTTGTTTCTTAATCTTTTCAAAAGCATTGCAGATTGGCGGAACATGGTCGCCGCTGATGCCGTGAAAAGCGTTTGGGAAAATCCGCTTGTTGTTAGCTTTGGCAAACGCATTTTCGCAGAAAATATGTTTAAATAGATACACCAAAGTGATAAGCATTCATAAACACATTCATAAAACTTTAATGCGAATCAATATTTGATTCATGCGTTCAACAAGTGACACACTTTTCTGTAGCCAAAAGTTGATTAAATACAAAAATAAATGAAACGCAACATTTGCAAAACAAAAACAAGCATGAGTAAATAATTTTGCTTAAAAAAAATATATATATATAGGTTAGTTGTTTTTTCTTTTTCTATGCACACAGTTGTACAAGTTAGTATCTGGGTTATCTCATGGCGCAACGCTACACGACCGCCGATAACGTAAAGCATTAATTCACCTTAAAAGGGGTTGCACAGCGCGCACAATACTTAAAATGTTCTTGAAGTTATACGCTACGCATCATCAACTGAAATCAACTTTAAAATATGCACAATCACGCTTTGAATAGAATCTTTAGCACATTTTGCATCCTGTCGCTGCTGCTGCTGCAACTGTCTGCTGTGGTAAGTCAGTTTCCTTTTGACGCAAACTGTTGTAAAACTTGCAAAAATATTTTATTAATTTAACTTCTGGCTATATGCTCGTAATGCAATATATTCCATACACACAGCTGGTAAATTGTTTACCAACAAATGTCGCACAGGATGTGCCGCTAGCGGCTACTATGCAAGCGGATGTAGCTGTTACAAAGGAAGCTGACGTCGTTCCACTTATAGTTAAACAGGAAACGCAAGAGGTCGGTATACTGCAGTTGCATACTAGTAAAATGTATCTTCTATTAAAAAAAGTTTTATTTTTTTATTTTTGCAGAAGGTCGTCGAACGTATTGAGAACTGCTTCGCCATTGGCGTGCGGTGTACTGTTGCAGAGCAATGCTGCAGCAAGCGTTGTCTTTTCTATGCGGGCAAATGTGTTTCTTAAATTAATCTTATTAAGTCAAATATTATGAAATATATGGAAAAAATTTAAACAACTTTTAATTGAATTAAAAAAGTATTTTTAAAAGGATTTGCTAAAATATCAAATATTGTTTATGTTTTTGCTTCTATGAATTGATTAGCTAACGAAAGGAAAAACCAAAAAACTGTTGACTTTGGTGGAACCGAAGTATAAATGCTCTGAAAAAACACCAACATTGTTCATATAATATTTTAAGTGATTAACTCAGCAAAAATATACAAGTTTTACTTCTAAAATCTAAAAGCTTTAAAACTGATAGTTAGCCTCTCATATCAAAAGACATGTCATGCCTATTAATCCAAACTGAATAGAATTTAAAGGTTAGCTTGTATAAATATAACAGGAGCAATGGGAACCTTTTCTAGTCTGGCGTTAGACGTTCTTCAAATCTAATGCTGCTGCAGCTGCATCTCTAACAAGAGGCGAACAGTTCCATCGTTAGCATAGGAAGATGCTGATGTACGCCTACCCAATGCTACTATACCCTATTGACCCAATTGGCTTACAAATGGCTTGCTAAAAGATGAGGGAACTGGCGCAAGGGAGTTTTGCACGACGCACTAAGTACTTTGAATTGCTAGGAGCTACAGAAATATGATTGCTGAAATATTTTCACAGTTCACATGTGATCAAGTCTAAAGCGGTCCTGGTATGCATAAGTAAACTAAACAACCTAAGAAGATTTAACAAGATTACTTTATACTATGTACCCGGTCAGGCGGGCATACCAGGAAACGAGCAAGCAGACGACTTGGCATGAAGAGGAGCAGCAACTCTCTTGTTGTGTGCAGATACATACAACAGCAAAAGCTCAGAAATTTGCAACGGTCTCAAGAAAAATGATCTAAGAATGGTTTCTAACTAAGATCAGATCTATAGCCCCAATGAACTCTAAATTTCTGTGAATGATATATTCATATCTGGAACCGAGTGAGATATGTCATTGGGATTAGTGTATCATAAACCAAATTAGTTGTTTCAAGCTAAACTAAGTCTCAACAAAATGTTATTTCTTACAAAATTTGTATGGGGATTATTTTAAATAGATTTGAAGTAAGATACTGTTTAACAAGAAAAACAATAATTTTTTCATTCGAAACATCAGAAAGGAGGGCGAGGTTTTCAACGAGTCCACAGGTTGAGGTTAATCCGTTTAGTAAATCGAGAATGAAGATTTCTATCTGGATTCTCATTAAGTATATCACGTTTGCCTAGCTGAACTAACAATAACATTTTTTTCATACAAAAGCACAGAAAGGTGGGTTAGTAGTTTCCATATTTACATGCCAGAAAGACAGCGAGACAGATATGGCTATATCGCATACATTGTGTTGAGCTGATCAAATTATAGGAACTGTGTTACAAACTTTGTAACAATGTTCATATAGTATTCACCTTTTTGTGAAGAGTAAAATAAAAATGGAGCATAAAGTATTGTTTAAGGTATGCAAAGTTTTTTATAAGCTGTACTCTAAGGCACAACGTTATAATATGTTTGCGTGAATATATATAAAAGGTAGAAGGAGACAGGCAGGCAGGCTCTTTAAACTATATACGAGTATATTCAAGAGTATTTCATCGAATGTTAAGTCGATGTAGCTATGTGCTACTATCTGTCCATCCATCCTCTGAGTCTGGAAAAACAGAACTGAGAAACTTTAGAAGCCAGATTTTGGGTAGTTGGCTTCTCGCAGCAAGCTTAGAAGTAGAAATTAGAAGTCGAGTACAGGACAGTCATTTTTGAAACTATTAGATTTAGCGACCAGTTTGAGAGCTAAATGAACAACGAGCTGTATGAGCTATTCACTGAGATGGACATAGACCAGCACATAAAATATCAGCGGCTGCACTGAACTGGTCATCTTATTCGAATGAACGAAAGAGATTCAGCACGCATGGCCTACATAAGACTCCAAACTTAATTGATGGACGATGAATTAGAAAAGTATAAACGAAGTTCAAGTAGGCCATGAGCATGAAATGTAGAAACTCATATCCAAGAGGTATGTCTACTGAACGCATGCATCAATTTACTATTGAAAGTAGAAGGCTGCAATTTAGTATACATGTATAGAAAGCGTACAGAGAAACTGCAGTTTTATTCAGTAGTTGATGAATACATGAAGGGTAATATTTGGTATGTAAGGCTTCAGTACCAAATGTTTAAAGTTTAAAGTACCAAAAGATTGAAATAAAACATTAAATAGCTAATTTTATATAAAAAATATTTTAATTTTCCAATAATTTTAATATGCTTATTTATAGCTCCACTTTTTTGCATATTTACACTATTCATTCATAAGGATTTATTACACATATTTTATGTTATTCTCTTCACACACACACACACACACACACACAAAACCATTTCAATTCGCATTCATTGTGTATGCACTCTGACAAGCAGAAGCGTTAGCAGCAGCCCGAGAGCAAACAAAAAGTCACTCATTCAATTCAGCCAAATAGAAATAATGAAGCGATCGCAACAACAATGCGCAACTATTGCGACTAAACGTGTCATAAGAGCCGACATAATATTGTATATGATGTAGCATGCAACATACACAAATAGAATGGAAAAAAATAAATAGCTATTGACAGTAATGTAAAATGAAATGAAGTAAAGCTAGGCGGTCGCCGTCTAGAAATGGCGAACTGTCAGCCACCAGACGGATGGACAGATAGACAGGCAGGCAGACAACATATTCAGTCAAGTAATCGCATTTGACATTTTTTCCTCCCTGTTTCTCAAACGAGCTGTTATCCCTAGAAAAACATTTTTGTTTTGTATGTAGGTACATATTGGTCTACATTTATTGTATGTAAATTTATTATGTACGAAGGATATACTTCGCATTTAATGTTTGTTCTTGTATAATCATTTTCTTACATAGTTTGCAACGTTCAATTGTTAAATGCAAAAAGTGAGTTAGTTTTAAGAAAGGTTTCGATGCTTGTTTAAAATTGGCTTCTTCTAAGGGCGAATCTAAATGAGTACTTTTAAAGTTCATAGCTTTTATTTAAATATGTATATTTGTTCATACCGATATATCTATATCGATACAGCTTACTTTAGGGGCTCTGATATGCCTTGTTTTGACTTTCCATTTATTTTTCATGACAAACACCCATAAGTAAGGCAAGTTCCTATTGCAGAAATGGCACACGGATGCATGTGCCAGCGTGTGCCATTTCTCCAATGGTAACTTGTCGTATTAAGACTCATGTCAGCATCCTCTTCATATACTGGCTAAAGCGTATGCGCCCAGATGTCCACTTCGCTTGATATTTCTGTTAAATTACCTTTGCTGCACAGAAGCCTAATGTTTACTCGCAAGTTCTCTATTAATTATGTAAAAGTTCTGAAAATATCAATAACAGCAGGAGACGGCTGACGTAATCGTCGGCTATCTATTGATAATTATCTAAAAGTTTCCTGCAGGGTCTAATAAGTATTACCGACTGCCAGACTGCATATATCTCTACCTGAAGCATGCCATATTGGTTAGGCGGAATAAAAGTTGCGTTGCACAGTTTCTTTGAGAAGACGCCAGTATTTGTGCCCTCATTCGTTTTTTATCCGTCAGTGTAAACTTAGAAGTGGATCTGCATTTCTGTAGGGTTTCCTTTGTAGTTGTCATTCCATTTATGGTCTGGAATGCAAAGTCATCCTGGTTCGCTATTAAGTTTAATGCATGCAGCACTTGTATTAAAAATATTTACTTTCCGGAGCTTAGCTGCACTTTTGGATCCATGTGCTTTAGGCAGATGCAGTTAGCATAATTATTTTGACGAATAATGGTGAAAATTCCAATGGTGAAAAAACAGTACGGAACAACAACAATATATTTTACAGAACTTTTTTATTCTTTATACTATTTTTCCACTAATAAACATGTGAATAAATAGTGAACTTCACAGCGGCATAATTATTTTGACAAATCCTTTATTTCATTTTGACAGCAGAGTTAAGCTATTTTATGGCAAATGAATTTCATTTATCGCGTCAAATACTGTATTACCAAATTAATATATTGATGTGACAACTTGCCACGAACAGGCGCTAAACCGAATCCTTTTCCGGAAATTTAAAATAAACATGTAATTAAAGCCACAAACTGCATCAGATGTGTGAAATAATGGCGTATGCAAAAAGGCATGTTTAAGACTTACAAATTAAGGGAGATACTGTACATATCAAAGGAAAATTAATGCAAACGATTGGCTTTTGCGGAGATGTATCAATATAAACCAAAAAAGTTGTGGAGAATTTTCATTTTCACAGCTGAGAGCACTTTTGAATACTCTTCATCGGAAAAAAAAAGATTTTTATAAGGCTACTACAAAAATAAAAGAGTCCCAGTGTGCCTGAAAGTTGTCTATGGAGATGGCTTAGTCATATTCTGGGAATGAAGTTTCGCTAATAGATTGGGTGGTTTGGTTCTTATTACCCGTTCTATGAACCAATATTTGTTAGTATTTGAGAATATTAATAATAAAACAAGTAACAAAATTACAGTCGGGCGTAACCGACTGTAAGAGGCCCTGTACCAGTACAGGTCGCCTAACAAACACATTAAATGTTTCGCGAGCTTATGACCAAGCATATGACCACTTCTCACTGCACGAATAAGTGCCTTATATAACATTTTTTTATAAGAAATTTCTGCAAAGATTGCGAAGTCAACACTATATGCTGTTCTTTGGTCATTGATCTTCGGAACCAGCTGTACTCTTCAAAATTTTATAGACAAAACGTCTTCAAAGTCAACAAAACCAAAAAGTGTTATACATTTTATTAGCTCATAGTTAATATTTTTGTTTATGAAAAGCATTGATCTTCCTATGTTGTAAAACTGACTCGTCAAAATACTTATGCCAACACTTAATAACTCAACTAGAAAGTAAACTTTATACATTTGATTTTAATAGACGCTAACAAGACTCATATTAAGAGTATTAAAATTTCAGTTACACCGAAGTAAAAATTTTGCGCTTGTTTATTAAATGCATAGACAGACATTCATTGACATATGTTTAAAGATATGTCGACTATCTCCATCTATGCACATGTATGAGGCTGTATACATTTATTTGTAGTATGCTGTATCATGTGGAATGCTATGATTCTTTTTACATATATTTTTTTTTTTTTTTTTTCTATATTTTTTCTGGCAAACAATGAATACAATGAATGCATAGCGACAAGAATTGTATTGCAGTATCGTCGTCATTGAGTCGGAATTTATATGAATATGTCGTTTGTTTTGTTGTTGTTGCTGCTGCTGTTGGTCCTATCTTCAAAAGTAACAATTGCCACATAACAATAGAACCGAACACGGTATGCTACACTTCATTTATGCTGTTTTTATATTTTGTTTATATGTATAGGTATTGTTGGTTTTATAGCTGTTACATTGTTATATAGCAACAAGGCATACAATTTAATTACTTGCGTTGAAAAATACCAGTCACACACGAGTGTATACACAGCGTAAACGACCTAAATTTTTAATTTATCTAAGAGCAAAAAGAAACCATTCGAAATAAAATATGCTTCCACTTACAGCATATTGACTTATTCATTTTTATTGCATTCTAGCGCTTTAAAATATGCAATAATATGTTCTAAAGAAGCGTAAATTTCGCCGTGGCTGCTTTTGTATCTATGCCGACTGAGTTGCGTACGTGCTGCCGCAGTTTTGTGTAGTAAAATAATTTGCATAGAAAAGCCATTCATAGTTAAATTTGTTGCTGGCCTTGTACGGTAGTACGTAAACATATACGTAAGAAGCAGCAGCAGAAGAAGAAGAAGAAAGTCGAATTGATGTATACGAACGAAACAATTTCATTGGTTTGCCATGACAGCACACGTGCAACAAAGACATAATGAAAGTCTGTGAAGTACAAGTAACGAAAAAAAAAAAAAAAGTGCGAAAAAATATGTAAGTTGTAGCAGACACAAACAAGGGATTAACTGCCTCTTGTCGACTTCATAATTTCGCTTGGCTGTTATCCTTTTCGGCTTAAAGTCGAAGTAGTACGGCAAGTAAAGTAAATGCATGCAAGTAGCGCAAAATTATGTCAAGCCGCAGACGCACGTAGCTGCTGTAAACAGCTTAAAACGCTATTGGCAGGCGGTTTGATGTTGTCAGCGCGTTTCGAACTCAAACATGTTGCAAGCATAGCGTTGGCTTACGATATTACAAGGTGGCAATGAGTTATGGCATGCACATACGAGCCATGTTGCGTTTTTAAGCAAACTGGTTTTTCTTTTTTTTTTTTAAAGCTGGAAAGTCTACTTCCCTCCTTGCTGTAAGTCGTTGCGTATAGAGACGTCGCTCTATTATTGAATAATTTATGTAGAACGAAAAAGTAATTATTTGAATAGCTTCAATAGTTGTAATGTGTCTGATGTGAAGTAGTTTAGTTCTATTTCGATACATTGTATGAGACGATTATATTTAACGATTAAAAATTATATAATAGAGGCTATTTTTATTTAATTTTTTATTTATTGACAATAGCAACTACATGATTAAACAGTCGCTTTAAAGTAATTATTTATTTCAACAAAATTATTTCATGTTATATATCATAGATTATGTTTCTTAAAATTATTCAGGCGCCTAGAAGTCTTAGCCATTTTAGACCCTGAAGCTGCCAGAGAAGCTGCTTTATTAGAGTTTGTCAACCGCTCACAGACTCATGCAGCCGTAACTCAGTGCAGGATACTGACCACTTGACCAACTTAACGTTATAGCTGCAGATGGATCTGCCTTCCACACCATTGACTTAAGAGAAAACCGCAACCACCATAAAACACAAAAAATCTGGGAAAACCGCGTGCCACGACAACGTAAACAATTGCTAGAGACCGAGCTTCACCTATTGACATTGTTCTTCAATGCTATTGTGTTGGTGCAATACTTTCTGAGAATGTGGAAGCAAGCAATCGTAACGATGATTGCCATACTCTTGATATAGTATGGGAAAGACTAATCGACGCCAGAACTATAAGCAGCGCTGAGTCCTGAAACCTCATCCAGGTTAACCAGTTTGAATATCGCGCTGGTCACAGCACAATTGAACAGTTTTATTGCGTGGTTAATCACGCATTGGAGGCCTTCGAACAAAAAATGTACTGCAATGCTTTGTTTGTGGACGTCGATCAAGCCTTCGATTGGGTATGTCATACCAGAGTACTTCCTAAAGTAAAAAATGGTATGCCATTGTCATACTTTGCCTGGATCCGATACTATTTAGAGGGTCGTAGTTTTCGGATGTAAACAGAGTTGGTTCAGCACCCCAAGCAACGATGATGGCTGCCTACGCAGATAGACACGCTAACTGAATGGGCCAGACGGTGGAGCGTAAAACTAAGTTAGACTAAGTCGGTGAAAGTATATTTCATACTAAAGACACCTCAGCTCTAAGATTAAAAAGCGCTAACTGAAGCAATTAAGGCGATATATCTTAATATGATCCTGTATAAAAAACTGACTGTCGGTAAGCATGGATGTTAAATAGTAAGCTCGCACTATATTACTAATGAGCGATACTTATGCATGTAATGGAAATCAGATACGTGGGATATTCCAATTAAAAGGTGCATATTCTGCAAAATTATGCCATGATGCATATGATTGCAACTCGGAGGTATCGGTCACTGTACAGACGAATGATTGTGGTATATTTGAAACATCTCGTCATGCTTATCTCCGATTTTTTTCTTCTCTGTGCACTCGTATTGCTTAAAGTTCGTGCAAATATTTGCTGGCAAAACAATATTCATACTTGCTTGAATATACATATACCAAAAGCACTTCACACTTGAATGAATTTCAGCTTTAAACCAGAAATCATATTCCAATTGAACTGCCATACATCGCATATTACTCAAACAGCAGCATGCACAAAGTTAAGCAAGCAGTCGAATAGAAACACCCAACCACCTACACAAATATTAACGCCTTAACCAAACGAGCAGCAGCAAGTTTCTCTAGGTTACCACTGACGCACGGTTGTGGCATTAACTTCGAACCGTAATCATTATACGCTGCCAAATTCAGTGCAATCGAATAGCAGCGCAGCAATCAAGTTGTTATGCATTATTATTCATTGAGTAAAAAGCGGCAAGCCATTGCATTGCAATGAGTGAGAAGTAACAAAACAATTTCGCCTGCATACTTGCAATCGATACAGCAACGAATGGACCGAATATCAATATGAGGTCATGTAAATTGTAGGCAAGAATGTAAACAACCTTCGACTTTCGATAGGCATCGCTGATATTGCTCATACGCCGTGGGGTGCAAAAGAAATTGAAACTTTTCATAAGCACAAAAATACTTACATATATGCATATCTACATACATATGTAAATACTTATACTCGTACAGTACTAATACACATACAGCGCAAGAAATTTATCACGGGTTAAAGTGCTGCGCAGCGTCAAAGCGTCAAAGGAAGACATCAAAACCGCGGAAGCGGAAGATATTCCAGACATTTTACATTCAGTGCTAAACTCGGGTAGGTGGTACTTTTTTTTATCCTTTTTGCACTCAAGATTTCCTTCTACAACTTTTTTGGTGAATTTTTTTTTGCTTGCTATATCTCAAGCGCCATTAGAGGCATACGATAAAACATCTGCAAGCTGTGGTGTCACATTTTACAAAAAGATGAATATTTGATACACTTGCCAAGTCATATCGCGTTTTATCGCTTTTAATACACTTTTTCGTCATGCATTCTTTATATACGCTGCACAAACTAATGTGAAAGGCTACATTCGTTTTATTTAACAAGAAGTACTTATGTAATGTTGTGAAGGACAAAAAAAAAAAATTAAACAAAAACAGAATCGCGGAAATTTTTATAGTAAAATAAATTTTATGTTTTTCTTCTAGAATTTGAAGGTTAAAAATAATTATTAAAGATCATTTTGATCCATTGTTTTCAATTAGAGAAACAAATGTCAAAACTAATAAATTATTTGCTATTTCCTTATGGTGAAACCCTTGAACTCAAAAACTTGAAGTCATTGTAAGCCTTGAAGGCATGTGGACGGTTAATTCTGAAGTTAAATAAAAAAAATGTAGTTTATCATTCTGAAAATTTTGCGTTTGAACTCATTGTAGTCATGGTTCAACAAGAGTAGGGTTATGAATAAGACAATTAAGTATTCATTCGGAGATGTAAACTTCATGTTACGTTGGCTTTGAAATATAACGAGGATAACTGAATCTTTGATTTGACTTTGGTAACTGATGTCGATGGAGGAATATATGCGTGCATTTACATAAAAACATGTGGGCATTTATGGCGGATAACCCATCAATTCAATATTTTTCGTGTTAAAAAAAGTCACTTATTTTAGCCGATGTGTGAGACCTCATATGGCGTGGTGCAGCGTGATCCGGTTTCCGTGGTTGGTTTGCTTCCATTCTCCGAAATCGAATTGTTTAATATTATTCAAAACTGTTTTAAATTGGATTGAACGCCACCAACTTTTGTTGAGCTTTCCTTCACGAAATTTATAGCAGCGGCAGCAGTAACAGCGGTAGACACGGTAGTAGCAGCAATAGCAGCAGTGGTGCTAAATGGAAACACCCCGGCGGAGAATAATAGTTTTAGTATTGTTAAGTATTAAGTAGTAAAGAAGTTAGTGTCCACGGGAACGGGACAACCGTAGCAGCTTACGGGATCGGAGCTTAGAAGTAACTAGTGTTGACGGGATGGGAACAGCCGTCGCAGCTCACGGAATCGAAGCTTAAATTAGTTAGTGTTCACGGGATCGGGACAGGCATAGCAGCTGACAGGATCAGAGCTTAGAAGTAACTAGTGTCCACGGTATCGGGACAGCCGTAGCAGCTCACGGGATTGGAGCTTAGAAGTAACTAGTGTCCACGGTATCGGGACAGCCATAGACGCTTACGGGATCGGAGCGTAGATAATGTAGTAGATAAGTATAGATGCCTTCGGGATGGGGGCACTTACGAAATAACCTGCTCTTTTCCAGCGTAATATTAAGTTATTTTCCGTAATCTCAAGATACCATAAAATTGTGTATAAATCTTGTTAATCAATTCTTAATCATTTTTGAGTTTTACTTAGCTAACAATTTGGGCCTAGATCAAGTCTTCTTTATAAATCACACTGAGGATACCCAAGCTAGAGTCGTTGGTGCATATCATTGTCAAGTTTCACCTTTTTTTTTTTTTTAGTACATTTTGTTGTTGGAAACTATATATTTTTTCATTTAGTAAACTAGTTTTGTATAGCATAAGAGTTTAAACCCGATCAAATGAAAAAAATGCCAACATTGTTTCAGCTTTTGAAGCATTTAGTGCAGAACTAGAGAAGACTTAAGATTTTTACAAATTTTTAAGTACTTTTTATATAGATTATTTTATTTTATAGGGTATCTCTTATTCGAGCACAAATTTATTTAAACGTGCTCATATTTATTTCTTATATTTTTCTTGCCTTTTTGCTTCTTTGTCGTGGCACCCCTTTTTCTCTTACACTTAGCAGGAAATGATGATATTTGTGGTTTTTGCCGCTTTTCTCATTTACAGTGACGCGCTTTGATCACAAAATAAATCGATTGCACTTATAAATCTCGCTTCGCCTACTGGTTTTCATTTGCTTGAAAGTATGCTAAAAAATTTATTACATATGCGATGTATGCTCCCCTTTTTTATTTTATTTTATTTTTGTAAATGTCTATGTCAACGCACACTCGAATGATTTTACAACGTATGTGGTTTTTATTTGCGAACGCCAATTGTGTAAAACTTTTAGATTACATACTCATTCACTTACGCATACACCAGCGCCGCTTTGTTACGTTTACTACAGTTCAAACAGCCAACGCACAAGATACAAGATATATGTATGTACTGTCAGATACATTTTACCTTTGCGTAAATTTGGCGCAATAAATTTGGTTGTCTGTCTGTTCGTCTCACGCGTATGTCGAATGAATAATTTCACATGAAAAACAAAAGAAGAAGAAGAGCGCTAAGAAATCCTTAGAATTGTGGTTAACAAATTTTCGTATGTCGAATGCATTTAATTGTAGCTGCAGAGTATGCGAATCCTTTTGAAGTAAGTTGAATTTCAACAAGTTTTTTAACTTATTCATTGTATTCTAAAGATCTTGAAAATGTTCGAGTAGCAGTACATTAGCATTTTTATTGCAATATTTATTATAGTCGTTATCGCAAATATACATTATCTATTTATAATATACATATAAACATTACTACTTCCGTTTGCAAACGACCGCACATTTTGTTAGGCCACACAACTGTGCCACACGCTTAGATATTTTGCTGTATGCCATATAAAGTGTGATAGAAAGTTTTTATTTTTTCTTTCTACATACATATATGGCAAGTCAAAGTTTGAACAAAGTTTGCGGAAGTCAAAAACCAGGAAGTTGCTATTCAGCTGCGGTTTTATAGTGCCTTTTTTTTTCAAAGAGTTTTCAATAGTTCAACTTGCATAAATGTTTTTTTTTTTTATTTAATGTCTTTTGCATTCACTAAACTTTCCACGTTGCGCATGTGTAATATTCAGTGGGCAATATTACTCATACGCAGTGTCTCTTTACGTCGTGCAAGTTTAATTTTACATCAAACTAATTTTAAATGCTCAACTCGGCTTATCTGTAATGACCTTCATTTGCATATGATTTTGCCATTTTTCTTCTTTTTTTTTTTTTTTTTTTCTTTCATTTTGATACATTTTTAGAGCATGTCTAGCAAAGAAAAACTAACAAATTTTCTTGTGAATAAAGCCACAAAAAGTAGACACATATATGGGAAGGCAAAAATATATAATATGTATGTGTATATAATGGTATGCTGAAAAGCAGCAGTAAAACAAACAAGTAAACATATATGTATACCATATAAGAGTAAAGCGTTAACTCTATATGACATGCAGGCATAACATTCTAAGTACGTCTATATGCCTATTTGTGCGAGGGCTGTAGAATAGGGTAAGAAACTTATGTATTTCCTAAAACTTAAATAGTAGCTTTATGGATTAGACTCACCAGAGACTCTGTATCTTCTTCTATTAAGTGCAGAGCAGTCCTACTAAAAGTGTCTGTTGTTCTCTGGCATACTTTGTCTATGCATCTTATACATAAATTATTCTGGAGTTCTTAGAGATATTACACTCCTTACTAAGACTGACTTCTTTTCTATTGGTTTTCCTTTGTAAATACTCCAAATTGTGACCTAAGTGTGGACATGTTTTAATTAAAGATTCAAGTTTCCTAGTTTAGATTTGCTCAATTTCAAATGAACTCATAAATTTGTTGCAGTCAAATTTTAAACTATTTATCACACACTTATAATGCAACCCTCGTATAAATGTGTAAAGATATATACATAATATATTTGCATATGTCTAAGCTCGTGACTGTCATTTGAGGTTTTTTCATGCACATATGACAAAAAAAAACCAAAAAAAAATATTAGAAGGATTTGCTAAAAGGAATTTTTCAATGAGTTTGTTAAGGCAGCGTTGACGACAACAAAAACCACAGCACAAAATTGATTTTAAATGTAATGCTGCCGTCGACAGTGGTGTCAATGAGTTTTTATGAGTGCGACTTAGCAGCATGACACATGGAATTTTGCTCTTAGTTCACTGATTGTGTTTGAGTTTTTTCTATGCTTTAAGTTTTATTCCACTAAGACTGCAAGGCAGGCAGACAAGTGTGGAGCACATTAAATGACACGTGTGCATGTGTGTGTGTGTGTGTGGGTGTATCTTTAAAACAAAGTAGGCTTGTGTGTACAAAAATCTCAAACAAACAAACAAATAAACAAACAGACAAACAGACAAAGTAAACAAGTCAAAGTCAGTGTCCATCAACATTATGAGTTTCATCAGCAGCAGCAGCAGTCGCATCCTTCAACAGCATTCAGTAACAGCCCAGAAGAAAAACACAAACTACAACAGCAGCAGCAGCAGCAGCGACCGCCTGCAATATTGTTCAATGCTACACGTTGATGTCCTGTTTATGTAAATGTGTTGGTTTTTTATAAGCTTTTTTGTGTGCACATGTATATAAGTGCCTGGCAGTACAACCACCTATGCAGTCAGGCAGTCATTCCACCCAACAACATTTTTACCCTTGCATCCTGTGGTCCATTGACTACAACGTGCATTTGTTTGTTTGCTCCGCTTGCTGTTACACATATGTACTCACATTTATTCCTGCTGTCCCTTTGTCTATATATGTATGTGTGCTCTCGTTGGTAAGTTCACGCGTTTGTTTGCCATCCAAAAACTTCAAACGTTTCCAGCGCCAGCGCCAGAGCATCAACATCCAGCATACAGTTTTCAGTATAAGCAACGCTGGAAGCGCTTTATCAACACTTTCATGTGTTCATTTCGGTTTTAATCACAAACTCATTTAACACATGGCATTGCAGGCGCGTATCTGCAGTAGTCGGTCGCTGTGGCGGTGCTAGTACCAAAAGCATCACAGTATCAGCCAAGTCATTACAACATGTGTCCTCTGTTTCTCATTAACACTTGTTTTCTGCTTTGTTTGTCATTCGGTTGTTTCTTCTTTTTTTTTTTTTTTTTTGTTATCCTGTTAACTTTTTATACCCTACAGACAGAGTGTGGCTATTTGCAATATCTTGCATATTTGAAGAAGATGTTTTTACGTTTGAAATTTTCGCTTATTGTATATTGCACAAAATATATCAGCTCAATGCATATAGCTGTCACTAGTTAAGCGAACTGTTTGTATTGGCGCATGTTTCCTTTTTTTTTTATTAAACCATCATTTGCATCTACTGACAAACTTCACACGAAGTAGTTTAGTAGGGTATCATATAGTGAAACAGTTCATTCTTTGTCTCTTGTAGGTTTCGCCTTATTTGCATGCTTAACATTATTAAATCTGTTCAACCATACATGGTCATTTACTTTACATGGCTGCTAAAGGTCTTGCAAAATTTTTTTTTTTTTCGCATTTTTTCGAAAACATGTACACTTTGATGTATTTTACTGCCTTCGATGATATTAATATTCAATTTGTGGGCATAAATTTGTATCGAATATGTTGTGTGCTTTGATGTGTGCACTTCTCTTTGCATTATTGTAATTTTCGATTTCGTTTCTTTCGTATCTTATAAATCAAATAATAAAAATTGTTTTTTTTTTTTTTTTTTGTTCTGCTTTTATCTTTTGCAAACTGTGCACAAATCGTTGTGTCATCAACAGGACTTGCTTATGGCATTATTTCTTAACAAATTACAAAGTGCTTATAAATCTTAAAAGCGATCGTAAAAAGAATTAGTAAGAACAAATAATTTGAAGCCCATTTCAAGCTGCACGAGCACAAAATAAAAACATTATTATTAGAAAATTTGCATATGTACGCATTAAACGTGCAAAAAAACATACAATTAAAGCTTTAGAAAGTCTTCTAACTAAACAATACAACAAATAAAAAGGAGCAATTGTTGTCAACAAGAAATTGTCAAAGTGTAGCAAAAAGCAAAAAGAGAAAAGTCTACTAAATGCCATTAAGTAAATCATAAAATTTAATGTGCCATTAAATGGCCGCATTCTTGTGCTTCGAACAATAGCAGCAAAGCACAAAAAAGCAGACCAGGGGTCGTCAAACGTGTGCACACAATAAGATATTGCTTCGTGTATTAAATTCATTTAGCGCACATACGAGAGAGGGTTAATAAGTAACATGCTGTAGATAAAAAATGAATTAATTTTGTAAATGTGTATTTTTTCTATAGAAAGCCAAACCATCCCAACTTATCCAATGGATCTTACTTTTGCTGATCCTTTTAACACGTATACCAAATATCATCCCCGTATCTCAAATTAATGCAAAGATATTTCGAATTTTGGGATGGTGTACCACTCCTTGCCTCAATTACATCATCCCCGTACCTCAAATAGATGCAAAGATATGCTGAAAGATATGTTTATCGCTTATATGGGAATGGGGCACCGCCCACTCCGATTTTAAATGAATATAGCTTATAATATTACTCAGAAATAATATTACATTCTAATGGTGAACTACTTTTTGCAATCGGTCTAATAGTTTTTTAGTTTATTCGTCACATACTTCCAAAAATACAAAGTATTTCTTTTTATAATAATATGATATATATCATAGTCCTCTTTTAAGCCCTTTCGACTGAAATAATAATAATGCACTCAAATAGGCAGCTCTCTCATCTATTAACTCTTTAATAGATACACATACAGAAAAAATTGCTTACCCTGTACCAAATTACTTACTTAATTAAATGGCTGTCAACCGTCTTTCGGCCATGGCCGCACTTAGAAAGTCGCGCCTGCCTCCATAATCTTGTGCGCGCTGGTGCCAATCATTTTGAATGCCAAGTACCGAGAGATTTCTCCATACCTGGTCATTCTAACGCGTGCCCGGTCGTCGTCTATTTCGGCTTCATCCAATCAAGTTTGGGCCCCCCATGTAAACAATGCGTGTTGGAGCTCTTTCATCTATTCGAATGAGGTGATCAGCCCATTTTATGCGCTGGACTATGTCAACCTAAACTTGACGCCGACTCTAATAGGACTGAAAATCTTGCGAAGAATCTTCCTCTCAAAGACTTCCAACACTGTTTTATCATACAAATGGACCGGAAGTATCAGCGTCATAGATTTTTATTTTTGTCTGTCAGGAGAGGGCTTTACTAATCATTTGGTTGCTCAGCCCAAAAAAGCATCTGTTTCCAAGCGTGATTCATCGTCTGATCTCAGGCTGACGTTGTTGTTGCTGGTTATCTCGGATCCAAGATAGACGAAGTTTTCTACAATACTGAAGTTCTAGACGCGATGAAGAAGTGCGAGAAGACTCCAAGTACGTGGTCTTGTCGTCATTCACCGCTAGACCCATGAGCCGAGACTGTTTATCAATCTCAGAGAACGACTTGCAGACTCGCCGTTCCTGCGTGTCGAGCGAGCAGCATCACTTTCTTTCGGAAGATCGACCCCGACATGTTCTGTATGTACAGGCACTGGCGTAGAATGTATTCCATCAGGAGATTGAACAAATCGCACGACAGAGCATCGCCCTACCTGAAACGTCTGTTGGTATCAAAGAAGTCGGAGACGATTTTCCCCACCCGGTCAACGCTTTGTGTGTGAGATAGCGTCGTCATGCAAAGACAAACGATCTTTGCCGGGATACCTAGTGCAGACAGAGCGTCGAAAAACTTCGATTGTATCGGCGTTTTATAGTCGACAAACTCACCGGTCTTTTCCAAGATTTGACTAAAGTGAATATTTGGTCACTGGTCGACCTTTTTAGTCTGAAGCCACACAGATATCGTCCTATCAGTGAATCCGTATATGGCTTCAGCCTATTACATAATACGCGCGACAGAATCTTATATCCGATGGAAGGAGTCTTATTCCGCGATAGTTTATGCAAATAGCGGGATCTCCTTTCTTAAAGATAGGACAGAGAACACTGAGATTCTAGTCATTGGTATGCGTTTATCGGACTATACCTTGCAAAAAAGTTGGTGCATACTTCCCCTGCCGCTTTGTTATTTTTAAGCTTTTTAATAACTGAATTGATCTCGTTATAGTCCGGTGGCTCTACAATAGTACCATCATTAACTGGTGGTTCCGGTGCCTATTCCCTTCTCAGATAGGTAATGTTTTATGAACGGGTCAACCTCTATCTTTAAGGGGTGGTATCCATAATAATCTGACATCATTTCTGAGTTTTTGAATGGTAAAATAGTCAAATAATATACTAATAGACTTAAATTCTAATAAAATATTCCATACATGTCCATATCGGACCACTGGAAGGGGTATCTCCCATACTAATCGGTCCGCTTTCTTGAGGTTCAGAAAGAAAAACATTTTGTAAAGGTTTTATTTAGCATGCAACCAAATGTTCTATGTATCTTATGCTCATAGCTAAAAAATATCTCACACTGATCATCTTTGAAATATATGTCCCATACAAATTTAAGGTTCAATGCGTGTACAGAATATTTCGAAATCCAACACACTCGACTGCAGCGTTATTTCTTGTTTCAGCCATGGGAGTAAAAATAAGTTCCTTCTGATTTCAGAGAATGGGCCTAGTTGGTGGTTTAAGTTGTTTTTATGTAATTAATAAAAAGTGTAGCTAAAACCCTTCAGTTGTTTGTGGAAGCCTTTGGTAACGCTTCTCCAACTATTAAATCATATAAGGAACATATTTCAACGTTGGTGATTTCAGAACAAGTTTTGCGTTGGAAATCAGAACAAATTCGTAGACAGAAAATTCAATAAAGACAATCTAAGGCAAAAGCACATCAAGCAAGCAACATTTTTACCAAATTTGGATCGGCCGAGATGACAACATTGAAAAAAAAAATGGTCCAAACTAATTTGAACTAAATTTCCGGCTAGATCTTAAAAAAATCAAACAAAAAGATGGAGAAATAAAGCCAAAATTCGAGGCTTTCAAGAGCAAAATCGTTTTGATTGTCATGTGCAGTGCGCCAAAGTAGAATAGTGAAGTCTATTTTCCTATCTCGCGTATGGTGACTATTAGCAATAAATTCCAATTTGTGGTGTGCTGCATTTTTCCTACCACACCGTGCATACATTGCTAATCGTCTGCCTCATCGACTCTCCAACTAACTTTGAACTGATAATGGAATTAGTTGCAAAACTACTTCAACGCGAATGCTACCACATTGAGCTATCTATCGATTTTTGAATTTTGCCACCAAGTTTTACTTATAACTCGATTTTTTGTGCATAAAATATATCGAGCGCGCTTACAATTATTTATTTTAAACTTAAATCACAGGTTTTATTTACTTTGATTTATTGTACGAAAAAAAAAATATTCCTTTAATGCAGATATGTATATAGAAACTTAGAGCCAAGGCCGATAACACAACAATAAACCCTCGTATACTGACAATGTGTTCGAAATTGTTTTGCAACGTTGAACTTTCTTGTCACCAAGTGAAAATGTTTATAAGTGACGAAAAACCGAAAATCTTGTACACAGTTTTTTCCACGAAAATTACTTTAACAAGCTGTGCGCCATCGAAATGAAAAGGAAACTCATGCGCGTGCACATAAAAAGCCAACAATTTTACAGACAGAAGAAAAAAAAAAACAAATAATAATAAAATTCTATTTTTCTGTCAAGACATTGCGTTAATTGAATCAAGCAAATTATAACAACTAAATTTTAATCAAAGTCATCAACTCAAGTAGTAAACGCAGCAGATATGAAATATATACAAAGGGAAAGGTAATTGGAAGTAGTGGATATTTATAAAGCCTTCAAAGCCTTCAATAAAAAATAAAAAAGAATAATAAACAAAAAGGAATTTAACAGAGCCGAAATGGTCAACGGCTCAATGGCAGTGCGAAATCAGGTCTAGCACATTTCGAGTGCTTGACCAGAGATGCGCTCAAGTGTTGTTGGCTTTAAGCGGCTTACTTTGGCTTTTGGTCTTTTCGTTGTACATATTTACGAATTTAGTTGCTTCCTTTTTCATGGGTTTGTTTGCAGTTTTTATTTTGCAGCTACTGTTCCTTTGTAAACATTTTTTTTTTTAGTTTTTTTTTTTAATTTTTATTAAAATATTGCGCTCTTTTGGTCTATGTATGTTTCCAAGTTGTACGAGTATATTTCATATGCAAGTACGCCTGTTGCGCTGTTATTTATAGCAATATCGATTAATGGTAACAGTTGCACATGAACGCAGTATCTGTCTTACAATATTTATGTCTAGTATATGGCACAGCACGCGCAATATGCATGTCGAGTAGATACATTTATTTGTGGTAAAGCGAAAGGCACATCGGCTAGGAATTTTTTTTTTTTTTTTTTTGTAGTAAATCAAATAAAGCCAACCGCTATCATAGTATAGCTATGCAGTCTGGCGAGGAAGTAGTGATTATTTGTTAAAATACATAAAATATAGCAAGGGAGGCAAGATTTATATATAGAATAACTTCAAACTTGATCCTACTCAATGCAGTGTTCGTATGTAAATGCAGAACACAGCAAATAGGCTGCCGAAGTTGCATCTTATAGTTTATGCTTTCAGATAGTATATGAGCAAGGATTATTGAAATATATACAAATATGAGTAATAAAAAAAATATTGGCGCAGTGAGTTGGAAAAATTATGCCAAATCTCCAGGGCTATATCCTAGTTCCAAAGCTGTACTCAAGCTGGCCGCTGTGGCCGATTGGGATTATCTTGGAAAATGAATGTTCACCGGTAACAAATATCACGGAACATTTTTAAAACGTAATATTTATTTATATTTACTGTTATTGAAAAGAAAAAATATTTTACTTTAATTTATGTCACCAATTAATTCAACAAATTATTCTAAACAGGCTTGATTTGATTTTATATTTTAGCAAGTTGTAAGTTATCGAGTACAGTCGGCCAGTTCAGCAGGATGCATTCTTCGGAGCGGTCTCATCATAATGAGTCATACAAAGAACATTTGGTTGTTCTTTTATGTATTCTAAGCACGCCACAGCTTCCTTATTAAGGATTAACCAAATGTTGGAAACATTTCAGTATCTCTCAAGTTTCGCTCTTCGCATATACAAACGGCGCACGGAGGATCTTTGCTTGAAGAACTCTGATCTAGACGTATTCATGCCCAGGCTGGTGATCCAGAAGTTTAACTTGGTGGTAGATTTTCGAGCAGTCAGTCAGTTGTCCAGGTTTATAACGATGTTTCAATGTTTTAGTCATTGCTCAAACTCGCGAAGATATAGTTAAAAAATATCATTGTACACACAGGATGGCTGTAGCGATCATTAGATCCTGCGCGTCATCTATAGAAATAGAAGAGAAGTAGAGAGAGAACGCTGGTGAACAGTGATTATTGCGTTGACTCAGTACGCTTCCTTGTGGCACATTAGCCTTCATTGCACTCACTAATTATTACGCTCCATCCAAAACAACGAAGAAGGTGCTGTCGGTCAAATAACTACTAAAATAATTAACAAGAACAGCTGAGGCAGCAGTATATCCTTCTGTTTAAGCAGGAGGCCATCATGCCAGACTCTATCAAAGGCCTATTCAACTGTTTCGGCATTACATGGGACTTTCTCTTTATCTTCTTGTTAGGAGGCAGCTCTCGAAGAGCTTTGCTTTGATGGACAATGGGCTTGTGAATCATACAGATTTAAGCCTTTTTCCACTGTGCAGATCCTAGTGTAAACACCGAGTTGAAGATGAGGACCAGGAATAGCACCATTTTTGCAGAAAAGTCTTCAACGTGATATTAACAAGCCCATTCTCACCTGGAGCCCTCTTAATCTTCACAAATTTAATTTGCGCCGCAATTTCTTGGGCAGTAGTGGGAGCGACTGCAAGTTATAGCTGACCAGGGCTGTCAACCGTCAGGCGATTATACGGATCCCGTGTTAAAGCAGCTATGCTCCCCCATTGATGATTTTATTAAACTGTAGATAGTCGAGTGCTATGAGGATGCCTGTGGGACTAATGATTAATATAAGTTGGTGGTATCTAAATATGCAGCAGAAAGATCAAGAAGATAATATATATAAGGTACAACAGCCAGTGCCTCTGCCTTATGAAGCAATTCTAAGGGGAAGTTCGATATAATAAGTGGCTCATAGTTTTAAGTTAGATATAAAATATTTATTGACAAACTTATGTCATCATCACCTTTGAGTTAAGAAGTAAAAGAAGGTCATGAAACCTAGTACTGCGTTATGTTAAATTTCGAGCGTATGCAAAGTATGAACGTTAGTCATCTTAGTAATATTTTATGGATACATTTTTTACAAATCATTTTTTAGTTTATATACAATTAGAAATATACCAACTCACACATCTCAATATCCCAAAACAAATGAGTTAAAGTTTGCATAGTTTCCTCACACTTCACATATCAACTACCTGCTTTACAGACAGAATGATTTGACTTAAACACTTAAAGCTTTAACTTCAATGACTGTAATAGACCAGGTAGGCATGTTGCTTTGAAATTAATTTCTGCTAGTCAAACTTTGTGTACGGGCACTTAACGAACTGCCAAATAGATTGGACAGCAGCTAAGGCAGCAAATACGGATAACACGCCCAATTTTCGTACTTTAGTATTTAAATGGAAGTTATGTTGCTTGCTGCTTGCTGCTTGCTATGTCATCATTATCATCATGTTACGTTCTCATAATCATCATCGTAAACATTTCAGCAAAACTATTATACTCGTACTTGAAAGCATTGTCCACTACAGAGTCAAATACGCGCAGATACACGCTCATACTTGTAAGTATTTGGTGTATAAAGTGGGCCAGACTTAGTTGTAGAATTTGTTTGACCTTTGGGAATTGCTGTGGGTCAAAGAATAAGAAAACACAAAAACTCAAGTTGTGTGTTTTTAGCTTTTCTGCTTTTATTTTACTTTCTCGCTTGTTTTTTTTTTTTTCTTTCTTTAGCATGAAAAGCACAAATGAAAACTCAAGCTGTGCAGGAGCTGCGAACAGCAAATGACATGCCAAAATTTACTATGAAATTTTTTCTATATATAATATATATGTATAGTCGTATGTGTACATGATTATCACTTAAGTCGTGTTAACTTTCAGTCTTTGAGTTACAATATTGTTTTTTGAAAATGTTTTTCAAGTGTTTCACTTAACAGCACCACTACTCGCTTCCAATTAAAAAAAAGTACGCGCGGTAAGTGAGTTTAATTTATATGCAGGAAAAACCAAACTGTGTCTGTTTGCATCAAACTTTGCAATTTTGCACATCCTTGTGGCATACAACTTTGAAGCATCTCCGTTTCAGCGCACTAATTTTCCGCTCTTTTGTTTAAATTTCACTTTAATAGCATTTCGTATAAAAAGAGATCGCTTGGCACACAAGCATAAAAGCCATTCCTGTATGAACATTTTAGCACAAATACGTTTGTATATTTACACCTGCATAAGAGAGGCTTATAATAGTTCGGTAAGTTATTGATATTTGTATATGACAAGCATTTAAAAAATACAAAAAGCAATTTCAAGTCTGTGCAAATGCATGTAGCAGACAAAAGGAAATGATTCAGGACTCATAAAGTATACAAGATGACCTCCAACACATTAAATTTTTGTTGCACTTTCCACAGAGCATACCAAATATTTATTAGCTCCTTCGTTCATTAAGCAGAAGACTAAGTAGAGAAATATAAAAGTTAAAGCTGAAAACAGAAAAACACGAATAAACTTAAAGTGGTAAAGTGTGCCAAAAAAAACCAACCAGTATTAAAGGCAAAAGATTACGCGGCGTATGTGTAATATTTTATTGATTTGCACCAAAAGCAGAGGCAGCCACGCAAAAACCTTTTAATGAAACATTTGCACATTATATTTATTATGCATAAGAACAATACTCACACAAATGCCATTTTCTACTGTGTGAGATTTTTTGTTTTCGTTGTTGACTTTTTGAATTATGTCGCATGTGTATTTATGCCTGTTAACACTTGTAGTCCAGAAATATTTTAAGTTAATTGCCATGAAAAGCGCAACAATAACAACAACTTTGCCGCCGGTTACACTCGTACTTCACAAGAAAATTGTATGGTAAAAGGATTTTCTTGTACTACTTCATATTATGCCGTCAAAAAGTCATGTTGAAGTGAGGAACAGGAACACAGGTCAAAAGCAACCAAGCTTATAAGTTCATCGTCGTGCAACATGACACAAATAATGACGCTAACAGATATATATTCAAAATATTTATATAGAAAAACTCAACCGAAGAAGCAGTAAACATTGTCGTTGAACTTGTATTAAATATTTGCATAGATTAAACCGAACAACAAGGTCGTATCACAACATTTATTATCTCACTGGATTTATTATGGCAGCTACTGCCGCAGCTGCTGCTGCGTGTAGGAAAATAACGAAGTTACCTGTTTTATGCTTGATATAACTAATTGATATTAAATGCAGAATTTTAATTCGATTCAATTTACAACTAATTCTCTGAGCTTGGCACTGGTCAACTTGCGCGTGTTTATATAAATTTAACTAACTGGGGTGCAAACGTCACAAAAAAAATATAATAAATAAACTATGACATATCAACAATACGAGGGCTGGTTGATATATTATATGTTCTTCTATTTTCAACGTATAGCTTCGAATTGTGAGTGTTTAGTCAGTTAAATATTTTATTAATAAATATTTTTTAATAATACTTTTGAAAAATTGCAAAAATGAAATAATTTTGAATACAAAAAATAAGTTCGAACCAATACTAACAGATCAACTAATACCTCAATAACTGCGGAACTTGTTCGAAATGAACAAGAGATCTTTGAGCTGACTTTGACTATATTGGATTCAATACAAAGTATTTTATTTATATTACTAAAGTTCAATTAATAATGTAATATTTCAATCTTTTAATAGATCCATTTTGCCATCACTCTGTTAGCTGCATACTTCCTAATTTCTGCCAAAAAAAAACTCACCCAAGTAATTTTTGAGGAGGTTTAAAGTCATACCATTCAAATTATTCAGCAGAGAACGGAATTGGTGAACAGTTCCGAAAGGTACAGTAGGTAGAACAGGACAAGGTGCACTAATTAAAGCTGGTTCTACAATTTAAGTGTGTGGTTATGGCGTTGTCGTGATAAAAAAAAAAACTCATACTTTCAATTGATTAATTCCGAGCACATCTCGCATAGGGCCAGTTCCGAGTTGCCTTAGAAAGCAATTCGAGAAAGCTAATCGATAGATTAAATTTTTACTAAATTCATGTGGAACCGAAGCAATGCACTGGTTGATAATTTCAACACTGTTGTATGAAGAATAGAGAACAATCTCACATGTGACGCCATACTACCTGAAAGGCAAAAACACTCAATTTGCGTAGCACAACAGTGGTTCACTTGATTCCGTTCTGGTGTGGAAGATCTGTCGTTGAAGAAGTCCATAAAATCATGAAAGATATCGAGATAGACCGCTATAGTAGGCATTTGAAGAAGCTTGGCTACACAAAAAACTCGATGTTTGCGTGCCACACGAATTAACACTAAAAAACCCTCATGGACCAAATTTTCATCTGCAAATCGCTGCTGAATCGCAACAAAATCGACCCGAATGGTGACTAGCATTGAAAAGTGGATCCCTTACGACAACGTGAAGTGTAAACGGTCGTGAGTGAAGGGTGGCTATTGATGGTCATGAGGGTTTTGCTTTGTGTTTGGTGGGATTGGCAGGAAATAATATACTATGAGCTGCTCCCCTATGGCCAAACGCTCAATTCGGTCCTCTACTGTGATCAATTGGACCGCTTGAAGGCAGCAATCACCCAGAAGCAGCCATCTTTGGCCAATAGAAGAGAATTTGTGTTTCATCAGCACAACGCCAGACCACATATTTCGATTGTGACGCGCCAGAAGCTAAGGAAGTTCAGATGGGATGTCCTTATGCACCTTATCCACATTATAGTTCGGACCTGGCACCAACGGATTATCATCTCTTCCTTTCACTGCCGAACGATTTAGCTGGCGAGAAATTGGCCTCAAAAGAGGCTTGCAAATATCGAATGTCTCACTTTTTTGCCAATAGGGGAAGCAAGCTTCTATGAGCGGGGCTTAATGAAGTTGGAATGTCGTTGGTAACAAGGCGCTTATTTGAACTAAATCCGCTGATTGTACGCAATTTTATAAAGATTTGAAATGAAGGTAAAAAAATACGAACAACTTCTTGTTCCAACCTAATATATTCTTTTCCGCTTCTAGGGTAAAATTTTTCAAAATCTAAAACTTATTCAGGTTTTTCCTCATAAATGAAAACGAAAGAAATTGAAAGAAATCTAACCGTTCAGGCGGTGCGTTGGTTCCAATTCAGCCAGTCAAGTGAATCGTATTCATATCATGTCCTAAAGGATCAAAAACTTATAATAAGTTTGTGCAGGCACAAGGAGGCATGGTAGACTCGGCTTTTAATCAGCTTAGAAACCCGTGACGTTATAATTTATATATCTATCCTTCGATCCTATGTGTGAAAAATGAAATCTTCAATACTGTAAGAGATACAACCACCAAACTTGAATTTGTTTATTGGATTTGTTTATTGTTTATATAAAATGCATGGCAGCATGGAGATGACACGCCCACAATATTCTTATTAGGTCTAGCATTTAGGAAATATTCGTCGACCGCTAAACTTTTAGACATGAGTAATTTGATGCAGACGCATGACCGCTACATTGCCAAAGGACAACAGAGGACTAAATGTTGATGAACAAATTAATGGCAACTAATGACTAAATATATCAGCTGTTATCTACCTCATGCGGTCTCTTTCTCTTTCTTCAAAAAAAAAAAATTAAATATTGCATTAAAGCTGCGCTGCACAACACAACACAACACATTTTGCATGTGTGTGCTGTGGGTTCGTGCGATTAAGCCATTCAAGTATTCATGTGTGCGTGCGAAAACAACATAATATCGATAATGTTATTTAATATATGAATGAATATAGGCACTGTACTACAAGGCATTAGTGTATATATAAGAAAAGCCGTAGCGTATTACGAAGTTGTGAGCTCACGACTGCCGCATTACCTCTTGTGTTAAGTATACAAAACTACTTTTTGCAGCAAGCACGTGGATAAAATATTATAATACTACTGTAATGTAACTAATCACACAGATACTTGAAAATAAAAGTTAGAATTGTATGGGAGCTACTGTGCATTCTTTTTTTCGATTTATAATCTCTTAGACCTCAGCACGCTTTTGGAGAAACAGATAGCTATAACTACTACGATTTTGATTAAGATGTTGTATATACCTGTATAAAATATCGATTATATCACTCCACTATATTTTTTTAAAGTTCTTTTAGCATAATTCGGTTATACTTTCACCATATGTGTATAGATTATGACAATAATGACAAGAAAATGTAACTCTTACTAAGTAACAACTGGAAATGGTTTAATATTTTTATAGAAAAAATTTCAATTTCAATGACACATTTATAAAAGCGCGCTTTGTTATATACGACTGCATGGCATTTATGTACTTTTAATGAAATAAAAGTGGCAAAGTGTCACAGTTTAAATGCGCTGACGAAGCAAAAGCATTTCCAGTGGCATAGTTCATAAATCGAAGCCTGAAGGTATATAAAGTAATGGGCTGTTTTAAGAGTCTGCAATGCTTCAAATAAAGTTTTAAATATTTCATTGATATATAACTTTTGATAGTTCTTTAAATTGATAAGATCAGATTTTTCGCATAGATATTTTGTTGACTTTCAATGAAGATACTTCGACTTTGAACAAGCATCTAAATAAGCGTTTTTAGGCCCTGTACCGAAGGTACAAGAGCCTATTGGGTTTGTGCAAATGTATGTAACAGGTAGAAACATTGGTCGGAGACCCCCCAAAGTTACCCCCATTATGGTCAGGAGTGATAGAGGAGTCGATATAGACATGTCCGTCTGTCCGTCTGTCCGTCTGTCCGTCCGTCCGTCCGTGTGAACGAAAGGATCTCGGAAACGGTAATAGATAGAGACTTCGTGTTTTTTGCATTCGACTAGGACTGCTCCGGAATTTCACAAGTTTATTTTAAAAACTTGCCCCTCCCCCCCTTCCCCATTAAATCACCACCAAGGGTAAAAATTTCTACGGCACAAAAAAAAGTAAGTATGCCAGTATAGAGATATCGTCCTTCTTAGCCAAAATCCGAAAAGATCATCAAAATCGGATAATAAATGACGATTTTATAAGCAATTGAATTTGAACGACCCCCCTTTTCTTTTCATTCATATTCGCGCAGTGAGAAGTGGTCATGTGTTTGGTCATAAGTTTGGGAAACATTTAATGTGTTAGTTAGGCGAACTGAACTGGTACAGGGCCTCTTACAGTCGGTTACGCCCGACTGAAATTTCCTTACTTGTTTAATTATAATTTTGATTCGTATAAACAGTAAGATGAAAAGTATTAAAGCAGTATTTCAAACATAAAGTTTACAGAACGTTATGATATACATTTAACGATCCTGTAAAGAACATTTTATTTAAGCTCACACTAAATAGTTTCAAATTTTTAAATACGACTATATGAAACACAAATAAGTAATATTTTTTAATTTATTTATTTTTTATACATTGAAATATTTTAAGTTCATAAACCTTCATTGCAACTAATGAAATACTACATTCAAAATATACTAAACTAACCTCGTAAAATCAAATAAAAATCTAATGCTGTCTTAAATGACTATGGCGCACAATCTTTGACAGCCATAAAGTATCCTACAGGCATATAGTCATAGAGTAGAGTATATATACCTACATACATATTATACAAGCAGCAAAACAGTCAATAAGTCAGACAGACGGACAGCCTGATAGTAACTTACTGTGGCATTCATTCAATCATTCATTTATTCAGTCATTCACTCAGTCAGTCAGTCAGTCAGTCCGAAGTACATTGTGCAACTAAAGCACCAGCAGTTTTGTTTTTTTTTTCTTTTCATCATGCCACTACTCGTATATTATAGGTAATACCAAGTTGATTTCATGCGTCTGCTGTAATCTGCGTAGCCATAACAACCGAACTCAAGCTAAACCAAGTAAAAAATCGTCAGTTACATGGCATACCCGGATAGCAGTAGCAGTAGTCCTTGTAGTTAAAGTCCATCCTGTACACGTGAAAGCAGCGCCATTGAGTGACTTATGTACGTACGTACATACGAGTATATACGAATATTGAATACATATGTCGACGAGCAGCGCCTAACTGTTGCCATTGCTGAGTTTTACTACTGGTTTTTCATTTCGTTACTGTTTTTCATTTTAAAACGTATTGTCGGATATTGGATGTTTTATGCTTCAGTTGTGAGCGCAACACAATTAAGCGCTGCAAACTTACCGAGCCACGAATGAACGAGCAACACTGTCCGGGTTCGAGCTGCTGTAGCAGTAGCGTGATTGAAAAATTAAAAGTAAGAAGAAAAAAAAAAGAAATATGTATTCAACTTCAATGGTAACGAAGGTTTAATACGCTACACATGGAGTGTCTTTTGAACTATGCTAAAAACTGTTTTTGTATATGAAAATGGAAAATATTTAATCTAGAAATATAAAAAAAAATCATCAGCAGTGTATATCGCTTATCTGAGTATTATTCATGTTGGGCTATACATATGCTATAGAGCTCCAATCTGGAACTATGCGAATGCATATTAATAAAAAAATATAAACAAGTAAGGAAATTTCAGTCGGGCGTAACCGACTGTAAGAGGCCCTGTACCAGTTCAGTTCGCCTAACAAACACATTAAATGTTTCCCGAGCTTATGACCAAACACATGACCACTTCTCACTGCGCGAATATGAATGAAAAGAAAAGGGGGGTCGTTCAAATTCAATTGCTTATAAAATCGTCATTTATTATCCGATTTTGATGAACTTTTTTGATTTTGGTTTAGAAGGACGTTAACTTTATACTGGTATACAAAATTTTTTTTGTGCCGAAGAAATTTTTACCCTAAGGGGTGATTTTATGGGGAAGGGGGGGAGGGGCAAAATTTTAAAATAAACTTGTAAAATTCCGGAGTAGTCCTAGTCGAATGCAAAAAACACGAAGTCTCTATCTATTACCGTTTCCGAGATCCTTTCGTTCATACGGACGGCCAGACGGACGGACGGACAGACGGACAGACGGACATGTCTATATCGACTTCTCTATCACTCCTGACCATAATGGGGGTAACTTTGGGGGTCTCCGACCATTATTTCTATCTGTTACATACATTTGCACAAAACAAATAGGCTCTTGTACCTTAGGTACAGGGCCTAAAAAGATGAACATATCTAGATAAACTTATTTCTTAGAGTTTATCATTAATATATCATTCATGAAATTTTTATAACCTTAAAGCATGCATTAAACGAAGGCGTTACAAAATGACCGACAAACTGATAATACTACACAGTAGTGAAAAAACAATTTTCCACCTGACAGTCATGTTAATTTCATTTCATTCACTTAGCTTTAGGTCAGTTAGAAGTTAGAATTTTCAATTTCTATTCGCATTTTATCTTTACAAATAAATCAAATTAGCGTGGCTGTCTGTGATTTCTACATAAATGCATTTTCTTAAGCTCATAGAGTTACATTAGTATTACTAATCTATCTTATCTGTATTATAATATTTGTTAAAACATTCCATTTTGCTGCTTAATGCAGTGTTGCACATTTTTACTAATTAAAATTAATTAACATTATACACACTGTCTGCACGTTTTTACGTTTAATTTTTATACAGGTTAAGCTTTTGTATTGCATAATAAGAAAAAAAAAAAAACTAACTACTTGCAGTTTTTCAATCGATTGGCATTTATTCAAATGGTTATGGCTTTCCAATAAACACGTAGAGTTCAAATGTACATGAGCTACACTATTGTATGCATACAAATACAAGGAGAAACTTTCTATGGGTAAAAGATTAAGCCTCGAGGTTAAAATGTACATAAAAGAGCAAGGTAGATGGTAAAAGTGCACATTTTACTGGTTACCCTTTTTGTTGGTTCTTGCTGCTGAGGATAGAAAGAAAAAATGCTGCAATTTAAGTTTATCTCAGCTTATTGTATTTCAACTTGTTAAATAGGAGACTTTTTTTTTGTTCAGTATTGATTATATACTCGAACTAAACTATCCATACTTTATATGCTCGTTTAATATTTATCTCAATTCAACAACTTTTAAGCTGCTGCACTAAGTAAACTTTGTCAATAAATAAATATGTTTATCTAATTAATAAATTTGTGACACGTTTACCTTTATGATTGCACAAACAAATGTTGTACAAAATATGTTGTTGTTGTTTCTTTTTACATATACTAATTTATGATGCATGTTGTTTGCATTACTCACAAAGGCAAATTTACTTTTGATACAAATATTACCTGCAAATATTTATTTATTTGTTCAAATTACATGATTCATAACATTTTACTAAAATAAACTATTTAATATATTTTTTATACCTTCTACATAATTTATTCTTGCTATGAAGGACTATTTAGAAATGTTAAAACTTTTAGTTTTCATGCTTAATCCATCATAGTTAGAATGAAGCATGAAATTTCAAAGGTTTTTCAATAAATGCGCAGTTTCTTATTTAAATATGAAAAATGCAATGAAGAATAATTTAAAGATGAAGAATATAAGCATTTTTCTATACTTTTCACACGTGTAAGAATATTAATTTAGTTTATTTATTTATTATACTTATTTATATTATACTTTATTTATATTTTTTTTTAAATTAATTTTAATAGATATACAGATTGTATATAAATAATATTCTAAAAAATTGTCTTACTTGAGAGTCGACATTTTAAAGGCTCCCTGATTCTGCAATGTTCTTCAAAGCACATAGTTTTTAGTCAGGCAACATGAAATAGTTCGCTGGAACTACTTCGTGAATGTGCCAGTGGCTAAGAAACCATTGTAATACTATTCTAATACAGGTACTCGGTCTCCTAGAAGAATAACTGGCTTGCAGCATTGCCACTTACTGCCACTTTGTTCATAAAAAAAACTTTATGATAAGAAGGTAGGTTATTTGAAGATTGTTTGCCATAATCCATTGTGACACATATGGTCAAATGCCTGTTGTACGTCCAAAAAACAATAAGATTATGTCGTACGACCCTATGTACTTGTTCTGTTCTGATAATTGATAATCGAGGATGATGTTCGATTCAATTAATAAAGGCAAAACTCGATCAAGATTTAATTGCTCAAATATCTTATTGGTCTACAAAACTGAACATGGTGTTCACTGAGAAGGGAAGTGATCTATGCGTAATATTGCAATTAAATAATAGCACTAAGTATAGTACTCCTCTACTATTTGAGTCTTACTATTTATGAACAGGCGGTTTTATGGTTCTGGAGTCTGTTGGACAACAAGGCAGCGAAAGTTGTTCCATAGTGTAATCAAGATCTTTAGTTGGTGCGAGTTCAAATGTTTTGAAGCGGTATTCCATTCCATTCATCTACAAGCGTTTCAGCTTTCTCCACATTTGAGCGTTAAAACCTATTATTACGCATGAATTGCCTTTTCACCTTTCTTGTGAACTAACCACAAATTATAAGCGTGTGATTAATATGTGTCTGCACTACGAAGTAAATCTTTGAAATTTGAGAAGAAACGTGTGCAATTTACTGGCAGCCCGTTTCCACGGTCAGTTATCAATTTCATTACGAGTTTGCATGATTCTTCGCCTGAATTTGTGCTTAGGCTCTATAAGGTCAATAACGTCGTTTGGTAAAAATGTCAAATAATTGAAATGTGGCATAATATAAAAAATAAATATTTCGTAGAAACAACTTTACCGCGTTATCAATACGATCGCAAGTTCTCAACTCCATATCAAGTTTAACAAGTTTGAATTTGAATTAGCGCCCATAAGTTCAGCCGGTTATGAAATATATTCTCAGTGGGATATAGTTAGAGCTAAGTTCATCCACTCCATTGGTAATTTGGATATTAGTGATGGCCGCATAAACTAAAAGTCAATCGATAGGTGGCTTCGATTATTATAAAGATAATGTGTAGGTTAATTTGTGGCCAATGTCGTCATGATATATTTTGTCACAACATCGCATATGGTGGCCCCAGAGGCATTCCAGTCCCCAGGAATTAGAAATTTAGGACCAACCTTTTGAATATCAAAGGAATTTCAAGAAAAATTACGTCGACCCATTAAAAGCAAGGGTACTACATGATATAAACCGTAAAGTGGCTCATATTTTACTTAATAAGGACAGCAGCTCCGCATTATATATAATAAAATCTTATGGCTCGGTGTGTTTCGCTAATAAGCACCTAGGCACCTAGACTATGCGTTTGTATGAATGCCTCAAGTTCATGTTCATTATGTAATGTTTTCAAAGAATGGAAATATAATTCTTAATACGTCATTGTATACTATCCCATTCATAGATGTCAACAAAAAATGCAGTTCGCAGATGCCAGAATATGTCTTCTCTCAAACTTTGCCAACATCGGCTTGCTAAGTAGACCATCTATGTGATGGTTCTTCTTTTGTAAATAGTATAAATAATACCTCCTGCTTTCAGGCCGTCCAAATTACAGTTTTCCTTATTTGAAAGGACATTACAATGATTTTCTATAGCCCATGTCATTTGAACACCGCAAAAAATGAGGCATTGCGCTTTACGAGCGAAAATTAGTAGAGGATTTTCCTACAGTTTTTATCTCTTTATTTACTCAACTTTCGAAAGAACTAGCCAAATAGTGCTTAGACTTGTACTCACTTCCCATTTGTCCTTTATGTTCGTTACTGAGTCGTGTAAGTTTGAGGCTTTTCTTAAAATAAATCGTCTGTCCGCATAAGCATATTGTGTTTACGGCCTTTAATGTTTTCCCTATTTATACTCAAAATACAAAAGGAAATAATATTTTTATACTTTTGAGATCTTTCAATATATTTCCAATATATATTACAAGGCATTATTAAAACAAGAATTATAGGCCAAATAAATTTACGCAAAGCAGATGTGTACAGATTAACCACATAATATCTATTAAGATTAATTGCTGCACACACACATACCTCTACCTCCATTACAAAATTAAATCAATTTGTACTTTGCTAAAATATTTCTGAAGGATATTTTTACTTGAGTTTTGTTACAAATGTCACTTAACTCATGTCACATTACACTGCTGACATCTTCTTTTCAATTTAAGCTTCATTTCTCCAGTCACATACACGTATTCTACAGACTTCAGCATATTTGTTGAATGCATTGAAACGATGATACCATTAATCACTTTGAACATTATGCCATAAGTGTCCTTCAGCATTGAACAAAAGCAAATAGCAAAGACAGTTGGCTAGATAAATTGAAGCTTTAGAAGTGGCAGCATCAAAATTCTGCTGTCATAAACTTTAATTATATTTTCAACAAGCTGCGCTGATCTGTTACAGGATTTCATTGTGTGCTGAACGCTGATGTGAGTCGACAGGATTACGTGCTTTAGGCGTAATATTTTCTTTTGCAGTGTTAAAAATTATTTGCAAAGTTTGTCAAAATTGATTTGCAACTTTTTTTGCACTAAGCGTCAAACAAAAACTTTTCTGCAACAGTTTCTCAATTGAATATGCTACGAAATTATGTTATACAAACTATGCCAAAGGCTAATAAATTCAATTTGGTGGTATTGAAATTTCTGTCTCTGCAAATAGTAGAAGTTATTACATTGAGTATGCAGCCCTGCAGCGTACTATGAAATGTTGCAACTAAGCGCAATCAAATTATAAGTAATAAAATGAAGGTAGCAACAATATTGACAATAAAAGTCATCATTCGTCAAAGTAAGCAGAGTTCATTATTTTAATGCAAATGTTAAGAGCGTATTGTAAAGTAGTAAAACAAGTTAGACAGCTACATTCGAGCTTGACCGACTATTATGTACACTGTGCATAGAATTTATATTGAACTTCATTTGAGCTTGGCACGTTACGGCGTATAATATAGGAAATATTGTGCACATCTATACCGTTCCTCATTATTTTAAGGAATGATATATTACACTTACCAAATGCTGTCGTATGTATAAGGAGTCATTTTATCATTGTCTGTACCTCTTAACATAGTCTCTGAGATCAGTTGCTATTACAAGATCAGACGAACGAATATGGTTGTAACAACAATATAAGCTGTTCCACACATCTCATTTTTTCTGCCTATTATATACAATAGATTTGCACAAACTACTTATACAATTACTCCATTGGGTATAGGGTATAAATATTGTTAATAGTAAATGCAAAAATAGAAGCATTGCGCAAATGGAATGTAATTTGATTGTAAAATCAATAGTAAAATAAAAATAAATAGATATTGTGAAATTTAAAAAAGAAAGCAGAAACATGATTAGCGAGGATGATATTTATGCTCTCAGTTTTACCTAATAGCGTAGGAAATAGTTGACTCTACGTTCTAAAAAAATGTGAATATTCGAGAAACTCAATTAATTTTGTAGTTGTAGCTTACATATATGTACTTAAAAAAAAAATCCAATAAAATAAAATAGCTGCATTGCTATTGCAGCAAATATTTTACAACATCCACATTCGCTTTATTGAAGCCAGTTATTTTATATGCATATAGAGTAAGTATATAAATTCTCACCGCTGCGTCAATACAGTGAATACTGAACCGATGTAAAATTTTTGTACAATATGGTATTATTTTACTTCTCATTTATATTGAACTGTGTCGAATTTATATATTAGATAAAAGAAAACCATGCTAGTACAGCAAAATGTTCGCAGATTTAATGAAAAATTGGAAGAAAAATGATTGGTACATTGTTCTGTACTCATAATACGGGAAGGCCAACTATTAGTTAGCATATTAACATTCATACATTCATATATTTCCTATCTAAATAAATGTGACCAATATAGACAGTTTTCACTGTATTTGAATGTAGCAGTAGTACCTGCGCGCTTAATACAATTTTATTCAATTTTAGCCATGAAAAATTTGCTTTTCTCTGCAGTTTTATTTTATTTTTCTTTTGGTTTTATTACTTTCACACGCACGGATAACACCAGCATGAATATACATGCTATCGTATGTAGACTATATGTGTAGCACAGTGGACAGCAGTCCATGCTGGTGAGGAAAGTCGAACTTAGCATGGCGGAAAGCTGAGCTGACTGCTAAGTTTAACAGCACTAATAAACATTTAAATCTGCCTCTTTTGTAACTTAAAATAAAAAACCAAAGCATACTTTTAGGCCTTTTCATTATTATTTAATATTTCCTTAACTTTTACATTACTACTTGTATCACTTGGAATATTAGCCTCCTCAATTGCTTCTGATTCCTTCGTCGGTATTTTACTTTCTGCATCTTTAGGTAGCAGAAAATCTTCAGCATCCCAAGGTTGCGTATTCATGCGTCCCCAAATTAAATATACCAAGTTACCTATGAAAAATACAATACCTGTCAAAGCGAAAACAATCTGCCACTGTGTACGATCACTCTGCAATAATTTAAAATCGCTATAAACTCCGAAAAATACATACATATGTCATTTTCATTGTTGTATTAAAACTCACCGTATCTGTGACTATCACACCAACAAGTAGCGGCGTCAGCAATGGAAAAAGATTGGCAATGCCATTTACCACAGCCATTAACATGCCAGAATGATTAGGCGATAAATCGATAATATTTAGCACACTGCCAATTGCTGAACCGGCGTTAAGGCCAGCATTTAATGTCATTAATGCAATGGCTAAAGCTTTCTGGTTCTGGTCAAGAAAACCAATGCCAATCAGCACAGCAGTTGGTCCCCAATATGAGATTGTATTGAATGTCTTACGCACACCGGTCAAAGTCAACCACTTGTGTGCCAAAATGACATCAGCTGCAATCAGGTATATATAGCCACAGGCCCACATGGCAACAAATGGCAGTGCAGAGTAAAGTGCATTCGCCTTGATATCCATCTGCAAGACACCATGTATATACGACGGCGTTTGTAGCTGCATTGTTGAATTACCCCAGCCCTGTGCGCAGCGTGAAATGAGCACAGCATAAAATGGCGCAGAGGTCCAAATTGCGCGCCATGGTATGGCAATTTTCTTGTTGTGAAAGCCTTGTGCACGCGACAGTGATGTTTCTATATAGTTGCGTTCAGGTTTGCCAATAAATCTCGAACTGGGTGCATTGTTAGCGCCAAATATCAACCAAATCAAGCACCAGCTAAGGCACATCGCAGCCGAAACATACGAAATACCTGGCCAACCCATGGAGCCCTCTGCAATAATACCGCTGATAGCCATGGCCAAAACAGTGCCGCAATCAGCACCACTATAACTGAATGCACCCAAGCGATTACGTTCCTCGGGTGGTGCCCACTTAGCCACATGCTCATGTACACACGGAAATATGACACCTTGAAAGATGCCCTGCAGAAAACGTATGGCACAGAAAACTTGCCAGCCACCCCAAGAGATGGAGTAGGGTGTCAGTGCATTCAATATACCCGTAGCAAATGTGGGTACAAATAAAACGATTTTAGCGCCAAAGCGGCGACACAAAAAACCACCGGGAAATTGTGTTAATATATAACCCCAATAGAAACTGGATAGCACATAAGATTTTTGTGCTTCCGACCAATCGTATTCCTGTAAAAAAAGTAAATAAAACATGAATAAAGATATAAAATGGAACTAAATGTTTAGATAAATACTTAGCTAAAAACTTACTGGAAAGTCTGGATTCGTTGTATTTGCATTTGTCATGGCCACCACTGCAACGCTGACATTTAGACGACTGACATAGTTCACTATTATGCCAATGAAGAGTAACAACGCCTGCAGATGACGTATGCCAACGATGGGGCCTAAATCAAATAATTTAATTGAAATATTATTATTTTTGTTTTACTTGGTATTTTTTGCATTATTTTAATTCACTTTCAATTTATTAAATATTACACTTGGCGTAGAATAAGTTTATGATAATTGCTAGCACAATCTGCACAATCATACTCGTACTATTTTACTTTTTATACCCTACACATTTAGTATGTGCATGTGTTTTATAAGTTTATAGAAGTATTTGTTAGCTCACACAAAATACAATAAGCACAATTAAAAACTATTTTGACAAAATATAATTTGTTTCGTTATCAGATTTAATATAATATGCATGAAGCTTAGTTCACACAGTGTCAATTATCTGCCAGTAATAACTATTTTCATTGAGTTTATTGTCACATTTAATTAAAATTTGTATATATTTCAAATTATTTTCAATGCATTGTGATGAGAGTGTCACCGTCTGAACAATGCTTAACAAAATTTGCAAGGTTTCACACTTAGAACTCCGGCCTAGAAGAACAGTCATATTTTAAAGACATTCAAATTGATTTGCAATTAAAAAAAATAAACATGATAGCTTATCATTAATGCAATCAAAGCTTAGATACTCTTCACACATGCCTTTGCTTCGGCAACGCTAGAATTTTGTATTGCTAAGTTAACAGCTGTGCTAGACAGCTGTGCTATCTAGGCTTCAGCTCTTTATATTATACAATTTATACAATATCAATAAAATCAATCCAAATTGGGTTCACTAGGCTAAATACAAAACACTTACTAGTATATAAAAAACTTCTTGTTACCATACATGTTCAACATTTATTGACAACTCAACTCAACAGAACCGACTTCTTTATAATTTATAATTACTGAAAATTCGATATAATATATGAACCTAAACCAATTTAACCCATATTGCTGCTGCAAAAATATTTCCCATTTAATATAAAGTCATATCAAAAATTTTTCAAACAAGACAAGTTCGCTTTAACAGTATTAATCTGTCGTATAAGTCAAACAAATTATTGTTTAATGTTATATAAAACTGTTTATAATCTGTCGTCTGTGTTTGTTTTGTACGCCGGTTTTATGGGTCAACAAAGATTTAAAGCTACTACAATACTAGGCATAGCTTATAAATAGTTAAAGGTGCCGATTAGATAAAAGTATATAAAAGATTTTTAGAATTTAAGTTTCTTAAATATGCAAGAAGTCCGCACAAACCATATTCGAAGCTAAAATACTCAGTAGCACAACAAATATTTGTTACTCAAATTAGCTCTGATGATAATAAAAAATTTGTTAAAAAATTCTCACACCAAACAATCTACAAATTTCACTTTATCATTAAAAAAAAATGCATCACCTTTTTCACTTTTTACACTCATTTTGAACTCGGAACTTTATGTTTACAAATAATATTTCATTCGAAACGCATGAGATTTTACAGCAAATTTGTTAAGTTTTCAAATGTTTAAATTATTCTAAGATCTTCAATTTCAAATGCGTTTCGTTTACTTTAAGCGGAACACGTTCGATCGGTTCAATAACCAAAATACATCTGCTTACTATCGCATCAAAAAAAAAAAACCTGTTCAAAAACTGAAACAAAATAAATATAAAACGAAAACTTGGATGGAACCGTTGCTTCAATACACTGCACACGAAATTTCAAATTTGTGTAGTTAGCAACTATGAAGAAAGTTTGAAAATATTATTGTATAAGCTACAAACTAGACCTAAGTGACTAGATTGAATCGCCTATTATTAGCCGAATTTGTGCTATATATCTCAAAAATAAAATCTCAGTTTAGACTCATCTCAACAAGCTGATCAAAAATATATTTGCTTCCAACACTAATAGAAAGTAACGCCTGATTCCTTTAATGCATTTCAAACATTCAAACAAACAGTCCACACTCTTTTCACGGTACATGTGTAGGGTATCAGCTGCATGACTTACTGATTGCAGTTATAAAATAATCATTTTTTATGGATTTTAATTTTTTTATCTTGCTGCTGATTAAACAAAGGCGATAAGTGATGCTACTACTACTTACCTAATCTATTCTACGACTTTAAGCGTAGTTGTATACAATTATCTAAAAAGGTTATGCGATATAATTAAAGCTTGTCTAACATTTGAGGCGTCGATAACATGATTATTTAAATAGTATATACAACTCATATAAAATAATACCGGAAAAAAGTCTGTAACACAGTGTTTATTTTCGAAAAAAAAAAAAACAAACAAACTCACAATGGAATGTGGAATAGCGTAATTTTTATCGGTCATTACCGTGAGGTGAATATAATTTATTACTTGAAATAAGAAAAGCAAATCATTCATACACGACATCACACATCACAAGCGAAAGCGTGTTTAAAGTTATTAAGTTTTTAGGCATTATATGCAGCAGAAAATCTGAAAAATTATTTTAATTTTATTTTAATTGATTAATAATTAGCGTTGCTGCTTCTAACTGAATCTGAAACAATTGTTTCCGTAGCTGTGTACAACCTTTATAAACAAAAATAATAAAATTATTATTCTCCATTCACATTGAAATATATATTGCATAAATTTTTCACAACGTAATATGAACTTGACCCAGCTAAATATTAAATTCAGAGATTTATTCAAAATTCCGACTGCGAGTAGATTATACACTGCACAGCGATAAGAAGTATGAAGTATGGAGAGTGATAAGATGTGCCTTTGTTTTTATTCACATTGTAGCGAAACAAATTTTAAAACATATTTTAATAACTTAATTGTTTTAGAACTGGGACGTCTGTATCGATTAATATTATAATAGGAAGACAACTTAAATAAATATAGTATAATATGTACAGGGTGCGGCAAAAGTATCTTAATGAATTTTATTTTTACAACTTATTAAAAACATAGAAAGAAAAAATATCGATAAAGTAAAAATCGAACTCATATTTTTATAGAACTTTCCATAATGCTGTGAATTGTTTCGTACGATATAAGACCAATAAGTTTTTTTCTGAATTTTTCCCTGATGTTGGTTTAAAAAATTTTTATATAAATTTATTCCTGGAGTTAGTATCACAAGAACCAGTCTGGAGTAAAATTATGCGATCTTCGTGCCCAGCTGAATTCGTCGATTAAGTAAATTATTTTATTTGAAAATTGTTGCCACAATAACTCGATTGCATTTGCTGTATGGGCGGCGAGGTTTCCCGGGTATAGTTTTTGCATTAGCTAGATTTTGCGCAGAAAGAAGTGCAGATCATCATTCAAACTCTAATGATGGATGCTATTAAAACGCTTCAACTGAAAAAATCGTATTTTTGTTGATATTTCAGCTATTTTCGGCTCACAAAATCAATTTCGTTCTATCAAATCAAGTCATGACACAGAAAAACAGTTAAAAATCTTATATTAAGGAAACGGATTGATCATAATTAATGGAAATATGTTTTAAATGTAAATATATAACTGAAACGAATTCATATCAGTATTATCCAATATGTGCTGTCAATCCAAAAATGCTTATCGAAATCACAGACTGAAATAATTTAAACGTCAGTTCAAAGCTTTAAAGTATTGTATCAGTCCGTTACATGACTAAATTCGATTTTAGGAATCAACTTTGAATACATTATATCAAATTAATATTAAAAAATGCCATGCAAAAGGCGAAGATCAGCTTAAAATATATTTCGATAAAGTACATTAAGCAAAGGACATGAGAAAAGAAAGGGCTACACATTAGCATGTCAAAACAGCTTTAGTAATGGTGGAAACACTACCAGACGTGTCTTTGAAAATACTAAGCTCTTTGTTTCTATTACAAAATTCGATGAATTATTTTTAAATTATTTTCATTTCTTATTAATAGTAATATCGTGTGAATACTCCATCAACCCAGACAACTTTTGAGCCTTTTACAGTTAAACTTTTTCGTTGTATATAAAGACTTATCCATGGTTCCCAATGCCGTCAACTTTCTAAAAGATTTTAGTTCACGGTTCAGATATAATAAATAAGTGCTTACTTCCTATTGAAAATGCTTCAAAAGCACGCAACAAACTATATAAATCTAACAGATGTTCTCACGCCAGAAAAAATAGTTGACTATACAATTTGTCTGATATTTTTAATAGTGCTATGGACATCTCCCATCTATAAGTATTAGGTCTATCCCTAAATGAGAGACTCAACAAGATTCAGAAGAAACTGTTTCTAAAGGAAGTATGGCAATGAAGGGTATTCATGAGCTTAAATAATATATTTTGAAAAATAATTCTACCTTTATAGCTTAAACAGCTATAAATTAATATAAATAATAATTAAAAAAATTAAGGCTTCATAGCATATTAAAAAAACATTAAATTAGTTGTTAATTGTGAGATATGTGAGTAGTAAGAGTAAGGGCCAGGGGCAAGGGTATGCTTCTGGGTGTTTTAAAATCCCAACATATATTACGAATATGAAATAAACAAAGTTTTATAACTAAAAGTAACTTTTATTAACTTAAAGCATAAAAAGACGGTAGTGCACGGTTAAAAAAGCTAGAAAAAATGGTGGAAGAAAGCATTTTTCATTGAAACTTAATCTTAACATGTAGATAGATTCATTTAATTTATTATAATTTAGAAATCTGATAAATTAGATCTTTTATGCTGATCATGAACATAATACTTTGCTTTATTGGCAGAAGGGGTAGAAGGATAATATTCTGAATGGTATCTTTCTTTAAAAAATATTCTATCATTTGCAAATTAATATCAAAAGTTTTTTTAGTTACAAAAAGGCTTACGTCACTTGGAATTTATTTTGGTTACAATATACACACAGTGACATACAAACGTATGTGTATATATTGGCATATTAAAACAATTTGCCAGAGCACAAAACAATTATATCGCGCTCAAGCATTTTAAAAGCTTTCAATATGCCATTGATTGCTATTTAAGTTATTTGCGTAGTTAATTTATTTATTTCAACATCAGCATCAGCAACATCATCATCGCTATCAGCATTAATGCTGTGTAAATTCGGTTTAAACGAGTTTTATATTGCATTAAGTTGAATGCGCGAGCAAGTTTTGCAAATTAGTAACATATGGCGCATGAAATTGAGCTGCATACGAGAGGGCAAAGATAAAATTTGGTAAGTTGGATTTAAAAAAAAAAATTTACATCTACCAAATTATAATATAAATATTATATTGTAATCATGGGCATAACTTTAAAGCCATGTACGAAGATTGCTTTCACAGAGTAAAGTTCTATCTTTATTGGGAAATTGTGTATACGTTGAAATATTTTGTATATCAAATGTGCTTGCTGCTATGCTTGCGCCATAGATATTTTGAATAAAATATCTTTAAGCTCTAATGAAGCCAATTAAGCGAAACTTTGTTAGTACCTTTGGTAAGTACGAATGTTGATAGCTAACAATGCGTATACTTAATATTAATAAAAGCAATACAGAAGCGATGCACCAATTGATAATTTGTTTGTGCAAATGTTTTCAATTAGCTATTAATTATATAATTGATTTGCAGAGGCAAGTTTTAAGGGGCAGGTTTGTTGGAAGTATACGCCTTATAGTAGGGTTGGCACGTTTAATGCGTCTAATTAATCAGACTTAAAGACTCTATCTTTTATAGGCCAGTAAGACGCACACATATATGTCCATTCGGCTTTTGATGCTGATCGATTTTTTTATCTTCCTTTCTTTCAAAGAATTACGCACGATTTCATTTAGAATTGAAGCATTTTCATTCAGTAAACATCAGCAAACGATTAAAAGCGAGTCATATTCAAAATCTATCTGCTTTATGGCGCAATGGCATATCTATACACATAGTGCGCTTTCTCTCTGTCTTACACGCTATCTCTGTTTTACTTCCACTCTATATAGAACCATTGTCCCAGAACTTCAACATCGTCGTCTGCCGTTGACATTTGTAATTTAGACTAAAAATTCAATTAAGCCAAAGTGTTGCGCTGGGTCAAACAAGCAAAAAGCGTTTTCCTATTTGATTGCTTATTTGCGCTTATTTTGATGTTTCAAGGAAAAAAAAAAGTTATATGACTTTAGCTATTGCTATAAGTCATTTACCAATCAATTGTTCTCAGAACAGACATTCAGTCTTAGTTTCTAAAACTTTCGATTACATATGAATGGTATGAGATGGTATAGTTGCTGTCATTTGCTTGTCACAGCTGTTGCTTAGCATTTTGTTGCATGCTAATTGCTTTGGAAATTGCAGCATATGGAGATCTACGAGTATATGTGAGTGGTTATGCCAACAGCTTATGTCGTATGACTTTAAGCTAATTCGAGTGTGCATGAATCTTAGTAACATCGTTGATAGAGCTAAGCGCTAATTGGATTATATGTCAATTAATGTGCTGGCTGACATATTGCACGCTGTTGACATACAGGTCGCAGGCCATAGCATAGCGTTTTAGAAGCTGCTCTTTCAGCAAGAAACCACTTCAGAGCGTTTAGTTCTAAACGAGTATGCAATGTGAAGTGCGGATTTTAGAGAAGAAGAAAAAAAAAACAAATAAATAAAAAATGAGGAAAGCTTAGAAGTAAGTGGCATCAGTTTTAACAACAATTGACGTTCGGCAGTTTTGTATTTTTATGTCACATATCTTCTGACAAAGTCCTTGGTAGCTTCTTACTCAACTAAAAGTTTCTTGGTTAAAATCAAAAATTTCAAAGAATTTGTTTTATACTTTGTTTTGGTTTATATAGACAGAAAATCACAACGGCAGCTGTAACCAAACACGATCTTAGCTCGTCTCACCTTCTCTAATTAGCACAGTAGATCTAATGGCAACGTGCTACACCTCGTTGTGAGGATAATTGATAGTGGCACAAGCTTAGACTCATTCGAGCGCCTAACGAGATAGAAATTGTGCATTGAAGTCGAGTTCAGCTGCGTCTCTGAAACTTCTATAGATGATGTTTTATTTGACCACTGCAGCCGCTGCCTTCATGCATTCGGCTTTTGCAAATGCAAATCTATAGGCGCCAAACCACTGATCTTGGGGTTACAGCTGCAAGGTGCAAGGTACTTTGATGATATACTATTGTTGTGGTGCAATATTGTCCGTGAGCAAACCTGACAAGCTCAAGTATAATCCCGAATCCTAACGACCCATCAGTCACCTGAGCTTTCTATTGAAAGAATAGGAAAGACTAATCGCCATCCCGAAACCTCAACCTGGAATAACAGTTTGTATTTCGTGCTGGTCACAGCCTAATTGAACAGCTTCACAGAGTTGTAAACCATGCATTCGATGCCTTTTAGTAAAAAATCTACTGCTCAATGTCATCGCTATACTTTGCCTTGATCCGATCATACTTAGGAAAATGAGACGCTTTGACTAGATGTTAAACAGCCGCAGTAAGCCACGACCCCATGAAGGTATAACATGTAAAGGTATGACATTCAGATATGGGGGATGGTCTCTACACCAAACTCAAAATTATGATATGAGGCGAATAACAGGCTGCATACGTAAAGTCCTTAATTCTGCTGAAAAGTTCTTAGGCTAACATAGAAAAAACTTTTTTTTTATTAAATATGATTTGATTATTGATTATAGTTGCCTTCGATTAGTGCGGTCATACAATTTTTCAATACCATTTTTAGGCCCTGTACCGAAGGGACAAATGTGCAAATGTATGTAACAGGTAGAAATAATGGTCGGAGATTCGCCAAAATTACCCCCATTATGGTCAGGAGTGATAGAGGAGTCGATATAGCCATGTCCGTCTGTCCGTATGTCCGTCCGTCCTTCCGTATGAACGAAAGGATCTCGGAAATGGTAATAGATAGAGACTTCTTGCTTTTTGAATTCGACTAGGACTGCTCCGGAATTTTACAAGTTTATTTTAAAATTTTGCCCCTCCCCCCTTCCCCATAAAATCATCCCCAAGGAAAATATATTGAGTATACCAGTATAAAGATGTCGTCCCTCTAAGCAAAAATCTAAAAAGTTCATTAAAATCGGATAATAAATGACGATTTTATAAGCAATTGAATTTGAACGACCCCCCTTTTCTTTTCATTCATATTCGCGCAGTGAGAAGTGGTCATTTGTTTGGTCATAAGCTCGGGAAACATTTAATGTGTTTGCTAGGCGACCTGAACTGGTACAGGGCCTCTTACAGTCGGTTACGCCCGACTGAAATTTCCTTACTTGTTATAGTACGATTTGTCTTTGGCCTCACAGTTTGGCCTTAAGTTTCGGCGAGCATTCTCTTGAGGTCTGAAAACAGGAAAAAGTCGCTGGGGGCTAGATCTGGATAATAAGGTGATGCGAAAGCAATTCGAAGCCTATTTCATGCAATTCTGCCATCGATTTCATTGATTTGTGATACGGTGCATTGTTCTGATGAAACAACACTTTCTTCTTCTTCTTCAAATGGGGCCATTTTTCCGCAATTTTGTCCGTCAAAAACTCCAATAGCGCTTTATGATAGTCGCTGTTGATCGTTTTCCCCTTTTAAAGATATTCGATGAACATTATATCATGTGCATCCCAAAATACTGATGCCATAACCTTGTTAGCCGACTTTGGCGTCTTTCCACGCTTTGAAGTTGGTTCATCCCTTGCAGTTCATTCGGCTGACTGTTTCATCTATTGTCACATATCGTAAAAATTCGGGTTTATTACAATAGAACAGCTCAGCATCATCAATTTGTTGTTGCTTTTGGTCGATTGTAAGCTCGCGCGGCACTCATTTAGAACACGACTTTCGCATAACCAAATATTCATTCAAGTTATGTTCAGCTATTTCGATCAACGTCACTTTACGGTTATCCAAATTCATTTTGTGTAATTTTTTTTTTGTTTTCGTCGGTAAAAGACTCTTAGGGGCATCCACTGCGTTCATCGTCCTCGGTGCTCATTTCGCCTTGTTTCAACTTAGCAAACCATTTCTCAACAGTTGATTTTCGAGGTGCAGAATCCGAATTATGTTTATCAAGCCATGCCATGGCTTCAACAGTATTTTTTTTTCATATGTGTTCGACTTCAGCGTGATAAGGTGAGACATTTGAGTCATATCCGTCTATTCCCACAATCTTTGAAATATTGATTTGAAAGTTATTAGGTGGAATACTACAGAACCAGAAGCAATTCACTAATTAGTACAAACAGTTGTGTTGGTTGAATATAAGTTATATCATATAAATATAATAAAACGTATTTTTACATTTGCATTGTTTATTTTTATGATTTTTCTATATACTTGTATATATATATTGATTTAAAATGTTTCATAGATTGCACTATTTTTTATAAGAATATATATATACTATATATATAAAGCGATGCACAGAGCGATACAGTGAAATATTACTTCAATAAAGTCTAGTTTACAATATCGACAGATCGACAGATACAAGTATATATAGCTAAAAAGCCAGTCAACTCGTTGTGCAGAAATACATTTTCACCTACCTATGAATGAATGTGTATAGACAAAGAGAATTCCTTGCCTGATTGGGAAGTTCTGCTTGCCTGTGTCTGTCATTCGTTTAGTTTGTCTGCTTGTTTTTACATATGAGACGTGTAAACAGCATCACTCGCGCTGCGTTTGTTTGTTTGCTTCTGCTTTCTACCTCGCTCACAAGCTCACTTACTGCCGGCAATATTGTTCATACGCCTAACAACTAATACAAACAAAATCTACATTGTTAGACATTTACTTTTATTTATATTTTTCGTTTCATTTTGCTCTTTCTCTCCGTCTATATTTCCATGCAACGCTGTAGATAGATGTCGTGGCAACAACAATATAATAGCATAGAGCTGAACCTGACTATAGATACTTCGAGTACATATATGTAAGGCTATGCATATTTATACCCTATACAGATATGTATGTGTTAGGTGGTTAAGTTGATGTAGCTCACTACTATAAAATTTGTTGACGCTTAAGCTTATAATGAACTCAGTATTAATTGCGTTATTAACATAAAAACAATGTATATTTGGTAACCTAGTTGCGATTAGTAACTATGTCTGACTGCGACTGAACTAAAACAAAGATATTACTTTTTTTTTTACTGCAACAATTAGAATTCGATTCGAGTTTTATTTTTATGATTTAATTGAAACTATTTTAAGGATTTTTGTGCATAAACCATATTTCGTACTCTACAGGGTATTATGTACGAGTATAGACGCACACCTTGACTGTAGCACCCTTACTTGTGTTTATATTTATTGTCGTATGTCACAATGAAGAAACATTTACATTTCCCATTAAACTTTTTTCGCTATCAGTTATTTGTTGCTACGATAGATGTTGTCGTTGTCATTCGAATTTTCTTGCTCTTGTTGTTGTAGTTGTTGCTGCTGGCGGCCAGTTGCCGTTGCTGTTGCTGTTGCTATTGCCACTGCCTTCTTATTGTTAGTATTTTGCTGCTTAAGTAATAAATTTAAATGTTGTAAGATATTTACATAAAATATGAATTTCATAACAACAATAACAAACAAGAAGACAGTTTTCATAGATACAATATAAATTTATATATGCGCCTTAAAAATTACATTATCGAGCTTGTTTAGTTGGATATGCGTTATGAGATTTTTAGCTTATGTTATTGCTTGCAGCTTAAACAAATATTTAAAAAAAAATAAACTTTTATAAAATGTTTTTATGTTTCTATAGCTATTGACATATATAATGCGCTTATTTAAAGCAAATTTCCACAAGCTACTTTAAAAGTTGTTGCATGCAAAAATCAAATCTGACTCACAGTTGCAGTAAGCCAATTCAAGCGCAGTTTGAATACAGATACTGCCAGGAGCAGTTTAGATGGATGGCTCTCTAGGAGGCTATGTACATATTGCTATGTATGTAGTCGTAAGTTCACGGCTTCGTAATACCCTGCCAACTTTCCACACATTTTGCTTGCGAATGTATCAGGTGAATCTAAAAATTTAAGTTGGCTGGCCCTATCTTATGTACTAAGTATACCCTTTGCCCTCCGGTATAGTGTATATAAGTCACTACGTCAGTCTTCGTTTCATATTTTGTTTTAGAATGAAGTTCCTTTTTCAATGAATATGCATGAAAATAACAAAACTGAGGTAAGCAGATGATCCAAACTTTCAGCGCAACGTTCTTCATACTGTTCCTGGTAAACCTATCCTGGATTTCACTCTAAGCACAACAAAGACTCTCGGTGTTAATTGGAATGCCATGATAGATACCGAATCTTACTCTGTCAAAATTGTGGAGGTCACATCTTCTATAACAAAGTAACAAATGCTCTGCTATGTTTCAGCTTTGTTTGAGTCCACAAGCTGGGGTCAGCTGTTGCAGCTACTTTGGCTAGAAGCCAATTGTGGGAATGATGCATTCTTTAAAAGATGGCATAACTTTTTGAAATCGCGTTTTCCCTAAGCCCGCACATAAAGCTTTATTGATTTTGTGATGCTTCTTCGCACTGTCACTCCCAAAGGCACAATGTGCTCTAAACTGCATGTAGCAAAAAGCAACTCCCTCGACTTAAGCAATTCTTCTGTCCCGGCTTAGCAAGTGCGTGCTAAGTCATATGCAGCCGATCTTCCATAAACTACATCTTTGGTCCGACTCAGCTATCGTGGTGGTCTGACTGCACAAGCCACCTGATATGTGGAAGACATATGTGCAAGCATATTGGGTCCACAAATAATCCTGCATGAGGATGCTCTACTGAAGAATTTCAAACTGTTTTATATGGTAGAATGGACTGCACTGGCTTATTCAGCATTCAGACTCGTGCCGCACCTCTCAAGCAAAAAAGTGTAAGGGGACACAATTTAAGAAGCTTGGGACATCTAATCGGAATTCACTTCTTACCCACGGGCGTTGAAAGTCCCAGTTCGTATGCGGTTGATAGTTCAGTTGCGCAAAAAATCACCGGTATTTGCTAACATTCAGTATGCTTGTATAAAGGCGGGTAAGGTGTGCTTAATTCGTGCAGTACTGAAGCTCTAATGCCCTCAAGAATACTCATTGCTGGAGAAAAGTTAGCCGGTATCTCCAATTAGTTCATAGGCATTTAGCTCACGCTACTTCGTTTTAGTATCAGCTTTTACATCTGCATCTGCGTTCTCTGCGGCTTTAGCTTGTTTTGTCGGTCGGTGCCACTTGCCCCAGGAAATGGTTTCGTACAACAGCAGGAACTTCGTTGGCACTTGTGGAGGAATGCTGACAGAATTTAAAGAATTTTTGATATCTGAGTCTGACTGTCATGCGATAAATAAAAAAAAACACGCCAAAGCTTGATGTGGTCATTAATACCGCAAAACGCTCCTAATATGGACGGATTGTGGCAAGCTGCTGTGAAAGCTCTTCTTGCTTGGATAGATACAGTTTTGAACTCTTGGCCGCTACCCCCTATTTGTGACGACCCTTAGAGAACTTTTTCCTTTGACTCGTGGAAATTTTCTACATGGGAAAGCTCTAACCAAGTTCCCGGAGATGCCTTAAGACAATATTCAGTAACTAAATCGTTGGGAGTAGTTCAAATACCTGCGCCAGGAGTTCAATCGGCGTTGGAAAACAGATTATTTGACTGTTATTCACCGTCACAGCAAGTGGAAACAAACTCATAGCAACTTAGCAACTTAGCAACACCAACAACAGAGTAGAAGATTGGACACGTCGTTCAAACTCATTCAGGATTCAAACTGCCTCGCTCGGTTGCATCAGATTGGAGCTTGCAATTGATAAGAACGTTTTATATTGACATGCAAAACCCCGTTACAAAATTTACGACAAACAAATTAAATCCTTTTTTCACTCAACACATTTGCAAAAACACAATCCGAAACACCAAATCAACAGAGATGCAACAATTTGTCATTCAAAATGCAATAGTAATAACGAACTGCACCAAAAAAAAAAATTGGCTAAACATGAACAGTTACAACAACAGCAGCTCTCTGAAATGCGGAAAACGCGTTACGCCTGCAGCTTAAGGACATGGTTGCGTACAAAGCCAAGAGCTAAGGACACAGACAAACAGCAGCCAACGGCATGCAGGCTGACTGTTAGCGCAAATGTACTGCAAAGTTGCTACACGTGTTATGAAGACTGCCGTTGCTGTGCCTGACGTGCATGAGTTGAGCTTGTTGCGAAAAAAAAAGTTAAAAAAAAAAAGAAACGAACGCGCTTAGTTCAAAACAATTTCCCCTCGTTTTTGTATATCGTAAATTTTTCTACGTTCTAAGGACCAACAGTTGCTTGCTGCTGCAATCGCAGCTATCGAACCGAATGACAACGACACGACAGGATACGAAACGAAGTTGTGTTGCGTTAAACGAAAACGAAAGCGACAGCAAAATGGCGAATGTTCTTCGATGGCAAGCAACAGTCCACTTTCAACAGCCGGACTGCGTACAACACAAACTTCGACGTACTGCGGCAACGCGTTGACTGACTATTCTAAATAAAATTGTTGAATTTTGCACTGCACTTAGAACTATAATTGTCACAGTTGAAGTTGAGTTGTAACGCAGTCGATGGTGTTCTGCTGCAACGCGCGGTTGTGGACTCTTAATGGCGCGTGTGTAATAAAACCAAAAAACTTAAAGAAACATTTTTAATTATATAAAAAGTATTTCTGAAGATGAAGCTACTACATAATGCACATAAATTTAACAATTAGTTGCAATTACAATTTTAAATCAGATTTTATTGTGCCATAGAGCGTGTACTGTACAAAAGAGTGTTTAGATGTGTAAGTGTGTCTGTGTGTGCTAATAGCGGAAACGGAAATCAAAAATTTGTAACAACACAGAAAACAAGAAACAGATTGTTCAGTGCTATTTGTGCGCGTATTTGGTGCCCAGCAGAAGTATACTCGGCCATGATGTTGCCGCCAGCCGTGGCCAATTGTCAACTGTTGCTGCATAAGTTGTCTATGTAAGTTGCTATATATATTATAAACGTATTATTAGATCGATCAAAATGTATTATAAGCACATATAAAATTTTATTCGATTTGTGTGTAGCGACAAGTGCTATCAATCATGGCGAAAAGTTTTAATATGGCTCTTTTATTTTTTTGGATTGACAGTTGATTTGTTGTTGATGGCAGAGCAATAATGTAGCAGTTTTTTTTTTTTTTTTTTTTTTTTTGACACTTTTTGAGGTTCTCAGCAGCAGAAAGTTTTGTAAACAAGATATAAAAAATTTTATGTCAATAAAATGCTTGCACAATAGAAGCGTTCCAAGCAATCAGTTCATTAGATTATAAATTAAACGAGAGCGGATTGAAAAGAATTTAATTTTATATAAATTTATTTATGAAATATTTTTTAGGCAGCTATTCTTTTTATTCTCTTGATTTTTCTGCCCATTTTTAACAAAAAAAATAGGTGCTTGCCTAAAAATGGTTAAAATCTAGACGAATATCGTGCAGAGAAGAACCCATAAAGATTTTAGCATCCCAGACTTAGAAAGCTTTTATTAATAATTACCAACCAAGACGTTCAAAACGAGAAACCATACCAGAATTTTTAGGTCAATGGTTTGGTCTCCAACTACAAATATTTTGATATGTAAGAAAAATTAAATTTTTGGTATTGACTAACTCAAAGTTTAAAGCCATATAAGTCGACATTTGACCTCAATAAAAATAACTTTTGCAACGTTTTGCAATATTAAACTAAACCTGCCATCCTTACAATATTACAGAATCAAAGCAGTTGACTTCCGCTGAAGATTCAAAATCTAAGAAAATCAGAACAAACCTATGAGAAAAGCAAGTGATGTCATGTATTATTTGGAGCACGCGTTCCCCATCAATAATTCTTTAGAAATGTCATTGAAATTTGATTCGCTAAATCTGAATTGTTGTTGGATTTCCGCCATTACCCTCAAGTTTCTTTCTAACCATCGCACATTTTTTTGGTCTAAAACTGAACAAATATTGAAACTTTTTTAGCGGGGATAGTAAAATAAAAAGTCGTCACGAAATTTAAACACTTGTGTTGCAACGGATATGCCTTTTGTCATATATCAGACTCATTTTAAAAAATAATTTTCAAGACTTCTTTTACGTTCTGACTGTATGTTTATGTTGCTAAAACCGTCAATTAAAAAGTTTCAAATCTGTATTTGAAATCAAATGACTCAGTTGTAGAGTCCTAAATTCAACTGCCCTACTGTAACAATAACCGGTCCTTGTATACTGTTTTCCACCGTAGTCTGCAACAAACGATTCCGTATGAAATGATTAATTTTCATTGAGCGCTTCTCGCCAATTCATAGCTAAGCAACTACTTATTTCCGACGCGTTTAATTCGGCCATAGTTGCAAATGTTTTAACATAATCAAATAATCATATAAGGTTCCTATCCGGTTTTCATACACGTTAATCAAAATGGAAAACCATTCATTCCCAAGCATTTAGGCCGTATTTCTTAATAAAAATTTAACTGTGTTAACAACATCACTTAGCCGTATAATATTTGGCTCTGTTAACCATTGATATTAACAGAACCGCGTTCATTTAATCATGTTGGCAACATTTCTTATGTTAATTTCCGCCATTGATTTTGTTACCCATTTCCCGTATGCTTGTGTCCAAGCCGGTTATATATCAGCTAATGTGATACAGGTGGCATGGATCGTGTTGGACGACAATTCGCGCGTGTCATGTGCAGACGAGGATCACGAACATGTTCATGGTTCGCTGGTATTTGGCAAAAATCCACTTTTTTAAATTAGGTAGGCCGCTCCTAATTCTATACCCAAAATAATTGCAGGTAAGTATTATTTGTGAAGAATAAGAATTAAATTTCATTAAAGTATTGCTGCTTTGATGCGTAAGCATCCTAGTAATATAAATTCTATTACGAATTGGTTTCTCATCAAACAAATTCTATTGTACATACTTGCCTCCTTACGAATATTTCAAATATGTACTTGAAAATGTTGCGGCTGGAATGAAGAGTTTATTGTTGAAACAACTGACTAATTGAGTTCCTTGCCGTAACGAACTACATAAACAAATTAAAGCATTAACGGCAAACATTTATCGAGCTAAAGAATACATTAAGAACTGCCTAAAATAGTTTCTTTTCTTGTAAATATGTCGATTACTTAACACTCAACCCACGTAAGTTCTTTGCTATGCCATGTAGACAAGCAAAATATATTAAAGCATACATGGCACATACTTAGCTGAAAAGGCTTTATCGATTTCAAGCGTACATATTATTGATTAACTCAATTTGTTAGGCTTAGAGTGTACAAACACAACCACAACAACAACAATAACGAAAGCAAAAACTTTTCCTATACACACATCAATCTAGACAGCTATAAATAAATATGAAATTTAATGAGCATCTCCATTGCTTACTCGTGGCGCAGCATGAACAAATTCAGTTGAACTCAGCGAACAAGCCAAGCGTAAACCCATAGAAAAAAAAAGACAACAACGCTGCCGATCAACCTTTTTTTTTGCCAACAATTTCAACCTAAAACGTTATGAAAAATGAAATTCATAAAACTTAACAAAAAAAAAACAAAAAAAAACTATAAAAAATGCATAGATATATGCAAAAATATAAAATAATATAAATGAAAATAGAAATATAATCCTTAGAGACTACCTGTAGGTTTCCGCAGGAATCTGAATAAAAGTAGAAAAAAAAAAAACTAAATGGAATTCGTAATAGAAAATATTTATTATGGATAGTGCTATCGTGGGATTACAGATCTCTGTCTGTGACAGCTTAAAACTACGTGACATGCAATCAATAAATCAGAGTTTCATATTCGTAATACATATAATATATATCTGTAAAATAACACATGTCACTCGAGCAGATTTTCTTTCTCGCCGATATTTTTTTTTTTTTTTGTTATATTTTCACGAATTAAATCAAATGCCTTTGCAAAGCTGTAGGTAGTCGTCAACTTGAACGCACTAAAAAAAATCAAAGCTCAAATTCCACACATTCTTGCAGCATTAAATTAGCAATAAATGCGAACAGCTTGCCTGCAGCAATGGTAATGGGCGTGTCTACGCCCACAACTTAAATTACTACTTTGCTCGACAAGCAAACGGCAGCAAAATACCTTAGAAGCGGAATTTATTTTCGAGCATAACGTCATCATCATACCGAGCTGCAAATATTTTTCTTCATTTCTTTCAACGCAATATTCATGAAAGAAAACTTTTGGTTTGGTGGTTTTTTGTAGCTGCTACGTATAGTGTATAAAAAAAATGGTTAGTAATAGTTCGTTGAATGGAGAAGTTGTAACATCAGCAAGTCTTCAGATAATTCGGTTAGTGTTAGTATCACATAAGACTGTCCTAGACTGTTGAGCTGCTGCAAAGTAAGGGGAAAAGCTGAAAGTATTCATATGTGAGCTATCCAGTTCGACATCTACAACCGGAATTTGAACTGTTGTGCTGCATTGGTGTATCAAAGATAGGCAATTGAAAAATAGGAAGGGCTAAAGAACTTTCTATTGCAAAACAATGGATATTCTTTGACTTAGATTGCATGGATTAGAGTGATTCAGAACATTCAGAACACTCGTTTATATCTCATTCATTCTGTCATTCATGGCATTGAAGTTTAAATGAATGATTCGAATTAATTAGAATACATATAAATTTTTCAAAAATATTTATTCATCAGGTCTTCCATGCAGTACTATAATCTGAAATCATTTCTCACAGCAGCAAGTCACAGCACAGTAGTAGTACAGAATTAGTGAGCCGAATAGCCAATCAAGTGTATAACATCTGCAAGAATATCAGTACCACGCAGCTCCTTCAAATGATCATGTCATGAAAGTAATAATCAAAATAAGTCGGAATTTATTCTCTGTCTGAAAAGTAAGCCGTGAAAGCCTTGAAAGCATCATCACACATCACACGGAAGTCCTAACTAGTCAGGATTACAGAAGAGAAAAAGAAAACAATATCTTTTGACATGTCTCCATATGTAACATGTGGTAAGAGTTACATACTTCACATGCGCTGTAGTTCTTGAAGATGCGAACACAACAGTATATGTAGATACTTAGTCTGGAAGTGATCTGCATTCTCAAGAATTATTAGCTATTTGTTTGGATCTACAGCAATGATACCTGCACAAGAACCAACTACGACCAAGCCCCTGTTCTCGCAGATCACTTGGAAAACTTTATTCAGCAATTCGAAATACTGATGCTTTGCTTCAAAGCTACTGAGAACTGCAGCTATATAAATTAATAAAAGTGACATATATTGAAATATAAGATCAACTAAATAAAATAAACAACAAAAAATTGCAATGAAAGCCCAGTCAAAATCGGTTCAGCACTTTCAGAGATTAGCAGAGTTCACAAAGCACATGAAAACTTCGACTATACCGTTACAAACTCGTATTAAACGTACAACTTTTGTACTATAGTGCTGCCTATTCACGCGCACTACATCTTCATCATCATTGCCATCAACGTTTTCAACGTCCTTTCTGTAATCAGCGTCGACGCCATTTTCATAACGGAGTGTTGGCAGTAGCGCCTACTTTTTCATTTTATTTTTTTTTTTTTGTCTTTCTTTCTTTCCGTTGCTGTTTTCTTTGCTATTTTATGTTTCACTGTTGCGGCTTTTCATTGCAGGCAAAAGTCGGTTTACAGTCCCCAGCGGCCTGATTAAATTCTTATCCCCGAAAAATGGCCACAACGGCATGCTGTCCAAGCGACTAAGCGCACACTGTCCGTGAACACTAAGAACGGGCGGAAAAAATTTTGAAATAAATGAAACTAATCCGAAAAGAAGGCATAGCCAAAAAATAAAATAAAGGAGCAACTGAGCGAAATATTTACACTGCTTGGCTGGTGTGCGATTTAACCGCCATCGCCGCCGCAATGCTTTATATTACTCGTACTTTTGTATTTAGTGTCTTTGCCAATGGGGCTTTCGAAAAGTGTAGAGCGTAAAGTGCAGAATGAGTTGGTCCTGCTGCGTGCTGTAGCGAGCGTTTATTTTGTATCGATGCGATGCGATGCGAAGATGATATTCTGCCTATTTTCTGACATCAATAGCGGCGATGGCGTTGGCGATGACGACGCGACGTTGATGTTGGTGTTGGCATTTTTTTCGTTGATAAACATCTTTGCAATGTAAGCAACAATTTTTATGCTCAAATTGGGGTTCATTTCCTACTCCCCATGGATACGCAAACGCTGACTGACTAACTGGCTGTCTAACTATCTGCTGCTGCTGGCTTCATTATTAGAATGTACAAGTTTGAGTGGTAAGCTGTTTTGATTTCAAACTTGTGCGCCCGCGTATATAGGCAAATATTTTTAATGATTTGCCGAAAAATTGAGTTATTTTTATAGGCGTAAACAAGTTTTTATGGTTCGACGCAAGAGAAAAGCTTTTAATTTTATCGAAAAATTAATTTAAGCGTTTCTTATACCGCCTTGCATGCCACAAAGAAAAACAAAGTAATTAGGCACATGAAAATGCAAATTTCTTAAACAATTTTTAAGCAATTAAAAGTTGCTAACGAAAAAATTGGTGATTACTCATTTTTAACAAAAAAAGAAAAATAATTTTGAATTTCTAATTAAAACATCATTCATCATTTTAATATGAGAACATTGAAAAAAAAATTATGTCGTGGAGATGTAGATGTAAAGGCTGCTGTTCTACATGAATTGTGAGGACAAAATTAATAAAAAAAAAAACGTTATCTGCGGTGGCACCGAAAATTTGCTTATTTGCACATGCAGATAAAAAGGCCTTAGCTAGTTTAATTTAGCTAACTTCTGCTCTACATATATTATGTTATAATGGACCGACGTAGAGCAATATCAAATATTTTATGAAGACTAATAACTAATATAAACCATTGTTCCAAAGTTCTAGTCTTAAAAATGGCGCAGTCTAGAGTCTGCACTCACTTAGAAGTACCTTGTCCGGCTACGAGCCAAGCAGCGTCTGAGCATGACTTTTTACATGATTTTATAGCCGGTCATTGTAGCTGAAGAAAAAGAAGACCTGCTTTCAACATGTGCCAAGTCCCTGAGGAGGGTGGAGTTGCGGAAGAACCAGGGACATGAAGAGCTGCACCTTAAGTAGATTCGACATTGATATGACATTGATTTGAATAACTATCTTGTTCTTGCAAAGAAGCTAATTCATGCTACGCATCCTGTACCGGCACGTCACCACCTTGACTTGAATGTGGCTCTTGAAGGTGGGCTTCCTATTCAGTTTAAAGCCTAGATAGCAAGGAGGTGCCATGGATATGCACAGGTTGAGGCTGCTCCCGACGGAGTGTGAAGCACAAATTAAAGCTTCTTCTAACGTGAAGCTTGACGTTCCAACTGTCGGCCCAGTCAGAACCGAGGACGCTTCTTGTGGTAGTTCTGCGATTGCTGGGTGAGCAGAGGACTGAATAACCCTGAATTTAACCCTAAAGGAATGGGCCTCCAACTTGGACCATATTTCGGAAAAATAAGACGAGGGCAGTCTCTTCTTGACCTTTTATAGAGCCCTGGGTGCCAAATGCCGGCTCAATGCCCAAGAAGATGGCATTGTAATACTGCCGCCGGTCGATATTGCGAGCATATATATGTGGTCGGTGACTGTGTAGAGTTGTTCTACTGTGGCCAGAGTCCAGGATCAAACTTCGCGACTCCCCAATAATCACAAGCCTAGCAATGAAGGCAGGATACTTATCAGACGGTTGGTAACGGCCTCCATCTCCGGTTTGCCAGGCTTATAAATCATTTTGATGACTGCCAATCTCTACGCCGTTGGAAAATACTACAATCTCACTATGGCATTGGAAATCGACAGCATACTGTGGACAGTACTCTCCGACATCGCCTTCCAAATGGGTCAACAGGCAGGTCGATCTGGGATGCTGCTGACAGGGACAGTTTCTTTGTATCTTTTAAAAAAAAAATAATATAAGAAATCAAAACAAATTCTATTGGAAAGAAGAAAGATCCAGTTAAAATATATTAAACCATATTTCAATAGACTACAAGAAATGGTGAATCGTTGTCCAAGAGAATCCAAAATATTTAGTTTCATTCTTTTGTTTGCATTCACACTTCTCTATATATATTATTGATCAGCTAAATGAGACGAATATAGTCATGGCCGTTCCTGTGAATATTGCTGTGGATTCTTTTTATAAATAATTATTTTAGATATCTTGATTATTTTGGTACAAAGGCTATAAAGTATCCAGAGTAATATTCCAGTCCCACTATTAGTAATCCCCATCTACACTTGCAAGTTTGCATAGAGCTAGCATCGGTACTCACATACCGAGCAAGTTTAATTTGAAAAAGTTTAAATTGAAGGGTCAGACGGCTATTCCAACTATTCTTTTCATGATTTGAGGAAGGAGACTCACCAGTCAGATCGTCTTCATAGTCAAGTTGGCGGATATATGGTTCCGGGAGCTATATTCTACTTTAGTACTTGTGAACTCGAATTTTTAAACACAACAATAAATGCTAAATAGTACCAAAGAGTTTTTGAAAAAGCTTTTCCGCCATTGTAAAGTCTCTTATATTCAAAAATCTTTGAAGTTTATAAGTCTAGTAAACAGTTGTCAACCAAAACTAAATGAATTGACATGATTCAGCGAGCGTGGGATACAATTTCCGTGGATCGCATCAAAAGTTAGGATATACTAGTTAAATTACTTAGGCTCAACCCAATACTAATGTTGTTGGTCTCGATTAATATTAAATTTAAATATTATTCTGAGCAATAATATTTTTTTTAAGACAGAAACCTATTTAACATACTTTAAAAAAAATATATGTGCTATTGAAAACTATTTTAAATAAATATAAATTTCAAACTTAAATTCCTGGAAAATATCTGACACTGTTTCGAACTGCCTTAAATAGGCAAAGTATCAATGCTTTCTTTCAACTTACAATAAATTATTTTTTTTTTTTTTACACACTTTATACTCCATACATAAATATTGACACATTACACTTTACACATTTCAATTGTTTTCGATAAAATAGAATTGCAACATAAAACCAGTCACATGGAAATTTATTTTGACATGCAATGCACGATTCTTGTCGTTACAGGCGATTGCACAGAATCATATAGTCATAAAGCGGTTATAAATTCGAATGTTATTTGATATTCAAAAACATGAATCATAAACTTTTACTGCTTTAATCCAATTAGCTGCAGCCAACTAGATGCAACAATTAAGTTGCAAAAAGCAACAAATGCCGCCGCATGAGTTCACCGGTCAATTAATTGCTTCAAATTTCTCTCAAATGCAACCGTGCGTCTGCTAATGACATTGGCTTATGCTGTAAATTTGGTTTTAAAGCAGAAATATCGTTTGTGGTCCTTAGCATGTGTGTGTGTAGACTATATACCAGCATTATATGAAAATGTTCAGTGAATTTTCACTGCTCGGTGCAAGCATTTTCTACTTAATCGTAGTCGTCTGCTCGTAGCCTTACAAAACCTAAACATTTTTTCATAGCATTTATCTTTGTTGTTGATTTTCTACTCTTTATTTTTGTGTTTTCTTTTTTTCCCCCAGTTCCCCCACGAACAAGGACTCAAAAGTTTTCTAACCACACTTTAGCGCTTGCCAGCACAAAGTTTAAACACAAAATGCATTTAAATTTTAATGAAGCATGTTAAGTGCTACTGTGTAAAAATTAAAAAACAGAAAACAAAAAAGGAGGCAGCGTATAAACAAAACTCGTTGCAATTAAATACGAGTGCAATTTCATTTCCTTTTAGCACAAATATCTACAAATGAAAAGTTTTTTAATGCACAAAATTAAAAGCAGTATTTCTCATTGCAAGTCTATTAATGGCGAATTTATATTCTACAAATTTATACGCGCAGGAAGAGTCTGAAGTACTCGTATAATTATTATGCACAAGCAGCCAATTAATTTTGCAAGTTAATTGTTAATTAAAATGCAGTTAAAACATTTATAGCCTAAAGGCATGATACAGATTATATCAAGCGAGTTTAATTATTTATTGCTTGTGGTATGTGAAGATGCTTTGAGTTAAGTGTTGTTGTGTGTCTAAAGTAAAGCCTCAAATTAAAATGGCTGCATGTTGTCTACTCTTAAATATATGGCTGCATATATGTATATAAATGGTGGTGGGTGAAGGGTGGCGAAGTGGCTCAAACGGTTGCCAAGCCCTAATTAACATTCAGGAAGGTTTTACTGTGTGTTTGTTGGGATTGATGGGTTCTCTACTGTGAACAACTGGACCGCTTGAAGGCATCAAACGCACAGAAGCGGCCATCTTTGGCAAATAGTAGAGGAATTGTGTTCCTTCAGGACAACGCCAGACTACACACTTCGATTGTGACAAGTTATTGTTTAAAGCGGCGCTTATTTGAACTAAAGCCGATGATTGTACGCAATTTTTTAAAGATTTGAAATAAAGGCGAAAATTCGAACGACTTTTTGTTCCTAATGTTTCCGATGACATTTTGTAGAATAGTGTACAGAGTTTTAAAAATTAAAGGGTTTTGTGATTACCACGTTGACAATATCTTTTGCCAACGGAGCCATATCGCACGATCTAGGCGTCTATTTCACGTATCCCCAACGAGATTACATGTTAAGGTGAATTGTTTGTTGTGTTGCACTTCGTTCAAGACTTGGTAGCAATGGCAAAGAAAATATGTGGATGAGCTAAGAGCTCTCAGTAAAGTTCTGTGCTCCGCAATACACCAGCTGACTCATATAATGTGTGCTGTCAGCGCTACATGGTGAAAGAGGAGCAGTTTATGGTCTTTCATTTTATTTATTTACTAAGCGAGCTACTTTGGTAGATATATGTCATATGAAAAGATATGTGTTAGCACTATTAAATTAAATTTTTATCCATAAGTCTCTGTTCGTAAAAAGAATTGTGTATCAAATAAAACACTTGTTGTGATGGGTGTCTGTTGTTCATAATATTTATTAAGCGATTAGGAAATATGCTTCGATAATTATTTCGTATATATGCTGACGTTCTTCTTGATATCTTTGCTATATCATACCTTATAAAAGAGTTATATATTGTTTTTTTCATACTTTTTTGAAAAAACTTCTCATTTGTAGAGGAACTTTTGTGCGCTTCCACACTTTAAAACTATTTTGCTTATATCAATCCAAAACGAAATATGCTGCTAAAGTCAACTTTAACAATCTATTCGAAACTAAAGCACACACAAGAATATATAAAGGAGTATAAATATACAAAGACTGCTTATATTGAAACTAATTCAGATACATACGCGTATATATATATGTATAACCAAACACATTTTCACAACTCAAACACACGCTTCTTAGTTTATTAAAAATGCAAAATAACTTAACAATTTAACAATAACAAAGCATGCAAAAAGTCGGAGTTCGAGTGACAGCGAGTACGAAGTAAACGATTTTCATATCCTGGCAGGGGTTCTATAAAAGCCAACCAATCTGCGCACAGCGGTGGCAGATAAATAAATTCAAAAATGTAACATTTTTTAGCTACATAACCGAGATACTTTTTTAACAGCACAATATAGGCGTGCAGATGAAGCTCAAACAAGCAGAGAGACAAACAAGTATAAGTGACACTTGTTTCGAGCACACTCAGCAGCAACACTTCTAAATTGCCAAGTGAACAAGGATATATGTTTCTGCACTCACTCACACACATACAGACACACACACGCACATATACTTCGAATGTAAGTATGCTGTTGAGTCCGCTGCTGTATGTGTGTGTAATTAAATATTTTACAGGCAATCTACATTCTTAAGATAAACTCAACTTTATATGCGGAGTATTTGTATCTGTGTTTCAGTGCGGCTGCTATAAAATGCTAAATTAATGTTTAAAGGACGCAAGTAAGGCACAAATGAAGAGAGAAAAAATAGTTAACTTTAACTAAACCGACGCTGTTAAGCTCTACATTAAAGTTTTCAGATAATTTGATTTTCAGATTACATATTTCCTTTAGTACACAGTGCAATAACACAATTCTTTTTATCATATTATGTTCTTACTTTTGTCAATATAGTCCTTAAGCCTGTCTCGAATTTGCTATGGAATACTGTGCAATTATCAGTACGCCACAAAGAAAATAAATGTTGCATATTTTTAGGAGCTACTGCAATAATTACATACTGAAAGAATATAATATTGGTCGACAAGACTCTATCGACTTGTCATAATTGAATCAATCAGAACCACAAGTGAAACTCTTATTTATACACTTAAAAATTAATTACTCTTCAAACAGTTTAAAGAAGTTCAATTGTCAATAAGTTCATTTTTCGTAGTATCAAATAAAACGGCTTCAAATTTCTGTTATATCTAATATTCCCTCTAAAGTGTTACAAAATCGAATTAAAATTTAATATTCTATTTAAACCAAACTCCAAAGTGTATACAAAATCTACAAACTTTGGCATCCTTCGTCCTTCATAGTGCAATATATACTATTTCTTTGGCCTTTTGCCTTTTTAACGCTTTACATTTTGCCTATGTTGCAATATTTATAAAGCGCACTTTTCGATTTTCATTTTTTCGTTTAGTTTAGTTTGGTTTGGTTTTTTTTTTTTTTTTCAAGTTGCTCTTAGAATTTAGATTAGTGTCATTTAACTTTTTAGCTACAAATGTAGCATGAAAAGATAATCGGCTTTTGGGTGCTACATATGTGTGTCGTGCTATTACCTATGTATATGTGAAGGACATGCACACTCGTATCTGTAGCTGTATCTCATGCCTTAATATATATGCTCGTATATCTATAATAGCGGTTAAGCGTAGCTGTGGCTGCTGTGCTGACCGCCGCTCTGACTCAATGAGCAATTCAGCCATCTACACCAACTTACTTTCAGTCTCTCCATCCGTTCGTCTGTTTGTCTTTAAGTTGGTCTTTTAGCCTTTCTGCCATTTGGATTGTTTGCCTAAATGTACCATGCATGAGAGTGCTGCGGTCTTGTAATCATTACATACTCTCTGTGGCATTAAATAGGCTAAATCCCCATGCTAGACAAAATGGGATTTTGTTGTAAAGTTTCGTACTACCGCCAATGTGCGGTACCCCTTGTGGTTGTATTGCGGCCATTTAAATATACGAGTATATGTATATGCATCGTACATCAAGTCTATTATACAATAGCTACAAGTTTGTCCCACAATAATATAAATATATACCTAGGCATATGCACATTTGTTATGAGTAGTAAACGCGCGCGTGCTTATAATTGTGTTTTGAGATTGTAATTTGTGAATTGAAACTGTCAGCATTATTATTTTGTAGATTTTATTAAGTAAATTAAAATGTTGTCGCTGTCGAGTAGATAAAAATGTTGTTAGTGTTGGAAAGTCAAATGAGTATATTATGAAGTTGTATACGGAAAAGGTTTATAGCAGCAGAAACCGTGTGGCATAATCTGTGACATATGTGTGGCATTTTGGTTGAAGTGAAATATTTAATACTTTAAGTATGAAGCGTCGAAGGTATGGCAAGTAACTGTGAAGTTTGCTATCGAGCCGTTTTGAATGTTTTTTTTTGCCCATAATTGGATGTAAATTTTTTATAATAACTTGGATATCACTTTTAAAAAGAACAACATTATTACTCAGTCTTATGTAATTAGAGCGCCCATAAGAGCACATCACTAGCCTGGGAGGTCGTTTCTCTTCAGTCACAGAGTTGTAAAGCAGCACTTTTTAGTCTTAGCCGACTTTATGAGCCATTGCAGGTACTTGGCTTTTAGCTTTATTGGAATCCAATATGTTTACGATAAGTCAGCCTTCTTTCAAGAGAAATGGCGAGATGTAAGACGCCATAGACCTGTGAGATCGCAATGTTGTTTAGAGTCTGCGTTGTTTGCTTTGACTTTAAAATGCCAGTTAGCTACCCACTATTCCAGAAGTGTGAGATGGTCTGCTAACTAGTCGTCTAGTTATTGGGCATCTGGAACTGCTTAAGATTGCTATGTCGTCGGCAAATGGGGATGTTGTGAGCCTGAGGTATATAACCTTTCATTTCTAACTTCGGAGGTTTGTCAGAATGACCTGACTTATGAGTCAAGTATTTTGTAAATATTTTGGGGAAATAATACTTTAATGTAAACTACATACAGAAAGATTGCGGAACAATATTTGTGTAGATCAAACGATTTACGGATCGTTCAGATTATTCAGTTTATATGTTCGATAGTGTCATGGTTTTCATGAAACCCAAATTAGTGAGGGGGAATGACATTCTTTATATGTGAAATGATTTTTATAAGAATCAACTTCCAAAGAGTTTGGATAGGCCGAATAGTATATGACGCTGCCTGTGCTTTGTCTTTTAAGGGTTTCAGGACTGATTTCTTTTATTGAGTTGGAAAGTGTACGAGTTATGGATTGTTCTATGGTTTTTTTTTTTTTTTTTTTTGGAATTTTAAATGTTGACTGGCAGCTTTTTTTGGATTAAGTAGTTGAGTGGTTCAAAGTAGTTTGTAGTCTTAACAGAGGGAAAAACGAATGTGTTGGTGGACGGAATTGGCTAAAAACCATTTCTGAATAGATTTGCTTAAACTTCTGCATTTTCCAGTGCAGAGACTATGGTCGGTGGTTAAATTTCCGTTCGCGCTTTCCACAGACTTAGACTTTATTGGCCGAGTTTCTGCTCGAGTCTCAGAGCTTTGCTAAACTCATGTGTAGCTATATTTAGTTTTTGCTTAGAGAATGGGCATCTTAGACATTTCCATTCACTTCTTAAATGTCATTTCATCAGAATTAGCCGTTCAATATGACTGTGAGTTATGCTGTGTTTCATCGAGTTGGGTATTGTTGGTTCTGGTATGTAGTGCTGAGCTGCAGAAGAGTGAACAGAACTCAGTGCACCGACTGAGTTTTCAATAAAGATTTCGTTGCATATGACTTGATTCAGCTCGGTATAACTGCCTCCAATCTAATTGTATCGCAGGCTGTTATTGCTGTTTGCTGCTACGCCTGATGTTCTTTACCTTTCAATCGCTTTCAACACTCGTTCTTGCTAAACTGCCAACTTGCATTCTATTAAAATTGAAACTTGTATACTTTAGCTCTACCAGTTCTACTGTAGCTAACTATCGCTATCTTGCCGCCTTCAACGCCTAAAAATCTCAGTGCTACAAATGTTTTCAAAGCACTTGCTGATTAAACGATATGAGCTGCCAGTATAATAACTTTCAAAGCATTGTCCTTTTTTTTCGCTATTTGTTCTTCACTATGCTAATTGTGTTCATGTAAAGCACTTTGTCGGAAATGTAATACAAATCTCACAGGAATTGTATGAATTTCTGTTTTTCGTGCGCATGTATACAAAAAAAAAAAAAAAAAAACTAAGACACATAAACAAAAAGCGCAGAAAAATAAACAACCACAAGCAAACACACAATTGGCAAACCGCACCTTAGAGATACGGGTAGATGTATTGACAATGTCAGTCAGTCCGTCAGTCAGTCGGACTATGAATTTATTTATGCATAAAATCGGCTTTGACCTTTAATGAGTTGCGTGAAAATAACACCAGTGCAAATAAAAAACAACAACAAAAGCAATAAACTGGGAAGAAAAACAATACTTAGGATGATGTATATACATATATTGAAATCGAACTTTATATTTGAGTTGCCGAGGCTGAAAAGACGCAAACCATAAACCACAACAGTGGCAAATAGTAGCAAGGACGGACAGTAGCAAAAGCAACAAGGTCACTTTAAAAATATGTACAAGTGTTTGTGTATGTGCGAGTGTATGTATGTGCGAGTATATGTATATGCTAAAGCACCCTGCAGCTCACTCACAATAGCACACAACAATAAATGAGTGAGTTCGTCAGTCTGTTGAAGAGACCATAATAACCTGAGTAACAGCCTTGAGCACACCCTAATGCCAATGCCTGATGTCGACATCACTTTATCCTTTATTCCCCACCATCAATATCGATGCCATACCGCCATGCTAGCTTTCAATACAGCAATACAGGGTGTGGCTATGGGTGGCGACGCTGTCTAACATGTTGGCTAGCTACGAGTAGGTAGCGTGCAGCAATTAGGTGTTAAAAGCGCACGCATACACACCGCAAAAGCTGCTTTGGTTCTAAGTCTGTGCAAACTGTTCTTCCTCATTAAATGTTATGCTAGCAGTTGCGAGTGCGGCAGTGAAAGTAATCGGATTAGGTAAAGAAATGCAATATTTATTTGACTACTTTTGCATTAAAGATAATCTCAAAGAAAAAGAAATGCTGAACTGCCTAGTCTAACTGATTGCAAAACACAAGAAGTAAGCTAAATGACCGAAAGTGCATCCTGTGGAGAACCATAAAATATTTCCATACCCAACTACTATCAAAACCTCAAATGGAAGTTGGAAATACTGTAAGCAATAAAATTCTATTGAAGAATCAATTGTGTATTGTTCGCTAAAATACCTACTCCTCCGTTAATGATGCAGCAACTTTAGGAAAATGTATTCTACTGCTTCAACTCTTTTTTAATAGCTGCACAAGGCTTGCTCGTTTGCAAATCAATTGAAATGCAGGGCAACAAGTCTGGTCCTAAAGCCTGACAAATCTGCGTTTGAGATCTTTCTATTACTTTGGAGACTAATACTGAAAAGGATATAACTAAGGAGAGTTATTTTACATTTGATAGAAACATATGGACTTTCCGAGCAGTTTACTAGGAGTAGAGTTGTGCACAAGAAGAGAAAACATAATACAGTTGCATTGCGCTTAGCAATGACTGAGTCACAATTTGTACAGTGTGCAAGTTAACCGTAACAAAGTTAACAACGTAAGATTGGATTGAATGTGTGTGAAAACCCAAAGAAAACCCGAATATTATTTAGATTTCGTTATAAAATACAGCAGTTCTACCTATTTTGCAATACTTATTTCATACCTTTAACTACGATAAAACATTTTCTAACAAATTCACAGATGTTTACTGTACGGTTGTATGTCGAGTCCTACAATTTATACCTTTCTAACAATAAAATTAACATTTCAGCATACATTAGCTTTAAAACACACACAAACAAAGTTAATTATATATCATTCCACCCACGTAGTCAGTCAGCTTAGAACTTACGTTCTGCGTTTTGTACAGCGTTTACTACTCACTCACCTGTCACCTACCAATGTTATTGACGGATATTGGCAGCTTCATGTCTCCTTAGTCCTGCTTTCTTTACCTGTTCACACCAGGCACATAATTAAAAGCGACAGTTGGCTGGCTGTTTGCCTGCTATTCGCTTGAAATACAATTCGTGGGCATTAAACATGCGACCAGCATTTAGTAGGAGCTACGACACGATTACAAAACTTTAATTATACCATTAGTTAGATTTTCGTAAAATCCAATTAATCATTTGCTGTGCGATTCGCAATTATAAGCTTTAATTGCATGAATAACTCAAGAGTCCTTCAAACCGATTGTGCCGCATATGCTGCGCGTACAAATGAAAATTGTATATTATTATACTTGGAAATTATATCTAATTTCTGCATTGAGGCATTATTAGCTTAGCTTATCTTAGACGCTGCGGTACAATGGCGGCAAAATGAAAATGTGAAAAACACCTGCTAGCTAATTTCGAAAGAAAATCGATTTGAAAAATGTCAGTTGTCTAAGTACATTAATACTGGCAAGAATGGACAGGGTACAAAGGCACCAGCACACACAGACACACACACTTAAGTAGCTATATATAAAAAGCAGCGTCTGCGAGTGTATCAAATTAAAGCACTTTTTCACTTGCTGTGGAAAATGAGCAGTTCAAGCAGCCTTCAGAATCGTTTCTGCAGTAAATCAACTACTAAATGCGATTCACTGCGCCAATGTAAATCTGCTCGTAGAGCGTAGCCATTTGTATTTTGCCTCCGCCACACGGCGTATGATAAATATGCAGTTTAAGTGAAAACAAAGTTGAGTTATATTGAAAACCGCAAATCATTGCTAATTACTAATTAGTTAAATCCTCTGCACATTTGCCTAAAGATAAATGATGCATGCAACTCATTTTCAGTAGTTGAGTAAATTGCTAGAAATATTTTATTTTATTTTGAAAATTTTTCAATTTAAACATTAGCTACATATACAAATATTTTAATAAATTAAAGCGCTCAATATAACACCTGTATATAGCACTAATCCTCTTACACAAATCACCCCTAATGCACTCATCTCATGCCACTTATTTTTAGTTGTTAGTTTGCGTGCGAAAAACAATTTTCGTTTGGTAAATATTGATTATCGCATTTTAATAAATTATTTAAGTTTTCCTTTTTCAATCAACGAATGCATCATAAAAAAACACACCTTTGCTGTTACCAAACCCACGCTTTAGAAAATTAATTCCATGATTTATACTATTTATATACCCTACATAAATTGATTTATGTTTGAATATTTTGTGAGGTGGCTTATTTGATTTTGTTAAATATTCTGCGTGCATGCGAAGTCCACGTGAAGTATATAAATACAATATTTTGTAGATCAAATGGATAATAATGATTGATTCAAGCATGTCTGCGCTACTTCAACGCCTAACTCTAAGAGTAAGGACACTAAATTTTTTTGGTATGTAAGCAGTATTTCTTCTCCAGTTTACAATTATTTAGTCAAATATTGTTTTAAAAACGCTTCAAATATTGAATAAATTTAAAGATTGAATATATGTTAGTACACTACAATCTGAATAATTCGGACTTAACAAGTGTCCGGATAACGTGGTAATCCGAACAGTAATGCCAGCTAATTGATGTTGACAGCGCTGACAGTGACATTCTGGCCATTCTCGATCTCTAAGACATATGAACTAATAACTCTGACGGCCCATAAAGCGTATCAAGTAGTAATTTTCTATAGGTGTAATGGTGTTTCGAAAAAACTTGTGGATTATTCCGACAACCAAAAATGAGCTCCATAGTTAAACAAAATTTATCCTTCATCCCATTGGCCGAATTGGCGGCGCATTCAATGCTCGTTTGGCATTAATTTCTGCACAAGTTCAATCTTAAAAGTTTTTAAGCCGAGATCCTTTCATAAAATCTTCCAAAAAGTGAATGTACACAGCCCCATTTGCTGAGAACGGCGACGAATTGATTCATTCAATGCTTTCAATGCTTTGCTGTACAGCGGCTACAGCTTCTTCAGTGCACACTGTTCGGCGTCTTACAGGATGCACATTACCAAGAGTAAACGTGGTGTGAAAACGATCCATTGTTATTCAAATTAGCCGCTCTGATGGACGATTATGATTGCCATAAAATGGACCAAGTACACGATAAGTTTGACGAACAGAACCATTATTTTGATAAAAAATTTACAATTGTTGCTCTGATGTAATTTTATCCATAATGAAATATCAAACCAAACTAAAAAACAAGCAGCTTTCATCTATTAAATCGGTTACCAAATAAAGCAGTGCAGAAAGCACTCTGTATGTACTTCATGTTAATAATACAACTTAACTAATATACCAAACTATTAATTATTTGCAGCATATAAAATAAAATAATTGCAAAATTTAAATATGCAAGATTTAAGCAGATTAGCGCTTCTAATTTTTAATATTTTACATACACAACAAATGCATTAAACAAAAAAAAACATTTTGCAGCGGCAATCGAAAGTTCTACATCAGAAAATGTTGGGCAAACATTATTAAAAATGCTAAATAATGCTTCACTTTTTTATTTAAACACATATATAAAGAATGCAATAATAATTTTGTAAAATCATTATATATAATAGCTTTAATGAACAACAGAAACGGTTTCACAATTGCAATTATTAATATTATTTCATGTGCCTTCAGTAGCAAATGATATGTTTGGCAGCAGATAGCTTATCAAATATAGAAAATAAATAATGATCTATAGTAGCCATAGTATGTATGGTATTGTCTATGATTAAAAAAAAAAATAAAACAAATCATTGCTCAGTGACCAGATTCGCCAAAGTTGGGGCATAAAATAAACTGCAGATCCCAGGAACTTCAAATTTGGTACAGTTTATTGTAATAATATATATAAAAATTGGAAATATTTTGAGATTGATCGAACCACGCCCACTCATACCTCCCATATTAAACATATTAAAGTGCTTTGAATTTGATAATAATGTATGTATATTATTCATATATATTTTTTATTAACGATATTTTTTATTAACTTTCTTCGGCCTCTACAAGGTCTGTCGCAAAAGAAACAGGACTTTTTAAATATAACTGTTTCTGGTGGCGCCACCTATTGGTGGGTATATGAAATAAAAAGTTTGATCTCTTGTTGACATTTCGTAAAAATTTTAAGACAATTGGACAACTACAATCGAAGTTATCGATCAAAAAGTGACAGCAGCTTTTGGTCATCGGTCATAAAATGCATTTTGAACAAAGAGCAAATATTAAATTTTGTTTTAAACTTGGGAAAATGTTGAAAATAGTACATCTGGCTACACGCTATACTAGTAGTCCTCTGGCAACCCTGCGGGTTTGCCACCACAACCCACGCTCAGTGCGCTCTCGTTCAGTTGTACAGATCCCGCCGCCGTAGTAAGAACGCACGCAACGACTGCGCACGAACATCAAATACATATATATATAATATATACCGAAAACTATATTAACCATTGTAACATTTAAATATCTGCTAAATAAACAATATATACATTTAAATAATAATCCAACAGGTTATGTGCCCAGAACGCTTCCGAATGCGCAGAAAGAAATTATAAAATATTAAAAGTGCAAGTGTTACAATAAAAATACGCATTTTACGTAAATGTATATATATGTATGTATGTGCAGTGATTGCCATTGTGGTGGTATACAAATTCGAAATAGAGAAAAATTTGTTGTTGCAAAAACAGTGCGTGTACATTCAAATCGTCGCGTCGGTTACAAAAACGTCTGTGTGACGAAACGAAGCCGCCTGTGTGGCGCCGCGAAAACCGTAAAGAACATTCGAGAATTGCTTGTGTAGCGATCGCGAAAAAAAAAAAATTGTGTTGTTGGTTTGCTGTTGTGTACGGCTTATGTATGTATATACGATTTATATGTACATACCAACAAGAACTGAATATGAACAGTGAATGTACAAAACAAACAAACGGTAAGGTGTAAATAAGAATAACGAAAAAACAGTAGTGCGCAAATAAATAGTGACAGTACCAAAAAAAAAAAAAACAAAATGAGTGTATCAAGCGTGCGCATAGAGCCATTGGGCAAAGACAATTTTGATACATGGAAAATACAAATGCAAGCACTCTTAATTAAAAACGATACGTGGAAATATGTAAAAGGAAATTGCATTAAACCTGAAGAAAATGCAGAAAAATGGGAAGCTGAAGACGCAAAGGCAAAGGCCGACTTAATTCTGGCTATAGCAACTTCCGAGTTAAAGCAGATTAAGGAGTGCGTTACTTCAAACGACGTGTGGAAAAAGCTGCACAACATTTACCAATCCACGGGTCCTGCACGAAAAGCAATGCTTTTGAAATCGCTGTTATTGACGAAGATGAGTCCAGGTAGTGATATGAGATGTCACATAGACAAATTTTTTGACATTGTGGACAAAATAAACGAGATTGATCTGGTAAATATAAATGATTTATTAACTATATTGCTGTTGTATAGTATACCAGACGAGTATGAATCATTTCGTATTGCGATTGAAACACAGGACAAATTACCAGCACCAGAAGCACTAAAGATTAAGATGTTGGAAGAGTATGAGGCGCGAAACAGAAACAAAAGTGAGGCCCAAGGTGAGGCATTGTTGGCAAATAAGAGAAGCCAGCAGAAAACAGGAAAAAAGATGCCAAAACAAAAATTTAACTTCAAGTGTTATTCCTGTGGAAAAATGGGGCACAAAGCAGCGGAATGTAGCTCAAAGAAAACAATTGAGAAGCCTAAAAACTCTTTATACGTGCATACAGCGAACTTTATTAGCAATAATAAAAACTGGTGCCTAGACTCTGGAGCTTCATCACACATGTGCTCACAAAAGGAGAGATTTGATAAAGTGTATGCACCAAAGTCCTTAAACCTGAACCTAGCAAATGGAGAATCCACACAAATAAAAGGATGTGGATCTGTGCCATTGACAACAAATAATGGGCATTCAACAAACCTGAGGAATGCGTTGTACGTGCCAGATTTGCGAACAAATCTGATGTCCGTTGCTAAGGTATGTGATCATGGTTACAATGTGTTGTTTAAAAAGGACAGTGCCTATATAATAAATAAAACAAATGGCGAAAGAATCATTACAGCATATCGTAAGGACGACCTCTACTATGTAGGAGAAGTAAAGGAAAGAAGCCACGCAGTCACAAACGATAACAACGGCATCAAGGAGTGGCACGAACGCTTTGGCCATTTGAACGAGAAAGATTTGAAAGAAATCATAAAGAAAGATAAGGTACATGGAGTAAGCGCCAATATCAACGAATGTTTACCAATTTGTGAGGTATGCATCAAGGGGAAGCAGTCCCAAAGTCCTTTCTCGACATCAAGTTCAAGGTCAAACGAGGTACTAGAGCTAGTACACAGCGACGTATGTGGACCAATGCGTGTGAGTAGTAATGGAGGAAGTCGATACTTCGTAACGTTCATCGACGACTACTCTAAATGGAGTGAGCTGTACACTCTAAAGAATAAAAGCGAAGTTATTCAAAAATTCCAGGAGTTTACAAATTTTGCAGAACGAAAAACTGGCAAAAAGTTAAAAACTTTGAGAACAGACAACGGTACAGAATACACAAGTAACGAGTTTAAAAGGTATCTCGTTGAAAAGGGCATCAAGCACGAACATTCTGTAGAATACACCCCTCAGCAAAACGGTGTTGCTGAAAGAAAGAACCGTACATTGGTAGAAATGGCGCGCTGTATGATGATACAGGCAAGTCTGCCACCGAATTTTTGGGCAGAAGCAGTAAACACAGCCAATTATATACGGAACAGATGCCCATCTAGAAGCCTGTGTGGCGAAATACCATTTGCATTGTGGTTAAAAAGAACTCCAGTAGTAAGACATTTTCGTATTTTTGGTGAGATAGCGTATATGCTCAACAAAAAGTCAAAAGGAAAATTCGACCCGAGGTCAAGACGCTGTATTTTTGTTGGCTATAGTAATGACGCCAAAGCATATCGATTATACGACACAGCTGCAAGGACTGTTCATAATAGTCGTGATGTAGTATTCACAAACAAGTTTGGCAACGCAGCATATGAAGAATTCATTGAAAGGCAGACCGAAGTAGAGGTACGAGGTTCAACTGTGAATCAACCAGTGGATGTTCAGCAGGATGAATGTGAGTCGTCCGAAGGCAAAAGTGATGGAGTTACCACAAAACGTGGCCCAGGTAGGCCAATGAAACTACGAACTGGAAGACCAGGACGACCGAAGAAGGTGTACAACCAAGTAAGTGCGGCAGAAACGGAATCAAGTGATACTGAAGGCGTATCTGAATCAGAAACAGAAGAGTTTTTTGAAATTACTTCACTAGCAAGTGAAAGCGATCCGTTCACAGCAAATGAAGCCCTTACGGGTCCATACGCCTCAGAGTGGAAGGAGGCGATGATTAAAGAATATAAAGCTCTACAGAAAAACGGTACTTGGGAAGTCGTACATAAACCAAATAAAGAAGTGATCGAAACGAAATGGGTTCTCCGTACTAAATACAAACCGAGTGGTGCGGTCGAGTGTCGAAAAGCTAGACTAGTAGCTAAGGGTTACAAACAACAAGAAGGTATTGATTACAATGAAACATTTTCTCCAGTAGCGCGAATGGGATCAATACGTACCCTGATAGCACTTGCAGCAGAATTGCAGTTAGAAGTACATCAATTGGACTTTACAAGTGCGTACTTAAACGGGGACATCGATGAGGAGATCTACATAAAAGTACCACCAGAATTCCATACAATATTGACCAAGCACGAGAGGAAGAAGTTCGGTCAAAACTGTGTGTGTCGCCTCAAAAAGGCGTTGTATGGACTGAAGCAGAGTGGACGGCAGTGGTATAAGAAACTTGACAGCAAATTAAAAGAAATAAACATGAAACCACTTGCAGCTGATCCTTGCGTCTATTTCAGAAAAGAAGGTGAGAAAACAACAATTGTGTCATTGTATGTAGACGATTTGATAGTTGCATCAAACGATAAAAAGATGTTGCACCATATAAAATCAGAACTGTCCAAAGCTTTTGACATGAAAGATTTAGGTAAGCTCGAATATTGTCTTGGAATCGAATTCAAGCTAAACAAGGACAAAAATGAGTTCTCGATGTCACAATCAAAGTATATTAGAGATTTGTTGAAACGATTCAACATGGAAAACTGCAAACCAATAAGCACTCCGATAGATAGTAGCTGCAAACTATCTAATGATATGTGTCCGAAAACAAAAACAGAAATAGAAGAAATGAAGCAAATTCCGTTCCAGAGTTTGATTGGTGGCTTGATGTGGTTAGCAGTTACAACAAGACCAGACATTGCACATGCAGTTAGTGTGCTAAGCCAGTATAATGCAAATTTTGGAAAGCAGCATTGGGTAGCTGCGAAGCGAGTACTACGATATCTTAAAAGTACTGAAGAGGTTGGCTTAGTATATACTAGAAATGGTATAGATCTAGTTGGCTATGCCGATGCTGACTGGGGCGCAAGCCTTGATGACCGTAGATCTTTTACGGGTTACGCATTTGTACTGGCAAACGCGGCAATCACTTGGGAGTGCCGTAAGCAACGAACTGTTGCTATGTCCAGTACAGAGGCAGAGTATATGGCTTTGTCCGAGTCCATGAAGGAAGCCCTGCATCTTAGAAGCTATCTACAAGAGATTTTGGGCCAGCTCCATACTACGAAAGTATACAACGATAATCAAGGAGCTGGACAACTCTCAAGAAATCCAGTATTCCACAAGCGCACCAAGCATGTCGATATTCGCCATCATTTTGTGCGCGAACTTGTTGAACGAGGTGATGTACAGATTGAGTACATTCCAACAAACAAGATGCCGGCTGATGTTTTGACAAAGGGTCTATCAACATCGAAACACGACTCCTGCAAAGCGGCATTGGGCATGAAGTTGGTAAAATAGCGGTGTACCATCTGAGGGGAAGTGTTGAAAATAGTACATCTGGCTACACGCTATACTAGTAGTCCTCTGGCAACCCTGCGGGTTTGCCACCACAACCCACGCTCAGTGCGCTCTCGTTCAGTTGTACAGATCCCGCCGCCGTAGTAAGAACGCACGCAACGACTGCGCACGAACATCAAATACATATATATATAATATATACCGAAAACTATATTAACCATTGTAACATTTAAATATCTGCTAAATAAACAATATATACATTTAAATAATAATCCAACAGAAAACGTTCACTGAAACATTTCAAATGATGAAAAAAGTTTATGGTGATCAGTGCCTATCCCGTAGTAATGTGCATGAGTGGTTTAAGCGATTCCAAGAAGGTCGTGAGGACCTCTGTGACGATCAGAAGTCGGGCCGGCCAAAATCAGTGATTACCCAAAAAAATATTGAAAAAGTGGGTATTGTACACCGAGAGTTCGTCCCACGTGGCCAAACGATTAATGCTGTGTTTTACCTTGGTTTTATGAAGCGTCTTTTGTCACGCATTCGTCGTGTTCGACCACAATACCGTGAGGCAGGGTCCTGGCGCCTGTTGCACGATAATGCGCCGTCTCATCGGTCGACGCTTGTCACTGATTTTTTGACCAAAAACTCCATATTAAACATTAACCACTCACCCTACTCATCTGATCTGGCACCCTGTGATTTTTACCTATTTGGAAAACTTCATTTGTCCATGAAAGGACATTGGTTTCAGGACATTTCAGCTATCCAAAAGGCGACGACCGATATTCTCAAGAGCATTCCGAAAAATGACCTTAAACATTCATTTGAAATGCTAATTGACTGGGCTAAACGCTGTATCGAAGCACAAGGAAACTACTTTGAATAAAAAAATATAACTTTTGAAAAATATTAATTTTTTGTTGTTTTTTTTTTGAACAGTCCTGTTTCTTTTGCGACAGACCTTGTATTTCAAATGAAGAGCAATATAGGTATTCATTATCAGAATCCGAATCTATATTAAAATCTGAATATGTATCAGCGAAAATAAATAAAGGCTCGATATAAAGGAATCAAATTCTAATATAGAGGCAATTAGTTGGTAATTTGCAAACGCCCTCCTAGCAGTATTGCCATCATTTGTATTTCTGCTTCAGTTTCGTCTTGGTCGATCTATGTGCAGTCTCATTTGCTTCCGTAGTTCGTCTTGAAAATTTTTCCTCCGGAAATTCAACAAAACCTTGTCACTTGCATCTCGCACTTGCCTTTTATCAGACCAATCCGATATAAAACGTGCAAAACAAATTCAAAGAATCTTATTCATGAATGTAATGAACTTACTCCATATTAAAGAGTATTAAGCTTTGATTTAAATATTTCAGCATTTGTGTGCTTTGTCATAAAAAAAAAAATTTTTTTTGGAGTTGCATCACATATTAAACATAACTGAGAGAGGTTCATTCCCACAGAACTCTTCCTAAAGAATTAACTAATTTAATTGTTATAAAAGTTTCTAGAAATCCCTAATTGTAGAAGCTTTGTCGAGTCGTTCCGTCGACTGCATAGTTTACAATCAAAATAACTTATTTTTGAAAAATTATTATGCTCTTTGCAGTGTGACTTACCATTTTTTGTAATGCAACTTGGCCAAGAGTTTCCGTGACTTCAATGTTAATGCGCTTGCATTGCAATTTAGCTTTATAGACTTTATCATAGCTAAGCAATATATTAAAACCTTGTTTCCATATAAAAGTCCTAATGCTGTTGTACTGCCTTTTGGTAAAGTAATTCTTCAGTAAAAATACTAAAGCGTCATCTTCGGAAAATTGGAACGGGCTTTGGTACATTATAATATTTTGCGTATATTTTCTTTTAAAGTCCAATCAATCTTTTTATTTCCTTTAAATTGTTTGGCAGATATGGCAGCTGCATAAGCGAGTATGTATATCAATATTATGATCTTAAGTAGTTGCAGTTTAGGAAAGCTAGTTTGCGTTTCAAACTTTTGCCGCCTTCATCATAAGTTAAGCGTGGCCGTCCTTACACCCAATTAGAAATCGCCTACTTTTTGCGCACACCTTGAATCCAAATCTCAAGCATTTCCTTGTGACTAAATTCGAATGTGTCTGCAACATCATCAAATATTTAGCAAATGCACAAAAAGGCGCAAACATAATTAGTTTTATTAAGTTAAGCACATATTGATGCATTGTTAGTTCCGAGAAAGAGTTAAAATAGTGCCCACTTTTACTTCACAAAACACGTTAGTTTTGCCAAAAAAAAAACAAAAAAAAAACCACAATAACACGTAAATAAACTACAATAAAGTTGTTTCTTAACATAAACATTTTTTACGAAGCTTGTTTAAGTCGAAATGTTGCTTTTCAGTTATGTTATAAATCATTTATAAATGTTTTCCAGTTTATATCATTACAATGTTATTATAAGATACATTCCTCTATCGTGCAGGGTATCCTTTAGTTCAGTTACACAACTAAAATACTACTGCTTTGCGTTTTTGTGTAAATAAATCAAGATAGTATTACACTTTCCTTTCATTACTTTATATAATGCTGTTGTGGCTTGTGGCTGAATAAAATTTAGAGCTTCAATTTTAATGAAAACTTTCAAATGCTTTCCATATATTTGTAATACCATTAAAGTTTTTCTTTACATTTTAGTATAAATACATTTTATATATATACCAAGTACCTACATACATAAGTGTTTACGAGTACAGACAGTGTTCGATAGCAAAAGTTAGTTGCATAAGTTTTCGCTACATAAGATGTACGCACCTGTAGCTAAGTTTATTAAATGTTTTGAAACATGCAACAATTTATAGTTTCAAAACTATTACCTTTGAGTGAGCGCAGTGTGAAGTTCTTAAAAAATATATTGCATACTTCTTTTGGTGTGAATGATTTAATAAATGAAATACTTAGAAATCAGCATGACTAGACACATAAAATAATTTTGTCAAAGATATTAAATATAAACAAATAAATAGTACGATGAATGTCTATATAGATATATATAAATATTCTAAAATATATAAAAACAAAAAAAAGATTTTTTTTAAATAAAATAAAAAAAAATTATAACAACTTTGACAATATAAATAAATAACATAATAAAATTTGCGCAAAGTATGTATTTTATTTATTTCCTTTTTTTTTTTTTTTTTAAATAGTTCTGTTACAATTTTTCAACCTGCCGCATAAATTACTATTTCCATCTGACAACTGATTTTGCTTAAATTTTAATTGAGCGTGGCACACAGATAAATATTGCATATTTAAGCATTAAGAAACAATATTGAAAACCAAAACCGAAACCATAACTGCCAACGCTGACTAAAACAACGTTAATGCATATCCGTCGTTGTATGTCAGGCTTCATTATGATGGTGTGTGTGTGAGTGTGCTTGTGGCCATTGCGGCTATAAATCTAAATATGTCAACAGCACGAGTCAAGCTGCAACCGCAACGCATTGAATTTCATCGCAACTATGTTCTTCAAGCTCATCCCATGCCATGCACTACTAAAGTGAAGCATGGTGTACATTATTAGTGCACATATTTTTGATTTAGTTAGAATGGCTACGCATCGCAAAACAATTTGCATTTCGGTGGCAAAATTTAAACCACATGACGTTTAATTGAATGTTTATATGCAAATTTCGAAGAATCCATGAATACCATAGATATTTCAATTTCGATTTTAAATTGTCTGGAACAGACTTAACTACAGAATAGGTGTATATAATGCGTAAAGCGTAAGAGTTAATTAGTGCTTATCGATTTGTACTGCTCAAGAGCAAAGCATAAAAAGACTTGAGTAATAATGCAAACTATGTACTATGTTCAAGTTGACTATTCAATTAGCCACATGAAATGAGATTGAGGTTGGATTGATAAGTATGCGGACTGAGAAATATATATATATATATATATGGCTGCAACAGCATAAACTGCATATATAAGTTGGAAAGTTACTGCTTGCGAGGGATGTAACGCGCTATAAGCAGTCACTATTACTCTAAAAAGTTTCGTTTTCGGTTGGATTCTTATATAATCGAAAAAAATCTTTGAATGTTACTATCTTCGCAATGTCGCTGGTGTTCTCATCATTCTTATTATGCACAATCCACAACTAAGTTATTTACATTTTATGCTTTATGTCGATTACTTATCAACCCACTCTTGTAGTAAACATGTGCCGAACTCTGTTACTCTAGCAAATTAGTTGTATTTTTGTATTATTTTCTTTTTTTGTTTTCTTTTGCAACAAACTCGAAAACTTTTACTTTTACTTACGAATCGAGTTGAGCACTGTACGTATGCGTAATATCTAAGAAATTACTCATACGCACTGAAAATGAATCCGAATTTGAAGAGCAACAAAAGAAAAACAAATTTGTACATGTTACCAAATAAGTTTCTACTATATTTTGTATTTCGTGTGCATTCATGCTTGCATCACATCACGTAGTCAACAACTCGACAATATAATGAATGTACCTTATATGTATAAGGAAGTAACTATCTATGCTTGTCTACACGACAGCCTTAAACCAACAAAAAAAGCTAAAACAGAAAAACCAAAAGACAAAAAAAAAAAAAAATGCTTTTCTTCTGCCTAGTTTTTGTCTTAGTTGTACGTGTCAATGAGTTTTTAAGCAGTTTTTGTTATTTTGGACCTACGAAGTATTGTTATTATTATTATATTGTATAAGCGATGCTGTTGTTGTTTTTATGCAAACCGACAAGCACCAAGGCAGGTGAACACAGGCTCAAAGTAAACCTAAGAAAGAAAAAAAAAACAACAAGACAAAACAAATACGCTACATATTAAATTTTATGCGCAAAGAAAAAAAATGTTGGAAAATGAACAAAAGCAGTTTATTTTCTTTGCACCATTTCATTTTGACTTTTCCACAAACACACACACACACATACAGAAAAAGAAATGAATATTGCTGTACGAGCACGACGGAAAGTCGACAAAAAAATGGGAAAAAAAACTGGCTTTAAGTATTCTGCACACGCACTTTCGAAACTTATCTGTTTATATGAAGGATTTGCATTATATTGCATTAAAGAGACTACGCCAAATATTAAAAAATTTACATGTTTACAAAATTTTTAAATCTGCTTTAAATATTAACAATTTTTAACTTTTACAAATATCTTATATGCCTGCAGTGTAGCATTTTTACAAAAAATTTTTCTGAATATTTTGTAATTTCGTAAAATACTCGAATTCAGCATCTTTATTAAATCTACTGTCTAAACTAATTAGAACCATTAATAAAAACCAAACTAAAGGCACCTATTGCATCTGAATTTATGACGCAGTGCTGTCAATAATATTATGAAACCTTATTATTAAAATTTCTTCATATTAAAATTTTATGTTCACATTAGAACAATATACTATATCGAACATTGTAAGTATTTATTTATTTATTTATTTATTTATTTAAAAATTAACAACAACATAATAAAAGTATTAAATCTGTTGCTTAAATATAGTATTAATATTCTTATAATAAGTATCAAATTAAAGATAATACTAAAAAATTAAAAATTAGCTGCTAATATGGCATTACGAATAGAATTAATAGAGAGACCTGGAGAGACGGCATTTAAACAGTAATACTTATTATAAACAGAACATAGAATTCGATAGGGATCGTTGCATGCATAATTGGTTGTGCAGGTACTAAGATAAAAAATATCATAATTTCTAGTACTTCTGAGAGGTACAGAAAAATTTAAACGTTGAAGTAAGTATGGAGAATATATTTCACCAGAGATAAGCTTCTGCATAAACAGTACTGCCATCATTTTTCTGCGTTTTGCCAAAGTTGACAAATTAATTAGATTAAGTCGATGAATATAGGGGGGTAAGTTAACATTGGGGTCCCAGCCTAAGTTACGCAAGGCAAAAAGAAGAAACTGTTTCTGAACAGATTCTAAATGTGCTTGATGTATACTATATTGGGGGCTCCAAACACAAGAGGCGTACTCTAAAATGGGCCGCACTAAAGAGATAAATAATAATTTTGTAATGTATGGATCATTAAACTCTTTTGACCAACGTTTAATGAATCCTAACATTCCCATAGCTTTATTCGATATATAATCTATATGTGGAACAAACGATAATTTGGGATCAAAAAGAACACCAAGATCACTAAAGCGTAAAACTCGTTCCAATTCCGAGTTGTGAATATGATATGCATTTATTAGAGGATTTCTCCGACAAAAAGACATCACTTTACACTTAGCGCAGTTCAAAACTAAGCTATTACGTTGACACCAGCTGTACAACGCATTGAGGTCATCTTGTAATAACTTATGTCCTTCAGAACCAGTATATGATAAACATAGCTTGACATCGTCAGCGTACATCAATGTTTGGCAATGCGATAGAATATCTGGAAGATCGTTTATGAAAAGAAGAAAAAGTAGTGGTCCGAGGTGGCTACCCTGCGGTACACCAGAAAGCACATCAATTTTTTTTGACAAAGTGTTTGCGAACATAACACATTGAGTGCGACATTTTAAATAGGACGATATCCAATGAAGTAAGTCCAAGGGAAACCCCAAATGGTTAAGTTTGTTGAGTAACATTATGTGATTTACACTATCAAATGCCTTACTAAAGTCAGTGTAAATAACATCTGTTTGCAAACCATTGGCAAAGAGTGCATCGGGCATTAAATACTAAAATGTCCTATCTGACCTTAACAAATAAAACAGTTTTGACAATGAGTAGAGTTTACTCACTTCATTAATGATTCCGAAATTAGTTATTCGTTTTACTGACTAATTCAAGCATTTGGGGTTTTATATGAAATAGAACATTTTCCGAACTTTATGTTGTACTGATTCATAGTCTTAAATAAACTGCAAAATTTAATACATTCATAATTTCGATCACAAAGAAAAAGACTTCATGAGAGATAGAGCAGTATTCGTCCTGCCTAAATGGAATATGTAGTTTATATCAATCAACTACTCTCCACCTTGTTGATAGGCACTCGCGAGTGTCGATTAAGTATCATATTGTGTATATAACTCGGCGCAGGGTTCTGTTTTAAACAACCTGTAACTTACTTTTTTTAGAGGGTGCAATCCGTAATTTCAGAACGGAACAATTATTATGCAGCCATTAACGGCCACATTCCTACGAAGCCAATTGCAGAAACCATCTACTACTGCCTTTCTAGGTCAGTCTGAAACTCCAAGTTGCCCACGAAAATCGTATCATCCGAGTATACAGCGAACAATGCATTGGGTGCAAATGTAGTCGGTAAACCTGCAGTGTTCAATATGTACAAGATCGGCCAAAGACAACGCCCTTAGGTACTCCTGTCAAACTTTAATCATACAATGGCGGTGAAGCATGTACGATATAAGCAGGAGTTACTGAATCACTTGGACCAGATAATAAAGCTTTTAGAGCAATCTTACATTCCAGTCGTGATCAATTGTTTGCTGAACATTTCAAAAGACAAGAATTTACGCAATGTAATATTTCGGAATGGGAACCTACACGACTGGAGCTCCTAAAAACCAAAAAAAAAAAAAAATGGCATTGAAACATCTCAGAGAAATTAGGTAGCAATTTTATTGACCTGCAAGACCCAAGAAGATTCATCGATTTTCTAGGTTTCGAGCCTTTAGAAACACAGCGTATTTTCATTGAGAAGATTAGAACATATAATTTCACTCCCTTTTCCGGGAGTGCATTAGCAACTCTACTATACCCTACTCGGTTCTACGAGTCGTCAGCAAACATTTCACTCATTTCTGTATCTGAACGACATGTGCTGCCTGGACGCTGTATGTGGGTGTGCCTGAAATAATTTTTTTTAATAAAACATATACTTATTTGGGTCAGCATTTCGGAGCAGATCGTTAAAGAAACTCATCAAAATATCATATTGTAATTTCCTATATATACAGATTAGTTCCTTCTCATTTTTGATCAACTCAGCATTACAGAACTTCTTTCTACAGTTGATCTCCTACGACAATATACACCATTTAAATTTAAAACTAAATACGAACATAAGTACCGAACATAAAACCAATCGAAATCCATCATTTGATGAATATTTTTAAAAAAGATTTAAAGAGATTTCATTAAAAGGAGCACCACATCATCTGCGCAAACTTATTGTGTTTGGTAAACGTAGTAGAAATAAATAAATTTTAGTCGGCTTCAAAACTGACTGCTACAACGCAACATTTTATACAATTCCCGAGTTAGTATGTTCCGATTTAAATGTGTTCTTGAATTTATTTATTTATATTGAAAACACAAACAAAATGACACAACTTTTCAAATATAATTAAAGCTCGGTCAACCCTATTGATGGACCCTTTCTCAAATGTTACATTTTTTTCGCAACAGACTCAAAATAGCTTAATTTATTATAATGGAATGAGAAAGAAGCAAATCCTTCTTCGTTAGAAAAGTAATTGTAAAATGTTATGAATATGGAAATCAGCTGCAACACATAAGTATATATATCACGCATGCAAGATGATAGATGTACGTACTGCCATATACACAAACGAACGAACGAACAAACAAACAAACAAAACGCAAAGACGTACACGTCCATCATTGTCATTAACATCATGTCACAGTCATACTATGTAGTTACATTTATAGAGCAGACGACAGAAAGATACTCGTACTATGAAAAGAATTCAAGCGAGATGACGAGCACACAAGTATAGATGAAACGAAACAGCTGCATATCACTAGTATAGCAAATGTCGACATTTTCATAATAAAAATGTATGCACACTATATCATTTTGAAGCTGGCGCTGCCCCTACTACTGCGGCTTCTCGCTCCTGCTTGCTGTGTGTGTGCCTTGTGTATGTGTTAATACGACAGATACTCAACACTTTTTGCTTTGGCACGAGTCTTTTTTCGCTCGTTTAACTCTGCATTCAACAAATGTCACAAATGCGATAGTACGAACTAAAATCCGAGCGTATAAAAACGCAAATTTATTGCGCCACATTTCACGCCGCACACTTCACGGCTTGTGGCATATGCTGACAGCGTTATTAAAATCTCATTCAGTTTACACTTCTTTCATACGTTCGTGACCAATGCGTAATTTAATTTAATGCTGCACAGTGTTGCACGATTTTTTCATCAATCTCGGATTTGTTTTTTTTTTTTTTCTGTTTGGTCATCACATTAAATTACAAAAAAGAAAAAAAAAGAAAACACAAATATTTCGTTCGTGTCGCAAATGCAAACTTTGATAAATGACTTTTTGAGTATGTTTAATTAGGATTTTGTTGGTTTTCTGCTGTTGCCACTCGTGCCACCGGTGCCACTTTGCCGATTGACTTTTTCAACATTTCATTATATTAAATCGTTTTCATGCCCTTCAAAGGCTTTGTATTCAATCTAATTACACAACATTTCTCATCTCATTACATTTCATCATAATAATTATGCGAAATGTGTTCACTCCATTCAAATAATTAGAATAATTAGTTTTGTATTATATTGCAGTTGCCGTCGAATTACTGAACAGCTAAAATAATCGATTTGCCGTAATGGAAATTTCGGGGGCAATGATTACCATTTATCTAGCTTAGCATATTTCAGTATTAATTTTGAATTTTTGTTGGTTTAATGAGCTCCAACGCACAATAAGAAATGGCGTTTGGCATAGATTCTGTTAATGTGCGGCTTTATTGGTAGTTGCTTAGGCATTGTTAAAAACGATTCATGAAATCATGGTAAAGCTACTTAAAATTTTTGGCCGAGAGATGTATATTAAATTCGCATAAATATAATTTAACATATCTTAGTGTAATAGCTAAGGTAAAATATGAAACGTAAAATATGAAACGTAAAATAAGAAATATAAGATTATTGAACCTATCTATTAGTATTGGCGACTAGTTTCGTTTCCGTATGATTTATGAGTGCTAGAAGCTACTTGATGAGGTAAACATAGTCTAAAACACAAGTTCACAGTAGCTGGAGCTCATTAGATAGGGCCATATAACGATGCGAGATGTACATACAAGAGATGAAGCGAAATAATGAAGATTATCGAATGTTGAACTAAAAATTAATAAAATGGTGTTAGTGCTGCTTGTGCTAGATGTCTGAGTGCTCATTATATCAGCTGGAGAAAAGTCAGGCCTGTTCCTCCACATAGGGATTGATAGGTCTCTGTATAGGGTGGTATATTGGACATAACAGAGGCATATGGAACCTTAGTTATAGTCTGGTTCTGTATTGTTTGTACCCTGTTGCTGTTGAGTTTTGCCGCAAGCCTATGACATTGAACTAAATTTGAGGTGGAATACTTCTACTGAAAGTGGAATATATATTGTTTCCTTTGGCATCATTGGTTTCTTTTTTCAATTTTTTCGCCCAGTTCTCATGTAACTGTTTCGAAAATGTAAGATTGTCAAATTTTTTTTTTTTTTTTTTTTTTGGTGTTGGGTGTTCGACTTCCACTTGGAAGGACTTTCGTTCCTCTATAATTCTTTATGCGCAGTTATTCCTCATTCCTACTCACCATATTTGCAGTTCTTATTAAAGCGCGAGGGTTGCCCCAACTGGCTATACAAATTATCTGCAGGTAGAAGTGCAATGGTGTTAACAACTGTGTGAAGATGTTCAGCTTTTCTATGTTCAATGATATCAGCTAGTCGACGGCATTAACTCCTGTCAAGCATTCGATAATAACAGAAGTGAGCAGATCGACCGGACGACTCCGCATTTGTGGATCTTGGTGATCACCTTACTCTTCTAATCCGTTTAAAAATTTTATTTAGAATATTTAGGTTCTATAGACACACCAAAGATCGTAAAATAGATGCCTTATAAATTGAAGGCAAATAGAACAATGTCAAAACTCATGCGAAATTAAAAACTGTGTGTAGCTGTTCAGCTTTTCTATGTCCCTAAAGATGACCTGAGAAAAATGAATAAACCTATCGAATTTGTGACATCAACTAGTCCTGTCAAGCATTCAAGAGTAACAAAACTAAGCTGATCGGTCGGAATGGCTCCGCACTTATGGATCTTGAAGATCGCCATATTCTTCCAATCCGTTGAAAAATTCGACCCAGAAATTTTGAAGACCATCAACTGCAGGCTCTTTTGAACGAGCATAATAACTAATAGCAAAAAAAAATTGGCAAGCCACTGGGTGTTAATCAAGCATTTATTTTCTTATGCGTACGATCTGTGGGAGTGGTATAAAATGAACGATAGACAGACAGAGCAACGCCAATGAAAAAACCAAACCGATCCGGTATCGGATTTTTATAGACTCATATCAAGATTGGTGCATACTAGTTAAAGGCGCTCATCTATGAGATGCTAATCCATGCCACTTATTCACCAGCCCTGGCCCCTTCCAATTGCCACTTAATTTCGTAGAGCAGCCGGAAGAATGGTTTTCCTTAAAAGGGCAGGAATTATTTGGTGTGGTATCCACAAATTACCCTAAAGATGGGAAGTAATTTATATACATAATTTTTACCATGTCATTTCCTTACTACAAAAACAGTGTATTTAAGCTTATATACCTGGTATAACATGTTGGAGTTCATTGGTAATTATATGGTGATGTCTGTCGGCAGTGGACATTACAAATACGCACCTGTATCCAAGACCCCCCTCTAGAACGATCAACACAATATTTATAAGGTTCTTTCACGGGCAAAAAATTAAAATTGTTTACATTGTGCATGCATAAAAAATACTTGTAGCCAGATTTTTGGATTTCTTAGAAGCAGAAATTGGAGACCCCATAAATTGTATACATTCCTTTATAGCATGATGAGACAGTCCGTCCAAAACTCTGTCTGAAAGATACATTTTCCGGTTAGAGGAGATATAGAAAAACTAAACTTTCGGTATATACTCTTTATCCTCCGAATTCGAAATCTTATAAGTGAAATGCCATAGAAAGATTTTTATATACAATACTAAAATGGTTCTAGTAAAATTTTGAATTAGAACTTTCATAAAAAATGGTATACATTTATGAATAAGTTTCCCAATAGTGTTTAGGTTTAGTGTGCATACCTGTTGGGTGTACCTTGTATATATTATTCTTCACATCAATGCAAAAAGGTTATAGAACTTTAGCATATATGACATCTTTTAAAACATTTTCTCACAGCGCATTTGTATTGCAAATTTAAACTTCTTTCCCAACAATATCTATCTATCTTCTACTTCATCTTACATTTGCACTAAAACACAATTCAAACTGAATATATTCTCTCATTTTGTAGTACATGGAACTCTTTCTTTTAGCTGCTAGAAATATAAACTATCAATAAAATTAAATTGCTCTTTATAACATCCTGAAATTGCTTAACAAAGATACAAAAAAAAACTAAAAAAAATATTACTTTTACGCAACATAAGTTTGATTTTTAATTTCCCATTACAAGCAAAGCCTAATAATGTGGCAAGGCAAAATAAATGCGAAAACCGACAAAAAAGAGCATCCCAACTAAATATTTTTACACCAAAAAACAATAAAAACTAAACGAACTAACAAAACAAAAAAAGAAAAAAAAAACAGAATAAAACAAACTTATTGGGTACAAATACATTCAGTCAGCTATTCACTCCTTCAAATTGACAATGCAAGGAAAGCAAACAAAAATCAACCGAAGGATAACTGAAATTACTTTCGTACAGCAAAAACAAAGCCATCGCACAAAAGAACAACAGCAGCAACAGGAGGAGGAGTAGAGTACGAAAGTATACAAACAAGTAAGAGTTTTAGTCGAGTTGTTGGGCTGTATTATACACTGCAGAGGTGTGACAGACTATACTAAGAAACACAGCATGGATAAAAAGTATCATAATTAGAAGAAATCGCAACATTATAGTCAAAGGGACGTGGGAAGAACTGGATTCAATTGAATTATACATCAAACACCCATCAACTTTTTCTAACAAGTTCTCAGCAAAGAGTCTACGTAGATCTTAAGGCAGTCAGATGGATACGGTATATATTTAAATTCAGTTATTGGTCAACAATATCGTTGATTCGTTAATTTTTTAGCTAGGCACCATATAGAACACATCGTACCACCAACTTTTTCTTTTTCGCTGTTTCAATGCGTTAATAACTTAAACTCAGCTTAACTCATAATACCCTTTTCTTAGCACATGTGTAGGGTATAAGTAAAAAGATAAATTCACTACTCAAACAATAATGTACATTACAGATTTTTGCGGCATTTCCTTTCACTCTAGACGCCGTATTGCGTTGAAACAATTTGGCTCATTCGTTCAGAGTCGCTTACCCGGCGGACTGATTAAATTGTTATACGAGAATGAGACAAAAAACGGGTAACATAGATGAAAACACAATAAATGAAAAGAGACAAAAAACTCGGCATACCCAAAATCCCAAACGAGCGACAAACAAAAAAGGAAAATAAGCGCAAAAAACTAATTCAAACGAAAGTGATATTTTTCGCACGCTTTTTGTTTGTCTTTCTGCCATTTCCGAAAATATTTTCTGACTGGTTAGGATTCCCATAGCACGGATTTACTTACCACAGATATCAGCACAAGAATTCGTACGCTGTGCTACTGTCGTCTTGACTTGTCTCAATTTCCGCTGTGTCCATGCTTGCTGTTTGTTTGACTCGTCCCGGGGTGTTGTTGAACTTTATCGATAAATGCCCACAGCATCACAGCAACACAGCAACACATAAAGCCAAAAGTGAAAAAGTAGCAGAGCAAACCTCGAATTGTGTATTGAAACATTGAATTTGTACAGCGTCGGAGAAAAAATAGCTGGATAGAGTGAAAGACCAAAACATTTTTATGGACAATTTGGTTTTTATGTCAATTTCCTTGGCTCGTTCGTCGTCGACGTCGTTCACGCGAGTTGGTAAATGAAAATAAAAGCAAATTCATGAAGTTCCTCATGCTCGCTCAATAAAATGGGCGTTCACTCGTCTGAAACGCGTCTGATTGGGACCGCGCTTTTTTCTTTCGTTCTGCACATTTTCAACGAAATTATTGCTGTACATTACAATGTGATAATTGTCATTGACTCAAGCCACTAAGCAAGTAAACTGTTTGCAGCTAATTTTGTCTACAATGGTGTCGTCGCTTTGTTATCGTAACTTTAAGGATTTTGTACAAAAGCTCTGCTTAATACTTTAATTTGTAACTTTTTATACAGCACAAGCGACATTAACTGCATGAAATAGTAATCAGCCAGCGAGAAGAAGCACATAAATATATGTTGTAAAAAAATATGGACTATAAAGACACTTTTTATTACATCCTGCAACTTGCATTTGGCTAATGAAAAAATTGTGGTAAGAATTTGTTTGTGTAGAGATTTTGATCTTAGTGTCCTTGAAAATGGCTGCTTGACTTTAAAATTCTGCAAGTAGCATTATTTAGCTTTAAAGCAGATCTTTTACGAATACTTTTATTTAATCAAATACACAAAATGTGAGAAATACTTAAATCTCTTTTGGTGGCGTCTTTGATGTAAACAACAGCCTTTCTTCTACATTCCAGGAGAAGTCGGATTTGCTGGGTAGACTGACTGAAGCACACTCCTAGATATTTAAAACCAGTAAGGTATTTTATCAGTTAATCCAGGACCAAGACATCATGCCTGAATGTAAACGTCACTGCTGAACATTTACTAAGGCTTATGCCAACATACTCCCCAAGCCATACCTACGCGTGCATACTCTCGTGCAATATGCCACAACATCCAGAGTCATCGAGAAGTTGCTATCGATAAAGAAGCTAAGCAAGACCAACTGAAGTAAAAGGTTGGCTTTTAATTTGCAGACTAGACCATCATGCCATACCCTGTCAAAACCCCATCGGATGTTTAGTTATATCGCCACTGTTTGATCCTACCCTTGGAACCCATCTAGACTAAAGTTTACCACATTATTCAATTAATTAGGCGTTACATGTGCTTGCAGTTCTCTTTGTACTCATTGCCTGCGACTATCAGCGGTGGAGTCAAAAGATTGGAACTAAGATTTGACCCAGCTTCTGTTTTGAGAATGCGCGTTCGGATTGACATACGCTAGCAACAGATCAGTATTCTGCTGTTCTTGCTGAGAAGCAGCTTTTTTAGCCTGTTGCATACTCTTTGGTGTACTCTCTCCACAATGAAGTTACACAGGCTAGCGTACTGTTTTCTGAGTCTCCTCTTGATTAAGTGAAACATTTCAGTTAATGGGTGAATGCTCGCTGTTTGCTGTAGAGCAGTGTACCAGCTCGCAATCTGTACTCAATATACCCCGCAAATATACCGTCCCAAGGATAGAAATACTTGCAAGTTGTCAAGACATGAGCCAAAAGGATGGAGGTGAAACGTTGAAGTCAACAGCAAACATTCACGAACGTCTACTTCTTTTGAGGCAGAAGGCACTGCGCGAAGGTAAAACTTGTTGGCATCCTCCTTCACAGTACATTCGCCTTAAAGGAGCACATCCAAGCCGCAGCGGACACACTTAAAAAAAAATTCCATCTCCTTGGCCGAATAATAGAATCACCTAACAGCAAGCAATCACCTACATGGAGTTATGGCATTCAAAGTTTGGTGTTTAATTCAATGTGTAACCGAAACTGATAAGAAATACTACAGATTAAAGCTAATCTCTGATCGTTAGATATGGCCTTCCACAGTGACCTCGACCTGGCTACTATTAAGAAACAAATTCCTTTCATCTCTTGTAGATACAGTGACCGGCGGATAACGAAATTCTGTTGTTGAAAAACCATCATTTGCTTGAAATCTCAATGGGTCATACTGGGTCCAATATTTGTCCAAATTAAAGAAAAAAGTACGCTACAGTCGAGTGGGCTTGACGACGAGATACCCCGCTCCTAACGCTTTGTATAAGGGCCTACCCCTTCCAGGTCCAGTTTTGTCCGATATGGAATACTACATTAGAAATCATGCAAGTAACCCCAAATTTTGCGTTTTTAGCTGAATTCATTCAAAAACTCAGAAAGGCTGGTAAGAATTGTATAGGCACTTCCCCTCTTAGTGATCCGATCTGGACCTAAATGGAATGTTTGAAAAGAATTAAAATGAGATATACAAAATGTTGGTGTTTCTAGCAAAATTAATAACAACATAAAAATGTTGTGCATAAAAAAAAAATTAATATGAGGAGTAGGTATGCCTTATAACTCCCAAAACCTCTTTTGGCGGAGGGTTACCTCGCTGTTTAAATACAATTTAACAATGATTATAAGAATCTAAATATTCAAATTTAAAGGATCTATCAATAATTGGCCCCAAGGTTTCGATTTCCATATATCAAGCCAGACGAACAGATGGATAGATAGACGGACATGTCTATCTTGCCTCGACGTTTGATGCTGATTAAGAATATATATATAAATTTTATAGGATATATATTGTCTCTTTCTGTCTGTTACATACATTTGCAGAAACTTAATAAACTATTTTTCGCTATGAGAAAAGGGTATAAATGATGTGAAACGTTTAAACTTTTAAAATAAATAAATGCATTCAGTCATGACAGCTTGGATACAGTAAAAATCAGTTCAATATATACTCTATACTACGACATTTCTACTACGACTTCATAAAACTAGTTAATTCTTACGAAATCGTCCTTTTTTTATACATAACACATCCGATTTATATTTTTGAAATCACAAAAAAACCTTCATTTATTTTTATAGTGCACAGCTAAAACATTTCATATATAAATATTTAACCTATTAAAGCTTTATTGAAAACTAAATGCATAGAAGCACTTTCTAACATCAATACACAGACCACCATGTGGAGATACACATCAAGCCTTTTTTAATAGTATTAAAGTTACCTTTATAAGCAAATATGTATTATTTACGGTCTTTCTTTTTATGACTATTATCAACCTTGAGCACAGTGTCCGATGTCCATCAGCAATTAGATGGCGCACTAATAAAACCAATTTCAACATGCTGCGTGACCTTTGACATATAAAGGTAAAAAGTTTTTACAGCGATTGGCACAGGTTTTAAACATGTCCACGGGGCGACTGTGAGTACTGTTGCTGCCACTGTTGTGCATTGTTTTTGTTTATTTTTACAACAGTTTTTATATGCAACGCGAATTTCGTTTTCATTGTGTAGTGTAGTGAGTGGCACACATAAAATGCCACTGCCATACAAAACAGACAGACAGATAGACAGACAGACAATGTCTGCTGTGCCATGCACGTATGTATGCAACATTTATAATTCATTTACACACTAATTTCGTTTATACGGTTTTTAGAGTCCTTGCCATGTGTTGCTCTCCTGCTGCTATAACATCGTGCACTGCAAGTTGAGTTATCAGCGGCATGGCATCATATGACGGCCGTCGCATGTGCGCAGCTAGTAATTTCTCATTTTTATGTGCGCGCAACGTTGTAAAGCCATTAAAGTATTGTACGAGTATATGCCATATACTAGTACATACCAACAAAACCCCTCACAGTATACTGCAAAGTGTATGCTTCCAGCTATCTAGATTGAAGGTTTATGCATGATGTTGTTTAGTTGAGTTTTAGAGTAGATGTATACATGTGTTAGTTTGTCTAAGCTGAAATATTACTTCCTGTACACACATTTTTACATTTCCGTTTCCGGTAATTTAATGCCGCATCAAAAATTATTATACCACACTCACACCTTCAAATGCACGAGTACATACTCACTTATTCATACTCAAACACTCATTTTTACTCGCTTCCTCGCACACACATAAATGTCGCATACAAGCTTGGCTGTTGCGGTCTACTCAAGTGTTTGCGGCTTGAGTGTGTTTTGTGGCACTCAACACATGCGTCAACACATACCAACACGACTTGAAGTTTTATGATATATGTACCTACGAGGGGGCTAAAATACCGAAAAAATAGGCACGTTTTAAGTTATGGCGTTCCAACATCATAGATAGAAAAAAAATAAACAAAAAAAGAAATTTTTCAAAATAAAAAAGTACAAAACAACATTTTGAAGAATGATTGAGAAATTGCATTTGCCATTTGGAAAGTCTATTGAAATTAGGGAGAACTAGAAAGAATTGTCCGCAGAAATTTACATCATACAAACTTCCGCTTACAACCATTTTAAACACATTTCAACTTTATTGCTACTCACTTAATACAAGAATTAAAAACTGCTTTTACGATGACAACTCTTGGAACATTTATAAACACTCTCGTAAGTACATATTCTAAAGCAAATGTATGTATCTTACCTAAGCAATTTTGTAAACGCATTTGCTATTCGCGCTTCCTTCTGTGTTTATTCAAGCGTTATTTCGCGCTAAATTCATATGACAAATTTATGCTTTGCATAGGCAGCTCTGCGGCTACGATGGCAGCTGTAAAACATGCCACTTAACACACATTTTATGCCAGCGTATAAGTTCAGCGTCGTCGCGCAATAAATCATAATTAAACATAATTGCAAAATGCGTTGTCAGCATAAAAATTTAATATAAATGAACATATACAATGTAGTTATTTGAAAATGACATCAAATAACAATTTAAAAATATATATTTTAATTAAATAATATTGTTGAAAAATTGTGCTTCGTTTGCAAAACAGTTGTAAACTGCTGTGAAAAGTTATACTGCGCCTTGGGGTATGCAATAGTTTTTTTTTTCATTTGCTTTTTGCACTTGACTGCTGTGAAAAATTTATTTATAGCATGGTAAAAATTTTTTAATCAAACATTTTCCAAACAACAACAGTGAAATATGCACAATAAATAAATTTTTCATAAATAAACTACATAATTAAATGAACCAAACTTTAATATTTCTGTACGAGCTGCAGCATGCCAAAAAGGGTTGCTACATAAGTTGATAATATTCTATGTTTTCATAATAATTTCCTTCCGATTTGACATATGTAATATGTCATATTCATGGCTATTATAGTCAGAAGTAACATTATGCAGTTTCATTGTACATGACTGGACAATCACTGATAATCTCAAATCCCTTGTTCCCGTTTAAGAAAGCATTTTCTTAAATATAGCTTCATCATCTAGAAAACCGCTTCCTAAAAGGAATTGATTTTAATGCGTAAAATTTTTGGTGGAGCCCTAGAGCAACCAACCCAAAGGGTGAAGAACTACTAAAATGTATCCACGCAAGAAATTACTCTGTTCTTAGCATAGATAATCCTACATTTTGGACATATAGACAGAAAAAAGTTGCCAATGAGAGATATTTTTATATCTGTGTTCGGATCATTCTGCTCTAATAAATTTTAGAAACATTCCAGTTGACGTAAAATTATATAAACGAAATTAAATCAGCAAGACTACTAAATTGGCATTATTTAGCTGCTCAATAATAAAATCCATGAAGCTGCTGACACAGCTACCCCGACTCGATGACAAAGAAAGTATCCAAACCATACAAACTATTCTTTGCACTCTAGTGGAATAAGATATCTACTTATTGACAAAATAAGACAGCGGCTTATTGTCATATAATAATTATCAAGACACACATTGACTTAGAGATAAGAATGTCTTCAACAGAATTTCGAAAAAGCTTAAATCGAAATGGAAAGAACTTAATGAAGCCGTTGGAGATGTACTTCCAAATACGGAACCATATGGGCAAGACTGCAATTTGTGGAATGTCACAAAATATGTAAAAAAAATATTTAAACGTTTGCTTTACACCTTAAGCAACAATTTACATACTTTGCACATTGTGTAGTCCTGCTAAGGAATGTCACCAGTAACACTTTCAGAGGTTTAAGCTGAAATTTAAGGAATTAATTAAAAAAAAAAAAAATCATAAGAATATATGTAATAGAGCTGATGTGACAACTATAAAAGCGGCCGCAATAAGAGTCCGTCTTCTTTTTCTGCTCAACTTTAAGTAATCATAATCGCCACACACATTATTTCTAGGCGATCGTAAATATAACGACCTCTGCGATCAAAGATAAACTATGATAAGCTGTTGTACCCTTATACACACAAGCAGAATGAATTTTAAAAATAAAATAAAAATTAAACAACCCTCGCATAATTTTCGAAGCGTGCTTTTTCAACTCAACTAGGCAAACTGCATTACTGCTGCGCTGGCAAATGAAAAACAATTTACCACATTCCGCGCAGAGACCACAAACAGACTCCAAAGGCAAAAATGTACAACTGTGCTTAATCTACAGCGTAATTTAGCAGCAAAATAATTGTGAATTATGAACTGAAACTGGAGCAAATAATTCAGTACACAAAAACATATATTTTAAGATATATAGAACAGACAACTCAAAAACTGTATTGTAGAGCAGTAAAAAATTATAATAAAATGCGCTTGAATAGAGATACATTTTTTTGACATAATTTCTATTACTTATACAGTTTATAAATATGCAACTAACAGATACATTTCTTTACGCTTTTTTTTCATCTATTTTCAGTTACAAATTTGAACGTGGCAACTAATGCTGTTGACAGCTACACAAATTGTAAGTAATTAAATATAGAATGGAATTAGACAAAACACAAAGTGCAGATACTACGTATAAATGTACAAAGCGTACAAGACGTAATCAACTAAGCACATACACAAAGCTGTCGAGCACTGACCATTTCCAATTCCATTCAAAGTCATTTTCAGCTTGAAACAACAAAATCCTATAAAGCGTTTCCAAGGCTTCGCATATTACTATGCTTCGGAAGACGAAACAAACACAATCACTAATACCTTTAAATGCCACTCATGTGCAAAGCTTCACATATGACTCGCAATTATCATTTGAATAAGATTATCTGTCTTGGCCACATATTGTCAGCTCGTAATGTAATACTTTACCTTAGAGTTCCGAACATATACCATATATTGTACACTACACACTGATTGTTTTTGGGTGTTAGTTGTGCGAAATTATTATGAATTATTCAACCATTGAAAATAGTTACAAATATGACATTTAAATTTTAGTCGTTTGCATTGTGGCTATGCAATTGCTTAATTGAGGTTGCATACAACTTGCTGTGGTTGTCAACAGTGTAGTATATAGGTTACTATTATATTTGATATACATATTTTTGATTTATGTGCACAGAGCAATACATTCGTAGAATTTATTGTTGTTTTGCTTCCATGCGCAAGTACATAATTGGCTTTTTCATCAAATTAATGTACAAACCGCATTGTATTTAGGTTAGTTGTAAGTGTTGGCACCTCAAGCAATTCAAATGCAATCAAAAACGCTTCATAATTGGTAACAAAACCCTCAAGAATACGAACGAATGCAGACAACAATTTTAGTTGAATTAAAGCAGTCAAGCAATTATTTGTAACACATCGACAAGTAAGTATTGTAGTTGTAAAATGTTATAAATTTTTGCTATCTCAAGGTATTAGAGTATCTTTCATAGAAACGTGTCAGAGACGAAGACGTTTTACATTATTTTGCTAAAAAAAAATAAGTTTATGAGTAGATATTCTGATTGAAGTTATGTTTAGGTTATGCATTGCAATTATCTTCATGGGTTAAGGGTTAGCAGAGGAGGAAAATATTAAATTGCCAACAAATTTATTACAAATCTCATTCGAGGTTGAATTTAAATTTGCCACATATTTCCTCAGTAAGCCAATAAAATTCCTAGAGACGGGCTAAAAAATAGCACTTTTAAGTCCTTAAAACAAATGTTCTTAGAGCTCATTGGAAAAGGAGACACTCAATTGGTGCTGTCAATGAATTAAATGACGCTTAAAACAGCGCTTCAATATAACCAATGCGTCGATTCAAAAAGAAACATAAACGAAGTTGTCCTATCAACTGCTGATTTCATACAAAAAGTAGAGCTGCATTGCCAGAACACCAGTTTGGATTTCGAGCGGGGCACGGCACAGTTTGATGATAAAGACTACTGCAATGGTATTTTCGTGGATGTGCAGGAGGCATTTGACAGAGTATGCCATGCTGGATTGTTGGCGAAACTTATGGCGTTTCTACCGCCACCTTTCTTGCTGTTGCCGGTGTTTCCAGGTTAGAGTACGTGCGATAAGATCTCCCTGACACAACCAGTTAAAGCCGGTGTTCCACAAGGGAGCGTCTTGGGGCCATTGCTGTACTCGCTTTTCAGTGCCTTTCGATTTAGCACCAGAAAAGGTACTACTAGCATCCTATGCAGATGATGTAGCGATGCTCTATAACTCAACTTTTGAGCACGATGCAGCAGACTGCGTATAGTCTTATGTTAGTGCAGTGGGCAAGCAGTGACACATAAAGCTCAACCCGGCGAAATGTCTAAATGCTACACGCTTAGAAGAAGAACATCAGCTGGACTTCGACTAAATAACGCCACGCTTACCCAAGCAAATAAAGTGAGAGATTTGCGTATAACATTGGACAGAAGACTGACCTTTTCTGGGCACATGAATAGCACTGTCATCCGTTGTAGGTTGAGGCAATCACAGATGTTTTGTATGATGAACAATCGAAACAGGCTTCCATGGAGATGCAAACGTGCCGTATACAAAGCTCCCATTGCCCCCATCTGGAATGTATGCCGTACTACAAAGCTGAAACACCGAAACCGTATACAGGTGCTGCATGGTATCACGGGTTGCCCGTGGTATGTACGCACCTTCACAAAGATCTGCAGATTGAGCCGGTGGAGAGTGAAATCTCGAAGTACTACAGCAGGTATAGCATCAGGCTGATCAGCCATGTAAAAAGGCTAACTCGTGCTCTCTCCGCTTGCCACCCAATTCGACGACTAAGGCATAGAAATATAAGGTTCATACAAAGTCCCTAGTGCAGCTTTATATTATTTTTTAACTGATCTCATTCTTATGAAACTGTGACTTTAGTAAATATTTTCTTCTATCTCCACGAATAAGTGCAAAGGAAAGGGAGGACAGTAGTATCATTGGTCTTTAAAATTGAATTGCTTATAAAATCGTCATTTATTATCTGATATTGATGAAGTTTTGGGATTTTGGCTTAGAGAAATGTTATGTCTATACTGGCATACTTAATTTTTACTTTTAATTGAGAAGGGGAGAGGTTAAAAATTTTAAAATCAAGTAGTGAAATTTCTACGAAGTACTAATCGAATGCAAAAAGAATGAAGTCTCTATCTATTACCGTTTCCGAGATCCTTTCGTTTATACGGTCGAACAGAAGGTCATAGCTATATCTACTACTCTATCCATAATGGGGCTAACTTTGGGAGGTCTCATACCATTATTTCTACCTGTTACATACATTTGCACAAAACCAGGGCCTAAAAATGATTCGAATTTGGCTAAAGTATTATATAATATCTAAAATTTTTTATAAAATCACATTTTGTATAATAAAGTTCAGAATTATACAATCCGCTCTCAAACAAATTACCAAAATATTTTATGCTGTTGCTTATAAATTTATTTACACACAGATAAATCAAGATTTATCAAGCAATCTATTTAAATGTCTATGCGTGCATGAAAACGTGCTAATATTTTCACCTTTACGTGTATGTGTGTGCTTCTAAAATTTTAATCAACATGCCACACACACAACCTAAGCAGGAAATTAGCATATTAAATTCTTGAATTCTTTCTTACTTCAATCCAGTCAGTCTATGAGGCAAGTAACACGTGTCGCTGTCATGAATTTGTGATTATTACAAAAAGACAGACACTAAATAATTTATGAGCAACACTTTAAAATTGTAAGAAAATGTACCTACTATGTACAAAATGAAGGCACTTGTATTAATTCATCTCTTATTAAACTAACAAGCTATGGAAATGCACAGGAAACAACGCTGCAGAGAGAAAGCTGAAAGTACGCACTAAGCAAATAGAAAAATAAATAACTTAGCTACCGCACAAACACAATTTCGCAATTGACTTGTTTATAGAAAAAAGCGGAACCAGAATATTGTAGAACACAGAGCACAGCAGGACGTAGGGACGCGTTGACAACAAGAAAATTGCTTGCTATTTCCTGTATTACGAGGTCATTTTAAAAATATGCTACAACTTCAAACCAAAGGTTCCAAGTAGTGTCCTCTAATAGCGCTACTCGCATAGAGAAGGCGGAAGCGTTGTGACAGCCTTGAATGCGCGCTCGACATTATGGTATCTCTATGTGTAGTTGGCTCAACGAGCAGGACGCCAACAAGCGCGAGGAAAGCACTTAAAGTTATTGGAAAATTAATAAAGAAAAGGTTTGTAAGTTATACAGGTATTCTTTAGATATGCAGATAATCTAATAAATACAAGCTCAAGGAAAATTTCACCGTACCGTCTCTGACGTGATGTGCTCAGTTCTACCAACGCATAATGCACCTATGAAGGCTTTATCATTAAACCACAGAAAGTTATAATATTAGGTTTTTCCCAAAAAAATATAAACCAGACTTCAACTTATATCCAAAACACAATTGCAAAATTATTCAAAGGTGTCTATTTCCTGAGTGTTAAGTTGGACAAAAGACTTAATTGGAACCCAAACCTGCAATCAGTGCTAACTAAGGTAAAGCACTCTTAAATCATTTCTGAACACACTTGGGTTATGGGTTATGTCTCCGAAGATAATGTTTAGGACTTATACCACAATAGTGAGAACCATTTTCACCTACACCTTCTTTGTATGGTCGCCTAAATTTGCGCCATTAGCAGTTCCGATAAACTGCAGCAGCTCGGCTTTCTGTACATTGGAAACGGTCATTGATCTGCCGCTTCTGTATATAATTTTTTATAAGTCACAGCGGCAAATGATATACTAAGGTTCCGCACTAAATGCGAACTTTTTCTTGGGTATCTGATTCACTCTAGTACAGCTTATAGGACGTCATCCCAATGCGCTTCCCAAGCATCCAGATGTGCATTCTACTAGTGCTCTTGGTTGCATTTACTTCTGGTTCAATTTAAATCATTTCGAACTGTTCATGATGTAGTTTTACAATACTTTCCTTCATCCAGCCTTCCAAAACATTTAGGGCTACTCTCATAGTTTGATGTCGAATGGGGTCGTGTAGTCAATAAGGCAGGTATTACTACACATAATCAAAGCCAACATTTGTAGAAGGTTATTTCACGCGCTTCTGCTCTTACTCGCTCACTTACTGCAAACTTACACCAACACACACACACACACTTACAAAAGAATGCTATAAACATGCATTAAGCCAGAGTGAGAGATAGATAGAAGCTACTCACTCGTACATATTCATGTAGGGAGCGCTTTGCGAGCGAAAGACATTTCCGCTTTTCATGCTGTGCACTGTTTATAAATGGAATTGACGGATATTGGCAACTTGAATCGCTATTCGTTTTTCCAAGCTTGATGGCGTCGCAATTTGACATGCGTTGAATTTATATACGAACAACAACTATAAACTAGATACTCAGATGCTATTTTGTACACCATTACAAGCCATCAGTAACAATTTTGTAGCACACAAAAACGAATTAAAGAACTCATTTACACTTAATTACAAAATCCCAACACATTTTTAGATGGCAGCGTTTTATTTATGCGCAAGTGCAAGTCTTGAATATTCAAAGCAAAAAAATGTTTACAAAATGTTTGAAAAAGCGCTCAATTTAAAATAATTTATGCGCAAACATATATTTTACTAGTATATACCCACTATATAGACGAGTATGCAAAAGGTAATTGAGTAAGAAAACGAAAAGTAGTTGAACTAACACGAGACGCCTTCAACTGTGAACTTCAACAGCTGCGCTTCGTTGAATCATATTGAAAAAGTAAGAAAAGATGTTGCATAAACGACTCCAAGAAATATGCGCTTCAATAAATCTGTTGCACAAACTATTACCGGCGTATAGACGAAGGCGGAAGTAGTAGTCAGTCAAGTCAGTCAGTCAGTCAGTCAGTCAGCCAGTCTGTGTACACTTGCAGCTGTTGCGCTTACGCACATTCACAGCACTGAATGATGAATGAGTTAATAGAAAAGGCAAACACAGCCAGCTGTACCCGTTTACCAACACTGCATTCGATATTCTATTGTAATGCGACTGCCCCCCTCAGTTTAATAAAATTCTCGGAATACTAAGCAAGCAATTTGCGACGTGCAAACACTTTATGAATTATTTACTATACAGCAGCAGCAACTAGTCATACGTATTTATGCACTTAAGTATGTACCAGCTATATACAACATATATATATATATATATATATATATATATATATAATTGTACGATTATATATATTGAGTGCACTGCATATAGTTGTCATAATCACATACAATTCTTGGAATAGCATGCGGCAGCATAAATTAGGCTTACATAGATGTCAAAGCAGCAGGTTGCACTGTGCTTAGCGTAGTTTATGAACATATTCTAGATACTCGTATATGAAATAGATAGATATATGGCATAAAAATACATGACATGCTGCGCTTAGAGGCATACACAGCCAATTGTAGCCATATAATTAAATTGTGTAGCTGCTGTAGCTGACTGTGTGTGGGGTCATGAGGACATGCATGTTTTTTGTTTGTATAGTCGTGCTGTATGCTGTATGCTGAATGCTCGAGTTACAAAACGTGAGCTTCATTGATTTCACTGAAATGTGATTAAATATGAAAATGTCAACGCAATTTAGTTTATTAAATTATGTTATGGTCAGTTAGCTTTGGCAGGTGTAAAGTTGACAAAATCTTTGGTTAGTGCCTATACAAGTATGTGTGTCTATATACGATATTGCATAGTCGTTATTTATAGGCTTTTATTTAATATAAGACAACATGTTGGCCTCTATGCCCTTAAGCATATTTGATTTAGATGTTTTTGCTGGCACAAAATAATAGAAAAAGAAATATATTTAGTTACTGTTTACAAAGCAATTCGAAGAAGAACTTGAATTAACTTTCACATTTGACATTAGGTGTCGGTTTTTCAATGTCTAGTCAAGGCTTTCATTAAGAAATTAAAGATTCTTTTTATAGCTTAGCAAATTAAATGAAATAAATGGTATTATATCTATTTATTATTAAACTAAAGCGTCTGCTTAGTTAGTTCTCTCTAGCATTCTATTTTAATCTTTCGTACTATTAAGACTTGATATATGTATATCACGGTTATACAGAGCTTGTCGCATATATTGTTGCAACAAAATTCGAAAGAAATAAAATTTTTAAATATTGAAAGAAAATAAAAATAATGTTAATACTTTAAGGACATTCTCAAATTTCTTTCCAGTGGAATTTTTATGTATGGAAATAATAAAAACTTAATATCATTCACATAAAATTTTAGCCTTTAAACCAAAACTAAACAAAACGTTTTTAAACTGTTATTGTCCTGAATTAAAAAGTTTTTACTTGCTTAAGGCCAAAAATATACTTTAACTCAGCTAGATGTCCCAAAAATTTAATCAAAAGAGATACTACGAGATACTCTGTTGCTATGTGGGGCACCACTTTTAATGGTCTCGCCTATATGAAACAATTTCTCAGAAATTAAGCAAGTTAAACAAAATTTAGTGTTTCTAGCAAAATAAACAACAACAATAAGAAAATTTCAAACAAAAACTCAGAAAGGTTATACATACATTAATTTTTGTGTGGCTACTCCCTTCAGTGGTTTGATCTGGAACCAAATGGAATTCACACAAGAATTATTTTTTTTATTGATTCACAAAGAAAACAGTTTAGGATAATACAAGTATATTCTATTACATATCGTCTTCGCAACCAATTTGGAAGCCAGGTTTACACCGTTTTCACTTGCTGACGAGAATGACGGGGCCAGAGTGATGCAGTTCCTTGAAGTACATTTTCTTCATGCGTCCCGAAGCAACGCATGGGAGTCATACGGTATTTGCCGGACCACGCCACAATTTGTCATAATACCTTAAAGGCATTGCAATGCCTTTAAGTTATTAGAAGTCTAGCAAAGGGCTATTTCTGAGCAACAATTTGGTTTTCGGCGTGGTCATGCAACCGTTCAGCAAGCTCACATGTTAAAGGCGCTTGATGAAAAAGAGTATTGCAATGTAGTTTTTCTGGACGTGCAAGAATCGTTTGACCGATGGTTTTTTTTTACCGAAAATCAAGGCTATCCTTCCAGCCACTTTCTACTTTCTATCTTACTTGGAAGACTGTCATTTTCAAGTGAAAGTGCGAGAGAATCTCTCAACTGTTCATCCCGTGAAAGCAGGAGTTCCACAAGAATGTGTGCTGGGACCGTTGCTGTACTCCTTGTACACTTCCGATCTCCCTGTCTCCGAAGAGGAGATAATACCAACCGAGAAAGTTATATTGGCATACGACTTGCACTGTCTAGATTTTGGATGCTCAATAGGAGGACTAAGCTAGCCTTACGCTGCAAGCGAGCAGTTTACAACTGTGCAGTGGCTCCTATTTGGCGATAAGCGATACTAATATGAAGCATCGCAGCCAAAACAAACAGGCAGCGAATCCAAAAGTTGCAAAATAGAAGTCTTCGTGAGATTACAGGGTGCCCCTGGTACATTCGCAATACAACACTAAACCGAGACTTGAGGCTTAACACCATTAAACAAGAAACCAACCACCACATAAGCCGCTACAACTGCAGACTGCTAAATCATGCCAATAGGCTTGTAAGGAGTTTGCCACATAGGCGTACAGTAAGAAGATTAAGAAGGACTAATATTAGAGTCGACGGAGTAAACGGAGATAACTGTAAATATATTTCGAGAACACTATCACAATAATTTTTACTGTTTAGATTATAATAGAAGAGTCCGACAAAATATGATTATAGAATATATCTAATCCTGATTCTTATAAAAATTAAATAATATAAAAAAAAAATCGGCATTATGACAGATGGTGGCATGAATTGAAGTAAATGGAACTCCCATAAATGGATGATTATTCTCTGAACATAATTATCTTTAGCGATGATGATTATTTCGTGATCAAAGCACTCACATATGATTGTCGAAAAACAAGTAAATGCACAAAATGCTACTGTTTGGAGCCGATTTTATGAAATGAAGCTGTTCAAGCAGTTTCTGTTGCTCAATATCAATTGGACGACATGAGGTTTTAACCAAATGGTCCGAGATAGCAAACAATCCGTAAAACTGTGAAATTACTCCATGATACATTTGCCGAGAGCATGTATAACAAAAAATATTATATAACATGCGACACTAAATTGCAAATCGAATAAAAATAATGGGCACTTCAACTTTATCCACAGAACTTTATATCCATATGAAAAAGAATATAAAAAGAAGGTTTTGAAATTTTAATTAATATAAAATAAATAAAATAAGCCAATCGAAAACAATGAAAAATACACGCGTTGCTAAAATGTCTTATCATAAGTTTCCAACGGGCACTAATGCCTCATATACACACACATCTGCCCTATTTCCTATATAGCGTAGTGTAGTTGTTGACAGAATCGATTAGAATAAAATGTTAAATGAAAAACATTTTATTTAAATAATTTTTAAGCAAACAAACAACAGAACAAATGACTTTAAGTCATAACATTTAATAGAATGGAATGAATGCATAAAAATTTGGTAATATATATATTTTTTATTATTTCATTTATTAATTTTTTTTTTCTTTTGCTTATACTCGTATTATTTGCTCTTATTCTTCCAACACAATGGAAAACAAAATAAAAACCAATACATGTCAACTCTGTGCATAAACACTTTGTACAACACTAATTTGTTTGTGCCGATACACATTAAACTAATTTCTAAAGAATTCTGTAGGCAAGAGAAAAGAGAAAGATACAAATTCTAAATTGTTCATGCACACGTGTGCATCTTTTACGGCGTTGAGTGAGTGAAGATGTTTAAATTTATTTACATCCAAAATATTCAACAAATTTTTATAAAATAAAGTTTGTGCAAACGAATGGTATGTTGCCGATTAGAATATTAAATATTAGATATGTAAACACTCCATATTGGCTTAAAAAATTTGAAGAGACCTGTGCATCATTTTATATTTCACCATACACTTGTAGCCATATAAATAAATATCAATACACATAAATCTTGCAATGCAGTCACATTTATCTTAATTCTTCTAGCTTTATCGTCTAATGCGGCATGAGATTCGCTAATACGAAAATTGTGGCTACAAATCGTTTATATTATTAATGCTTTCTATGCTAGACAGTGAGTGTGATTAGTAAAGTACAGTATGATACTATGTATATGATACAATATCTTTATACCCTGCACTTAGTACCAAGGGTACACAAAGTTTGTGCAAATGTATGTAAGGAGCATGTCCCTGAAGTCTCCTCACTCCTAAACGGCTAAAACAATTTTAATGAAATTTTTTGTGTGTGTTTAAGTGAGCGCGTAGATGATTTTGAATGAAAATTGAAACCACTAGTTGGCACTCCAGTAGGGTCTCGGAACACGTTTTGAGGGAAGTATATTGGAATATAACTCTTCGTTCTTCTCAAAATCCAACCCAAATTCTGCTAAACGTTATGTATTATAATTTAAAAACTAATAAACTTATTTGCAGATATCAGGCTATCTATAGTCACTAGATACATGTTGTGATGTGGTTTAATAATTCAAACCGTAGAATGCCATGATAAATCAAATATTATAATCATTTTTTTTTAGTTTAGTTTATTTTAACAAAATGTATTTGATTATGTTGAGCATTCCATTGAAGAAACTTTAAACATATTTCTGATAGGTAAAAAATGTCAGGAAGATTATATTAATAAATTAATACAAGTGTTTTTAGGTAATTACATTAAAAAGAAGGAGTCTATTATTGTCTTACTAGATTGTTAGGGTGCAGCCTCTTGAGACGCCTTCTGCTTGAATTGTTAGCAAAAGCTGAAGCCAGCGGGTTTATGTGATTGCGGAGCCGATCATTGCATCTTAAGCTATGTCGATTTTTTTCATTCATTATATCCATTCATCCATTATATCCAAATCACGAAATATGGTCGTGTTACCCACAAACCATGGAGCCTTACAAATTCAACGCAGTGTCTGTCGAGAAATATTCTTTCCAATATCTTTGAGATTATTGGCAATAAACTTATCGATCTATATGAGTCGACCTGTCCTTCCAGTCTTTAGTATCATCATAACTACAGCACATTTTCATTGAGATGGAAAGTGACAGATATGTAATATGGAGTTAAATTAGCGAACCAGGTACATGACAACAGAACCTTAACAGTCATACTATCAATAATATCGTATCCTGGGGCTTTCCGCGGTTTAAGTGTCTTGATTTGTACTTTTACTTCTTCGTAAGTGACAGGTCAAATGTTAAATGTTGGAGAGCAAGGCAGCCCAAGTTGATTTAGTGTGAAATCAACATCAGCAGATGCGGCTAGGAAGGTTTTAAGCCGATTTTCTGATTAGAGCGGCACCAACTACCGTTTGTCTAGCTTACTTTTAAATTTAGACGTGAATAATTTCATTTATTAATATTTCTTTCTCTGTATTTGTTGTTGTAACTTATCAATCAGGATAGCATCATAGGTTATACATGTGCATATCATTTGGAAAAAAAAAGAACAACAAGTTCGGCATATTTTGGCAAATAATGAACGGGCGGTTAAGAAAGTGTTTAGCTTATACAATCTGGAACAATAGAAAATGGTACCTACTTAAGCTGAAATACTGTACAGATTTCAACTTAGGTCGGAAACACATTAAATTAGTATTCATTATTTTGCAAGCATGCTGGTCAGTTAAGCTATTTAGACCACAAGTCTTTTATATGGATACAATTTATACAATGCCAACTATTATTATTAATGAATCTTTAGCTAAAACTTGATACATCATATATGTTTGTTGATCGTCTTGATCCCGAATATGTTATATGATATTCGAAGCTGCCTACCGTGTTTTAAACACTCTGGTTCAATTATAATACTCTCCACACTCTGTGCCAAGAGTATAAAAATGATAAAAGTAAAGACAAATTTTTACTACTGTTGATTAATTTTTAGTCTTCACTGAGAACTTCAATGAGCTTACAAAATAAATTCGTTTATGTTGTTTTAATGGCGTATAAGCCGTACATGCATAAAATACACGTACCATCTCTGTATAGATAACAAAAAAAAAACTATAACTAGAGCTTATTTAATATTTACAAGCGCTTTTGCAGCTCTTTTTTAGTTTTTTTTTAATATAGCTTAAAAATATTTTAAAATTTAAATAACAAAAAAAAAACTCTTATTCGTATAACAATGATTAACAGCTGCGGTTTTAAATAAAGCTTTAATTTATGTGCTAACAGCATAATTGCAATTTAATTAGTGTAAAGTACTTATTGTGTTAAGAGTGTATATAGCACATATTAATGAATTAAATATTAATTAATTAACACACAATTTTATTAAAACTTTAAAACTACTATAAAACAGACGACGCTTGTTTGTTAAATAAAACTATGTACATATATATAAACGTGTTCGTATCGGTGTAAAGGAAACGAACCGCGCAGCTAACAAGCTGAGATAAATAATACAAAAAGAAATGAATATCTATAGAAATATCATATTTTCATAAAAGCAAGAGTGCAAAAGCGACAGACTGCCTAGCCAGGCGCCAGTTGTATGACAAGCGGCAATGCGCGGCAGAGCTGGCAAACAAACAAGTACAAACTGAACTGAAGCTGAAGCTTGTAACATGAAAATCCGGAAGGACAACGTTAAAAACATAATTAAAGTTGTTGACAGTAGAGTAGCCTTGAGTACTGGGAAACTGAGAAAATGCTTTCAGCGAAACATAAAAGATTCTAATAAATATGTACAGCAAAACACATAAAAGGACAGCGCTGCGTAATAATTTTACGCGCAAATAACTTTCGACATGCTAAGTGATTAATGACTCTATTTATTTAAGCCTAATTTAAACGATTTATTAAATATTAAGTAAATATAGCCAACGCTATATATATTTTATTTGCTAAGTACAAAGCAAAGCGTAAAACAAAGAATTTAACTTCTTTTTTTTTTTTTTGTGTGTCGTGAAGAACTTGAGAGTATGCTTGGCACAGATTTGTAAAACGCGGTGCGAGGAAAATACTTAACAACATAACTTAGAGGTTTTTTCTACTTTTCTCTGTCTTTTGTAGGGTAGCATTATGTAACGCCTTTGTTCGCTCGTACCTATAATAATAAAACTTCACGTCTTGTCATTAACAAATCTACTCAAGCTGATGATAAGCTTAAGACTGGGTAATCATTATACCCAGTCATTGTGCGCGTTCTTGTTTGTAATTCAGCTAAAGCAGCTACGAGTCAAAGTAAATTCCTTGCATTGCGCACAACGCATGCCATTGTGTAGCTAGCTAGCTAGCTAGCTAGAAATTAACTTTATAAATAGTTCAAAAGCTAAAGCAGAAACTTCAAGTGAAGCCACAACGCCTTCTGTGTTCATGTATCTGTGTTTGAATGCAGGTACTAGTGAGCGGCTTAGAGTAATCACACATACACACACAACTAACCAAACACTTAACAAAAAGAAGAGTGCTGCATGCAAGTATGCTCGACCAGGTTATACGCTGTATACAGAGTAAGTTTCTCTATATAAGGCATGCATTTATACAGCGCCTATATACTATAATAGTTCGATTTGCGTGCTATGACAGCACAGATTAACCAAAAGCCTTATTAGTGGCATACTTTTAGGGGTTCATCTGCTGCTACTTTGTATAAAAGTGCAAAGCAGGGCATACTTTCAGCGCTTCTTCGCAGAGTATAGTGAAAAAATATAATATAAGACGGTTTCGAATTCACTTTTGATACCCTACTACATGACTGTTACATGTATTTGCACAAATCTTATATACCCTACATAAAAAAGGCCAGTAACTCAGTCAGTTCGCTTGCCTTTCTGTCCGTATATCTGTCCAACTGTGGGTAAATGTGTCTTAAGCCACAATAACCGCGCGCTCAAGGACTGCGGCAAGCGCTGACAGGCTAGTTTGCCAGCTAAGGCGTATAAAACTGTCAACGGCAAAGGAATTCTCAACGGGATGCTTACGTACCTTACATTCCATTGTTGTTGCCACTGCTGTTTTTGCTATGAAAGCAAAGTCCCAACGAACTATTCAGTATTATTTGCAAGTGGCGTTTAGTTTTTTGCGCACTGAATGCTCTAACCAAGGATAATGAACTTTGAAGAGTACCTCACCACCACCAGCTCCAGTACCGCCACCACTACCAACAAGAACAACAAAAACAACAAGTTTTAATTACTTAGATGCTTATATTTTATTCATAAGCAAATGTTTCGACACATTTGCACGTCTATTTATTGTACAACAAGGCTTTATTACCTACCTGAACTATGTATATTTAAACTAGAAACGTTTGCATAATAATCAAAATGTAATTTTAAATAAATATTTTACAAGACCAGAAAGTCACTAAACATTTTTATAGTTTAAGTTTAAAATTTTATGTATTTGCGTCGGCTTTGTCGACTGTCACGACTGTCTTTCTTTGACTGTCATGAATAAATTGCGCTATATTCAGCGGCATTGTGCTGTAATCAACGTTGTTGCAGAATGTTGTAGAATGTAAAATGGTTACGCATACGCCGTGTTGCCATCATGCTTTGCGTTGCGCAAACAAACACGCGCCATGTCATGACTGCACATTGTAAGGATGTTGGTGTGTTCTAGGGGTAGACGCAGAAGCTCTAGTTTGGCTGGCATTTGTATAGCCACTGTGTCACTGCATTGAAAAGACAATTTCAGCTAAGCAAACAGAAAATTTACATTTGCATAGAAGCAAAGAAAGACAAGTGGAAACCTTGCAGTCACACGAACTTTTTTAGACATTTTATAGCTTTCGTGTGTATGACTGTGTGTGAATGTGTAGATGGACGGTTGGTTGGTTGCTTGGTTGATTCGTTGTCTTTTTAATGTCGCCAGAAGCAGCTTCAAGAAGACACCATGTTGTCGGTGATGAGATTTGAGCCAATATAAAAATGCCAAGATTTTCACCTGCGGCCGTGTGTATGGTGCATAGATTCGTTATTGTACTATTGTATCGTTGTGAAAGCCTCAAAGTGGAGTTAATAATCCTATGAAATTTAAACATTTCAACTTTTACATAATATTAATTTTCACTATTACATCTCTTTACATAGAAACAGTTTCTTGAAAATTGATTTATTTAAAAATATGTTGTAGTACATGACGCTTTAAATCCATCAACCAAAAAAATGTCCACTACATACTTGAAAATAGACCACGCATCTCTTTCATTTTTATTAATTTTTGTTAATAAAGCATCACCGCGTAACATCTTTCTGATTAGCGGCCCATCTACTATTCCCTCCTTTAACTTCGCATCTCAAAACCTCCTTAAAAACCCACAACTCACGGCTGATTTATTATATGAAAAACTTCTTTGTTCCAAGCAATATCAACTTCAAATTTCATATGTGTATCTAGAGCGTGGAATATATTTCAAACAAACTTTCTTTAGCTTTTATCTATTTTACACATATTTCAACAAATACACTGCATACAAATAATTTTATCCATAGTCTAAAAGCACAACCGATTTTTGACAGTCTTTACGCGTTTCCTTCACAAATCCAGAATTTTTTAATTTATTTTTATTCTTTAGGTTCATTAGCCCATTAAAATAAATGCGCCTAAATGAAATTTTTGCTCTACATGTACGACACTTTGTAGTGCTAAGTAGCAACAAATGTTCCTTCATTACCTGCTACACGAGTGAGTATACAGTAAACGTTGCTCCTCGTACAAAATGTCCTTGACACATATGCAATATGCAACAAGCATTCAAGCGAAGGTTATTGCATGATAAAGTCAAACGAGAATCTCGATTTGCAAAACCACAAACGCAAGCAAGCTGTTGCATGTATGTCTAACAACTTTCCCCATATGCAAAGCGGCCGCAGCATATACATTTTCAATGACTTTAGTGTCGTCATGGTGTTTGCAAATTAAACGAGCGCCAACTACAAGGAAAACAACAAAGCTTTGGGCCACTTAGACTGTTGTCAGTTTGTAAATGTCATCAACACACGCAGTCAACTGCAAAACACACAGAAAAAAAAAAAACCTGCAACCAGACTGAAATGCTATTAAATATATTTGCGGCAAGTGTTTCGCTCTTGGCATGTTAAATAGCATAAAAATGTTTTGCGCCTCTTCTACGAGTATTGTAGTAAATTTTTATGTTTATGACAATAATTTTCACTGTGTCTTTTATGTTGCTGCCATAACATGTTGCAGCAACATTTTGCTGTCGCAGCAGCGTTCAAACAATTCAACTTGAAAATTGCTATGACACAGGGCGGCAAAAAAATTAGCATGCACAGAAGGGGAAAATTGGCAAAATGTGTAACACATTTGTGCAACTTCCGTATACAGTTTGGCTTTATGTGTGGCGCGTGTAGCACAAAAACTGCTTGAAAAAGAAAAATAGATGTCATGCAAACTTTACAGCGCGACAAACGCTAATGCTGATGCTGATGCGTTTTTGATGATCGTGCTACTTGCTGCTGCTGTTGAATGTGCTGCGCTACTAAAAACATAATTGAATATTTATTCAGTCTGGTGCGACATTCTATAACCTTTACACATGTTTAAAGTGTTACTCGAAATTGTTCAAACAAGTTTTCAATATAAATTGGCCGTCTTGAAATACTTCTATCACGGTCCCATTGGCAGTGTATTGCCTTACTGTTTCTAGTCTTCTTGCATTGAGCGTTTTTCTAATAGCACTCGCATCAAATTCTTCTCGCTGCAACGTCCGTCGGCAGAGGATATAAGAAACGGCTCGAGTGCCATTGTTACTCATATTTGGTTCAACCTCAGCTACACTAAGATGGTAGGAGGGGTGAATTTGTTGTCTCTTTTCTCGAAGTATAGACTGTTCAGATCATAAATGATAGCTTCAACTCAAAACAAGATGGCATGTCTACCCAATAAAGTGGATTCTATTACGCTTCTTTATATGCGTGTGCTTATGCCAGTAACCAGACCACCTCTACACACTGACGGTGGGCAACGCATCCATACGGAACCTAAACTCGTCGGCGACTCTAATAGGGCCATTCTGCGGCGAATCTTCCTCTCAAAGACTTTAAACGCTGTTTTATCTGACTCAATCACAATAGAACCGGGACTATCAGCGTCTTATACAGCTTGATTTCCGTCTTTCGAGAGAGGGCTTTACTTCTTATTTGCTTGCTTAGCCCATTATAGCATCTATTTGCAAGCGTGATTCTTCGCCGAAGCTCCAGGCTGACGTTGTTGATGATGGTTATTTCCAAGATATAAGAAATTTGCTACAATACTGAAGTAGAAATTCTCCTTCATCACTGACCGTCCAAGACGCGATGACGGCGTGCAAAAAGACACCAAGTAGTTCTCTTGTACTCATTCACCGCTAGACCCATGAGCCGAGACTGTTTTTCAATCTCTAAGCCTTGCTGACTCGCCGTTCCTGCGTGCCGATGATATCAATGTCATCGGCGTACGCGAGCAGCATCTCTTTCTTTTGGAAGATCGAGCTCGACATGTTCTGTATGTTTGGGCACTGGCGTAGGATGTATTCCATCAACAGATTGAAAAAATTGCACGACAGCGCATCACCCAGCCTGAAACCTCTCTTGGTATCAAAGGGGTCAGAGAGGTTTTTTTCCACCCTGCTTTATAATCGACATCGCAAGGTGGTGTGGGTCTTGGTTCACCTCACGGGTTTTTTCCATTTGGTCGCTTTGGTCTGATGCCACACTGATATCGTCCCATTTAGTGAATCCGTATATCCGATGGAAAGGACTCTTCTTCCGTGGTAGTTGACGCAAACATCGGGGTCTCCTTTGTTAAAGATAGGACAGTGAAAACTGAGATCCCAGTCATTGGGTAAGCGTTCATCGGACCATATCTTGCATAAAAGTTGGTGCAAACTCCTAACCAACTCTTCGCCGCCGGACTTAAATAACTCAGATAGCAGTCCATCAGTGCCTGCTGCTTTGTTATTTTCAGCTTTTTTATAACCGAATCGACCTCGTTATATTCCGATGGCTTTATAATAGTGTCATCATTAACTGGTGGTTCCGATGTCATTTCTCTGTTAAAATAAATCCTCCATAATCTCATTGATTCCTGGGCATCTATAACTAAATTTTCATTTTTATTCTTACAGAAAGTTGCTCCAGGTTTAAAACCTTCGGTCAGATGCTTGACTGTTTGATAAAATTTTCGAGCTTCATTTCTGTTACATAACATCTCACCATCCTCAAACCAACATCCTCAAACTTGTTCGTTTTTCTTACGTCTGAAAAGGCGTTTCTCCACTCTCCGTTTCTCTCGATTCTCTCTAACAGCTCGCGTTTCCCTCGACTGCAGAGTTCACTGATAGGAATCATTTTTTTCTACAGTAGCATTGCGATACTCCTCGTCGTACCAAGAATTAGTCAAAGGTTTTGTATAAGCAATGACCTCCTTGGCAGAACCATCCATGGAGCGAGTGATATGTTTCCCCTGCTCATAAACATCTTGAGAAGACGGAGAGTTTTCCCGGAGCAGTCTCGTGTTTAAAAGGATTCGGCGATCTGTTCTAATTGCAGCCAACACGCTCGATGCGTGTCGTCCGGCAATCAAAACATGATCAATTGAGTTCCACAGAATTATGGAGCGGAAATCCGTAAATACTATTGCAAGATGTTCATTAATGTATTGCACAGACATCCGCGGTTTGATAAATGAAATGAAAAGTGACATTTATGTTCCTGAAGAATGGAGATTGCTTATAGACTCCTCAAAACAATTAAATTTGGCAAACAAGTGAAAGACTCGAGCCAGGAAATAATAATGTACTAAGGCAGCCTTTACTTAATACATCAAAGATATTACTTCCGCCTCTTTATATAAAACTAGCAATTTGTCAAAGCTTTACAAAAGGAAGGACATAATTACCAGTACTTAACGAATAAATTTCCACATTTGAGTAGAGCGAATTTGAAAGAAAGAATATGCGATCAACATTTCCTGAGTACAATAAACGTTGCAGCAAAAACTACGTGGCTTTGTTTTCGAGATTTTGCTAAAAAGTTTTTGGAAAATCAAAAAAGAACCGAACTTGGGATGTTTAATGAATTTCAAACTGCACTTCCATTTTTCTAAGAACTTAGACGATGTGCTGCGAGAAGCAAGTTGAACGCTTCAATCAAGATCTCAAAGAAGTCGAAAGAAGATGACAAGGGAAATGGAATGAAAACATGAGATATTGAAGAAAATTGAGATTCTAAAAGAGTAAAAAGTCTACTGCACAGATCCTTCGAAGAAACAAAAAAATGTATAATCGAAATATAGACTGAATAATAATTCTTTAATCGCAAAAGTCGAATAGGAGGACTAAAGTCATTGCGCAATTCTAATAGAAATAGGAAACACACAAAAAAAATCAAAATCAAATATTCAACCGATTTTCATAATTATAATCAAAAGATAAGTGGATCTATCTAAACTATATTATATATATCTTACTGTTCTACGGATATAACGATTCCAAATTTAATGTCCTCCACAACTTTATTTATACTCAGCTATTGAATTCCAACTTAAAGAACTGCTGGCGTTTCAATTTATCTAACTCATAGCTCAGGGAAAAAAATGATTTCTATGAAGTACTTTTTCATTGACATAAGTCGAAATCGAATACTTCAATAAATATAAACGAATCCTTTTCTATTTTTATTGTACCACATATGAAAGGGATGAACTATTCTATATAACCGACTTAAACATTTTCTCTGGTTTCGTTTTTTGTTTTCGCATTTGAAAAGCAGTGCTACACATTTATATATGCTTGAGTATCTCAGCTCTTTAGAAATAAAAACGAGAAAGACCAGAACTCGGCGCGAGTTGAAGTGCCGCAAAAAAGTAATCAGCACAAAATCCGCAACATAAAGCTGTAGGCTTTTCATGCGATTGAAGTGCGCTGAAGAGATACAGAATAGGCGGCAGGTAGCAACAAGAAAAAAAAAAAATATATATATATATAGCTTATATTTGTATAGCTGGGTTTTATTTTTCATAAAAAAAAATATACCTGTGTTGTATGAGTATATAAACGCGTATATGAATGCGATTTTACGGCATGGCTTGTATGTATTTTTAAGCGTATAAGTCAAACAAAAACAGCTTTTCTGAAATTTTACAACAGAATTCTGTGATTTTATAGAGTATGTAATTTGCAAATAAACGCATTCAACTGCGATAAGCTAATGAGTTTGATATGAAGCGGGAGGCAGCTGGCTGCTAGTACTCACAAAATGTTGGCTTTTTAATAGATACGCATTGAAAACTGCACTAAATTTCCACACAAATGCGTCAGTCAGCACAGTCAGTTCAAATTATACAAAAGGCAAAATGCATGGCGCAACATTTTCAAAAATTTCGCAAACAATTTGCGGGTCGGGTCGCATGCAAACCAAAAATGCAGCACAGCACAAAGTAATCGAAGCACAAAGGCAAAGCGAACTATGCTACCTCAAACGAACAAAGAATTTAATGAACAATGACGGATAATAACTGAAATAACAAGAATGCAGGACCACAATTGAGTGTACTCGACTGCGAGATACACTGTCAACAGCATATTTGCTTATTTACTTGATATAAGCTATATAGGAAGTCAATAAACATTTTTTTTTTTTTTTGCACTTCTTAGAAAGATACTAAAATCAAATTTCGTTTAAATTTTTGTGCCAATATAGAAATACCTCACTGCTACATACATTATATAGCCTTTTCTGACAAAGTATTGTACTTTCCATTCAAAGCGAATTATCAGTTCGCGAATCGACCCTCACTCAATGCTGCTGATGTGAATCTCAATAGCTTTTTTTTTTTTTTTTTTGATGCAAACAGTGAACCACGTACAGCTGCACGAAATTATTGAAGCGTGAGTTGTGAATCCAGAACAGCCATAGTAGTGAGTGCTACGTAAAAAAAAAAAGGTCATCAATTTGCATTTATTAAGCATCAATTAAAAATGCTAAACCCTTATCTTTGGAAATTCGCTTTATAAGCTGCCGTTTTGAGCAAAATAAAAATGTTTTCACAGAATTTAATTAATCAAGTATTTTTACCATGTACATATTTTTATTTCTTTTTTGTAATGAAAGCCACCAACCAATCCATTGCAGCTGGCGGCATTTAAAGATGCTGAGGACAGCTGCCTGTCCCTGTATGTCGTTCTGTATATATGTATATATACCTGCCTGTCTGTCTCTCTGCCTGCCTGCCGCCTGCCTGCAAATGGCTGTTTTGTTAACGAATTTGCTTTGTGTTTGCTTGATTAAATAATTTTTCATTTTATAACCAAACGAAAGAAAAGGCAAAAAAAATATGAGTGAAAAAAAAATGGAAAACGTGCGCGCAACACACAAAAAGATAAAATCCAAAAAAAACCTGTGCTGCGACATTTTTTTCTTCTTTTTTTATATTTTCGCAGCAATGCATATCCTTGCCTTGGCTTTCTTTTTAATAAGTTTATTAAAAACAACAATGATGAAAATACTCAAAATATTAAATGAAAAATCTTATCTTTAACCGGAAGCAACACCACGACGTGCTATTAGCTTTTGTCAACCTGGCGTTATTCGTTGAATGAATCCTTTTTATTTTCACAACAAGATATTATTATTTTTTTTTTTTTTTGTATAGCTGTTGATGCAACACTTTGTAACTTTTTGAGTAAAATCTTTTTGCAAACAATTTATTTCGCAAGTGGTTGCTAAATTTAAGACAAGCAAAATTGGAGTACTTTAGATTATGTCAAGGACGTTGGCAGTTGTCCTCGAAGGGGGAAGAGGGCTGACTTTTTTTTTCTATTTAATAATCTAGACTAACTAGGTTTGTTACGACGCATCTACTTATAATATCCCCTAAATCAGTACAAAAAAAATATTTGTATAAAAAATTCGAAAGTGTGTAGTAAAATATATTTTTTTGACGAACTTTCAAAAAATTTGGAGGGGGAGGGTTTACAATGGCACCACCTGATCATAGAATGAATGGGAAACTATGTAGGTCATCTATTTACCGATTGATGTCGATTTGGAGATTCCTTTTAATGTTTATGTTGTGTTCGTGTGTTTTCTGACATCTTTTTTAAATGAGCCCAATGCTCCCGAGGCATCGGGATCGAGATAACATCTATGTAGTGTAGTATTAAAATATCGAAAATAACATATTTAAATGGTTCAGAACAGAGCAAGAAACATGCTGGTTTTGAAACAAGGACCACGTGGGACGCACACTTGCACATTCGAGCATGAATCATCGTCTTCAAGTTGCAGCAACTTACTCGGGAACACCAAAATAAAGAGTATCTCCTAAGATACAGGCACTTACTGTGATGAAATATTAAGTTTTTCCAAAACAAAAATGACTCTTGTGGGAGTTAGTGTCGTTCTGACTCAGAGCAGACAGATGTGTTTACACAGCAGCTCGCTGAGTGTTTCAGAAATTTCGAACTAGCTTAAAAAAATTAAAGATTAACTACTACGCCATCTTTAACATCACCTCTGTAGATGGTGAACCCATCTCCTTGACAGAGATCTCTATCATTTTGCCTATGAACTCTCTTCTTTTTCTGGTTATGCTGTTCAACCCTTTACTTTCAGTAAAACACTTTCCTACAACTTGGAAAACTATCCGGTAAATCTGAGAGTGACCCTGATTTGTATCCATCGTCTTTCATCACTTTTTGCTAATAAACTATCCAAAGTCATTATCATGCTAAATGTCTTTTACCGGATCATCAGTTCGGAATTCGCTCAGGTAATGGTAAAGCAGAACATTTTTACAGAGTTGTCAACAATATCCTCGAGGCATTCGACAACAAAGATTATTGCAACACCGTGTTTGTTAATATTTATTAAGCCTTTGAACGATGTTTGGCATAACGGTTGCTGTCTTGAAGGACGACAGACTTTTGTCAAAGTACGTGCAAGTGCTTCCCGAAAAATTCCTTATGTGCTGGAGTGCCTCAAGGCAGCTTGATTGGTTCGTTTCTATTCAACCTTTTCGAGCTGAATTTCCAATTCCTGAGAAAGCTGTAGCTTACACAATTTCTAGACTGAAGAGTGACAGTATTGATGACGATGTGTGTAGCCGAAAGTATTCAGAATTAGTTAAATCTGTTTGATAAATTGACATGCAGCAATGTGTGCTTCACTTTAAGAAGGTCTGTTCACCATACATACAGATCAACAGTACTATAAATCCTTTAAGTCTCTGGGACTTATTCTAGATCCTTTAGAGCACATATCACAGCTGCAATCATGCAGAAGAAAAGTGCGCAAACTTCTATGGCTTAAAAAGCTAAACAGTATATCCTTGCGTAAGAAAAGGACTATACAAATGTAAATTGTAGCGCCCACTTGGAGGTACGGTATCCAGGTGTGGGGCATCACCGCTAAAACTACTCGTAATAAGGCGCAAGTTGTGCAAAACCAGGCTCTACGTGTTATGTTAAAAACTCCACACTTCACAGAGTCTTGGATGTTCCTATTGTGGAAGATCAGATATGCTTATTTTCTAGCAGGTATAAACTTCTGGGAAACCATCAAAAGCGCTTTGCTAGACCACTGACATATGCAGCACCCGGCAAAATTAATAAAATAGCTCTAAACGCTATTTCCCAAAATAACCAAGAAGATAAGCCATGCTTCACAACAACTCTTTTTAATTCGGGCACAATTTCTGATCTTGAACATTCAATTTAAATGCAGTATACAATGAACAGCCTGATTTAAATGCAACTTTAAACAAACAAAAAATTAATGAATGAAAGAAAGAAATAAATACGTAAAAATTAAACGACATAATTTCTGATATAACTTGGCTATTTATTTTTTATTACGTGCGCAAATATTTCATTTAACAGGCTTAATAAAAAGTCAAGCATTGAAATTAAATGCAAAATAAACGGCATCAGCAGCAGCAGCAGCCAGTATCGTCGTACTACGGTTAAGTAATATAAACGATTGAAACCCGAGTGGATTAAAAAATCTCACGCAGGAAGAAAACACGTTGCGTCAACTGTCAGTGTCAAAGGAATTCAGATTGTGACATTCGTTATTCGCCATTTTCTTCTCGTTCTTTATTTGCTTCGCTCTTTTTGTAGCGGCATAAAATGCTGACAACTCAGCGTCTTGCTTGACGCACAGCACAACAAAAAGAAAAGCTTAAGACATGAAAGCAATTTAAGCGCTACAAAATATGCTACACATTTTTTATTTAATACCAACAACAACAACAGCTACAACAAAAGAAACAAACGACATTCAATCCTTTAACACGCATACGCAATGTGGTCAATTGCGAGTAGCGCGTAGCAGTGAGTAAGTTAAACCCTTTGTTAAAGTACTTAAATTTGCTCGTATACACACCAAAAAAAAATAAAAATAAAAAAGACGGCTTAAACTCTTATTAAGGATTATATTTCACGTTTCAGAGGTTGCTGCTGCTGCTCTATTGACTACTTTTTAAATCGACTTTGATTGAATTTATTTTTGGTTGTGCAAAAAGCTGCTTTCATTCTGTTGACCTGTGTCACTTCAGTCAGGCTATACTGGCTGACTGACGGTCTAACGCCTTTCTTACTTATTACGTGTCGAAAATTTTAGTTAGTTCAGTACCCTGCTAGAGCTTGGTGTTGCTTTTTTGCAGTATTTTATTTTTCACTTTTTTTTTTTTTTTTGTGGAAACCCAATTAGCATAGATATTGATTTTCACTTTGATTGAGTTGGGTTTGCTGATTGTACGCTCATTGTTAAAAATAACTTTTGCAATAGACTTTAGTTAAGTCTGGAGCTTCAATACTTTACAAAGTCTATGCAGAGGGTGCACAAATCGCAATGTAAATATTTTTGTGCAAGTGCGCCTAATTGAAATCTCAAGTGTCCCATTGCGTAAATTAATAAATATGTCAATCAAACTTATGTTAGCTTAGGAGTCAATCTAACAACATATCACATAATAAGTAAACAAAATATGTAGACTATTTTTTGATAGAAATTATTTAATAATATTCGTTATGTAGACAGATTGATTAGTTGACTGAAAGCGATGACAGGACTACAGCACAAATACCGAAATGGTATTTTCACTTAGGTACTCCCATACCACGCAACTAGATCAGCGCTAAAATATTATATGATTGTATGGAATTATGTGCAGGCCTTATCTAAAGTACCTGATGGTCAAAGGGAAGTAAGCAATATAGTTGCAAGCGTCCACCCTAAGCAACCGATGATGAATTGAAAATAAGCAAACTCATCAAGGCATCAGAAGTGCATGATGACTATATGAAGTCAACTCACAACGGAGCCTAATAGAAATTTTGATAGATCTAGTGGAAAGAAGAGCTGATCGTGTAAGACAACAAATTTGCCAAATCAAAGATAGCTTGAAAAGCCAAATACAGATGACTTCTTAATGGACCAAGCTATGTTTAAAACATATTGATAGAATAGAGCTTCAAGATCGCTTCAACTCGATGTACCGGAGGAACCAAAAATTGATCACCCCAAATTTGAATGGCAACGCAAAAGTTTGACCTACCTTTTTTGTGCTAGTCTCAAAAATAATCGATGGCAGAAAGCATTCCAGTGACACGAGAAAACTGGGCTTTTTAAAGGCATACCTAAAAGAAGCAGCCAAAATGGTAGTCGGACCTCTTCTGATTGCATCAGCAACAGTGCCGGAACTGATATGCAAGCATTATGACAATAGTTGTAAAATATTTTGTGAGCACTTTAACCAATTAATAAAACTTCATTACTTGATAAAGCCCGATTGCGACCAAAGTCTACGTTAGTTCTTGGATACAGCCACAGAAGTGCATTTAGATTATTCTCGAAAAAGCCAGGATTAGTCATAAAGTAGGCAGGAACAGCGATTCAGCAAGGCGTTCTCAGAGATTGATAAACAGTCTCGACTCATGAGTCTAGCGGTGAATGGGAACAAGACGAAATACTTGGTGTCTTTTCGCACTCCGTCATCACGTCTTGGACGGACAGTGATGATTGAGAATTTCAACTTTAGTGTTGTAGAAAACTTCGTCTATCTTGGATCCGAGATAACCATCAACAACAACGTCAGTCTAGAGATCAGGCGAAGAATCACGCTTGCAAACAGATGCTTTTTTGAGCGGAGCAAGCAAATAAGAAATAAAGCCTTCTCTCGAAAGACGAAAATCAAAATCAATAACACGCTGATACTCCCGATCGTACAGATGAAACACCGTTGGAAGTTTTTGAGAGGAAGATGCTCCAAAGAATTTTTGGTCCTATTAGAGTCGGCGACGAGTTTAGGTCCCGCATGAACCGCGATCTGTACGAGCTATTCGAAGAGATTGACATAGTCCAGCGGCTGCACCTCATCGGTTGGATCACCTCATTCGAATGGATGTAAGAACTCCAGCACGCATGGTTTACATGGGGGGCTCAAACTTGATTGGAGGACGCCGAAATAGAAGACGACAGGGCACACGTTGGAATGACCAGGTATGGATAGATCTCTCCGTACTTGGCATTCAAAACAACAGGCGCCAGCGCGCACAAGATGACGGAAGCTGGCACGCCTTCCTAAATGTGGCCATGACCGAAAGACAATTGAAAGCCATTTAATTAAGTCATAAAGTAGGCAAGAACAGCTGAGAGCTACAATTGATGGTGGCTCTCAGAAAATAAACGAACGGCATTGATATTCATCCTACAAAGAGTGATAGAAACAGTGGATGTTCAATGAAGCTTTTTAGAAAGCAAAAATGTTGTGAAAAACAAGCTGCTACTTCAAGCCAATAAAACCAAGAATGGTGACAACTTTCATGAAGCCATCAAAACTCTATTGCCTCCAAAAGTCAAAAAAAAACTATAAAGAATGCGATTCTGAATTGAAATATGTAATGCCTAACACTTAAATGATGCAATTTGCCTTATGAAGCTATACTTCCCCATTCTTCGACAAATCACATGCATAGCATCGAGCAGAAAACACAGAAAGTCAGACATGTTCCTATTAGTTTAACTCATTGAGCAAGTATACAAAATATTCAACTCTGAACGAAGTGCTCGCATGTTCCATATTGGTTTAAGGCAAATTAAACAAAATGAATTAGTTTCGTTTCATGTAGCCACTTAGTACGCTTGCAACTCATATGCAAATTTATTTACCAGCATATTCTAATTCAATTAATTGATTTTGCATTTAAGTCCATGGAAATTTATTTGCCATACAAATGCACAAAAATATTTTATCTAATTCAATTATTTACAACATTTTATGTGTCACTACCAAGGACAAAAAATCTTAAACCGAAGTACATTAACGACGACAACTCAAAGACTCACCTTTAGTGTTTTGGGAATTAAATGAAAACAAATTGACTCTGCTAAATCAATTTCCACTCAATCAACGTACAAACTCAAGTAGCAGCTGCAACTGCATTAAGTAGTAGATTCAGGGCAGTAGAAAGTAGTTAAGTGGCTGCGACTACATAGCATGCTGTCGCCAAAGCAACAGGAAACTGCAAAAAAAAAAAAAAGAGAAATTGTAAAATTAAAAAGTTTGCAAATGCAACAGAAACAACGAAAAACGTGTAGATACGCTGTAGCCGATACTTAGTAATACACTACATTATAGCAACAGTATTTCTATTTTTATTATTCCAGATAAAGTGATTATTTTTAAATTTTCCACAGTAATTTTACTGTTGCATGTTTGAATAGCTTGTGTAGTTAGCCTAGAAGGAGTCTGTTATGTGTGGTAGTTGCTATGATGCAGTGACTTGACTGTTTCCAATCTCCGAGTACGCCTTTCTGACCTGCCGTTCCTGTGTACCGATGATATCGAGCAAGCACGTCATATTTTGCATATACCGTCTGAAACCTCTCTTAGTATCTAAGGGTTCGGTTAGGTTTAGTCCTACTCTGACAACGCTTTGCGTGTGTGAGCGTCATCATGCATAGACGTAGTCGGCGTATCGGTGTAGGCGTAAATGTCTTTGTTCAACTCAAGGGTCTTTTCCAGAATTTTTCGTAATGTGAATATTTGGTAACTGGTCGACCTTTTTGGTCTGAAGCAACACTGATATTGTTGCATCAGTGAATACTGAAAAAGCTTCAGCTGCCGTCGTTCTTGAATAACTGAGCTGGCCGCCCAACAGAGCCTGTCACTTTATTATTTTTCAACTTATTAATAACTGAATCGACCTCGTAATAGACCGGTGACTCCGGTTCAATTGCTCTATCGGCCATATTGCGATATTCATCGCCTCCAACTAGGTTAGAAAAATAACTCCTTCATAATTTCAGTGATTGCTGTACAATCAGATTTCCACTACGCTTTTTTAGAGCAAGTCCTATTCAACATATTTCCTGGATTGCAGTAATGTCAGCCTTGAATCTTTCAAGGACATCAACTACCTGAATATTTGCAACATCCCTATTAAGGCTGCAGACATTCCGGGGGCAAATCATGGTACTTATATCGTTTGCGGAGGTCCTCAAAATAGGGATTTATCCGGACTTCCTTTTTCCGTTTTCATTGGGGTTGTTTTTTTTTTACGGTGGCTGGTTCCAAACCTAGCGTACCAAACCCTTCTTACAGTTAACTCCTTTCCGAATGGCAGTTCAGAGGCTACAAGTCCTAGCAGACGTTGTGAGCTGCTTGAGCCGTTTGTACGAGAATCATTATTGGCTTTTCCCAATTGAATGGCAGTCAACATCTGCAAATGAGCCCATGACAGATTCATACAATCACATATATTTTTGCAAAAAAATATTTGTTTTCAAGGCCAAGGATTTATGTATATCGGAAATAGATTCTAAACTATTCTTTTCTGAAGCTTAGGGGACTTGAACTATTCATATGTACAGATATGCACCTACCAAGCTCAAGACGTGCACGTTTCGATGTCGTAGCTGTACTAATTAGAGTGGACGAAGATAGAGTGCCTGGAGATAGTATTTTCAGCTGTGGCTAATCAAATCTCTGAGTGAAGAATTAACTCTGACATATTTACAGCACATTCGATTGTCTCACAAACTTCACTATCTGACTCGGAATTGGCTGAGTAGGTTTATCGTTCTCTGCAAGGTCATCTGCTTCTCCTTCTCTTTCCGTATCGCCATCGAAGTCTATAACATTTTTGGTATCTCTCCTTCAGATAGCGATGAGAAATTATGCGTTTGACGACGTTCCATACATAATATTTTTAGGACTCCCCTAAAAAAGATAAGTAGAAAATAAAGATTTATCGGAAAGAACCACTAGAACCTAATCTATATAGATTAGATGCTAGTAGTTCTTTGGTGCTAATTAAGAACTGACACATCTTTCTGTATCGAAAGTTTCTTATATCAGATATCAGATCAAAGGCGCATAGACTGCCTGATATGAATGTTAACTTTCTAGAAAATATTAAGTATTTTCAACGATGAACTATTTGCTCATTTGAATAATTTACTTTGAAGTTCATTAATTTTCTTGATAAGTTTGATATTCACAGCTCTTTAGCATCCATTTAGAGTTTTTAATATAATTTTTTCAGTTATATTCATTCGAATTGAACTAAACGAACTAAAACGAACCAATAACTAGTTCAGTATTTAAATTGTAAGTCTCAATCAACTGACGCACTTTACAAGTTCAAATTCCAAATATGATGGCTGCATGGCGCATTAGTTGAGGCTTTGTGTACTTTGATGTTCTGCAAAGTCCAATATGATGTATGCTAAATATATTTGATTGAAGGGTATTGTGTAAAACTGAATAACTCAATTTACTGTTCAACAAATTCTGGCCAAAGTGCAAACTTATCGATTTGTTTTAAATCAAATTGTAAAGTTCAAATTAAATTTTCGCAATTTAATTCTTTTTTCTGCTCTTGTTTACAACAACAAATATAAAAAGTTGGACTGTCCAAGTTAAGGCAGCAACTTAACATTAAAATGCAACAATATGCAACAGGAAACAAGAAGGACGATGAGGATATTGACGACGTCAACGACGTCAACGACGACGACGACGACGACGAGTAAATGCAACATGCTCTGCATGAAGCTAAAACTTTTACCTTTTCGAAGATACGAGAGTTGTACGATAAGTCGTCAGCACTAACAAGGACGGAAGAATTAATAATTTTGGTTCATACAAGAATTTGATACATTATACTTCACATAGAACCAAAGAAGCACAGTTTAAACTTTTGTTACAAGGAATATATAAAAGATTGAATAATTGATAGCGCCAATATTTAAATTAATAAATAAATAAGATTAAAGTGTGTGACATGTGTCTTTTGAAATATTTTATGGCAGAACTAAAAATGGCAAACCTCTTACGTCTACTTCTTATAGCGCAAACAAATTATAAGCTTAAAATGTAAGAAAATCTTGAAAACAAAAAAATTGTAGCCAATCAGAACACAATCCAAGTTTCCAACCAGCCAATTTTTTAATGGAAATTTACTGTCCAACCCACCCATAAGCTAGAGGACAAAGTTCAACATAATAAATTATGAAACAAGAAGACTCTAACAATATCAAGTGCATCAAATAAAGTAATTCAATTTTTTTTTTTTTTTTCTTCTTCTACGAAAATTATTTTGCACAAAGATTGAATGGCGCGTACTGAAGTCGAGAAGTGATGAGATGATACTCAAAACTTTTTACTTTGACTATAGCTTGCCCCCTCTGCCCACAACAGTCCGCACTGTTACATAGTGTTTTCTTTTTTAGTTTTTCCTGTGGATTGCAGCCAGCAGTTTGTTGTGTAAGGCAGTGAAGACGTCCCAACCAGAACTGCCAACGCGCTGCAATACAACAGGAAGCAACGGAAGTGCTTTTGCATTCATTCAGCACTTGCACTGATTTACACAGTTAGTATGCCGCAGTGCGGACAGGGGCAAGGAAAGTCCACCACAAGATGTGCCAAGGTAGTAAAATGTATTTAAAATATGTACGGGCCAGTGCGCTTCTTTGCTTGGTCGTTGCCAACGGAAATCATCTAAATATTGCATTAAGTTGCCACAAAATTAGTTTAAACGAAGCGGAAACAATGCTGAAAACTTTTTACTGCACAATTTTCACTTTTTTATTTGACTTATTTTATTTTCTGTAATTGCAGATGTCGTCGTCCTAGCTGGCAGGCGCTTGATACGGACATATAATTGAGTGCTGCAACAATGGCAATAGCAAGTAGCAGAACCACACTAAAGGACAATAAAATAATAATTCTACAAAGAGGAAACAACAAATAAACATAAAAATTAAGCGGAGAAACTAATTTAATAAGAACAGCAGAAAAAATGCGCACATTTACCAAGTCTTCAGGTTTGCACAGCAACGAGGATGACATGAACTTGTCCAACTTGGAAGCTGACAATAAAACTGATTCCATTTACTCAATTAAACCGGATTTTTTTAACGAATGGTAAATTTTGAAGTAGTTTATAAAATTTTTATTTAAATTTTTTATATTATTTCAGGCGTCTACGCAAAGATCGCGAAAAACTCTGCCATACAATTTACAATCATTTTATCAATCACACCGAATGCAAACGTCTGCTGGACGCTGCCAAGCTCTTTGGCGAAAATAATGGTGGCGTGTTTTTGAATGGCAACGATCATCTGGGTCTCTTTAGTAATCTGAGCGCCAACGGTACCAACGAAGAGTTGGAGGAGGGACCACAGCTGGTGTTGCCACCTTTTGAGACATGGCAGACAATTGCTATAGCGCTGTGTCTGTTCATTTGCATCATTCTGACGGTGGGCGGTAATATTCTTGTGCTGCTGGCATTCATTGTGGATCGCAATATAAGGCAGCCGAGTAACTATTTCATAGCATCCTTAGCAGCAACGGATATGTTGATAGGTTTGTATACAACTCACACAATTTTATGCTAACGAATTAACTCAACACTTCTTACAGGCACCGTTTCGATGCCCTTTTACACGGTCTACGTGCTAATGGGCTACTGGGATCTCGGCCCACTGCTGTGTGATCTCTGGCTATCGGTTGACTACACGGTCTGTCTCGTCTCACAGTATACTGTGCTGCTAATTACCATCGATCGTTATTGCTCAGTTAAGATTGCTGCCAAGTATCGCAGTTGGCGCACTAAGAAACGTGTCATCTATATGGTGACCATCACTTGGATTATACCGGCACTGCTGTTCTTTATATCGATTTTCGGTTGGGAGCACTTTACCGGCAAACGTGATCTACTGCCGGGTCAATGTGCGGTGCAATTCTTAAAAGATCCCGTCTTCAATACAGCGCTGATCATTGGTTACTACTGGACTACGTTAATTGTGCTCTTCATATTGTACGGCGGCATTTATAAAACTGCTTACGAGATGCAAAAACGCTCTGAGGCTAAGCAACGCAAAATGCAATCGATGGTGGCGCTAAGCGCCGGCGCTATGTCCGGCATGGCTGGACATGCCGCCGGTATTGGTGTCATCGAAGAGAAGATACTCAAGACAAAAGTCGATTTGTCCGGTCTAACAGATGTCGATGCTGGCACGTGTACGACAACAATAAAACGTATGAGCGGTTCCGGACAGGCAAATCCGTTGGCGCAAGCGCAGGACATTGTAAATGGTAGTCTAAGCGCAGAAATGGGCAATGCAGAGCAACAACGACGCGTTTCAGAGGCGAAAATTGAAGAGGCCAAACGTGATGCGGCCGCTGCAGAGGCAGAGAAAAGTGAACGTTCCAGTAGTCCTGCTTTCGACTCGGACGAGGAGAGTTCAGTAAATCAAGCACAGCAGCTAATCAATCAACAAAAAATGGCCAATCTACGCAAACGTTCGTCAATTGGACTGGTATTCGGTGCACAGGCAGCACTTATGGCCACACGCAGCAAAGGTAATTTAAATCAATGTACACCTACTTCCAAGTCCAGTGAGGCCATGGCCTCATCGGGCGCAAATTCACCACGTCCACAAAGTCAGAGTCAAACCAATCTACAGCGTACACAAAGCAAAGAGGAAGTGGCGCATTATCATACACCAACCGAGCGTCCAAAGCGTACATCCTGCTCCACACTATCCCAAATAGCAGAGCATGAACGGCTCATTGACTTTCATACAAACGCCAATGACACACAGCAATGCAGCAACAGCCAGAACGGTAACGGTAACGGTAAAGCTAAAGCCAAACGTAGCAGCACAGACGCACAGAGCCCATTATCACCAGTCGATCTAGCACCGATTGAGGTGCCACGCGAACAGGTGCAACAGTGTCTGGTGCAGGCTATATTACCACCGCCCGAGCAATTTCAATGTCCTTCACCCTTTTCCGATTATTCCGAACAGCCATTTGGTAATAGTTCCGGCAATAGTGAACTGCAAATGACGTACGATCTGTTGACCAACAATTCCGAGTTGCGTTATATGGACGAAAGTTCCGTAATGCTGGCCTCACCGACAGCCAATGGCAGTCTCAGCTACTCATTGAATAATCCAACCACTTCAAGTGCAAAAACCAAAACTGCAACCAATCGCTCCAGCCAACCACAACAACAGCAGCAACCACAGTCCGCACGTAAAACCAATACCAATGTCTCCCCCACCGCCTCTACAGTATTACCGAATATGGAAAATGCTGCTGCTGCAGCGGCTTCCTTCATACTTCCAGACAGTCAAAATGCCGCAGAAGTGGAAATTGAAAAACGTCTTCTTGTTTCATATACAGGCATCGAGGATTTTGCTAAAGTGCGACGTGAAAGCTGCATCGAAGCCATCTGTCTACTTGATGTACCAGGTGAGGTGAACAAACTGCTGGATACGTGCCCACGACGCTGTTCCAGTCCACTGGAGAAAAGCAGCAAAGATGCCATGCTTTATGCTAAAAATGGCAACAGCCGACAACAACAGGTGGCAACGGTGACCACAACTGCAACAGCAACAGCAACAGTGGCAACCACTGGTACAGCGGCTGCTACTACTACTAATGCCACAACACTGGAACGCATCGAGGAACGTGAGACTTCCGATACGACAAACAAAATGGCTTCCACATCGGGCACCACCAGCACTGGCTCAACATGCGGCGGCGCTGGCAACACTTCGAATGCATGCGATGCCAGCGGCAGTGGCAAACAGTCAGCATCCAATAAAAAATTCGACTCCGATTGCACAGCACGGCGCAGTTCGAGTAAACGCGACTTCATGCATTCCATTGGCAAACATTTCAAAAGCAAGAAAGCGCTGCCGCTGGTGGGCATAGGCGGCGCAGGACGCCAAAAATCCAAATCCGAGAATCGTGCACGCAAAGCGTTTCGTACGATATCCTTTATATTGGGTTGCTTTGTAGCCTGTTGGACGCCCTACCATGTGCTGGCGCTTGTTGAGGGTTTCTGTCGTAATCCACCGTGTACCAACGAGCATCTATATATGTTCTCATATTTTCTCTGCTATGCGAATAGTCCAATGAATCCTTTCTGCTATGCGCTTGCCAATCAACAGTTCAAGAAAACTTTTACGCGCATACTCAAAGGCGATCTGCATATGACTTAAGTGGTGCCGCCGAGCTATGAAATAGCGCATAAAATGTTTGGGCAAGTTTAAGAATGTGTTTTATAAAAAAACAAAAAAAAAAAAAACAAAAAATTAGATATGTTGTAGTATTCTTATATATGGTGATATATTTTATATGTATTAAAAAAAAAAATTAAATAAAAACAAATGCAGTGCTTAGCATTCTAGTGAGCCCCAGAATGTTGCGCTGTTGCTGTTTCTTGTTTTTTTTTTTTTAGGAATGTTAATTAAAAGAAGCAAATTTCAAAACACACTGTTAAACTGTATGCCCTAAAATTATGCGTCTATAAAATATTTAATTGCGCCAAAAATAAAAACAAATAAAAGTCAATTGCTGAGCAGCTTTTGAAATGTGCATTCTACACAAATACACGCACACACAGAAACATATACACACACATATACACAAGTTCCCAAGAAAATAAAATAATAAAATAGTTTAGTAGACAAAATTTATCTAAAGTTATTATTACTACATAAAGAAAAGATCTAACGCTTAAGTTTGAAAAATGTTTTAGACAATAATTATAAAATAATTAAAATTAAATATATTTAGTAAGTAATTAAATAAATAAATATATATATCATATGCAATGTATACATATGTGAAACTTTATTTATATATATACAAAAAATATATAAGAACAAAACATATTTATAAAACAAAATCCATATCTAGCGGAATGAAACTAGTTTTTAGTTAAAAACATATAATATAATAAAATATATATCTATATAATAAAAAAAACATCCAAATATATAAAAATCAATAAATAATTAGCACTAGTATAGCAAAAAAAAAAAAAAAATATTAGCAGAACATACATACATATTACATAATAAAGTGAACAAAAATGCTGTCATATATATATAATACTTATCTACAAATAAATAAATACTATATCAATGTATAATACATGTTTACAAGCTGAGTATAAAACAACTAATAAATAATTAAATAATCACAAACAATAATAAAAAAATAATACAAATAAAAATAATAATAATAAATAAAAAACTGCATAAATAAATAATAGTAGGAAAAAAAAAAACAAAATACATAAATGTCAATTTACGCGCGCAACTTTGCTGTGTATGCATACTGTACGACAACACTGTAAATGTAATTGTACTATATTCTCTTCTTTTTTTTTTTTTTTTCAAAATCTAATTAAAAAAATAAAATTTAAATTATATTTTTTGTTGTTATATTTTTTTATTATATTTATATACAGATTCTGCATTTGCGTTATCTTCTAAAGAAATATTTAATAAAATCTCTGCAAAGATTTTTACAAAACTGAACAACAAAAAATTTAAAAAATAATCAAAAAACATTTTAATGGTGAACTGTTTGTAGAATGTATAATTTTTGTTTAGCCTGTAAGTGAGACGTAACAAAACAATAATTATGTAATAATTAAATAAAGATTAATAAATGCATATTAGTAAAAATTCAAAGTGTTTTATATAGACAATCTCTCAAATATATGAGATCCGTGTGATGAAATCTATTTTTAGTGTCATTAAAAGTTTACGAAATTTATTTTACAATAAAAATTTCCTGTAGACTTTTGCACAAACAAAATAAAACAAGTAAGAAAATTACATTCGGGCATAACCGCCTGTAAGAGGCCCTGTACCAGTACAGGTCGCCTAACAAACTGTACTAGGTATCCAGGCAAAGATTGTCCGTCTTTGCATGACAACGCTATCTCAAACACAGAGCGTTGTCAGAGTGAGGAAAAACCTCTCCGACCCCTTTGATAATAAGAGTGGTTTCAGGCAGGGCGATGCTCTGTCCTGGTTTTTTTTTCAAACTTCTGACGCCAGCGCCCGTACATACAGAGTATGTCGGGCTTGATCTTTCAAAAGGAAGTGATGCTACTTGTGTACGCGGACAGTATTGATTTCTTCGATACGCAAGAACGGCACGAGTAAGGCGTTCTCAGAGATTGAAAAACATTCTCGGCTCATGGGTCTAGCGGTGAATGAGGGCAAGACGAAGTACTTGATGTCTTCTCGCACTCCTTCATCGCGTCTTGAACTTTAGTGTTGTAGAAAACTTCGTCTATGTTGGATCCGAAATAACCAGCAACAACAACGTTAGCCTGGAGATCATGCGAAGTATCACGCTTGCAAACAGATGCTTTTTTCGGCTGAGCAAGCAAATGAGAAGTAAAGCCCTTTCTTGAAAGATAAAAATCAAGATCTATAAGACGCTGATACTCTCGGTCCTATTGTATGGCGCAGAGGCATGGACCGTGATTAAGTCAGATAAAACAGCTATGGAAGTCTTCGAGAGGTAGATTCTTCGCAGGCTTTTCGGTCCTATTAGAGTCGGCAATGAGTTTAGGTCCCGTATGAATCGCGAGCTGTACGAGCTATTCGATGAGGTTGACATAGTCAAGCGCATAAAATTCCAGCGGCTGTACTGGGCTGGGCACCTCATTCGAATGGATGAAAGACACGCAGGGCTTACTTGATTGGAGATCGCCGAAATAGAGGAAGGCCACGCGTTGGAATGACCAGGTATGGAGATACGTATCCGTACTTGGCATTCAAAACGACTGGCGCCAGCGCGCACAAGACTATTGAAGCTGGTTGATACCTAAAAGAGCGATCGGCTCTTCGTTAAAGTTGCTCAGGGTAACTTGTACATGGATGCTCTATCTTCAATTGTTTTCAAGTCCTCAACATACAGACAGACGGACCCCTTTTAATGGTCGGACTATGACCTTTATGGAATATTTTGAAATATTGCTGTAAAATATACCAAATTCGGGGCAATTTCCCAAAATCAATATGACCTAACTCAAACATGCTTATGGAAATATATACAATAAATAATTATTTTAAAGTGCCCCATTGCGGAAGAGAAGTTTCGATCTACGTAGTCGATTTTGCTTCTAAAGTCAATAAATTATAAAATACAGAGAGAAATGAAATAAATAGAGAACATTAGATCCAAATAGTAAAAGATTTGTGGATCAAGCAAACACACGAACTATTTTGAAAAATTCAAATGAGCCAAAGCAAAACCGAACACAAAATTTGGTGAGTGCAATTCTTGAAAAAATTTAGAACGTGGCATATGACAAAGTGAATTTCTTTTGTAGATTTTAGTCTGAGCAACGCGATCGAGCCTAGCAGAAGCGCGCGTAGCACCTAAACCTAAACTAATCCGAACGAAATAAGCAAGACACCGTATAGCGTGGCAGCAATCCAAAGTACATACATATATATTTAGCATAGATTAACCCCGCTACTGAACTGCAAAGCGACGCATAAAATTAAATCAAAAAATGGAGATACTTTTGCGCCTTTTTGCGATAATATTCACGCCGATGGCCACATGGCTGAAGATCATACTGGATCGTTTATTGCCACGTATAGCGCCAACTTATCCGCCGATACGCAATCGCATATTGACGAAATCCGTAACAGAATTAGTGCATGAGCTGCGTCGCAAGCAACTGACCTCCGAGGAGCTGGTACGTGCATATATAGCACGCATACGCGAGGTGAATCCGGCGCTGAATGCCGTGGTTGAGGATCGCTTCGCACAGGCGCTGAAGGAGGCACAACACGCAGATGAGTTGATTGCCAAGGCGAAGAATGAATTCGAATTGCTGCAATTGTATACGCACTATCCGTTACTGGGTATACCCTACACCGTTAAGGAGTCATGTGGCATTAAGGGCATGTCCTTTGCAGTGGGCAGTGTTGTGCGCAAAGTGCTAAAATGCCCTGCCGATGGCGAGGTTGTGGAGCACTTACGTGCTGCGGGTTGTATACCTCTGCTGGTATCGGCCAATCCCGAGTTTTGCTTCAGCTTCGAAACGAGTTCACACAATCATGGCAGATGCCTTAATCCGTATGATTTGCGTCGCATTTCTGGTGGTTCATCGGGTGGTGAAGGCGCACTCAATGGTGCTGGCGCAAGTCTCTTTGGTCTGGGTTCGGATATTAGTGGTTCCATACGTCTACCGGCCATGTTTTGCGGCGTATTTGGACATAAGCCAACGGGTGGTCTAGTTTCGGTCAATGGACATTTTCCGAATTCAAAACGTGATCCGAATTTTGCCATATATCTGCAAGAGGGTCCCATAACACGTTTCGCACGCGATATGCCGCTGTTGCTGGAGATCATGGCAGGCAAGAATCGTGCGCTGCTTAAATTTGAGGAACAAGTGCCGCTGCGTGAGATTAAGATATACTACGCCTATGGTTATTCGGGCTTTAATGGCTTTTCACATCCACCAGTGGATACGAGCATCAAATTGGCCATTACCAAAGCTGTCAAGTGTTTCGAGAAAGTAGGCATGGCCACTAAAGAGGTGAGTTTTAGCGGTATCTAATAGCAAAATAATATATTAACTATTTGTAAATACTTTTAGCTAAATTTGGATTTCATGCATAATTCCATGGAAATCGCCACGGTAGGCTTGGTCGATCTAAAAGGTATACCCAGCATTATAACACAACACTCGGAACGTGGACCCACAATGAAGATGCTTGTTATTGAAATGATTAACAGTCTAATTGGACACTCGCTCTTTACCAAGGACGCACTTTTTATTGAGTTAATGAAACGCTTGAATGCCACCATCATGCCCTCACACATGCCAGCCTACCGCGAGGAGACCAAGAAGTTAAAAGATTATCTAACTGTAAGTGCATATTTCAATTAGTTTTTATAAAAAAACATAAATAATTTGATTTTTTACAGGAACTACTCGGCACACGTGGCGTACTTTTTCTACCCACTTTCCACACCAGCGCACTACATTTTAACACCTCCATGCTGCATCTGGGCGGCGTCGATACACTGTTGATCTTCAATGTGCTCGGTTTTCCGGCTACACATGTGCCCATGGGCCTAGATGCACGTGGTCTGCCCATTGGTTTACAAGTTATTGCTGCGCCGTATCAGGACAAGCTTTGTCTGCAAATTGCTGCTGAATTGGAGGGCGCATTCGGTGGTTGGTTGCCGCCGGTGCCGCATGAATTCGATGATTAACAATATATTTTTTTAGAACTTAATTATATTTTGCAACAGATTAGGGTTAATGGAATAAAGTGCTCTTCTGAAAAGAGAAATTGAAACGAATTCAAATTTAAATAAAATTTACTGTTGATAAAAAGCTGGCAGCTACAAAATTGCTACTTAGCTTACAATTTCCGTTGACAGATGGCGCAAGCACACTTTGGTGCAAGTACCGCTCACTCTTGCTGGCTGGCTACGGCTGTACAGACCACACTGCCCGAACACATGACCATAACACGATAACCAGTCATGACCAACAGCTGTTCTTACCGGCAACAGCTGTGCGTCATGCCATGCACAGTGAAGCACAGTCAAGTGTAATTCACATGTCTATGTACTCACGTCGTACGTCTAGTCAGTCAGTCACTCGCAAACGAGATTTCGGCGCGTAAAGAACGTCTAACTGCAGTAACGTCCAATTGGCGTCTATCGTATGCAAAGCGTATATTATTAAAAGAAAAGCAAATCGAATTATAATCAAACAAGCATTTCATACAGTGCCTTTAAGTGTTTTTCTAATTCATGTACTAATTTACGCGTTTTAAGCGATAAATTAAAAAAAATAAATTTTTAAAAGTAAAGTAACAAGTGGAACTATAACAAATAAGTAAAGCAGCAAAAGCAAATAGCGGCAACAAACACACACAAATACATGCAAACACAAAAAGAAAAAAAAACAGCTACGCGCGCTCATTCAAATTGGATTAAAAACTATCAAACAAGTTGACTAAACAACTAACATTGCAACACGGCTGAGGGGAAGTAGCAAACGTGGAATTTAATATTACAGCCACGAAAACAGTTGAAAAGCAAAAGCAATAAGAAATACAGAAGGAAGTAACGAACAACAAGTGTGTGTTTGAAAAAGAAATAAAAGCAGTTATCAATGTAAATCAATTTAGAAATTTAACCAAAAACGGTAAAAAATAATTAAACGTAAATTTGTTTGCTAGTGTAAAATAAAAGCAAAATAAATAAAAAAAAAAACCAAAACGCTGCCAAAAGAGTGATTTTCTTATAAATTACAAATACTAGCGTCAGTCAGTCAGATTGTGACTCACACAAACACACACACACACACACCTATAGACATTAACGCGTCGTCAACGGCACTGCTCCTCTCTGTGCTCTATCAATACGGCAACGTCAACACGCAATTGCTGTGAGTGCGACGAAGACAGCAACGGCGTGAGTCATAAAAGTGAAATGAAAATGCGGATGAAGCGAGAATCGCCGTGTCTTCTGCTGAGATTTGTGCAACTCCCAACTAATAATAACAACAACAATAACAGCAGTAGTAGCGGCGGCAACAATAGCAGCAGCAATAACAGCAATAGCAACAACAACAAAATCGGTAATTATGTATAATATTTAATATGAATTTTTTCTTTTATTTATTTTCTTTTTTTTTTGCGCGCATTTTTGCAATGCTGCCAACTAAAATACATATTCAGATATTTATGTATGTAGTTTCTTACAAGCTAATTTATTATTACTCATACATAATTGTTTATTATATTTTCCCTCCTTGTTAAGCGCGTTAAACTTTAAAACGCTTTCGAGTGTTCATTGTACAACTTCTTTCATGACTCACACTCGCGTGTCTTCAAAAAAAAAAAAAATATTAAAGCAAAAGCAACAAAAGTCAGGTTTTTGCTTTGCTTCACTTGCTCTCTGTCTCACACAATAATTTTGGTATCTTTTTCTCTGTTTAACGCGCGCATAGTGGTAACTCTTTGCAAAAACCGCTTTGAAACGACCTTTCGAGTACGAATTCGCTTGCAAAGCAACTTCAAGAGTTTTTCTGATTGGAGTTTATTTTGCCAGAAAGTTGCTACTTGCTTGCACAGTCTGTCCGTCTGTCTGTCTGTCTGTACATACCTATATAGTTATTTATATATATATATGTATATATACTACACATACAGTGCATTGGCATGCCAAACTACTTGTTTTTGTTGCTCGCATTATTGCCTGTGGTTTTATATTAAAGCTTGGCTTGCAATAACAAAAACAACAACCACAACAACAAGAGCAGCAGTAGTAGGCAAGCCAGACCGCATGCATTTCCTGCCAAACAAGCAAATCGAGTGAAAATTCTTTTTTATTTTTTTTTTTTTAAATTTTCTTTTTGTTGCTTTTGAGGTCGTCGCTTATGTTGTGGGTTTCTACACACAGCCGGAAAAAATGTCTGATAAGCAGCTTTACTTCAAAACAATTTTATTTTTTATTTATTTTTATACCCTGCATATATTTACATAAAAGGGGTATATATGTGCTATGTTTTGTCTATAATTAATAATATTCCAACATTACGGGGCATGTGTGGAGACATTATCGAAGCCTGGTAAACCTGAAATTGTGCTGCCAACATATCGAACAGCCGAAAGATTATAATATTTCTCGATGTAAAGCAAACTTATGAAAGTTTATGACATAAGGCATATATGTACATACATATATGGCATCAAGCTTACATTTCCATTCTATCAGTTCCATTTCGTACGATCTTACTAGAATCATACAATTCTATGTAAGACTAGACGTATGTACCTAGTGTACCATGCTACGACCCACTTATTTTAACTTATTTTTTCTTTTATATGGCGACTTGTCCACATACAAGAAGGTGTATCTCAAATTTTACCGAACTTTTGAAATAAAATGAAAACTATAATAGATTTTTTGAATAATTTTTTTTATTATTTAAAGTTATGTCCCTCCGACTCCGAATACTTATATAAGCTCGATCCAATAACATTTCAAATGAGTGTTTTAGCTCGTTGGCCGAAATGACCTTTTGAATGGCCTGCACATTAACATAGCGCCATCCTTAAAATGTTTTCAGATACACCTTATATCAGTAAATGTGGAATTATAGAAACTCTTTACCAACAGCAGAGGTTCTAGTACTAAAAGTACTTTTAAGAGTTTAGTGAACCCCAAGCAACATGCTATATAATAAAAATCTTAAAAATAGAAGTGAATTACATTAACAGGTTTGAGGTGAACTACATTTTAACGTTACTTTAGACAAAAGTGGTCATTTATGACCAAAGTACTGAATACTTGGTCGATTTTATTTACTATATTGTAGAATCTTATAGAAATTTTTACGCGAACCGAAAATTTTACAGCGTATAATATAGTCGGCTAACACTAAAGCAAACCAAGAATTTATTTCTTATATGTTATTGGCTTTTTTTTTAATGCACAACATAAATAAAATACACCAGATTAGAAATTATTTTATGAAAAAATTTTTCCATTTTTTGATAAGCGAAATATTATTTCCTTTATTGGAACATGATTCTTAAAAAAAAAAAATGTTAAAAATGCGTAGTTTTCTTAGGGTACACTACATTGTAAAAAGAAGTTTATATCAATTTTAGGAAGTTCCAATTTACCATATTTTTAAAGTGATTTTTATTATTTTTTATAATCTAAAATAAAAAAAAGTTTTAGCTGTTTTAATTAAATTTCAATATAATCCAACAATTTAATTTCGGTCATTTGATAATTTTACCTCCTAAAAAAGCAAACAATTTTGTATAAGATCTGATCTAATTACTCAAGCTTTATTAAAACATATTTCTTTCGTTGGAAAACAATGCTTAGAGCTTGTTTAACAAATATGTTTCGGTTTACACAGTTGAGTTTATGAAATTGTGTAAACCGTTGGTTAAAATTTAAAGAAAAAAAAAAAATTACAATTTTGACCTAAGAAATTCCTGCATTTTATTTGCTTTCATAACGGTTTACTATAATTTTTTTGGTGTAGTGTATAATTTAATTAATAAGCCTAGACAATGTCAACAGCTATTCTAAATTATTTGATTTGTGTTTATACAAATTCCAAATATATAAGAAAAATTTGTACACTCATTGCTGATAAAACTAATTGATAGACCTCAATTTCATAACTGTATTGAGAAATCATACTCTATATACATTTATATTATATTTTTTTTTTAAATTTCCTATAAAATTTCAAAAAGTTTTTGCAAAAACTTGCAACAAAAAAAAAAACACAAAAGTTATTTTTAATAAATGGCAGAACTTTTAGTTATTAATTATTACAAAAACAAGCACACATAGCAAAATATTTTTAGCTATTCAGCAACTTATTTACATATAAAATAATTGACTCCATAAAAGTTTGTTTAGACTTGCGGAGCTCATTAACGCGCCACTAAAATTTCTTACGTCAGATATTATTATTTTAAAATGCACGCATTTGCGGTTTTTCGGCAAAATTAATTATTTATTTTTATAATTTAATAATTTATTGCGTTCTTTTTTTTTATTCATTTTGTGTTTTTATAAAACAAATAAAAACAACAACAAAAAATTATATACAATATATGTATGTATTTTTATTGAAATATCATAAATGATGAACTTTACAAAATTATCTTTAAATGCTGATTCGCATTTTTTGTATTTGTTTGGTATTTATTTTTGTATAGCTTACGTCATTTCTTTCTTTTTTTTTCGCACTCTTGAATTTATAAAATATTCATCTTTTTCAATATATAAGATCTGCGCCAAAAATAGAAATGCGCAAAAGTTGAAAACTGAAAACATCTTTTCATGTGTTCTCCGCTCATCCACATTTGAATATATACAATATTTTCTTTCTTTCCGCTTTTCTTTGCAGTCAGTCACAAAGACTATCCCAACAAGAGATCAAAGGAGAATCTAACCTTTGACGACCAATCGGCAACAGCTACAACAACATCAACAACAGCAACAACGGGGGCCACAACAGCATCCAGTGGCGGCAATCGACCGTTGCCACTGATGCGTAGCTGTTCCAGCCCCGCTGTTTATGGTAAGTTTTATGTTTGATGAAGGAGAAGCAATGGTTTTCATGGAAGCAGAGCGAACGTAATTTACAGTGTTTAACGGTCATTACGATTCAGTGTGCACAAAATAAAACTTATAATACACCATCAGTTCTTGGTAGATAATTTTTCTAAAAAAACGATGACAAGGAATTTTATAAACCAGACATACGCTACAGTTAGAGACTAAAAGATCAATCACTTACTTATGTATGTGCAGGGTATATACATATATGATAAATTAGACTCTATTGCATGCACATACATACTCGTACTCATACATAAACAAATTCATAGTTCCACATAGTATTGTAATTATAGTAAATAGTGTTTTCTAGTATTTTTATCAGCATTTTGGTTTTGTATACCCGCCTCGACTCGACGACTTGACTTGATGTCTCGTCGTCTATGGTGTGTTGTGCTTTTAATTGAATTTCATTTCCTCATACAACTAGATAAACTCTGCTGACAGATAAAACAAATTGTCGCGCGCAAATGTTATAGTGTTGAGGGGCGTGGCACGTTAGGGCGTTGTACAAGATCAGCAGCAAATATATAAATAATAATAATATTAAAAGTGACATGAAATGATTTTTCTTCAAAAAAAAAAAAAAAAACAACAACAAAATTGCGCAATGCATAACATATTTCAGAGATACATTTTGTTTTTGATTTATTTTTTTTCCAACAACTTTTCACTACACATGTCTACAAAATAAAACATGTACATAGTAAATAATATTAATTTTTTTAGCACGTGCTCTCTATGAAAAATAATAAGTTTTCAATGTCAAAACTAGTTTAGAGCTGGGAAAGGGTTATATCAAAGTATTTTTTTAGCTGATTGCATGCAAATTTCAAATGAAATTATTTACAAGTATAAAAATAGTTGTTTACATGTAGCTTAAATTGTTATATGGTAGTCTAATAGCAGAGATAGTTGTATTATAATGACTTTTTTAAGATTTATTTCATGTCATGCCATAATACCTTCCGGCATGTTAGCAAATAGCTGATATACATAGCTGTAGGTTTTGAATTTCAAGTAATTTCGATATATATTTTAATAGTTTTTCATATTTCATAAACATTTGTCGTATATACTCGTGGGAAAATAAATAAAGAATTGATTTATAGAAATTAAATGAAAAAAATTTTAATGTTCTAAAGTTTCTGCAGTCTAATGAAAGTTGTTTATATGAAAGTTATAATAGGTTAAAAAAATTGTCTTATCTATTATTTGAAATGTATCTAATAAGAAATATATCTAATATGCATATATGACCTGCTACATTTGTATTTGTTACGTTTCAGAGGCACAAAAAAGAAGCTTATAATACACTATCAGTTCTAGCGCAATTTTCTTATTCACAATCTGAATGATTTTCCAATTGTATTAGTTTTTAAACAAATTCAATATATTTCTACAAAATAGTTTACTCATATCATACAATAGTTTAGTCATATAGTACACTATACTTTGCAATCGAACCATATAAATAATGAGTAATAATATTTAATTGAAGGGAATCACCACAAATTAATGTCAGTTTAATGGAAAAGTAAAGTGATTTACTACGAGTTCCTATATTAAAAAGAAAATTCATTGTATACGCTGGATTTTTATTTACAAAACAGGATTCAAGCAGTTGCACATGCAATTAAAATTAACTAAGGAAATTTACAACAACAACAAAAAAATAACAAATGACGTATATGTATATTCAAAACTTTCCAGTTTATTTTACATAAAGTACTATGCGGAATAAAGAACAGACTTGTGACGTGAATCGAGGCGTTTTACACAAATTAAATATACTAGCTGGACTATCTATCTATCTATCTATCAAAATTGCATGCATCATGCAAACAAGGTGCTCCCTAATTGTATCTGACGTCGTCGACGTATTCACTGAGGCAGGCAGTGATAGTAGTTCTAGTCATTTGTTTATAGTAAAAATTTGTTATTGCATTTGTATGGAATAGTTTTTTTTTTTCATTTATTTATTTTTCTTTTATTATCAGCTTAGCAGCAGCAGCACAAAAACTTTTCAATGCAATATTAATTTGCGTTGACAAACGTATGCAAAATGAGATACTTTTTAATAAGCGTTTCATTTGCACTTGTTACTAGGTTGCAAAAAATTTAAAAAAAAAAAATAACAACTAAGACTGAATTGTTAATTCCTGTTTACAAAATGAATTTCACGCGCACTTTTGTAGAGTATGTATATAGAATTTGTATCTTCTCAATCAATGTTGTTGACTGACTGACTGTTGCTGTCGTTGTTTGTATTTGAATGACGCGCATTTTGCCGGCGTTGTCCATCCTCACAAACATTGGCTAATGTGGGACGCTGGCGCTAAATATTGAGTCATGATGCAAACATTTTGTTAAAATATTTTATTTGTTTTTCTACATAATTATGTGATTTATTATTAACTTGCGTACATACCATGTTATATTACGTAAATGTTTTGCAAAACTAAATTCGGGACATTTTTCTTAAATGAGTGAGTGGTGTGGGAACGTACTAGTTTATTGAGGGTCATGCTTTGTGTTCTTTTGTTGTTCTGAATCATCATCAACGACAACAACAATAAGAATAAAATGCAGCTAATTACAAGTACAAAATTAATTTATATATTTGTATATATTTCGTGCTGTTACCATGGTTATAAAAATTGCGCTAAATTCAATTAACACTCAATGCCTTTTTTGTATACATATATAGTATATATGCTAGAAATATGCGAGGGTTGTAGAACAATTATTGTAAATGTTTATGTAATATGAAACTAAAGAATATCTGAGAGAGCTTATAGGAATTATAATTTATTTATAAATTTATTCAAAACGAAAAAAAATTATTATTAAAAGTAGTTTTATATTAGAGATCATAACTCTAAAAATAATCCATAGATTTAGCTAATGAAACATTTAAATGAAAGATAAATAACATAGCTTTAGCTCTTGCTTATAAAGTTTTTGTATCAGAGCAGCAGTTCTGACGCTAACAATTAATTTAAAAAAAAAACTTCAATATTATATGATATAGTTCTCTTCATACACCGTTTTAAGAAACTTTTGCATGGCTAAAAACGCCGTTATAAACCCAAAACGAAATCTAAATAGTATAGTGTACAATAAAATAGAGTTTTGAGAAACTTTAGCACGTGAAGCGTGTTGAAACATTATAAATCTGATTCTATAATAAATAATTAAGGCTACTAAAAACAATTTGCATAAAAATATTTGCCCACATTTTCGTTTAATAGCGTTCAACTAATTATAATATTGAATATAATAAAGTATTACGGGATCTTGAAGAATATTAGTTAACAGAATCAAATTTTTAGCCATTATAGAACTTCAGCCTTTTATTCCATTAGCTTTTCTTCAACAAATATTCCTCGCATTAACCCAAATATCGTTTCGTTTTTCATATCGTGTCGAACATTGTGGTTACCCCATACGCTCTGCACTGCTAGCTACTATGTACATCCAAACAAAATCAATAAAAGGCAATTTACAAAGCTTTACTGTGTTTACGGTTTGCCCTTAATACGTCGCAGTTGTATTTTGTTGTATAAAGTATTATAGCAATGAGTGTATGAGCAGCATAGAAACGAGAGCATGTATCTAGATACATTTGTATATATAGTACAATAGAAACAAAATAGGTACAGGCATATGGGCGAAATACAATTGCGAATGTACTTAATTTAGCTCGTCTTTTATGTTTTCGTTTTTTTTTTTTCTGCTACTCATAAAAAATAAAACGCAAAAAAAAAACAAAATATAATAATAACAAAGCTCCCTACTTGTATAAACTATAGATGTTGGCTAGACCGCCCAATGCTCTTAAACTGCCAATAAATGAACTCTACGCTTGCTATTTTTTTATTTTTTTTGCGTCTGACTGACTGACTGTCTGTCTGTATGTTACGTTGTGTTTGTTGCATGACTCATGCAACAACTAGGAAAACTACGTTGTAAAAAAAAAAATATAAAAAAAAAACTAAACAAAATAAACTATTTGTTGTAGAAATTTAGACTCGTCGATGATAATGTATGTTGTTGGGTTTGGGGATGAGTACAGCGCAACAACAACAACAGAGTTGTTTGGCTGTAGTTAGAGATACATTTTAATATGTTTTCTCGGCTGCTGCTGCTGCTGCACGTTCACGCTAGACGAAGCGCGCACTGCGCTACATCATTAGAGATACACAGAAGATACTTTTATACGTATTTGTGCAGCATGACGTCGCAAATGGCAAACTTCGCGCAATGTAATCCGAAATAATACACAACAGCAAAATGCGAGCGTGCGATTCAAGCGTATAATAAAAACGAACAAGCGAAATCATCGATTCGCGCATCGCGCATCTAACTAATGTATCTATATCTTTCTATCTAGCTGAGTGTTGGCTGCCTTATAGCTAGCTAGCTCTCTGCTCGGTAGACGATCAGTATCGACTTGGCAAATTATTATTCAACAAATTGTAGACGCGTCTGTGCGCACAAGCTAAAAGATCGCATATATACTTTTTTTTGTATTTTTTTTTTACTACTTTGTTTAGTTTGTAAACAAATTGTTTTATAGTAGATACGAGTATATTTTTTTTTTATATATATTTGCGCTGACATTAAGGCGCCAAATTTTTCGTCTTAACTTGCTTGCAAAAATGTACGCAGTAGCCACAACAACAACAACAGCTACAACAGTTGAAACCGAGTTGCGCGATTGTATGTACATAGTTAATTTGATTTAAAAATTTAGTTAAATTCTTATTAAAGAATTTTATTTTCATTTTTTTTTTTTACAGATATTGAAACACATCCTGCGTCACATGTTTTTCCGCATCTATTGCTGGGCAATGGTCGCGATGCCAACGATCCGAGCAGCGTTGGCGCAAACTGTGTCCTCAATGTTACCTGCCAAAGTCCAAATCATGATTATTTAGCCGGTCTTAAATATAAACAAATACCTGCCAGCGATACACCGAATCAGAATATAAAACAGTACTTTCAGGAAGCCTATGATTTTATAGGTAAGTTGAAATTTTCATAATATAATTTTTTTAAAGAAATTTGGCTTAAAATAGTACAAGAAACAATAAGAGAGCATTGCAGTTAGTCATTATTATTAAAGAAGAAGATTATATCTAAAAAGTATTACTAGAAACCGATTTTATGACACATTTAACCATCAGAAGATATTGTAGTAAGAACAAATTTCCTAACATCGTAACCTGTTCATAAATTCGGACCGTTGATACCACCTGCAAATAAATTGCCATTTCCCAAGCAAGTGGAAACTAGCGAAGTTCATACTGGGTCAAAGGCTGAAGATATTGCTAGCTCTTATCATCCAAAAAGCCTCCTACCTTCACTGTCGAAGGTATGGCATTTTTTTGCGAAGCGGTTAACAGAGCTTAGAGTCCCCAACTGTCCATATCGTGAAAGCCGTTGCTGTACTCCTTCTTCACTGCCGATCTTCCTGTCTCTGATGAGGATATAAGTTATATTGGTGTCTTATGCCAATATTTTACTCAGTACGGTGTTGGTGTAGTCTTTTGTTAGCCGTTACAAGATGTAATGGCATTCAATATTGAGTTGTTCAATGTATCTCCCATTGTATTACACGTCAAACTGTTTTATTTTTATAACATGCTTCTTGGAAAAAATATCTCCAAACATAAAACACCTGTTACAAAGTCGTTATATCCGTTTTACTTTTTTTATTATAAAATATTTCTGTTATTTTTTTCTAATGGGCAAACAAATTAAAGTCATAGTCTTAAAGTTTAACTTCTCACAGTAGCTTAGTCATTGCAAATAAATTAAGTTAATTCGTTTAAAATTCTTAGAAATTCTCATTTTGACATTTTTTAGCATACATTTTGCATGAGACTGCTTTCTTTCACTTAGTCATGATAATATGTGAGATTAAGTCAAGCTTGAAACACGCATTTACACCTCTAAATTTTTTCTTTTTTTTTTTTCGTTTTAAAAAATAAAACACACAAAAAAACAAGTTCTACACAAATTACTTTAATAAACAAAACTAAATCTTTTATTTAGCTTTTAACGTGCGTTGCAAACGTGACGATTTATTATGGGGGCTTCGCATATGCTTATACAAGCGTTTAACAAGAAAACTGATTAAAAGCAAAAGAATAATATTTTTTTTCTTTTTTTTTCTTATTGTTTTTTGCTTTAAAAATAAATAAAAATATTTAACAATTGCGTGTTCAAGAGCTTAAGTGATTTTCTATTGTCAGCTGATGAAAAAAAAAAAGAAAGAAATTTTTCGCTGATTTTCTACAACGAAAAGCAAAAGCGAAGAAAAAAAATGGAAATAAATTATTTAAATATACGCTTACATACTACACAGCACAAATATTTAAATCATTTTTCAAAAAGCGCTGACGTCAATAGCTTTGGATTTTTTTTTTATTATATATGTACTTCGCTTCATACGCTCTGCGCTACTGTAGATTTTGCGCTTTTCGCTTGTTTTGAATTTTTTTTATTTTATTTTCTTATTAAGCAGACAAACGCGGCACGTGTTGAGGCTAACTCACGAGCAGTTGTTGAGCTTGTACTTTTTTTTAAATACTTTTTATAGTATTTTCCATAAATAATTTTACTAAAGGAACATTTAAATATGCTAATTTAAATTAATTAGCACAATCATAGTTAGTACACAACAGTAGTAGTAGTAGTAGCGGCTAAGCAAACGAACGATTATATTACAAATTTAGTTTACAACGTTGCGCTTGGTCGCCAACGCCAACTTGAAGCGTGGAGTTATATAAATACAAAATAAAAACTTCAATGCGTGTCAGACGACATCGTTTTGGCAGACAGTATGGCGGCGGCGACAATGACTGCTTGCGCTCCTGCCATTTCTTTACATTTTGTGTTTTTTGCCTGCGCATGACTCCCGCGCACGTCCAACGTGCTTCATTCAATACCATGCAGTGAAGTCGTCGACTGTTCATTAGTACAAAATTTTACTCACTTCAGCGGAAATTGCTTTTATTACATTTTTGCTTGACAATTCAAAAGTTGAAAAGAAAAAAAAAAAAGCAAACGCTGCAAAAGCAAATGAAAAAAAATGCAACAGTCTCTGTGTGTACAAGTGGAGTTGCAAGTTGCTACGAAATGGCAATGAAACGGAACACCATTCACTGGAGTTTTCGCTTGTGTTGTGTCTGTTGTTATTGTTTTTGTTGTTGGTGAGTGCAGGCAGCAAACTCTTTTACTTCATTGCAGACAAACGCAAGAAGAAGAATGAAAACAAAAAAAAAACCGATATCAGACGTCCTTTACACTCGCACTCGCTCATTCCACACACACCCACGCCGCACGCAAGGGTTGCCCGCCAAATTCTTAACGTTGCTCGCTGCTGCTTTTCATCGCCTTACGTCACGTACACTTTTGTCCTCGTTCTTTTTTTTTGCGTTGGAAAAAATAGAAATAAGCACGCACACAAACAACCAAACAGTTGTGTTTTGTGCGGAGGTGTAGCCAAAAATAACGGCTGCCGCACCGGTAATGTTGTTGCTATTGTTGTTGTTGTTGCCGCTTGAGGCAACTCATGATTTTCTGCTGCATGAGTCATCGCGTCGTAGTCGTCGCATAATGTAGCGCACACAGATACTTACGCATACATATGCAGATGCAAATACCGTATTGTCGAAACTGACACAGACGTTGTGCCGCGCGCACCACTCATACCACTTTACATACTTACTGTGCAACGAGCGAGCATCGTCGTGCTGGCTCTCATGCTCCTTGAATGCTACGTCAGCCGCATCGATTTTCTTCTTCATTTGTTGGTTGTTGGTATTTGTATACCCTACAGAAAATGGTGTTTGGATAATTTGGAACAATCGCAAGTTTAAGTGAAATGTTCTTTCTTAAATTTTTCGATAGTAACACGAAATTGCAACAATATGATTTAACGTATTTTTGTTGTAGAAATATGTACACACAAAAATGCAGCGCACACACATACGTTTACATTTTGGTTGTATTCTTGTTTAAAGGCATTTCGTACAATATTTAGGATATTTCTTTAACTTTTAACAACCTCAAAAACCATAAAAACTTGAGAAATTTCGAAACTCGCTCAAAAAACAAACCAAAAATTTTAAGTAGGTAAAATTTTTTTTTATAATATGCTTTGTTTGTTTGTTAAAGTTTAACTCCCCTCAACATTACCGATTTGGACAGACGTCTATGTGCACAATTTGACTTGTTCGGAAGTGGTTTTGCTAAAAAGTTCCGTATATCATTCATAAACCGTAGAATTTCGTGGTTTATATTCAATTGATAACATTCTTAATAAACAATTTTATCGAAACCACTTCCGAATAATGTATGTACATATCTAGTCAGCAATTGGGAACTCCTTGCGAATAGACTGAAACATTTTGAAAGTTTTTTTTAACACCTAAGAAGTCTTCTTTAAACTTACTTAGCGTATACAAAATTCGTTGCTACAAGCAAAAATTATTATTATTATTGTTGTTGTTGTTGTTATAGTAAACTGTTTGTTTTCTTTTGATAACTGTCAACCCTCGCATGCTTTGCTACCAATATGCTCTATTTTTAAGTGGGCAGGATATTGTATAGTTGTGTGTGTGTGTGTGTGTGTGTGCGCGTATATTTATGAGGGACAACGACCGTACTTGAGTTTATATGTATGTGTGTGTCTGTTTTTGCCGTCTGTTTGTTTTTATCAAGCGTTTTTGTGTCAGCTGCCACGGTTTTTGAGTCATCATCATCGGCAGCAGCAGCAACAGCGCCATTTTTTATTGCGTCTGTTTATATCCTTACGCATGACGTCAGGTGTGGGTGGCGTGTGGAATTTTACTTTATTTTCTTTTTTTTTTTGTGTGGGTGTACACAAAAAAAAAAAAAATTCACAGTTCCGACTTTTATTGCCGCCTTGCTTGCTTTATTTTTATTTATTTTTGAAAGTCATCATCAGTAAATATTTTCATCAAAAATAATTATTTCGCGCACACGGCACACAAATGTGAAGTCATTACACAGTAATAATAATCTATAAACGACACACGGTTCCACCACCCCCACCTCCCCATTAAAGCCCCAAGCTTTATGTCACAAAACAGACCGCACGTCTATCTTTGCGCCTATAATAAAATGCACGCAAATTGCTCGCATTTTAGTCTATATTCGCTCTTCCGCTCTTTCTCACTTACCTTTGACGTCGATAAATATGTTTCAAAAAGATTATATATTTGTATACATATATGAAGTAGAATAGAACGAACGCTTTTGCTATAATAGTACAATTCCATTCAACCACCTCTCGCATACACACTTATGGCTCCCAAATACCACCCGCTTGCCCACCCTTTAGCTTATTGTTTGCGCGCTCGTGTACACACATACATAGGCATTCATAATGTACTCGAACACCACCATGCTTTGTTAGATGTGTAGCGGGGCAGTGTGTATGGCAAAATTAAACAAAAATACAAACGGATGAGTCATAATTTTTTGTTGTTGCTACTTTGGCTGTTTCCATTGTTGCTGTAGTGTATTTTTTTTTTTTTTTCATCATCATACACTCCGCTAACCGTTTAACGTCTTGGCTGGCCTATAAAGTATATTCGTCGTACATTTGGTTCGTTCGTTTCTTTCGGTTGTTCGGTTCGTGCGCATTGATTTCTTCTTATTTTCTCATTGCGCACCCCAAGCGGCGTTTTCCGTTGCCTTCATAGTCATCATCTATCGCTGCTGGCATCTCATTACTCTTGGTCTTATTATTATGTTAGTTTATTATTATTATTGTTGTTGTTGCTGATGCATGATTATTTTTTTTTTTTTTTTTAATGTTCATTACTGCTGCGCATGTCATTTTCATTCATATAACAGCACTTTGTGTAGTTGTACTTTTTATGAACGAACGAAACAGCAGCAAAAATATGAATAGAGATGAACATAAAATACTATTTACATCTCATGTTGCAAGCATGGTATGAAAGGGTTAATACGAAACTTAGATACGCTGAAGTTGTTTTTTTTTTTTTAATAACAAAATGATGTACAAAAATAATTTTATGTACCTAAACTTTCGCAGCGTACACATTTGCACATGGCTCAGCATTTTAGCTGGATTTTTGCTAATGCCATTATGCTTGCCTCATATATTTGTGTCATTAACAGTGTCAGCGTTTCTGCTTCACTTTTTTTTCTTTTTGCAAGTTGGTCTTTTCTTTTGCAAGCATTGATGATGAATAGCAAAACATTTGAATGAGCCACTTGGCCTAGAAACTAATCAAAATCTTTATTGATTGAAAAGTTCATATAAAATTATTACAAGTACACTTGTGTGTGGCTCTTGTCTGAAATAAGGTTCACACTTTGCCTGATAAATAAGTGTTGGTTAAGTGCGAATTAGATTTGATTTGCACGTGTTGAAAAGTACAAAATAAAATGGAGTACCTTTTCATAAAAGTATGATGAAATATTTGAACTGATTGTCTTAAAACTTATTACGTCTAAGCCACAGTAAACATTTAGTCATAGATAGTGCTTCCTCAAAAAAAAAAACAAAAAATAAAAAAAGTCAATCGTTAAAGAAAAACAAGTTGAAAGACCTTCAACACCTTGACTGATTAAACTGTACCCAAAAGTAGCGACATTTTGACTTCATTACTATTTGCTGCGAGTAGATAAATTTAAACAATCAACACACGCCGGCAACAACTATGCACTGATAAAGACGTAAATCTACTCTATATATATATGTATGTATTATATTTGGTATCTGCTAGCACTAGCCTAGAACAATAGACCTATGAGTTTGTGAACCTTCGGTACAGCTAAACAAACACACAGCTGTATTCGAAAAAAAAAAAAAAATGTGGAGAAAATCAAAGAAAATTTTATTTAGTATACTACATTGTACAAGTTTTTTTTTTATCACACTCACAAGTGTTTCAGTTTTTGATTAGATAATATAGCCAAGTAGAACATACTTTAAATGAGAGTAGAAAAAAAAAACTTCCACAGGTTTAAATTTTTATTAAGGGGTCTTTTAACAAGCAATAACTTTAAATTTGATATAAAATGTTCTTGTAAAATATGTATACAGCTACCAAATATGTATAATCTGTCTTTTAAACAGAACTTACTTACTTACTTACCGATTAAGATAGTCTTCAACCGACTTTCGTTCATGGCGGCATTCAGGAAGGCGCACAAGTTGCTATAGTCGCAGTTGTTTTGAATGCCAAGTTTGCTGAGATCTTGCCATACCTGGTAATTCCAATTTCGTTTCGTCGTTCTCCGGGCTGACGTTGTTGTTGCAGGTCATTTCGGATCCAAGATAGGTGAAGTTTTCTTCAACATTGAAGGGTTGAAAGTCTTTTCCAAGCTTTGTCGTAATGTTAATATTTGGTCCGAAGCCACACTGATATTGTCCTATTGGTGAATCCGTATATGGCTTTAACCTATTACACAAAACGCGCGCTGGAAAGGATACTTATTCCACGGTAGTGCTTTTGTGGCTAAATCCGAAACGTAACATTAATTGTATTATATATATTTATCTTTAATAAATAATGCATATCTTCCATTTCGTATAACTGCCACAATTGAAAGACCCATTACTTCCTCAAAATCTTTTGACTGCTGCATAAATATTTATATGGCGTGTGAACATTCGGTAAACAGTTGCCTTCACGCATGTCGCCAACGCCAAGGCGCAATACTACCTATACAATATGTGTACTTCTATATGGTATACAAGTTTATTATACATAATTTAATTATGCGTCAGCACATTTATTTTTATAAAATAATCATGTAGGAATTTTTGCTGCTGTGCCGGGCGCACTGTTGCCATATCCATCTGATGTTGATGATGACGATGAAGAAGTGTTGATATCGTGTTTGTTTGTATAAGAAATTCCAAGTGAACAGCGCATATAAATACTTAATCAAATTACAAGGAATTTTTATACATATAAACAACGCCTACACTTTGCCCTGCCTGCCTGCTTTCTTTAAGTCGAAAGTATGAATCTCCCATTTCATGTTGCAGTTTAAAATTTTACTTCATGTACAAAGTACAAAATGCCACAAAAAAAAAAAAAAATATGTAATCGTAAAGTCATGTGCGCATGAATCATGCACCGTCAAAAGTTTTAAAAAATTAATTGCAAAAATTATTATTTTTCAAATAATATTTTTTTTTTTTTTTGAACCTTTGAGGTTGAAGGTTGTCTCCAATGCTTGAGCGTTCGTCAACATTTTGTGTTTGCTTTTATCAAATCGCAATTAATGCCTGACTTGAGTTTTTGAGTCACTTGAAGCATTTGATGAGTAACACCACCACCAAGTTGTCAAGATGTACAGCAGACAATTGAAACAATAACCAAAAAAAAAAATATATTGACCAAGTTTATAGCGCATACACAAAGGCGCCGGATGATTGCCTGCCTGCCTGCCTGACTGTTTCTTGCCAAGTTGAAGGTCAACTTTTTCGACAATGAAGTCTTACTTGAAATATTTTTTATTTCCGCATGATTCATACTGACTTGACTGATGAAGTTGTGAGATATTCTCGTATAACAAAAATAAAACCAAAAAAAAAAACTTCAATGAAAGCAAAAGAACAAAGTAAGTCGGAGCAGACCAGTCTGCCAGCTGCCGTCATCGTCTGCTTATCGAGAATATCCTGTAAGAGCAGCTGACAGACGACGACGATGCCTTTAGCTGACTAAGCGCGAGAATGTTGCTTGGGGAAACCAGTTGCATAGTCACCCTTTATTTTTTTTTTTTTTGTATAAGCAATTATGAAATGACCTTAAAAAAATCTTCCTATTCAAGTGTTAAGTCTATTTTATATATACCCTACACAACTAGATTATAGGGTGTTTTTTTTTTGTTTGATATTAATAAAAAAGAAGAAGCCTATTTTAAGATGTGAAACTCCTTAAAGAAAATTTTTTTTATAAATTATTTTGCTCTACCGTTTCAAAGCAAAGAAAAATATTTCTTTGCAAAAACAATTTATCTATGATTATGCAAAAAAAATTTACAAAAACTAACGGTTTTAGCATCTTTCATGCACAAGCTGTGTTGCATTGTTTGAATCAAGCTTTGAAAAGCCTTTTAAACTCAAAAAATATCAACGAATTTATTGAAATAAATTTTTTACACAACTACAAGTGATATTTTTTCAAAATTTGTTATAAATGTTGCAAACAAATTGCACAGTTACGGATACAGCTAATTGATTTATTTATTATTGTAATTAATTTTTATTTTAACCGTGACTTATGTTTGACTTAAGTCTGACTAATTCCGGACGACTTATGATAAAATACATTATTTCAAAAAAGTAATTAAATCTATATATAATGTATGTACATATGTATATATAAAGCAAACAAACAACTTGGTTGTACGCAGTCTTAATACTTGCTTGTTTTTTTTGTTTTTTTTTTTTTGTTTTATTGTTGCTGTTTATAAACACATTTATTTTTAAGTCAAACAAATAAATTTGTTTTATGCGTTCTCGTTCACGATGCGTCAATGCGACGACAAATGACTCATGCTGCATGGATGGATGTATGGTGCAAAGTATAACGAGGATGTGAAATGATTTTCTTCATTGTTTGTTGTATGAGGTAAATGAATTCTAGACACGCGGCTGGCCTCATGCACTTTGCAATGCAGTGATACTTAATCATCATCGTACACCAAACAAAAAAAAAAAGAGAAGATGCTACCGGCGCCAAGTCAGCACTGACTAGTCGTAGTATAAGTAGTAGGCCAACACTTCAACACGTTGCGTCGTGAGTGAGTGTGACTATTTAATAGATAGCTGTTGCCACTAATGGTTTTAATTGTTTTCAGTATGACGTGGCATGCCGCACGCCGCCGAAAATATTACGCATCTGTATGCAATTCATATTGAACTTTGTTTGCTAGAAACGATTTCTGTAATGTTGAATCATCAGAAGAACGAATGTCTCAATGCTCCCGTTTAATTTCTCACACGTTAACTCATTTTTTATTATTTAGTCAGTTAATCAGTCATGCAATGTATTACGCATACTCGCGCTGCTGTGTCTCATACAACAAAAGTCACGATTCAGACGATACACACTCACTGACTGACCTATAATTGGAATGTAATGTCGCGGCATGTCAAAGTAGCTATTGATTTCTATTCTATGGGTTTCTTGATTTCTCATCACTTAGAAATGTCTGCGTTTTGTATTGTGAGAAAGATTGCAACTATTGCGCTGCTTACTAATCAAACGTATTCCAAAGGGGGTGTGTGATACTTTTTGGCACTAATTGAGCTGTGCTTTGACTGACTAAGCTCGGTTTCTGTGAATTTCTTTTTATAATGAGTATTAAGCGCCATAAACGTGTACTTCATACAGTAGTCTATGAATTTTATTTGCAAATCAGTTTTTATATGCCACCAACAAGAATATGTCGTGTGACTCATTTGAGTTATGCGTAATACCTTCATTTTTATGGGCCATCATCCAACGCAGACATATAGGCCATTAACTTGCTGAATTTATGGCATACGCACGGTGACCAATTGTCTGCTGGTGACACGTTTTATAAGAACAGCACAAGAACACATTCACTTTTCAATATATTATTTTTAGCAATTTAAATTTTATTTTCTTTTTTTTTTTATATTTATATTTAAAGCTTGATAAAATCAAGCTTGTACAATTAATTTGTCTATATGCATTTAATAGCCTAGGCATATATGTATGTTTTTTTTTTTAATATGTACAAAGTCTATGCTTAATTACTAAAATAAAATATAATTTAATGATTTTATTTTTGTATATTTTTTTTTTGATTATTCGTTGCACGAAACTTTTTTGTCTGCTGACGTCTGTCAATCAGTCGACAAACAAATCAAGTGCCTTTGTGTGTTTCTGATTAAAGCCTAAAACTCAGTAATGACTTATCAAATTACCAACTTTTTAATTTTGCAAACTCATTGTTCGACGACTAAGCATTATCACTTGTCGCAGTTTGTTCAATCAAAATAACAAAATTTGTTGATAATATAAAAATTTCCTTCAACATAATTTTTTCTAATTGTTTATTATTATGAAATTGCTGTGTATAGCATATATACATAGTTCTATAGCTTATTGACAATTTATTTTATAATTTTGTCAATAGCAAAAAAAAATTAACTGATAAAGTATCACAAAGTACTAAGAGTATATAAACGTATCACCGGAAGCAATAATGTCTACACTTTTTTAGAACCTTCATACAGTTTAATATAGTCACAACGCGTTAAGGGAAATATGGGGGGAAGATATAAAGTATTTTGTAAGAATTTTATTATGTATAAGCTTTTTCCATATAGCTTTAATGAAAAGAACATCTGATTTTTTGGTTAATATTGGTGTCCCCACAAGGTCTAGTTCACATGCAATGACTTATTATAAAATTTAGCACATTCTCCCTTGCTTTACTAATCTTGATCAACCGTTCAGAATGTCACAGATTAAAAATTTCTTCCACATCATTCGTGATAGGATTCTCAGCTTCATTGTAATTCTCTTTATTATCAAAAATAGTCTGTGTTTCTATCTCTTAAAACTATAAAATCAACAATTTTCAAAACTTACATTAAAACTGTCCAGGAAACCTACTTTTTTGACAGCAAATAACTGTACTATTATAAATATTTCCATATTTCATATCTAATACGTATAAAACCAAAACTTAAGCAATCTTAAAAACCCATTTTCCTAAAGAACTCTACTATCTATACATACACTCGTAAGCACTACATTTCAACTATAATTTTATGAATGTAATATTCATTCTTTGATTAAAACCAACTCAAGTGTTTTTTTTTTTTTTTATATCGCTAGTTTTTGATAGATTTACTACCCCACAAACCCGTGCTACCAAAGTTTACAAGGTTCGTTGATAATGGAACTACTGATATTGTATGTAATTATTTCGAAATATACGTAGATATTTGTTGCTGTGCAAAATGAGTAAACAATGATGATGACTAAGTTTTCTAGAATAATATTCAGTGAGTGAGTGTTGTAGGGTAAATAATAAATCAATGCAATTTCGAAAATTACGTTTGTGTTTTTGGGTTTTCAGTTGATATGTGTGGTGCACCTACTCATTTATATAAATAAGCAGGCGCATGTGCCACGCTTTAATATAGCTTATCAGCAAACCTATTAAAATTGTTGTTGCAGTTGTATTTATTTATACCATGACTAACTGTGTGGCATAATCAGTTGATATTTTTTTTTTTCCTTCATTTCGAGTGGGGTATTTCCAATTGTAACAAATTATAATAAACATAACCTCATTCTTTTATATTATTTAACTTTTATTTATTTTTATCAACATTTTTTGCTACTGTGTATATGTCAAACAAATTAATCAAAAATTTGACATATACAGAGAAACAAATTGCGCACTTGAATTCTTTGATTAAATAAATTTAAAATTAAATATTTGCATAAAAATGTGCGATATTTGCAACAATTTTATTTAAACAAATTGAAATTTAATTTTACAAAAATCACTTGTACAAATTGTTTATTTTGGTGTGAGAAAAAGAAGTACAGAAATATATTATAGCTCCTTAACGGTGCGGAAGTCTACAGACTTCGAAAAGCTAACAAAACATTGGCATATTCTCCGATAATCATGATGCTTATCAGAGCCTACAATTCAAATGTGTTCAAATTTAAGTTAACCTAGATTAACGAAAAACGAAACATCTAAGAAGACTTAAAAGAGGGACATAACTTTTAGCCACATATAACATTCATAGATCTAAATTTACAAGGGACTCAAGTGCAAAATCGTTAAAATTAGAAGAGCTATTGTAGATAGAGACTTCAATCGAGGCTTGATACATCTATAAAAGAACGATTTATTATTCTCTTTCTCTCTCTCTGACAGCTGTTTCAACTAAAATAAAAAAATCATCTCGCATATTTCTGAATTGTATAAATAAATAAATTGAAACAGTTGTCAATAAAAAATAAAAATATGAAGGCAACAAAAAAATTGGAACATTAAAAAACACTTAAAATGTCGTATGAGATCGTTTCCCTCCTCAATGCTGGCGCACATACATAACTATTCGAATTTTTTTTATTTTTTTTTTTGACATTAATAAAAGAAATATTTAAATATTTATTTAATTCATTTAAAACCCTAAAATACTCGCGCCAAATCTCCGAACGTTACACGAGTGCAGATGGCGACGAATAAATCAACTTCGTATGATTGCTTTTTGAAACTTCGTGTGCTGTGCTTATCATAAGCAATTCGCGGGGTGTTTGTGGAGGAAAAACAAATAAGCAATCGAGATGAAAAAAAAGAGCGTGATACTCGACTATCTTATAGCCTACACATTCGACCTATTTTTTCAGAACCCTAGCCCAGAAGTGTATCAAAATTTTTGCTTTTATAAAATAGTATCATTACCGCTGTGTTAAGCCTTCTTGGTACTTGACAACGTTCACTAGCGCATATAAATTTAAGTTTTCACCATTTTTATTTTTCGATAAAATTTTCAATAACAACTTTGTATTATTTCAACTTATTTCAGTATCTATATTCTCTTAGTTAGACATCTGTATAGTATCTCCGATTTCTTCTTCACTTTGATATTTCAACAAACTTAATATACACTGCTTGCTTACAAATAATATATTTGTTGTGCAGGGTATTAAAAATTATAAATAATTCTTGTGTGTGTGTGTGTGAGTGTGTGTATATGTGTACAACATTTATACACTTATTCGCGTACGTTTTCGATTGTCAATAAAGCGTAAAACGCTTGCGGCTTGTTTTAGTATGACTCATCATCGCCATCATCAGTGAGCAATACATTTGCAAACAAAATACACACATACACAAGCAGCTAGCGCTGTGTAGATACATTTAACAAAAGCGCCAGCGTACACAAACAAACTGGCTGCTCAATGATATTGCGCGCGTCAATAACCAATTACCAATAAAGACAGTCCATTGATGATAGGAGAGATGTGATATATATGGACTGACTTACAACCCAGTAGGACTTTTTCTTTTTATAGAAGTTTGTACTTGAAAAATTATTATTTCGTTTCTTAAGTTCTTCAAGCATCCAATACATGTGAATTCAAATCGCGGAATTACTTTCGTAAAACTTTTTCGAATTTGGAATTTGAAACATGCTTTCAAGTCCTACTGAGAAGCGAATTATCGCTATCAATATCTGCTGATGTCATGAGGGGTTTCAGTGGAGATAGTCTTTAGGAAACAAGTATCTTTTTTTTTTTATTTAACAGTTGAAATTTTATACATTGTGCTCGCATTTTTTTTTTATATATACATACACTGCCATTTTTTTTTTTTTATGCAGATGAGATCAGAGATCAGCAGACTTGTTCGTCGTTGTCGCTTTTAACATAAGCGCGTAATCTTACTGATAAGCAAAAGCATTGGCTATAAAGTTATTTTTATGTTTTTAAGCTACATAATTAGTTATATACATAATATATAATATATATACGCGTATATTATATAAACTTATACTTATACGATTTCTTTTTCTCTGTCTCTCTTTCCAGAGGATGCACGCAAAACTGGTTCATGTGTACTGTTGCACTGTCACGCGGGCATCTCACGCAGCGCCACCATTGCCATTGCCTATGTTATGCGCTACAAATCGCTTTCGCTGCTTGAGGCATACAAACTGGTGAAAGGTGCACGACCGATAATATCACCGAATTTGAATTTTATGGGTCAGTTGCTTGAATTGGAACAAAATTTACGCAAAAGCGGTGTATTGGCGCCATTGACACCGGTAGCGCCGTTAATAACGCAACAAAATGCCACAACAACAACACTAAATACACCTGCAACAACAATAATAACAACAACAACAACTAGTCAACAAGCCGAAGTGGTAACAACGACTTCGAACAACACAGAAGCTATGGATGAAGATTCATATGATGAAGTCGATAGTGGTACCAGCAGCAGTGGTTGTTCATCACGCCTAACATCACCGCCCATAACGCCGGATGACGAAGTGCCGTGTACATCGGCAACTTTGCATAGCGATTCAGGCATTAACAACAACAACAACAAAACCACTACCTGCACTACAACTTTAACAACAACAACAACAACAGGAACAACGTCGCTGCTATCGCCTACACGTCCGTTGGCGCTCTTCAAACGTAATTCACCTGCTAAGCTCAGACTGAATTTACAGTCAACATATACAGCTATACCGAAATCAATATCCTGCATATCCATACACAATGCCACCAACAGTTGTACATCATCGGCCGGTAGCAGTAATTGTAGCAGTAGCTCAAATAGTCCGCTCCAACGTGAGGCACCACCAACGCCAAGCTGTGTGCTGGCGCCGACAATGTTACTGGCGGCGGCTTCGCCAACGTCGGCGCATCCATGTGAGAACAACAATAATCTAGTGGCGTCGAGCGATTGAAGCTGGGCGCGCCGTCGTCGTCGGCAACAAAAACATTGTCGTCGACGTCGTCGTCAATGCTGTGAATAGTAGTATATATATGTAATATTTTTTATAAATGTATATTGTGTAATGTATTTTTACAATCGGCCGAGCTACTCGTTGTTGTCAGTTTTTTTTTTATTCGAAATCACTGTCGATCATTAATCGGTCCGAAATTGGTATACTCTGATGCGATATCGAATCAAGCGGCAACGAACGAGTATATGCGTGATTATATACAAATTTAAATATCTATCTACTACATATATTTATAACATATATAGACAAAACAATTAAGAAGAACTTTGCAAGCAGGCATAACACAGTCACTACTGAATAATACATACAACTAACATATGTACCTAAAGCTTAAAAAACAAATAAGTTGATATAAATCGAGATTTAAAGTTTGATTTAATAAGGTTTTGAGGTGTACATCAAACTATACATACATATACAAACAAACAAAATTAGACCAATAATTAATTTAAAACAAACAAACAAACAAAATTTAAATGAAAACTACTTTTGTAAATTAGGTTTTTAACGAAAAAGAAAGAAAAATAACAACCAATGTTAAAATTACTACTTAATACTTAAGTGCTGCAATGCACAGCTCCCCAATTTATATATGGACTCTTAAACTGTATACTGTACAGACGTCTAATATCCAAATTCGTGCGTAAATTAGTTTAATTTCAATTTGTTAAATTTTAAGCAAAATAACGGAAAAAAACTTAATTATAATTTGGTAAAAACGTAAAACAAAAAAAAAAATTTAGAAAATTTAGCAATTTTTAAACAGTTTTATTGCTATACTCAGAAAAATATAAAAACGTGCAAATTGTGTACTCCCCTATACATATAGTCTTATATATCAATCTATTCAACTACCTTATGTAACGTAAAAAAAATATATATGCTTATCACTTAGCCAAAACTATAGTTTAAGTTTAATTGCATGAACGCTTTTGAAAATAACAGACGTTTTTATTTTGGTTTTATTTCTTGTACTACAAAACTGTTTTAAGTTTTTATTACTTTTGTTTCTATATAACAAATTGAAAAAATAGAGAAGAAAAATATGTGCATCACAGCAACACAAAAGCTATGAACATTGACTTGTGTAAACTATTATTTTATTATTATTTTAATTATGTGCAGCAGTGAAGAAAAACAACAAAAATAGTTAATAGTAATTCAAATCACTACGTTTGTTTATTATTCTAAGTTAATTTATTTATTATATTAAAAATTAAGGCAAAGGCGACAGACAGCAAACGGATTCAAATTCATATGATTTGCATTTTAGTTATTAAGTTGTGTATTTTTACAATAATTAAATAAGTGCAACGTCAACGAAATACAGTGGAAAAATATATATATACAAATGTATGTAAATATTTCTGAAATTATTAATTGTTGTCTTTTATTGCTGAATGTGTATAATGCAGATATCTATATCCGTACAACGCTATCGGGTCATCAGTCCGCTGTAGGGTCTATAAACCGGAAGTTGCTGCCATTTAGGATGCATTGGAGCTACGCTTCTTTGCTAGGGGTTTGAGTATTACTACAGCTCAGTACCCGGCAATACTTGGTGTGATTTCGATTCTTTTTATTGAATTTAAGCTTTATTTTTGAGTGCTACTACTTAATTTGCGAACTGTGAACACCCATTATTATAATCATTTCTTGTCGATTTTATCTGAAATTTTTTCATCCATTTAAATATTTGTCGTAGGGATCCTTCTCAAATTTATAAAGATATAGCCTAAATATGAAAGTTTGTATTAATGGGTTAAGCCTTTTATGGACACTAAATTGATTGTTCTATCATACTGTTTCCATCTTATGTACTTGACTATGAAGCGTTGGTCAAAAGAATTGTATAACCCTTACACTATTTTATTTGTAATTTAGGCTGCTTGGACCACTTTAATGGCTGTGAGTCGAGGCACAGTCATGGCGACCAAATAAAAGTCTTCCAACAGATATGAATACTTTTAAATGTTCTCCATTTAAAAATAAGACGTTCAGTAGAGTAACTTTTTCAATATTATTAACTACATATTTAAATTAAATAAAAAAAAATAACTATTATTTTAGGGCTGCCACTTTTAAAGGACCTATATCTTCCACTCTCCGAAATCCTGACATACATGTACATATATATTTAGACTAATTATGCCGATCAAGCATGCACACATTTTATGCATTAGGTATATAAATTATATTGCTCAGACGGTCATGTACCATTTTTTAAATTAAACTGTCGTTTTTTAGTTCTTGACAACTGTTTGTAAGCAAACCGCATTTTACAGCACTACTAGAATTTACAAGTGTGGCGCGCAACACTACAGAAGCCAGTCGCCAAATAAATAAACTACCGTTCGTTTTTTCTTTGTGAATTTGTGCACGCAAAAAAGTCTAGCAAAAAATAGTGAAAAAACGTGCGGCGTCACGAAAAATTTTTAAAGTTTTTTTTTCAATTAATCAAAATGGCCGGTATGGATTGGGATGACCCAAACTATGTTGAGCCGGTGTATGAAGATTATGGGTACAAAAAAAATGTTTACGAGCAACGCGAATCGAACGGCGGCTTCAAACGCAATTACGATGACAGTTCAAACGACCGTCGGCGCTCCGGGGTAGGTGCAGGTGGAACAAGAGATGGTTATGATAAGCGCAATGCATACGATTTCAATGAATCAATTGAAATCAAAACTGAAAGTGTCGGACGCATTATTGGACATGCTGGGTCCAATATCAAGCGCATACAGTCCGATTTTCAATGCCGCGTGGATATCGATAAAATTGGGCTTACTGTGAAGGTACAAGGCAATTTGCAGCGCAATGTGCTGGATGCCATCGAGCATATACGTAAGCAGTTGAGCTCTTCCAGTGGCTTAGGCGGTCATCGTGATCGCTTTGGTGATGAAGGCGGCCGGCGCGAGCGTTTTGATGATAGGGGAGGACAGCGTGATCGGTATGGTGGAAATGGCGGTGGACACCGTGAACGTAATGACGACAGAGGCGGCCAGCGCGATCGTTATGGCGGAGATAATAGCAGCGGTGGCAGGCGCGACCGTAATAATGATTTCAATTTTGGTGGTGGCAGCAGCAAAGGTGGCTATGGTGCGTACAGGGAAACAGAATCAACTGTACCTTTAACGACTAGGAGCAGTTCGCCGGGTCTGATTGATTGGGACGCTCTTAATAAACAATCGGTACGTCCCTACCATGTGGATTTTATTATAATCTGTTACATTAACAAATTTTATTTTATGTACATAGGAAGTAGCACAGGCTGAACGCTTGGCAAAGTTACCAAAATTAACCAAAATGTTTTACAAGGAGCACGCAGACGTTGCCGAACTGTCTGCTGAAGAAGTGGCGCGCATTCGTGCGGAGAACAACAACATTTCTGTTTCACGCGTTTTCGGTGAAGATGGTGGCGGTAATGGCGCCGCTGATGACATACCGAATCCGGTATGGCGTTTTGAGCAGTGTTTCGCTGCTTATCCTGATTTGCTTGGCGAAATCACTAAGCAGGGTTTCCAAAAGCCATCCCCCATACAATCTCAGGCCTGGCCGATTTTATTGAAGGGCAATGACATGATTGGCATTGCACAGACCGGCACAGGAAAGACACTGGCATTTCTGTTGCCCGGCATGATACATACAGAATATCAAAGCACACCCCGTGGGCAGCGTGGTGGCGCAAATGTGCTGGTGCTGGCTCCGACACGTGAATTGGCGCTGCAAATTGAAATGGAGGTGAAGAAGTATTCGTTTCGTAATATGAAAGCGTAAGTCTGTTTATTTTACATGTAAACGTGATTATATTTATTTTTAATACTGTATAGTGTTTGCGTGTACGGTGGCGGTGATCGCAAACTTCAAATATCGGATGTTGAACGCGGTGCCGAAATTATAATTTGCACACCAGGACGTCTGAATGATTTGGTGCAGGCTAATGTAATCGATGTTAGTAGCGTTACCTACCTCGTACTCGACGAGGCCGATCGCATGTTGGACATGGGTTTCGAGCCTCAAATTCGCAAAATTTTACTGGACATTCGTCCCGATCGCCAAACAGTAATGACTTCAGCTACTTGGCCTCCAGGTGTGCGCCGCTTAGCACAGAGTTATATGCAAAATCCGATACAGGTTTGTGTAGGCTCCCTTGATTTGGCCGCAACGCACAGCGTCAGACAAGTGATTGAAATTGTGCCTGACGATAGTGAGAAATATTACACTGTAAGTAAACCTCAAAAATTTTGGACTATTGTACATTAAAAAGGTTGTTTGGATTTTTAGATAAAAAATTTTGTAAAGAACATGGAGCCCGATGAGAAGGCAATCGTATTTTGCGGACGCAAAGCACGCGCTGATGATTTATCCAGTGAACTGACACTAGAAGGTTTTATGACACAGTGCATACACGGTAATCGCGACCAACGAGACCGCGAACAAGCCATAGCTGACATTAAGACGGGCTATGTTAAGATACTAATCGCTACAGATGTGGCTTCGCGTGGCCTAGACATCGAGGACATAACGTGAGTTTAGCATAAACAAATAAAAACAAAGCATGTTTCTATAATCTCTATTTTTATACAGGCACGTTATAAATTATGATTTCCCCCGCAATATTGAAGAATATGTGCACCGAGTCGGACGTACCGGGCGTGCAGGCCGCACCGGCACTTCCATTAGCTATATTACCAGAGAAGATTGGGCAATGGCCAAAGAGTTAATTGATATACTGGAAGAGGCTGGCCAGGAGGTGCCTGATGAACTGCGTAATATGGCAAGTCGCTTTGCCGCAATGAAAGAGAAACGTGCTGCTGAAGGCGGCGGCGGCGGCTTTCGTCGCGGTGGTGGTGGTTTTGGTGGTGGAGGTGGACATCGTGGCCGTGATCGTTATTAACTGAACAAACCAATTTTTAATTTCCAAAAAGTATACACAAATGTGTAACCATTTGTTTTCCAAATCTGCTATATAGTATCGAATAGACAAAAACGCACTGAAGCGTTCCCAAAAAGCGAAATGTATTAAAGCAAATGAAGCTTTAAATTGAAACAATCTTTAATTATTTTTTTTTTTTTTTATTAAAAATTCTTAAATGTGTATGTAAACGATAAATATTTGTGTAGGTAGGTACTAGTAATCAATTTGTGTAAGATCTAGATCATCATCAAACGCTGTTTCAACACCCTTTTGACTTTTGTAAATGGTCTCCTGCGTCTCGGCAATATTCCAGAGCTCGTCGTCCTCGTCGAGATTCATCATGGAACTAGTATCATTTGCCGTACGCTTAATAGCTTTCCGTTGCTGCGTGCTCCCAACAGCACGTTCTGCTTTCTTATCCGCACGGTTGCCCATCAGTATCTGACTCTCCTCAAAATATTGATTCGGATGGTTTATGGCAATTTCGCTCGATGTCTCATGTGTAAGCTGGAAGTATTTGCCGCATGCCAATTGATAGTGTCCGCGTCCAACAATGGCCATCACATCCTGCACATGAGCTGGGGCAAGACCATAAGAAGCCAATTTTAATTTCAACGTAGACGAATCGCACTGTTTGTATGGACATCCGTGACAATCGCCGGGTATAGCATTCTCACCGATAATCTTCAAACACGAATAAGGTGAATAGTTTACCATGGAGCCCTTTTTTCCATAATTATGATGTATATTATACTCATAGCTTTTGCTGAACTTATCAGCATCAATTTTCTTTGTAAATTCCTCGCGCCAGAAACGCAATGAATCCTCCAATGTGACACCAATACCTTTGAGAAAGAGCCCGTACTGCATACGTCCACCATGCTTGATATGATGATTAGCTCGAACATGTTCATGACAAGCACGCATGCAGAGTGGCATTGATTTTTTCGCAAGTTGGTCTAGCGTTTCTATGGGTACACCGGCATCCTTATTCAACGCGTAATCCTTGCCGGTGTAGGAAGTATGTAGCGACTTCATAAGATGAAAAACACGCTCATCTGTCTCAATGCTGCGTATGTGACACTGTACAGACTGTAGACCATGCTCGATTTCATCGTGCTGTCTGGAGCCGACAACGGATACAAAATCGTGTGTATTGACATAGGCATAGCCCGCCTTTAGATAGCAGCGCCTGCTGCGCACCAAATCGAGTACTTTTATAAATGGCACCTTATAGAAATCAAGCAGCTCAATCTTTGCAACACTATGACCAGCAGTACTCTCGTACAATCCATCCTTAACCTCATCCTTTTGCTCTTCACTTAGCGGCTGATAGTTTAGTTTGTTTAGCTCCAAGAAGTGTTTAATCTCAGCGCTGCTGAGTGCAGAGAACTTATAGCGAAATAGCTCCATTTCGCGTGCGACAAACCATCTAAAGAAAGTTTAAATTTATTTCAAATTAACTGTGTTAAGTAGTCGACAACGAGATTACTAACCGCTTCAACTCCTCGCTGCGACAGTAGACCAAGCGTAAAATAAAGTGCGACAGATAATCTCTGCGACGAGCTTGCAAATCCGCTTCACGCTTTGTACTCGATGCATTCGCTGCACTGTTGCCGCTTGAGGTGCAAAGACGCAAATAGCCACGCATACCTTCACGTCCTAACTCACCAGCTACATACTCCTTCCACTCGTCCGACAGAAAACGCAATCCTTTCGAACCAGCATGTTCCAGTATGCGAAGTACACGCAATCGTTCGAGCGCGATCTCTTCAAATTCCTGTAACTTTATGTCGTCCGTCGGTGGATAGCGATATAGCATAACATTATGCGGATATTGTTGTTCGAGACTCTCAAATTGTGGTTTAATTTCAGCGCGAGTGCGCACTTTGCGTCGAAAATCCATTTAGTATTTTCTGTGAAGTAAAATGAAATAAAATTTTTGGCGCGTAAAAATTCCAAACAGCTGCTTTAATGCAATGTTTTTTACAGCAAATGGTTAATTGAACGATTTTCAACACTTAAACCACTGTGTGCGGTAGTCCATGCAAGTAACGAAGATACAACTCAGTGCAATTCCAGCACAAGAAACAACACAACAATTTTTGATAATTCCGATCAAATTATGTTATATGAAATTAAAAGTGTATTGAAACATATATTGAAAGGGTCCACCCAAAGAGTATTAAAGCAGGGTGAAGACATATCATGTACTAAGAATTCTATCATGCAAAACAAGGCGTCAAAGATTCCATAAAGTGTACAAATTCTTCATCAACTTGTATCGTAACGATGTAGCCATGTCCGAAAGACAGGAAGTTTCTTAGTTTGAAATCAATCTTATTAAAAAATGGTACGGCTGAAACCCGCAATTGTTCATATTTCCCACATTACTGTGTGACACCCACTTATAAAAGCAGACCGCGTAAAAACTCAACCAATTTCAACATTAACATGATATAACATGTAGATGAATAGGCACTGTGCGCCCACAATACTGGGATGCTCCACTTCTAGCTTTAAAGTTAGACCATTTTAAAATTGTTTCAGCTATTGACTGATTAACATTTTTAGACGAGTCGCTGTGTCTTTTAAGATATCTTGAGTTATAAATAGGTTCTTGTCACTTTCATTTTACACGCGCGTTTAATCGTCTTCTACAACACTGACAGGACGTAAACAAACGAAAAATGGTACGTATTTAATTGTTTTATAGAAAATGCTTTAAATTCGCTAACATTTTTATATAAACATGTTTGTTTTAGGCGCGCAATGCAGAGAAGGCAATGTAAGTAAAGCCGTAAAATGATAAAATATTTTGATTTGTTAGCATTAATATGTTTGCAGGACAACTTTGGCACGGTGGCGTGCGGCCAAAGAAATCGAATCCGGCGACAAAGATCGTCGTCCATATCTGGCCTCAGAATGCACTGAACTGCCCAAATGTGAGAAATGGCGTCTGGAGATTATACGTGAAATTTCAAAGAAAGTGGCACAAATACAAAATGGTTAGTATTGCATGGTATTTCTATGCTCATAATTATTCAACGCTTTGCTTGCAGCCGGTCTAGGTGAATTTCGCATACGCGATTTGAACGATGAAATTAACAAATTGCTGCGCGAGAAACGTCACTGGGAGAATCAAATTTCTTCGCTAGGTGGCCCGCACTATCGCCGTTATGGACCGAAAATGTTCGATGCAGAGGGACGTGAAGTGCCCGGCAATCGAGGCTATAAATATTTTGGAGCTGCCAAAGATTTGCCTGGCGTGCGCGAACTTTTTGAGCAAGAGCCACCACCGCCACCACGTAAATCGCGTGCAGAATTAATGAAAGACATTGATGCCGAATATTATGGCTATCGAGACGATGAAGATGGTGTACTGGTAAAGCTGGAGGAACGCATTGAACGCGAGGCCATGCAGAAGGCTTTGCTAGAATGGAAGGAGAAAATGGCACGTGACGGACGCATTGTCGATGAAGACGAAGAGGATGATATTTATCCATTGTCTGGGCCCGCACGTGAAGCAGCAGAGGATGCTAGGAATAAAGAAGCTGCAGTGTTATTGTCAACAGCTGAAAATGATCCCATGGTAATGTTGGCACCGCGTTTTACCGCACATGTACCTGTGCCTACACAAAAAGATATCGAGGAGGCGCTGCTGCGTAAACGTAAGCAGGAACTGCTTGATAAATACGCTGGTGGTGGCGGTGCTGCACATTGAGTAAAAATAATTAAACGTTAAATTTGTACCAAGAATAAAAAAAAACCATTTATATAAATTATGTTTAAAACGTTTAATTTTCCGGTCCCAACATCACTGCATTGCGTCAAATGCATTTCCTTCAAACATATTTTTAACCGCAACCATGAGGTAACGTTCCAACTGTAAAAATTACAAAATTCGTAAATACAATAAAATAAGCATAAATAAAGCTACAAACATCTTCAACAAAGCTACGCCAATGGTCATCAGGTGTTTTGAACGATGGACTTTTCAGCTTCAAAATAATATTATTAAATAAGGCGATAAACAGTTTCGATTCCTTCTGTGTCATCTTGAAATTACTATATCCGGCCTTGACAAGCTCGTCAGTTTGACCAAATGCCAACGAAGTTAAAATTAAGTTAGCTGAGTGCACCATTATATAAACTTTACGCAATGCTTCCTCATCTACGATTTGCTCGATGTCCAATTTGTTTAGCATCTCATAGATTTCCCTATACTGTGATTTGATTTTTGAATTATTTTGAATTGAAATGCAAGCAATTAAGCAACTTACATTCTTGAAAAAATGCACATGAATATTTGTGTCAGTAATATCGGCCAGTATGGCACGTGCTAAGGCAACAGCAATCAATTTCCCCGTGTCATTGGCCACTGATATTTTGAGCAGCATTTGTAAAATATCGGGCGTGTAGTCTGCTTTATCCCCTTTCTCGCTCTTATTTGGCTTTAATAATATAGGAACGAGATTTCCAATAAAACAGTCGATCTGAAAAATAGAAATATATACTTAATATACATATAAGTACGAAGAAGCTGTATAAATCTGCAGCATAAGTTGAAGCGAAAAAAATTAAGAAGTGGTTGTTTATTTGTTTTTAACAATCAAGTTTAGGGAATGAAGCTGGATGGAAGCATTCACGGAACTCAATGTTTCTGTGTGGGAGGGTCATTAAAATTGAATATTGTTTGAAGCAGTGAATGTGCAAATTTAGGATAGCATTTGTTTATGGTACTGATGAGCCTCGCTGCTAATCTTGATGATACGAAAGTATTTTTTTTAACTCTTAACAATAACTGGCAGTCTGCCACAGACCTTAATATTGACAGAAAGAATGTATTGATACTTTAAAAATTTGGCTGCGAGGTGCGGCTCGTTCCACAGGGTCTGAAGCTAACGCAAACACGAGTAAGACAAATGCTTGCCAGGGTACTATGGATGCGCAGACATTGTAAAATGTTTTGAAAAACTATAGTCGAACAGGATAAATAGCAGTTCGCGGGAAGCAACTTTTTCAGGACTCAACTCTCAACTATTATTTTGTTTTCATTGTATTCTATATATATATACTTATATAGAATATATATACTTACATGATATGGTGTCACAGTATCGGTTTCTTCGAATGCTCTACTCAGCAGGTAAAGTCGTTTCGACACATATTCATTTGGTTGCTCTATTGTATTCGACAGCATACAAGCAGCGGCCATAATGGCAGAAAGTTCGTCGAATGTTACATCGTTTTTTAGCAAGCCCAAGAAACCATCACAAATCTTTATGTACATGAGCATAAATAATAAAATTAAAATACTACAAGTATGTAATACTGACCTCACCGACATCGTCGCTGTTTTTCAAAAACTCACAGCGTTGAGCCAAAACTGTTTGCTCAATGATGGCGCGCAAATATGCTAAACTAAATCCGGATGGCTTTATTATATCATAAACCCACGAAGCATCTTTATTAGATGCTTCAATATCCAGTGTCATAGCTTCAATTAATTCAGTCATTCTTTTATATATATAATACAAACAATTAGTTTTGTTTACAATTATTCAGTGTTGCGTACTATGCGGATAACCGGAAGCTGTGCATAGGAACTGTAAGCACAATACAACACTCAAAACAACCATAAAAATATTTAATAGCACCTTACAACACTGTTACCAATCAAAACAACTACAAAGAACATATTCGCGAAAATTATTTTTCTGGGTGTAGACGAAAGTTAAAAAAAAAATAAAACGAAATAAGAATAACTTTTATTATATTTATTACACATTAAAAATTGTGCAAAAATGTTGGCGTTAATCAACAGAATACTGGATTGGTTTAAGAGCATCTTCTGGAAAGAGGAAATGGAATTAACGCTTGTCGGGCTGCAATTTTCGGGCAAAACGACGTTTGTAAATGTTATAGCTGTGAGTATTGCCTGACGCGTCGTCGTCGTTGTTGTATGACAGGTGCGGTGCTGTGGTGGGTGGGTCGGGACTGCTGTTGTGCGTGCCGTGCTGTTCTTAGTCGCTTACGGGCGGTGGCGTAGGAGCGCAAGCAACAACGTAAACTAACTTGCCGCAACGCTTTCACTTCACCCCCTGCCAAACGTCCCGTAAACATTCGTCATCTGACTGAGCGCGCTGACCAGTTCTGCTACAAAAAAAAAAAAAAAAAATTAGAAAAAAAAAAACAATAAATTCTGCTACGGGCTTTGTTATTGATTTGGTTCTAATTCATATTATCACGGCGTAGTATTTTTGCTGAATGTTTAGTAATTAATAATATTATGCTAACTTCTCTTAGTCGTCATTTGTCGCCATGTCTTTCATTATTTTACAAATCAATAATTTTGTGTGCTATTGAATCGTTTGCTTTATCACAAACACACAATTTTATTATAACACTCTACGTCACTACCCTCCTCCCATTCACTACGTTTAAAATTTGTCATCATTTAAAGCCGCTTTGTGTTTTAGTTTATACATAATGTTCTGAGCTGCTGCTGATAAGCGCTGCTCCATTTACGCGTATTCTGGCTCAATTCAATGCATCTTATTTTTTTGAAAAATTGTCTTAAAAATATTGAAAGTGAACCTTAAAAAAGGAAAGCTTACAAACTCAAATATTAATTTGAAATGCTAAGAAGGAACTAAAAAAAGAAAAACATTAATTCTTTTCCTCCCTGCACACCGAGGAAGAATATTAATGAGAAATTAGTTTTTTGTCTGGAAACATTCTCCAAATACATTTATATTAGTGAAAGAAATTAGCTTCTATTGTATTCTAAAAATTCATATACAAAACTGACTCTGGAGTCAAATATGCTTGAATCGAGATCCTCTGTACCTTGAATTAAAATATATTAAAGTGTGCAACTTTCGGCATACAGCAAGTGCTTCCAGAAGACCTTTGCTGTGAAAATTTGACTTTTCGTTGATTAAACTGTAACTTAAGCACAGTCTATGGTCTGCTACCAATATCTAATAATGATCGGGAATTCCAGACGGTGCGACTACTAATGCAATTCTCATAGGTTACGACTAACAAAATACAAATATGTATATTCAAATTGAAGTCATGAATACTTCAATTAAAATTCTTTACTGTTTATTAAAGATCAAAGGTGTTTGTCGAATACTTTTTTGGCACACAATATGCACATGTCGATGCTTGCGGTCTGACTAAGTTTAGTGATTTCAATATGAGTCATTATTAAATACCGTCAACGTATCAAATGTTCATATCACAAACAATAAACCCGCATTTGCTGCAATTCATGTGGTATATCATATAGATTTGACATTTGTTAGACAATATAAACAGATATACTTGCTATTGTAGCAGTAGGATTGGTACATCTATTGTAATCTTTTGTAACGGACAATCAGAAGATAATTTTAATTTTCAAAACTTATGTCTATCATATTAATTATTGTATGGCTTATCTCAGTTTTAATTCTTTTTTGCTTGTGCTTAATAATCGTCATTTTGACTTGACCCACAAAGCCATTACTAAATCTTTTTTGTTTGATATGGTAATCGACACCGCAACACTCTTAGTCTATAGGTGCGTGCGGTCTTATGAGAAAGATGTGAAATCGTCTTTAATTATACGGTTTCTGTTAATTACCTTCTTATATAGTTTAATATAAATTTTTAATTTTATGCAACATCTCTAATTCAATCTTCTTTTGCAGTCTGGTCAATTCGCTGAGGACATGATACCAACAGTTGGTTTTAACATGCGCAAGATCACCAAAGGCAATGTAACCATAAAAGTCTGGGATATTGGCGGACAACCACGTTTCAGATCAATGTGGGAGCGTTATTGTCGCGGCGTTAATGCTATCGTGTAAGTAACATAGTTTAATTTAAAATATTATTCATTTTAATGCCAAATGTTTTATGAAAATTTACAGCTACATGGTCGATGCAGCCGATTTGGATAAAATGGAGGCATCACGCAATGAGCTGCACTCGCTCTTGGATAAGCCACAATTAGCCGGCATTCCAGTGCTCGTTTTGGGCAATAAACGTGATCTTCCTGGTGCGCTCGATGAGACCGGTCTCATTGAACGAATGTAAGTGTTTTATTTGGCTTCGTATATATCATTGTACTAAATATAATGTTATATAAGATGTGTTTATGAATTTAGCTGACTTTAGGTCAATTTTACAGGATGTGTTACGAAATAGGTACATATTATGAACAAAAACAACAATATTGAAAATAGTTGGGGCGATTATTGGCTGTGATTATATTTGTAGCGGCGTATATTATGTTTGTTAAAATATGAACAGTATGTATATAGCGAAACCCCATAAAGCTTTTACATTTGTGATCAATACGATGAGTAAATCTAGCCATATCCGTTCGTCTATAAATCTTTATGAGATAATACTCATAAAAATGCCCGACATGTGTACTGTTTTTCGCGTGTATAGTGCTATCAGGACAAGATTATATTTGTCCACATTAATTGTTCTAGCAATAAGTTTTTATGAAGTATGTATCTAGTGGCCGGTAGTAGAAAATTATCTACCCTAATAATAACATTTTTCATAGTGTTCAAAACAATGCAAAAATCTTCATCAGTGAAGCTCTAAGCACCACACTACCGGAAGCACTAAACGTCTTTTTCCAACTGAATTCATTGAGAGAGGAAGAGCTAGCTTAGGTTAATCAGCCCAACGAAAGCCAATCGTGATGCTTGTTGTTGGGCGGTATTTTCACAATTGCTAAAAAAATATCACAATTGGTTTTGTTTTTCATACTGCGCCCAGATTCCGAGGTTTGCAAACATTCCAAGTCACGGCACAATTCCTGATAAAGGATATACATTCGTTGGGACAGTCCGTCAATGATGCAGTGACCTTTTAAGAATTGGTTTCTCTTCGGAGTGTTTTACAATCACTGCCTTATTATTGTGTAGTAGGCACTGCGTCCTTTACATATTTATTGTGCCCCGGCCTTAGTATTTGCCTACAGCAATTTATCCAGTGCTTACGTATTAAAGAAGGCTACAAGTTTCTTTTGATTTAGTTTCTAAAGTCCGATAAATTGGTTATGTACAAGACTATTCAATTGTCTAAGATGGTTTCCAGGGTGTCGTAACCTTCTAAAGAAAATCTAGAGGTGCTGTCACTTTCGATACCAATTTTACATGTCCTCTGAGTTTGTAATATCCAGTCAGAAAACCTTATATTATCGGAGCGTTCTTGAGTTCATTGCATATTTCAGATCTTTTATTATTGTAAGGACCTATAATCTGTTTTCCTTGTCTTATGCCTTAATATTCATCTCAAAAACATTCTCTGACTGATAAAAAAAATGTGTGGACCGTTGAAGAGAGAGGCTGCTCCCTTTTTTGCCAAATTATCAGCTTGCTTAGTGTATAGTAAGGTTTTTAAATTCTCCTAACTTCCGTTTTCCTAGCCAATCTAAGGCTAGCTTTGGCTCGATCACATTTGAGTTCAATGTTAAATTGAATTGGGTACATATTTTTACCTCATAAATTCCTGCCTAAGAGATACTGTTGAATATTCTCAATGATTCAACATAGTTAATGTGAGGTTCGAAAATCCTCGAGCCAGGTTCTTCATCTCTGATGTTGTAGTTCGAGATTGTAGTGCTTCATTTTCCTTTCACACTGAGTATTATTTTACACCATATAAATATGATAAGCTTCAAGACGAAGTTGTCACTTGGGTAGAGCAGCAACGGGTGGCGTCATGCAGTCTCTTATTCTTTTGCTAATATAGAGCTTTTTGAGATACATCTACTTCAGTAATTTGGGAGTGCACCGCCAGTGCTTTCCAACGATTGCTCTGCATGTCATCATTACCATTATATTTATTTTTTAATTTATACTACACATATATCTTCCATGTGGTACCCTGATCCAAATAAGACGCCAAGGTTATGGACCTTTTGGAGAATTCTATCAGCATGTCGTGTACTTGTATTTGTTTGAGTAATTTCAATTACTTTTTCCTGGTGAAAAGCACAATTGCGGTCTTAGCGGGGATGATGCTTAGTCCTACATTGATGCAACAAGTTTGTATCATCTAATGCCCATTTTGATTTGATTTCATTATATGACAATGTGCCTTCGAATTTTTCTCTGCAGATTAACACTATGTTCTTAGCACAGTCCATTTCCGCTAAGGAAATCACAGTCTTAAGGCTGAAGAAAACCTGGGTGCTGTGCCCCAAGGTTCAAAAAAATACTCCAATCCATTCTTCTCATCAAGCACAGATAACTGTTATCCGACCACGGCTTTCGATAAAATTTATCATGTTTTAATCCCTACTCTAAGACCACAGACACACGCTAACACACCACATGGCAACCCATTAGTTTTCACTGATGACACAAAGCTCGATGTGCACGTTGGAGACGGCGTCTTTTCAAACAGAAGGTAGCTGCATACACTCTCTGCCTTCACTCATGCAACCAAGTGTAAATGTACATTCTCTCGCATAGTCAAGTAGCTTTCAAAACAATTTAGTTATTTGGCAACAACATAATTGCTGAACACTATGGAATCCACTTCATCTGTGAACCTGTACAAAGGAATATAGTGGGAAATTGCGGAGCTGATAACCAGGGACGGTACCACTCTCGACATTCTTTTAGAAAAGACACAGTAAGGATTTAAGACACACTTTAACGCGAAGAATAGATGAGGAAACATAAACACTGTAAAACCTTCAAGCACATTTTGCCAAATTACAATCTTGAGAAGTTATCAAGAGTATCCAAGAAGTAGAAATGATTGAAATTAGCGTTACTCTCGAATCTTTTGTTATTTAATCTTACGGAGATCATTTTATTTCATTGTATGTCCAATTTGTAACTTGATGTTGTTGTTGGCTATGTCTACAAACAAAAATGACAATAAAGTCATTGGTCTGAGGATGGATTAGTAGCGTAACTCGAAACAATTGTCGCCATAGCTATTTTCTCTATGAATACATGTTGTTGTTGTTTTTGTTCCTTCGCATTCTAATTTCACAAAGTAAAATTGAACTAAAGCCAGCTAACTTTTCCTACATTATTTTTTAATAAATAATGCATAAAATATTGATGAATTTCTCTTTTATTCGCAGGAATCTATCGAGCATACAAGATCGAGAAATTTGCTGTTATAGTATTTCGTGTAAGGAAAAGGATAATATCGATATAACGTTGCAGTGGTTAATTGCACATTCAAAGAGCCAAGGTCGTTAAGGGCTGCGCATAAAAAAATTATTGATGTATTCGTATTGCCTCAAAGCGGCGATTGGAGCGCGCGCGCCTGCTACACACACCAACAAAGAACACTCATACAGACAAAAACAAAAAAAAAAAAGACAACACACTGACACACACACACACACACATGTATAAGACCACAAATTCAAGAACTATTGTAATTTGCTATAACAACTTAATGAACTAGTAATTTAAAAGAATTTTTTTCTAAAATGCAAAACTAAAAAGCGTAGAAATCGCTAAAGAAGGATATGGCAGCCTAGAAACTTTAACAGGGCACGGTACGCATTAATTAATTAAATACGCGCGTGTGGTGCTTTGTCTCGAATTCCGAATTCCTTGTACACAAAATAATTTAGCAACAAATGAGAGGAGGCCGTGCTGTGAAGGTTTCTTGCGCTGAGTTTAGTTAACTAAGCAGTCATACACTACATACAACACAGGACACTATAAAACACACACCACACACAATAGTTTTTAAAAATATGTAAAAGAATTAGTAAACAGCAAGATACAAAAGGACATTTTTCTTGTTGTTACGCATAGAGTTACAAATATTTTATTATACTTTTTGTGATTTGTACTTTCCTTTTCGCCCGCCCATCCCGAACTAAATAATGCCTTTTCTTGCACTTTGCAAGTTTTATTCAATTTTTATTAGGTTGCGTCTTCTATAAATTTTGTGTGTAAACTATTTTATAGGCTTATTTTTAGCAATTTATCGGTGTGATTATATAAATTTATTAGTTTTTATAATTTTATATACATTTAAACATAACAAATTATACTATAACAATTATCAAACAGTTTATTTAGTTTTTTTTTATTTTGGTTTTTTAAACTCTGAACAAAATTTTTTTGCAAAGCAAACAAATAAAACAAATCAAGGCCAATTCCAGAAAACTTTTGTGCAAAATTATACCATAATAAATTGATTGTTTTTACCAAAAATAAATATTAAAATTAAGCAAACGATTTAACACATAAAACACTAATAAACTATATAAATAATTAATTGATATAAGAAATTATTATGCAATAGCAAAATTTATGCAGTATATTGAAAATTGATTAGAATGTGAAATAATGAGAAAAAAATTTTAAGAACGAATATTTAAAAAAAAAAAAAAAAACTATGATATATTGTTGAAATTTGTTTTGAATGTCGCCAATTATTATAAACAACGTAAAATTGTTTTATTCTCAAATAATGAAATAGCAACAACAACTATTACTGCAGTAAATCGCGCTTTTTTGTATAATTTTACACGCGAGCAAATAGCACGAAAAAAAGAAAAGTGTACGAAAATTAAAAAAAAAAACCTATTTATAAAAAACCAAAAATAAATAAAATAAAATGACACAAACTGAAGTAATTATACTATGAACAAATTTAATAAAGTCAAAGTATGTAATAAAACTAATAAGAATAATAACAATAATACAAAATTGATTGTAATAAATCGCCGAATGCACAGCATAAATTATAAAATCTAAAGTACTGGCGAGCATTAGATATATGTAGTAACAGAAAATTAGAATTCTAAACATTTACATGCCATGTAAATGCGCAATCATCGAAGATTTATGGCTGCAACACGTGCTTCATGACAGCTGCAAGGCACTGACTGCAACGTCCAGTCAGTCAGTCAGTCTATTATCCTCAAAGCAATTGCCACCCAATTGGTTAGGCTGTCGCCACAATAAATACCCAAAAACAGACATTTAATCAATAAAGGAATAATATATGGCTTCTGTGCTGTAGCGCTGTACTCTCTATGGTGTTTACAAACCAAAACTAATTAGTTATTCCATGTACATTGCTGCAGCGTATGACGTTTTCCAGGAATACACAAGTGACTCACGCAGAAATACCTTCATGCACTTGTTGCGGGCTAGAACATGCAAGTTTCCTGCTTCCTTTGCAAATGTTGCATTGATTTCATTAATTTTATTGTGCTTGTAAAATAATAATTCGATTGTTTTTTTATAAATTTTTTTTTGTTAAAGACATCGCAGCAGCGTTGTACATACATATTATTATTATTTTTTCTTTGTCAACGCTGACAACTTTTGATGTTCTTTTTTTTTGCGACATGAGTTAATTAAGCGCTTAAACGCTTAAAATGAACATTATTTTGGCTTTGTCACAGATAAAAATCTTTGCTTGCAATAGTTGTATTTTTAGTTTTTTATGTTTCTTGGCAGACGCAAGCCAAAAGGCTGTATAAAATGAATAGTTAAATTGAAGAGTACGCTTGAACTGCGACTTTTATGATGTCCACGAGTCAAACAGACAAGAACGCATGTATGTATGTCTAAAATAACATAATATAATAAGTGTGAAATATTATAACTTGATAGAAACATTTTTTGAAGCAAGAATAATATAAAAACAGAGAAGTCATGCAGTTAAGCCTGATTTTAGTAATGTGATTATATATCTTGATGTATTCTATTAATTGTTTATTTTAATAAGATTAAGTCTTATAAACTTATGATATTCCACTGCTATCGTATCAAGTTGCATCAGCTTTGAAATTATGCTTTGAATTTAAGTGTGAGATAGGTGCTTGCTAGGTTAGGTGAGCAAAATAGCTGGTAGACTTGTTTAATTGTGACTCGTGATCCTGTGAACAGTGATACTATTAAAAAGCTTTCAGGCTCTCTCATTGATAACTTTTGCACAAACGCACATAGCATCGTTTAAAATATTTGCTGCCCTGTTCTGCAGAGAGTTCGTGCAACCGCCTTCAAAGTACAAAAGGCTTAAAATTATTATTATTAGAAACTATTGGACTACAATTGCAAATTATGTCCAACGTGTTGGCCTTAGCGACTAAGGCCTTAGGATATAATTCAATCCATGCGTCAAGCAAAGAGCATCTGGAGAGTTTTACATGTGAGAATCTATCTTCAATTGTTGAAAAAGTCAAATGAATTTTATTTCTGTTGCTCAAGCACATTGGACCCATTGGAATAGAAGTTTGCACGAATTGTACCCCTTCCAAATATTGGAAATAAAGCAAAGTAACTGGATCTTTTTATTGACCCATTTATATCGATTCTTTTAACCATTTCAAAAGAGCTTGAATCAATGTCTAAACCCTCGATGACAGAACATTAACAAATTTTGCGTTGAAGTAAAGCATTATTTTCGATAAAAATTGTTTCAATCTTCGCAACTTCAAGCTTTCAATTCACAAGTCTTCGGCTTCCGTTTTGCACCAACTAAATTAAGAATGTTCGAATGCGAACTTTACTGGGGTCTTGAACACTTCCATAGTTTAGTAGTCAACGATACTATGTGTGAACCTTTGATCAACTGCTTCGATTCTGAGCATACGTCAACAAGACAAATAATTACTTAAAGTCGAGAAGCAAAGTGAAGAAGTCTATTACCGGGACTTCTAGGAGACCAAAGCTATTGGACGATCTGTTCTAAATTATTGGTAACACTCAACGGCAGAATTTACAAAGAGCGTACTAAGGAATGCCACTGGTTGCATACAAATGAATCAAAAGTCCACCTACGGTGATGATTCTGCTCGCCCACATGATGACTAGCTCCGGAAGTATTTTCTATTAGATGCCTATATAAGTTGTATATCTAATCAGTCTTCGGTAAAACAATTAGAAGCAGATCATTATTGATTGTAAAAAAAATAGAACCATATAACCTCATGATGTGCAAGAAACTCATCAAGTATATGTCGATGATCCAATTGCAAATATACCTGAAAACACCACGTTAGCTAGGTTCACACCTGGTGGCTGTTGGAAAATATAAGGTCGCAAGCTTATTCTCCCCATTCCGGAAGTATAAACACATTGCCCATTCTAAAGTTTAATTGAGTTATTAATTTAAAAAATAAATCTGAGATAATGAGATAATCTGCTCAACGCAAAGAAGGATAAAGTGTTTACCTGTCTATGTATGAATGTATGTTTGTTCTTATGTGGCGCTCTAGAGACCAAACGCGTGAACCGATTTTGATGATTTTTACATTAATTGATTTGTTTTAACCTTGCGATCTCTGAATATGACAATAATTAAAATCCCAAATAAAAAAGTAGAGTTAAAGTCGACAAACTAAGTTAGTTATCATTGGATAGTTATTGGAAAATCATTATTAGGTTTCTTTTCATTCATTTCATTTTGAATGACCATCTATATGATCTATGTAGATTGATTTAAAGATGGTTAGCTACCATTCATACGTTCTTTCTCTGTGCACAGTATTTTGATTCGTTGTAATGTCACGCTGTTATAATTTTCATTTAGTTCTTGCTTACACCAGTAGTTGGTTAATGTGCTAATGGTTTTGTTGTAGTCGAGTTTTTGTATACTTTATAGCAATTACTTGTTATATAATGAACTATTTCAATATGTACATGTATACTGGCCATATCAGTCATCCATTTTTTGTGATATTTTTGGTATGACATGAATGGTCAAGATAAGAGTGCATCAATCTTTACTTTTAATTTTTCCGATGAAGACCCATGGTGATATAATGAAAAGGTGAAAGACAATTGCCGGCTGCTCTCTGAAATGTTAACATATTTTATTCAGTAAGTAAGCGACTTTCATGGTTTGTAGATTCTCCTTCTTGAATCTGAGCTACAACTGACAAATACATACATTTTGTTTTTTATTTTTCACCAGAACAAAAGAATCCAAATCATAGTGTAACAATACATAGTGACGCCACTTCAGCAATGCGCTCTCAAAATAGCTACAGTTGAGAGAAGTAAATCTACAGTTGAGAGAAGATAGCTACACTCAGTATGCGTTATTGTATGAAGTTATCGTTCTTCATTCCACGGTTTTGGTAGCAGAAACAACAAAAAAAAACCTCAGCTACATATATTGTAAGAGTTGCGCTACCTTATATTTGTACCATGATCAAAAAAACGTCATAAAAATTAACTATTATCTCCCGCATTCTAACGGTCTCATGAGTAAGAAAATTTATGTACATCAGAAAGAAGCTATCCGTCATCTTATAATTTTTTCACCATTACCTATGCTATGCCATTGTGAAACTCATTGTTTAAGCTCGGGCATTCTTTGTTCAGGACGACTTTCGTGAAAGTCCTTTAACGAATGCCAGAATAAATTGAGGTTGTGCAAAACATTTTACAGGTATACTAGGTATAAACGGTATTTCGACAAAATAAATAAATATTTATAGATATTAATGTTAAAATATGAAACGTTTCACACATTCGTATTTTTATTGCTAGTTTATAGTTCTTGACATACTCCCATAAAGTATATATAACCTGCTGTCTGCTGTTCTGTCCTGCTATATAGCTATGTCTGTCCATCCGTCGTTAGTGCGAGTGAACAATGAAATTTTACTGTCTTCATCTGTGTGCAAAAAATATATCGGCTTTAGTTGAAATTCCAAAAGGTGTATGACATAGTGTAGGATGCATCAAATGAGTCCATATAGCCATGTCTGTCTCTCCGCCTATTCTTCCATCTATATGATAATAGTCAGAGAATCTATTTATGTGAGAGATATTTCCTCTGCAAAGAAAAAACTAATTGAAACAAAACTCACGGTACAAGTCTCTGACACAAAAGTATCTTCATATATGTATAAAAACTCGTAACAAATTTAGCGCAATAGGAAGAAATTATACTCGTATTTATATTTGTTTGATATGCTCTATAGTATATTTGATTAGCCTTGCCTTTACTTTAAAATTGTTTTGTAGCATTTGCTAAGCCTACTTTGCAAAACAGTTTATAGACAGTTTCCTTAAAAAAATACATACATCATCGACTGCAAATTTTGGTTACAGATAAGTATTGTATGTATAGCTATGATATACCGAAGTAAAAATTGAAAATATTGTTTGTTGAAATATGTCAAAAGTCTGACCGTTCGGTGTTTCTTGTGCTGATTACTTAATGCGATAATAAGCATAAACACAAATTAATTAATATTTTCGGATAAGCAAAATATGTATTGACAATCCTACTGTAAGCCATTTGTATGCAACTCAGTTTTGGCAGTTCGTTTGATTAATGCCGACTTGAAAATAAGCACAAGCGACAATAATCTTAAACTGATATTCGAGATCAACATTGATAAATGCAAAAAAAGAAAAAAAAATGTACATATATATGCCAGCAACATATTCCTACAAGTATTTTACCAAATAATATATATGGTATGTCTGCATACTGGCCAATCAGCAACAATTGCAACATAACGAATTACAAATTTCATGCGATTATATTCAAAGTAGGCAGCCAACGGACAGCAACTTGTGTGGACTGCTCAACAACAACGCAGCGAACAAATTTTTAATCAGCAAAAACAATTTAAGTGGAAAAATGCATGTTCACGAATTGTGGCAACAATTGGTTGCCATTACCATTGTCGTTGCTGCTGCCGCTGCTGCTGCTGCTGCTGCTGCTGCTGTTATGTTAACAAATGTTAGGCCATTTCAATGTCTTCCAGAACTTCGCTGTACTGCGCTTGTTGGTCACGCCGGTTGGGTTCTGCACGCATGGCGTCCATGGCTAGGCTGGCTAGCTCAGTGGATGGCTGCCGTGTGTTCTCGGCTTCAATGTTGCCCAATTTGGCAGCACCCACATGCGCCTAGTGAGGCTTTTTTTATGTTCATCTCTTTCGTGTGCTTTTGCGAATTATGCCTAAATATATTTTAATTGAACTACGGCCTGCTCTGTTCGAGCAACTATAGCCAAGTTTTTTTGTTTTTTTTTTTCAAGCCAATTGTCTTAGCTGATATTCGCCTTATTTTCCCTCTAAGCTGTGTGCGATAACAATGGCCCACCAAAAGTGTGTCTTCGACATGCTGTGCCACCTGAAAAGTTCTTGGAATTGTTAAAAGAAAAAAAGACAAAAACAAAATGAAATGAGACAAAACTGCATAGCAGAGGCATAAAGTTCAAAAATTTAACAAGCTGCTTTTTTTATACACTATATGCCATAGTTTTGTCTGGTATATTAAATTCGTACGACGGTATGTAACAACCAATAGCTATTGTAGAAAATTATCACAATTCGACTTAGCCTATAAAAGATAGAATCACTTAACATGTTTATTTGGATTTATCTAACCTTTCTTCAGGCAACGAGAAGACAGTGTGAAGTTTGGCATTCGAGTTTTTGTATGAAAAACTTTTTGTTAGTTAAATTTGAAGTGGTTATATTAAACGGTAATCTTCCAGCTATAAACCGATCGAACCAATACAATATAGAATATAGCCTCAAATAAGAAGAAATATTCGTATACAGAGTATCTCATAGTCGTTACCACTCAACTGCAGTGTGCTTTCTTGTTTTACTTGGCTTAGGCCAAAGCATTCTTCTCCTCAACTTCTCATAACGTCTTCAGTTCATACATTTCTGGGTACTTGGCAGACTCGTGGGCAACAATTTTCATGTTTTTAGCGTTTGCTGTCAACAGCAAATAGTAACAACTGCAACAACAACATTGCGCATGCAAATAAGTCGTCGTTTTTCTACAGAATCCTCTCGTCCTCGTTGTCGTTGTCGCTGTTGTTGTCGTCGTCGTCGTCCTCCTCATCATCATCATCATCCTCATCAGCAACCAAATCAGCAGTAGCAATACAAACAGCCACAGCAATAAGAACAACCATCCGTCCGTCCGTCCGTCCGTCCGTCCATCGTTGCCAACCAATATCGCGCTGGCAAATCGTTACTCAGCTCACCGCTTGTTGATTTTATTCCACTCGGCTTTTATATTTATTTATTTCCAACTTCGCGTTTTTCGCCATTTGCAGTCTGCGTTTTCGTGTGGTGGCAGTTACAGATTGGTGAGCGTTAAATTCTTGTGATTTATCGGTTTTATCGTCGCGGCCAATTATCAGCTGATGCATCCATGCATTTCTAGTTTCGATTAGTTAAACACATAGATATGCCTGTACTTTATGGGAAAATTACTATAAAAAGCCCAAATACACCGCTCCAATTCTTGTGTAGCTATCAGTCTTATTGAGTTAATCTGTTTCAAATTATTTGTAGCTACCACTTCATAAAATAGGAACATTTTATTCCATTTTAAATTTGATTACCATTTTTCATAGATTGCGGATCGAACTAATAAAAATCAAAGGCAAAACCTATTAACATCACAAAATATTTCTTTTATCTATAAGTTTCTAAGGCGAATGAATTTGCATCAGTACCTAATATTACGGGGGATTAACAAAACTCCGATTATTTGATGAAGACCTGTTGACACTATGACTAGATAGCTTGTAAAATTTTTGTTATGTTCCGTGAAAATTTTTTGGTAGTAAGCTTCTAAAATAAGAACAGATTCAGATGGTACTAGATATACGACACGTTTCTCATATATTGAATTGGAAACAGTTTTAAATATTTCCTTACTTTAACTAAAGGTTACAGCAAACTCATCGATAATTGTTAAAATGTTATATTCTTTCAAGATTTGAACCTACTTCTATTTTAATTAATAATATTTGCAGTATTTAATAATATTTAATAATATTTGGACCCTAAAAAATTCTGGTGATCCTCCGAGAGGTAACGAGGTCGGGAGCAGTGTTACCACATGTGAAATGTAATACGTAACAAGAAAGATCGCTGCATTTGAGTGGACTCGACTACAAATAACTTGTTCCTAACGATTTGTATGAGGGCTACCCTTTCTAGTGGACCGATCTTGGCCTATATGGACTAAATTCTTTGGAATCATGCATGATACATCAAATTTGGCGTCTCTAGCTAAATAAACAAACATAAAAAAAAATCAGAAAGGCTTGATAGATTTTAATAGGAACTATACCTTTTAGTGGTTCATTCTTTACCTAAATAGAATATTTGATAAAGTTTAAAGGAAGGTAGCCCAAATTGGTGTTTCTATCAAAATTAACCATATAAAAACTGAAAGATTTGAATGGTAAGTGACAATTCCTCTTAGGGAGATTAAATAAGAGAATATAAATATGTACAGTTTAAGGCTCTATCTCTTATAGTATCCAAGATTTTGATACGGACAGCCAGACAGACAAAAGGACGTGGTAAGTGCAAACAACCCATTAGGGAAGTGTGGATTTGAAAAGTGAGTCGTCTATTCAGATACACCCTCAGTTATTCATGCCCAGTCTGATGATCTAGAAGCTGGTCCTGAAGGTATATCCCCGGGCAGTTATCTCTGCCTATATTCCACCGTTTGGGCCAGTGTTCAAACTCTCGAAGATAAAGCTGGAGAGTATCAGTTGCACTGTAGACACATGTGTCCCTTGCCAGTATGGCTGTATCATCAGCAAATGTAGCAACCTTGATGTCGTGCGAGAAGAGCCTGTGGGCATATCGCTGGTGAAGAGCGAATAAAGTGTTGGCCTCATTAGGCTTCCTTGTGGAACACCAGCATTGATTTCTCTCGCCGTTGACTCCGATCCATCTAAAACAACAGAGAAGTGTGGAGGATGTGGTTGATGGTTACCATATTCATGGAATACAAGTGATCTGAAGAATCAATAGGAGACTTCAAATATTCAAATTGGAAGCCTTTATCAATTGTAGTCTCTAAGGTATCGATTTTCATACGGAAAGTAAGACAGACGGACATATTACATCGACACGACTTTTGATGCTGATCAAGAATATATGTATATACTTTATGGGGTCTGTCTCGCCTCCTTCTGCCTCTACAGACTTAGTGTACCTTTGTTCCTTATGCGAACAAATTATAAAAATATTCCACTGGCAAGAGTACTTTCATATTTTGACGAAAAAAAGGGTAACAAAATTTGTGGCTGGCCCATTTAGCAATACTGCTGCTTTGTTTCCGTGTCGTACTTATAAAAGCTTCAACACCTCGTACAATGTTATCAAAGTTTCCAGATTCATATTCCATCATGGAATTTTCTTAGCATATATAAAATTCATGGAACCCATCGAACAAATATCTTCGCATACAGCAGATAGTTCTGCAATATTTGTGACACAGCCATTAGATTTTATTCCACTTCCTTAGCAAACATTTCTTCTGTCAATTGTGGATCTTCGACTAGGACTGTGGGCTCATATTCCAACAAAAAATAAATCAGTCTGAAATACTGTTTGACGGGAACCCAAATTCTGCAAGAGCCTCTCCCAGCCAACTAGCCAAGATAGGTATTTTTAACATGTTTAAATTTAGTGGCAAGCAACCTCTTTTGGGTACATATAAGCCCATAAATCAAAGTTCGCAATAGAACTAAAATATCGCGTTGAAACATTTCATCTGTGTAATGAAAATTGTTTAATTTATTACAGATTGTCTTCACTTTTATAAAATTCAGGAATCTTTAAAGTAGTCCCCGTTTAAATGTACAAACACGATAGTGTCTTTGTTGTTGTTGTTGTTGCTTTTGCTCCACTAATAAAGAGCTCAGGTGTGAACATTTTATTTCTTGCATTTAATTGATGACAACGTCCTGGAATTTTCGTTGGTATTTTCTTGCACTGTTTTTGCTGTTTATTCTTTTTTTTTTTTTAGTCACATGATCTCTTTAATGCTACATTTCGGTCGTCTGCTGCAGCAATCCTTTTTGGCAATGATGCTACGGAATTTGCTTGTTAAGCTGAACAACAGAAGAGGTGAAGAGAAACCACTACTTGTCAAGTTGAACACTATTACACATGTTTGCATTTGTATTGCGTTCGGTTCTTAATTGTCCAGAAGACTTAATAGACTTAATAAGGCAACGAACGACTGCGGGTTCTAAAGGTGTTGGAATTGAATGAGACAAAACGATTTGGGCAGATATTATTGAAAAAAAATATACAATATGTGGTTCGATTAAGGAATTTTCGTAATAATACAGACGATGAGGCAAAGGACATATCATATGAATAATAGATTACAATATTGTAAATGTCTGATGTTGTTAAAGCAGTCTAAATGAATTTGTAAGCTTTCCTCTTCTATAGAATTTTAAGTCAATCAGATCAGAAGAAGTGTTCCCTCTTTTTGTCTTTCGTGCTCTTCTTCAAGAAATGCTGACCGCGATACCAAAATCGCTATCGCAGAGGCGCAATGCACTTGGCACGCTCAGTGCAAGATTTCCAAGAATTGAAAACTGCTAAAAATCGTGTTTGATTTTTATTTATTTAATTTCTGTTTTTCTTAACGCTACTTGGTCGGTCGGTCGCTCGGTCGGTCGATAGGTTCGGTTGCTGCATGCAACAAGCATAAAAATAAAAACAGTGGCAAAAGCCAACAGAGTAGCAGCAACATGAAGTAGAGAAATGCAACATACACATAGAACATGCAATGCCAAACAAACGAAAAGCACCTTGTTAACTAATTAAAACCAAAATATATGCAAATCGAAGGTTTCGAGAACACATGCAGCCACATACATACATAGTGTGGGTATGTATGGATACTGTATTGACAATGCTAAGAAAATCGTATGCAGCCAAATATATACATTGTAGAGGATTGTCCAGATCGAGCAAGCTTCCGAATTTTTGTACACGAACTGCTTTGCGATAAAACTTCGATCGAGCTGCGATCAATTAAGCATATATTTTTGCTGCCTACTTGGCTTTGAAAGTGCTGAGCAGATACGAGTAGGCTAAGCTTCGTTTGGCCGTATTTTTTTTTTTTTTTTGGTTTTCAAATATAGTCCTTTTAATGGCGCCCTGAACTATATCACATTGCTATATTTGTATAAAGTTATAAGTATTGTAATATGTAGTCAATCGTTCTATATAAAACAATTGATTTCTGCTGCTGACTTCATATAGGGTATATAAGAAAGTTTTGTGTGCTTTTTGTAAGCCTTAATTCAATCTACTATATGAGTTTGTTAGATTGTATATTATAGCCTGGTTAGTTCTATAATTTCTAATAAAGATAAATCAAATATCTGTGTTTAAACTATATAAAAAAAAACACAACTCTTTTGTATCAGCGAAAAAGTGATTTCTATGACTGCTACCTCTTCTAGTGTTCCGATCTTGAACTATATGAAAAAATTTCTTTGCAACTATGCAATATACTCCAAAGTTTGGGTTTGTACCTAAATAAAAAACAACAATAATAAAAAATATTCATACAAAAACTCATAAAGGTTGGACAGATTTGCTTGAAGTCTACCTTTATGGTGTTCCGATCTGGACCTTAATGGAAGATTTGATAAGGATTAATATAAGGTAACCCAAAATTGATATCTCTTAAAGTCTTCAAGATCTTGATTTTCATACCAGACAGATGGACATGTTTAAAATGACTCGTACAGGAATATATATACTTTATTGGGTCTGCCATGCATCCATTTACGTGTTATATACATTTTATTTTTTCTTTAACTCGAAAAATGAGTTTTGCCATGGTCTCCCATATAAAAGAAAACTCAACTCGCCTTTCATACATGCATTCAGACGGACGGACGAACATTATTTGATACTTATTTGATACTTCTTCTCATACATGATTTTCACAGAAATATGGTCTTCCAGAAAACATCTTTTCCTCTACATTATTATTAGCTCTTACAATTATGCGAAGGAATTCGCCAAGCAGTTATCTCTCATTTATCCCAAATTTGTGCATAACTAAGGAACTAGTATTAAAAAATTAACAAAAACTCTCTAATACTCCCAATAGTTGAACTGCGTTCTTATATATTTTTACAACAAAAGCGCATTGTGCAAAAATAATTGCAGCATTGTGGTGGTCCCTCGCACGCTCAAGAACATACCGCACACACATAAGCATAAACGAAATCAGTTCAATTGGATTTCGTACGAATACTAAACGGATTTACGAGTAGTTCGAGTAGTGTGGATGTAGCTATGGAATCGGGCACACGATAGCGTCCTTAGATCCTATACAGCAATCAAAAACCAACCAGACTACTGCGTTGTCTGCTTCGCCTTTTTAGGGGATTCATTTAAGTTATTGTGCGCTTCCCTCGAGGACGTTCCATCGCCTGTTTATATGTCCGTTCGTCCGTCCGCCCCTTTGTTCCTTTCGTTCAAGGTGCGGACATATGTAAAACAAGCACAACAACAATATTCTGCAAAGCAAAAAAAAAAAAAAACGAGAAAAAAAAAAAGCAAAGGATTCGGAAGTGAAATTTATTTTGCATATCGCCTGACAATATTCAATGCGATTGTTTTAAGCGTCTTGGTCGCTTGTCTTCTGTGCATTGGGGTACTGCGCCGTCCAGTCCACTCTCAATACTGACCATATCGCTTTTGCGACTGTGTGGGGCGGCGGTGGTTAGTCGCAGTGGCAGCAAGTGTTCCATTTGGGATTTCATTGTTTTGCACGCTAAATGGCTCAATGCTTAAATGCGCATGGGAATCTTTACGCCAGCAACATATATCAATCGAATCGCATTTGTGGTCTGGTCGTCGTCATCGTCGTTGCCGTTTGCCGTTCGCTCGTTGTGTAGTCAATTTAGTTTGAAAAGGATATGGCGTAGGGATTGCTGCGCTGCTGCTGCTGCTGCTGTTTGCATCTGATTGTCACTGGGAAATTATCCAATTTTCTGTTTGCATTCAAATTGGGCTCGCGTAGTACGCGAAGCAGAAGCGGCTTGTCAATTTATACTATAAATTTTCAGAGTTGATGCAGCGACGTAAGCTGTCACAGTGATGGATTTTGTCATGCTGTAAGTTGTTGTGTGGTCTGCAGTGCTTTGCTTTATTTTGCGGCGGCGGCGGCGGCAGCAGTGTTGGTTTCGATGTAGTTCGAGATTCGTTGTCTGCCGCCGTTGTGCCGTTTCTGTCGTTTAATGACGCTCGCACATAATGCACCCAGAGAGAGATCGACAATAAAACCATAATCAACAACAGCAACACATGCAGCGATTAACATCGCTCGAGCGACTATTGCTTCCGGAGATCTTGCCTTGGTTTGGCTTGACTTTGCACACAGCAACCAGTCAACCCAAGCATTTCGAGCAGTCGATATGTCCGGCCGTCTGACTGTCGAAAGTATGTTGGTTTGTTCGATCAGGCAGCCAGGCGGTTATTAATTGCATCAAGATCATCGGCGGCAGGAGCAACAGTAACTGCAGCGGTGGCGGCAGCAGCGTCAATGTTGCTGATCAATCGCTGATCATTTGTGTTGATCGCTTGCCGCTCGCTGCTGCTGAACAATATACTATGGGACTGAATATAAATATGTTGAAGAAATATCTACAAATCAAGCTGTAGGTTATATAATAATCGTACATTCGACTTCAATATACCCTGGCTATAAAGAGTTATGCAGGCTTTGGAATTTAAAAACACATACAAAATATTTTTGAAATCATTTAAAATAAAAAATAAATAAATTAGAAATAAATAAAAAGTGCCAAGTTTGGAAAAATATCTAGAGAGGTTTCAGCCAATATTCATACATATTGAAAATATCGGGTTTGAACTTCCAGAAGGAGTGATGCTGTTCGCTTAAGCTGTTGACAGGATGTCTCATGTGTTTAGTGAGATCTTGGTATCTTCTCGCAAGTCATCGATTTTGGGCTCCTCAAAACATTGTCTGCCTGGAAACAGCGACAACAACATCAGCCTGGTGATCAGGTAAAGAATCAAGCTTGCTAATATATGCTTTGTGGTCAGCAGACAATTTACAAGGACGAACACTAAAATCGATAATACTGGAATTCTATAAACATGAAACCTGATAGAACCGATTGCAGCAACTTTGGAAGTTTTCAAAGAAAAAAAACCTTCGTAGGATTTTTGGACTTGTTAGAGTTGGATCCGAATATGAACCACGAGCTGTTCAATAAGATTGACAGAGTACAGTGTATAAAATTCTTATGGCTGCACTGTGATGATCATCATACTCAAATGGACGAAAGAGCTTCAGGATGCATGGTTTATACGGTGAGTACAATCTTAATTGATGGACAACGAAATAGAGGGCATCAGAACTAACGTTGGATTGACTTTTGTCTTGGTTTTGGCTTTCTAAGTGCGGTCTAGACCAAATAAAGGTGCGACTGACCACTTCGATCACAATATTTGACTCCATCAAACATTTTAACTCAACGCACCTTATTCTCTCGCACAACCTAAAATCAGGAGACGTACTTACTAACCGTATCAGTGCACCTTCACTTTTATCTATGACAAATCGATGTTTTTTTTTCTGCAATAATAAATAACCTTAAAACTTTTATGGTGATCGGAAAAACAGTATCGAAGTTTATTATATTTAATATTTGAAATATTTGTTCACAATTTTTTCTTTCTGTTCCATAGTACATGAAGTATTTACCAGCGATTGGTGATCGAAGTAAGCTAAAGACAAGGTTGGCGGTTACTACCTCCCGAACTTACGTACGAGTGAATGAACCAACATAACTTGTACAAATTTCTGTCGAGCTTGCTTTTGCAACAAATCGTTCAAATAATCAAGCTGCACGCTTAAGTTTGGCGTTATGTTGTAGTACACAGCTACATTAAATGCGCGTCCTGCAGCGTTAAAATTATTAAAATATGATAAAATTTTGCTAATGAGTATTTACCTTTTTCAACGGCATCGTCATCTTTGGTAGTCAATCGCTTTAGTTCGCTCATTTTGGCTTTTCACATGCTTTGAGGGCGTGCAGGGCGTATGCTTAATGCTAGATTTATATCGGCATTATTATGTGAGCCGCAACGAAATTAACCAAAAAAAAAAAAACGAAAAATATATTTTATAAAGAAAACTTAACGGCTGATCGCTCATAAAATTAATCAAGCTGCTTTAGGCCAACTTAGTAACTTATAATAATAAAAATGTTGAGAATTATTTCGCGCTTCGATCGATTTACGATATGTTCGATATGTGCAGTTGTTAATGTTATTATATATGTATATGTATACATATATGCATTCATACAATTGCTTTGGATTTCCCTCGGTATTATTTTTTATTTTCATATATATAACAAATTGCTTTTCTTATCAGATTTGCTGGCTTACTGGTCGGGTCTGTCCTGGGTGAATGTACTCGTGTTGGTTTCGTTAGAGAACGCGGTTCACATCAGTTTATCCAGCAATAAAATTTGTTGTTATACAAAACATAAATATGTACAATGTACATACATACACACATACATATACGTTGCAGCAGCAGTTATACATACAATAAATTTTGTGACAGCGCATACAAAATGCATTACTAGAGAATTTGCATAGACATGATATGCGCGAAATTTATATGAAAACATCTAAACATAAATATTCTCACGGCGATTTTGAGGCATAGTATTGACTGACGTACTGCATGCAGCATGCAGCAACAACTGATTGACAACAATGTTTGCTGGTAGTAACAATATATAGCTACTTATTTACATATTTGTACAAGTACATATGTAAACTTAGCACAAGATGCTTCTCAGTCTTCGTCTTTTCACTTTGGCAGCAAAATGTCAATTTTAATTGAATTTGTGTGAGTGAGTTGCGATCAAAGTTGATGCTGCTGTTGTTGTTGATGATGATGACGATGATGCCGTGGCTACTTCTGCTGCTGCTGTTGTTGTTGTTGTTGCTGTTGCCGGCATTGCTAATGCTGTCGCTGATGTTGCTTATTGTTCTTATTGCATGTTGCATAGATATTTTGCACAATGTTGCATTCGAATTTATGTGCTTTATGCTGTTGGTAATAAATTTGTCATGTAGCTCAATGTCGCCAATTGACGCTTGTGGTGATTAGCTTTTGAGGATTTTAGATAGCTTATTTGACAATGATGCCTAAAGAAGAGAGAATCTTTATTCTTCTTGTATTTGTATATCATTAGAACGTGCATATATTAAAGATAGTGCGGGACATATTGCTCTCAAATAGTAAAAATTAGGTTTACGATCATTTAAAAAGTTGAAAATTATCGATAATTTTACTGGAATTGTAACTCAATAGAGATTTTTTTAAAAATTTTATTTAATAATCTTTTTTTCCGAAATATACTCCAGTCATAATCGGACTCTTCTTCAAAATAATCTAAAAGAAGATATTTCACCTCACTATCCAAAAAAAAAAAGTCTATTGAAATGACGAGCCGGGCTTCTGCATAAACTCTTTAATGGATCCGAATAAATAAAAAATTCATAAGGTCCTACTTTGTATTTGTCTGTGAAGTTTTATTAAGCCTGATTCAGTGAAAACTTTCGAGATTCTTCATTCCAGAGAAGTGCTATGCATTCAATTATAACAGCTCTATGTAGAAATATCGTAAGAACTCAACTTACATGCTTAGTTCCAGAACCAGGAATATTCATTTACAAATATCTTTGCGGGTTATAAGATGTAATCACGACAACTGGTAATATTTATTGCATATATATATGGAAGAAATATAGCGTTAAATTAAACGAAGCCTTTTAATTAGATTTCTTTTTACACCAGATATTTGAGAAGATAATTAGAGCTTAATTGTCCCTATTCGTGTTGCTGGAACCTTAAATTGACATATCCACCAAAAAAGCCATTTCAACCTATACTAGAATCTCGGTTTTTCTTTTATTGACTATGGTGACCTGCCACTTTTTGGTTGGTAGTTGATATCCTACATGTAATATACACTCAAACAAGCGATCTTAACCATACAAAGTCGATTGTCCGAATTGAAGCAAATCTTCCTCTTTCGGCAAGCTCGTATTGAGATCTAAGTGCTTCATTATTTGAACCCCAAAGCAGAAGATTTTGGACATTCCACAAAGTAGATGAAGCACATCAAAATACAAAAGTAGTCTCTACGCTGGGCAAGACTAAGTTTTACGCTGCACAAGTTTCTGCCACAGTTTTCAACCATAACATACCATACACCCTGTCAAGAAAGTATCGGGAATTAAGTTAATTTAATTCCCCCGTATATTAGTTAGGCAGGTAATTTTTTTCCTCAGGCTGGTACGATTGTTCTTAATTGTGATGCCAATGTTTACAGCAGCTGATTAAGTCAGTAGTGATTGGTGATTTTCTATAATGAGTGAAAATATTGATCAACGTAGCGAATGAAATTCCGTGTGCCGTTACATTGAAAATGTTGCAAACGACTCTTTGTGAATCTGCTCTGTCAAAAACGCGCTTTAAGAGTGGTATAAAGCCCTACCTTCTACAGGATTTTTACCATATATTTCTACAAGCAAGCGATGGGTTGCAGTTGAGGTTTACTAAATCAGAAATACAGGTGTGTACTGAGTATCACGTTTCAACAGAAAATATCCCAAGCAGCATCTTTAGCGAACGGAATGAAGAAGGTGCGTATGGAAGAGGTAACCAAGTTTAAAGAATCTAGTATGCAGTTCTTGAATTTCCAGAATAAAATATTTATAATCAACTATCAGCAACTAATATATATAACTAATTGATTTACCTTCTCAATTATTGCCATTTCATTTACTTTTAATAATAATATTCTCAACTTGATCAAAGATTTCAAGGCATATCTTTCCTATCAATACTATCGAGATGCATTTTAAAGAAATTTAAATGTATAATTTTCATTTATAACGACGTTTATTTAAATTAATCAAAGTAATCTAGAGATCTTGTTGGCCCTTCCGTAGACATTGAAACACCCAATGCGCCCACTTCACTTGGTTGCCACACAACGCAATCAGTGTCACTTGTGTACGCCTACGGCTAAAATAGGAAGTTACTTGAAACTAGTTAAGTTGAGATGCTTTTGTTGTAATTGTTGTGTTCGGTTGTTGTTGTTGTTTTTGCTGTAAGCCATGCTTATTAAAAGCAAGTTGCAAGCAAAAAAAAAAAAAAGTAACTAAGAAAGAAAGATCAAAACCTGCTACACCATCTTTGCAACAGACCCATTGACTTGGCTTTTTTACACAGGCAACAATTTTGTGTACGAAATGAGTTAACAACTTTTTACATTGCTGTCTTTAGTTGTGATAGTTGTTGCTGTTACTGTTGCAGTTTCCACTGATCTTGTCTGCTGCTGTTGCTTGGCTGCATAGTTGTTGCATCGATTGGCCGTTGTTGTTGTTGCTGCTGCAACATTGGCTGCTGCACCAATCGAAAGCTAAAACGCGCACACAGTCTTCCTACTTAAATCATAATTTATGCGCACAACACGCTCAACGGATGCTGTAAGTTGGCTCCGCCTTTTAGCCAATCAGCGACGGAGATTTTTTCTTTTATGGGCTTAGACTGCGATTACTTCTTTTGTTTTTTCTGGGTCTTTTAAATTTGGATCGCAATTTTCATTTTTGTTTGCTTAATTGTTGTATCTCATAGTTGATTTTAATTGCAACATGTTTTAGTTATATAATTAAATATGTGGTATGCAGTTAGATAATGTAATTATTTCTGTAACAAGTTTTTATTACATGCCTTAATTTAGCTTGCAATGTGTTTTAGTTTTGTATGTTTAAATCTTAGAGCACAGTTTTGACACACTTATAGTGATTAGCTTAAGCTGAATTCGATTAGATATATAAACGATGTTCCTTTGGAAGACCACAAATGAAAATAAATAAATTTACGAAAACAAGATAATACGTTAAATTCCGAAGCGGATTATAAATACTCTTCACAATTGCTCTTTATACATTAGTACTACAGATTGAAAAGTTGACTGACTTATATTTATTTGTTTTTTTTTTCTAATTGTCTAAATTAATTAATTAGAAATTTTGTTGTATTTGAGCTATACCTTCCAGTGATCATGTAACGTTCATCTTCTTAAGATTGTTGCTTCTGGTTATAAATAGTCTCCATACAAACTATCAAACCATTTACCACAAAAAACCGAACTGGTGTCCTTCAATGAAATGAATAGTCAAGATTCGGAGCTTTAAACCCCTGAAGGCAATTTGGTACTCAAAACTCTTCTGGAACAAAAGACAACAAGAGTTCCCAAAGCACACGGCATTCAGAAATGCAACAGGACTATGATAGTTAAATTTTCTTAGGTCATGTGCTGGAGGCCACACCACCATTTTTAAATTAATTAAATAACCCGGTTCAAGTCAAAGAAGGTGACTATTCAGTTCAATTGGAATGACATCTTTCGAACAAGATTTTCGGAGGGAAGACTGGGAGCAAGCAAACACCAGGATGCGAAATGATCTTTCAATATATACTGACGGGTAGAAAATGGATAAGAGCTACATGTGCTGGAGACTTTTCGGAGAAATAAGCCACGTAGCTCCTATACCGCTTACTCGACTGGATTCTAGCGTGTCCGTGTTTCTCGGCTAAACTGTAAAAAGTAAACTTATCTGGGGCAAAGAAAAAGTACTAAACGAGATGGCAGACGAGTGCGGAAGGATAGCATCAGCTTTGCCAGCGACTCTTGCAGGCGACTACTCAGTAGACGTTAAATTGATCAACGGATGCATGGCTTCTATCAGGAACTCTGTCATAGCTGTGTTGAAAATGACTGTCTTTAATTCTTTGTCGAAAGTCAGGCACACCTGCCAAAGGAGGCACGTTTCACAGTACTCTACGGGATGGTTTCAAGGGTGCAACAAAAAAACAAATGAGATACATAAAGCCATATAAAATAGATTGGTTTCTGGGTGAACTCGACTTTTCTCGAGCATCCTAAACAAATCTATCTGTGGACGGAATAGGGTGCATACATTTACATAGACAGGTATATACAGGGACAGACAGATAGACTAAGAAGCAGACGGACAAACATATGGATATGGTTAAGACGACTTGCTTTGTTTTGCTGATCGAGAATATGTATACTTTGTAGGATCATCACTATCGCTTTTAGACGTTACAGATATTGTGACATGGTGAAGAGCATAAAAAGGTTAATAAGGAGCCAAAGCAAAATAATTTTATGTCATCATAAAAGTAGAAAATATTAAAAATCTTTTTTTTTTCTCTGTATGTTGAACCACCAATACAAAATTTTTTAAAAATGAAAAACATTTGAAATATTTAGCATGCAAATAATTAAGCAAACAAGGGCAACAGAGCATTTCATATATGATGACCAAACCTACATCTCAAGTGTGACCCAGTCTATGCATTTGACGCTAAATTGAAAATAAGTCCTAATTTTTTTTACTACTATCTTGAGAAATTAATTTTAAAATAGCAGCACGCTTCTCGCTTTTATGAATCGATGAAAACTAGAACAAAAAATGTCCACATTAATTAATTAATTAACGCTTGGTTCAAAAGAATTAATTGCAACTCGCAGTTTTGCTTCTAAAGACTAGAAAACTTTGGCTCACAATGATTATTCACTCTGATATCGAAACATTGGCACTTAGAGTGGGAAAACATGGAGAAGTATCGAACTTACGCACCGAACCAAGCTACAGACCTATCATCTACTCATTTTCATTATCACCCATTTTATTTTATTATAATAAAAAACATGTTTTAGAAAATGTTTTTTTTATTAATTTATTTGTAATACAATGTTGTCACATTCTTCATAATATATACATTTGTTCCGCATTGCTGATTGTGTGAAAACACCTTTTGATCCCTTGTCGCTGCTGGGGGAGAAACATGAATTACAAATTTCAATTTACTTTGGCTCTGTGGTAAGATGTTACACCTGTTGTAAAGATGTTGTATGTGTGCTCGCGGTTATGCAAGCTGCCTGATGAAGCAATAAAAATGCATTCAACATGCAGCGCGCGTGCCAAAACCGACTTTAACAAGTGGCAATAAAAGATGCAGCTCAAGGCTCAAGGATACGTTAACACACGTTAAAGTGCAAGGTGCATTAATTTAATGAAAACCGATGTATGGCATCCAGAAAAAGATGATATACATTACAGATAGATACCGTGAGAATTAAAACAAAACCAATTGTCGATGAAAAAAATCATTAAAAAATTTAATTCAGCTCAATGCACTCGAGGCATAAAAACCACAAACCACACAAAAAAAAAAGAGAAGTTGAAATGTAAACGGCTTAAAAGCGGATTAATAAATTGCAAACTGCGCTTCAATGACAATCTAAAATGTATATATTGCAAATTTGTATAAAAGATACAAAAAAAAAAAATTGGGTTTGGTCGTCGACAATCCAATTGAAATGAATCAGTCGCGCTTGCGCATGAAAATGTAAAAAAAAAAACAGGCAACTGTTTACTTCATTGTAACCGAATTATATATACCCTTCGTACAGAGAAAAATCTGTGAAAAATTCTTTCATACTTATTTCTTCATTCGTTATTTATCTCATATTTTTATTTAGCTTCTAGCAAGGATTCGGTGTTTTGATATAATCTTTTCTAAGAAAGGCTTTTTGATAAGCATATGTTAAGGTTTTTGAGGACAAATTTTCCTTTGAAGTCCATATTTATTACATTTACATTACATTTTTAAATTTTTTAAATTTTTCTTATATTAAACGATTTTTGGGCGATTTATAAGATCCACGCTCGATTATTCTGTTACAAATATTCCGAAAAACTCATAATACCATCTCCAAACTACATATGTAGCGCATTAAAAATGATACATAAATACAACAAATCACAAAACTCAATTGGAAATCATTTCATACCAATGCAACATGGCATACGCTTTGCAACATCAGCGATTTCACGCGCCAGCGCATAAGGCTAATCCGCCACAATTGCAATTGAAGCGTTCTAAACCGATTTATTTATTTGTATTATTTGCTTTTCAATTGCTTGGCATTTGTTTGTCATTTGTTTGGCAGTCTACTGGAATATGTGCCAAAAAATGCAACATAAGTTGAGTTGTGGCATGCCTCATTGCGTTGAGCCTTGCCGCAGCTACTTAACTTTTCTATATGATGCTGCTGCGCACGCGCAATATTTAAAGAAATATTTATATGAGCAGCTGCAATTTATTAAAAATTTTTTTTTTTATTTCTTTGGAGCAGTCATTGCACCAGCCGCAGCAGCAGCTTTCAATAAAGTTTTTAAATTGATGTCTATTCATAAATTTCAATTAATTCTCGATCTAAACATATAATTTTTCATCGTGTGTAATAGATGAAAATCTAAATGTTGTATTAATTGTGCGCATTAATTTCTAAAGTGTACATTATCTTGATGTTATATCTCCTTCGAGGTGGTGTCTATGGCTGCATATGTGTGAGTGTGTGTGTGATCGCTCTATTGGTCTAGTCAGTTGTATATCTACTCGGTCATATGAGTGTCTAAATATTTTCTTAATTTATTAGTTAGTAGTTGAGTTGATTTTCTTGTTTATTTTTTTCAATAATTTTTTTTCTGCTACTATTTAGTAGAGTTAGTTAGTTGTTCTTTCGAAGTATTTATGAAATTTTTATGCATATGTTGTGTTTAATTAGTGGTTATTAGAAAACAAAGTAGTGTGAGGGCTGTCTGTTGTATGGCTAAATAAATGCAATAAATTGTAGCTACAATAGAAATTGTTTAAAGTTTTTTATTTAATAAAATATGACACTTAATGGCTAATTTGAATCGACTCGTATTTTAAAATCTAAACTTTTTTTTCAGAAAGTTTTATAAACACTTCGTGCTTAACGCTAATGTCATATTATATATGCATTTTTGTATTTAATTAGAAATTTATGTGGGTATCGAAGAATTTAAGTGCTTAGTCAAAGCATGTTTTATTGAAGAGTTTTGTGAATTAGAAATTATCAGCTTTATAGCTATTTAATATTGGGTTTATGCATTAATTCGTGCGGTTTTCGTAGCATGTTCATCCATGACTATATTCATTTGGAAGCTACTGTCATTGCGTGTATTTTTTAGTATATGTCATCTGGTTGAAGCGTAAACAACAATTTTTCTATTCATTTGAAAATGACGAACTTTGTGCCAGATAAAGTGTTTTTGCGGCGAGTTCTTCTTCATTACTGTAACATGAAGAAAAGTGCTACCGAAAGTCATCGTATTTTAGTGGAAGTTTATGGTGACCATGCTCTAACTGAACGAACTTGCCAGAAGTGCTTTGCACGGTTTAAAAGTGACAATTTCGACTTAGAAGACGAAGAGCGATCCGGACAGCATAAAAGGTTTGAAGATAAAGAGTTAGAGGCATTGTTCGATGAAGATGCGTGCCAAACACAAAAAGAACTTGCAAAAGCTTTGGGAGTTGATGAATTAACCATTTTCGAACGTTTAAAATCATTGGGATTCATGCAAAAGCTTGGAAATTGGGTGCCGTATGAATTAAAACTTAGAGAAGTGGAACGCCGATCCTGCATGTCGCAAATGTTGCTGAACGCCACAAAAAGAAGTAATTTTTGCATCGAAATTTTCATTTCGATAACCACAAGCGCAAGAATTCGTATGTGAAGCCCGGCCAACCATCAACATCCACGGCAAAGCCGAATATCCATGGCGCCAAGCTAATGCGATGTATTTGGTGGGATCACAAGGGTCTGTTGTATTATGAGCTCTTGAAATTGGATCAGAAATCAAAAAACGCTTTTTACTCAAGATGGGTATCAGCCGTAATAATTCACACAAGCGTCGTGCCGCGCAAGTCCCTCGGTAAGAAGCGCAAGTTCAAGTAAGACTAACCCGCAGCAAACACCCTTCGATGCGAACACACGGTGGCAACACCAAATTGCGTGCACTTCATCTGCAAATCGGTAATTTCTCGTGGGCATCTGAGGGTGTCGTACACAAAACCCTTATCGCTTTTATTGTCCACAACGCTTCCAACAAACATTGTCGTCATCGATGCCACACCATTCCATCAATGGTATGAAGCTCACTACGTGTTGCTTCTGGGTGCCAAACGTAACCCTAAGCACGCACAGAAGGAGGATGAGTATGATGTTCTTACCAAGAAGCGCAATGAGAAGGTCATGAAGAAGAACTTGGAACATCAAAAGTACGGCCAGGTTGAACAGGCTTTGGAAGATCAGTTCACGTCCGGTCTTGGCTTGCGTTTCATCCCGTCCTGGCCAGTGAGGTCGCTCCGATGGTTAAATTTTCGAAATCAATGAACTGGAATTCTACCTGAAGAAGATCAAGTCAAAGAAATAAACAAAAACCATGAATGATTTGGTTTATAAAAGGAAATAAAACTCTATTTTTTTAATAAAAAAGAAACTAAATTTTACTATATAAAAAGTATATGCTACCAGACACAAATCCATCATTTTCCATCATGACAACGCTCGGCCAAATGTTGCAGGACCAGTTGAAACTTATTTGGAAAACAGTGGGTGGGAAGTTCTACCTCACCCGCCTTATAACCCAGTCATGTCTCTTTCTGATTACTACTTGTTTAGATCAATGGAAAATACGCTTCACTTCAGAACAGTGTATCAAAATTGGCTCGATTCGTTTTTGGCTGCCAAGTCAGAGAAGTTCTTTTGGGATGGAATCCCCAAACTGCCAGAAAGATGGGCAAACGTCGTTGCTTCCGACGGGCAATATTTCGAACATTGAATGTATAACCTTTTTTCACAATAAAGCCTTAATTTTCGGGGAAAAAACCGCAAGAATTAATGCATACTTCCAATACTACCAACCATCAAATTCTGCAATAAATTAGCGTCGACCCACTTCTGCCAGCAAATCTTTGTGTAGATGTTTATTCTGTTCCAAATGTCTGTACAAGCAACTACAGTCCTTATCAGAGCTTTTCGTGGACGGTTTTCACTCTTCGGAATAGGCCGCGAAGGGACTGTACGGGGTGGTAAGGAGAGATATCTTTCTTGGATAGCACTGCATCCCAAATCATCTGTGATAATGATTTATATAATATTTTCTGTTGGCACCAGAGTATAATATATAACTACATGTTTTATCCGCGACCATTTTTTTTAATGTAGATGATTGTCCTACAAATGTTCGCCTTCCACACTCCTTTTTCATTTGTCATCTTTGATCTTAGGTTTGCTTAAAAGTGTCCATGTAGCATTTATATATAGAAAATTTCTTTAATGGGATGGAGTTCATTTATTGTTAGATGGAATCGTCTTTTGAGTCATAATGCTACGCAAATAAGATATTTAAATAATTTTAGCTAATTTTTAGACAAATTATGTCCAAATGTTGCACTCCACAACGTTTTATTTTGAAAAGTCAAAAAAAGGATATGTTCACAAAATTTTTTTCTACATTATTCTTGTAAATTATTTTGAAATATATATTTTGTATCACTTTAATACCTTAAAAATGGTAATCAAAACCAATACATTCCATTGTTAGTTTCTCAAACATTTTAGACTTTAAATGCATTTTTTTTTCAGCTTACTGCGCCTATAATATTTTCACTGGGTTCTAATATTTTGACCTTATCACAACTGCACAGCCAACTAATAAAGAGTGAGTATTTATTGCTTTATTTTATTAAATAAGCCAATTGCATAATTTTATTTCTACACCTATCACTCAATGCAGTCACATGACTTCTAATACCAAAATAAAATTGATGTCGAATGGACATTATAGAAAAATAAAATGTAACTCAAGCAAAACATTTGTTGCAAATCCTTTGGGCACGTGCAAAAAAATCATATAAATCGGTAACTAACATAAAACTTACTCAATTCAAATGACTTATCAATTTCGCAAGCATTGTAGCAAAAAGGACTTTATATATACATATATATTTAGTGGACAGTGTCAACCCTTTCGATGGAACAGTATAGAACAGCATAGCAAATTATCAATATAGCGCATGAACGCAAAGCCGTACAAAATGAAATTGTTTTTCCATTTACTGCTGCTCCCTTGAAAGGACAAAGATTTTCATTTATGTCGCTTAAATAATCCCGGGCAATAAAATACTATTTTTCTAGTTGATGGCCAATGATGGCCATACCGTGGATTATGCAATATAATATACTTTGTACGAGGGCCGTATGATAAATGTATGAGTTTCGTGCGTGCACAAAAGAATCATTGCCAAAATTCGAACGAAACGCTTCGATTGGTGTGCTACGCCAAAACCCGAGCTCAAGCCAGTATATTGCTGTTGTTTCTAAAAGAGTGGCTAAAAATCTAAACATATCACTTGATTGTCTTACTGGAGTTTGATTTTGTACAACCCCAAACTGTCGATTTTCATGAAAACGCTAGAAAATCCGTATAAGATCAAATTAGCACAAGAACAGATTCCCTGAGACCATTAACCTTACTGAATCGGCTCTGGCCCTATATACATACATATTTTACATCTTGGCGAAAAAACTTATTCAGTGATTCAACCCATTAAGTACATTTTCAGGAACATAAAAATATTTTCGAATTTAAACTAATTTGAGTGGAAACATGCTTAAATCAAGACTTCTAAATATTACATTAAAAATTAAATTTTATAGAATGCACCAGTGACTTATAATGCAACCCTCGTGTGTAAAAAAAAAGGATACTTTATTTATTTTCCAATTGTGTGTATTTATTTTTAGTGCGCCACATAAATTCTAAGCTCGTTTGTAAATTGACCAAATAAGCGTGGACACTCGTCTTTACACTAGTTGATGGTGGTGTTATTTGCTGCTGGAAGCTAGGACATTTGAAAGGGATAAGCGCTGGGATTTGCTATAGAAGTGATGGTGCAAGAATGTTTGGCTACTATCTCAAGCACTGTCGCTAAATAAATAAGAATTTTGCCAATTGACTGCGTCAAGTTTTACTTTTTATGTTGTTTATCGCGCAGGACACACACGCTGGACATTTGTACAATAGATACAGGCACACGAGTAAGATACATTTAAGGTTACTACCGTACGTAGGAGTTGAACTAAGCTAGACTTGATTTCTTGCTTTGGATTTATGTTCTACAGCTTGATATATCCTCTGTGCGATTTTTCTCGCTGTTGTGCATTGATGTGTATAATTAAGTTGGTCCTTTTGTTTGTATTTAAGGATTAAAAAGGTTAAATTGAATTTTGGTGAAATGTCATCAAACTATACTTATAACTACTTACAGCTACTTACATTAGCAGCAAGTAGCTTTATAATTACATTGTATGTACATATTTGTATATCTATATCTTAAAGATGCGTATCTCAACATTCTGAGATAATTACGGCATGTGGATCTATTAAAATAATATATATCGTGGCATGTTAAGCATGTGACAGTGTGCATTGAACAAAAAGAAAAAAAAAAAAAAATAAAGACAGTGGAAAATATATTGTATAAAAATTATACGTGTACATAATAATGCCAAGAATATCATTTGACGTATTTTCTTGTACGTATACACAAGAGGGCTATTAAATGTTTTGCAAATTGGGTTGAAGTTCGACGGGTTACATAATTTTAGCGACAATTCCGGCCTTTGTGTAATGGGTTGAATAGGATATTCTGGCCTTCATGTACTCCTTCTTTAGTGTATACGAATTTCTTGAAGGTGCTCAGAAATTTGAATCTTCACTGAGAGTTCGTACCATCTATTGAATAGACTAATTTGTACATAACGAGTCTATTTATCACCACGATGTTACTTGTAATCTTATAACCTTATCAATTTTGCAACTCGATTTCAAATATTAACAACTTTTCGAAAGTTCTATTAGCGCTACTCGTCTATATATCTATGCTTAGTCGCCGTACAATTCGCTGTCACAATGATTGAAGCCATTGTCATTGGCCAAGTATATACGACTAAGTAAATGAGTGAGCAGTTGCACGTCAGCGTGAATGTCGCCAGGGTTCACTTTCTCGTTTAATTGCTGCAACTTCAAGCGTTGTGCATGCACGAAAAGAACCAATTATACATATATGATATGTTGCTGCAACATGTTGCAAAAAATACTTATAAAATTTATACGCAACTTTACTTAGATACATTTTTTTCATTACATATATGTACACATTGTCTGAGAGACGGGGCCACACATTTAACCTATATAAGCATAACTTTGGCCAAACTTGATACAATGTGGCATAATTACACGTTTCGATGACAAATACCACAGCGCACTCAAACGCAAGACGACAATGCCAAAGAAAATTCCCTTAAGGTCACAGAACGCCCGAAAAATATCTTCAGCGTTTTGTTCGCTCGCTTCATTATAGTACAAAACTATGCCACAACGCGGAATGCTGTTGCACGAATGCTTCGCGCTAACTAACCAAAATTGTAAAACCAAAAGAATGACCAAAAAGTGTTGGTCTTCTGGACGGTCGCTTGTCGGTTCGGTTGGTTGTTTGGTAGAACTGTCAGGCGACAATAATGCAGAGTGTGGCGAGGGCGACTACTGTTCAAAAGCTGTAGGGAAGCGCATTGCGCTGCAATTGCATTTGTGCTCACGTTTTGCCTGCTGCAATTAAACTAAAAAATAATAAAGGAGCGTTTCGAAAAAAAAAAACAAAATACAAAACGAAAACCGAAAAACCAAAAAATAAAAAAAAAGTGAATGAAAAAGGCCGCGTGTAGCGAAGTATGAAGATTTAGATAAGCGTCTCTCATTTTCCTACTAGCAGCTTGCCTTGCCAATGCGTTAGCTGGTTTATTTTGGCTTTTTCGATATACAATTTTTTTTTTTTGTTCTTGGCCTTCTTGACAGTGTCCACCACATTTGTCCAGTGCAGTTCACGTTCGCACGTTGCTCCTGCGCATTTTGCTGCGACGGGGTATAAACCGTTTATCGGTTAGTTTGTAACACATTGTAGTAGATGTAGAAGGACTACGAAATGAATTTTTAAATTTTGAAAATGTTGTGCAAATATATCGAAAAAATATATAGGATGGGGCGTAAAAAAAAAGTATCTTATGTTATATTTTTTATTTTATAATGTCTGTTAATAGATACAAAGAAACATTATTCACAAAAAGCAGAATTATTGTTTAAAAGACAATTTTAGGAAATCGAATGAATACTTTTGCCCTGTGTAGTGTTTAGTTTATGGTAAATCTTCACTGAAAACCTTTTCAACAAATTGCTCGTAATTTGATTAAGATTTATTTCTAGAAATGATAAATTCAAATATCCACAAATTTGTATTAAAAATAGGATACATTTTTTTTAATATTTGTTGTGATATATTATATAAGCTATATTATATCATTATTTACCATATGAAGGCTATTAAAATTTCGGTTTAAAAGAATTTAAAATTTTCTTATGTTTTCAGTTTCATTTTGACTTTTGGTAGTGTCAGCGTGTGTGTGTGTGTGTGTATATTCGAGCATATTTGTATGTGTTTAATTCGTGTTCTATCCGCTGGGCGTTTATTGCACTCGGAGTGCTAAAACCACCGCTCCACACCGCATTCGACACTGTAGCCAATGTTTTTAGCTGCTGGCTAGTTAGCTGGTGACTGCATGTGGTAAATTGAGAGAGACCTTGAGTGTCCTACACTTGCATACGTAAATTATACATTCATTTTTCCGAAGCGTTTCTATGTTGCCTTATTACTATTTTTTTTTTTTTTGGTTTAGAGTTTTACGAGGGTGTAAGAATATATTGTAATACATGTAGCATTTTGGCTGTTTTATATATACATATACATATATGTATTTTTTTTGTCTCTTGTATAATATGTTGTAAATTATTTATCGTAATGTATTTTTAAATGTTTTTTCCTGCTTGCAGAGGTGGTATAAGTATTACGAAATTGTACTGTAATTATTTTAGAATTTAGTTAGTTTTAATGTCGTACAAAATGTGTTTCAATTAAAATTTTTTGAAAGTCAGCTTTTCAACGAAAATGCTATACATTTGTTACTGTGTGTAGCGACAGAGATTAAGAACCCAATTGCTTGTTATTAGTTTTATATACAGTTTTGTTGCAATTTATGTGACCGAACTAGTAACTAACAGATTGGTTTGGTTCAAAATATGTTAAACCCAATATTTATTATTTCTCTAAATCAGTTGATTTGTTGATGTGTATATAAAAATCTGTTGTTTGCGTTTGAAGCTTATATAAACGTTTTCTGATCCGTCGGAAGTCTTTAATCAGAATTAGTTAACATTTTTGTAATATAATATTTTTTTTAAATAAATAATTTTAACACATATTATAGTTAAATTAATTTTGACACCCAAAGAATGCTTCAGAGATTCCACAAAGTACATACAAGATGCATTCGGTAGTAAATAGGGAATTTTTGGTGGTATCACCCATATGTAATATAGTTTGTTAAATGGACATATGCTCTTCCAACTTTCAGTCAATTTCATGATATTTGGTCGATTAGTAGCGAAGTTATTGCGTGTGAAGAGCCATCGTAAAGATCGCCGTAGATTCCTTCAAAACATTGAGTGACTTCATGAAGATCAGTCAAAATATTCACTGAAATTCATAGACTACAAATTTGAGATTTAAATAAAATTCAATTTGAGGTATTTGAGGTATTTTATGGACGTAAAAGCTATCAAAATGGCTTGTTATAAATCGCTGTATGAAGACAGACGGTTACTTAATTCAATAAAAGTCATAGGTGAAGGAAAAATATGTTGTCGATCTAGCCGTGCTCATATGCCATCTGACTGTGAATACGGACACTATTCCATCAGTTTTCATCTAATCTTCTATTAAATCGGTATAGGCCCGGCCTGCTTTCTTTCAGGATTTTTAAGTCTGAAAGCCATACACTTTACTGTAGACTCCAATTGCTCGAATCTTCTTTGGATGCACGCGTGTGCAAAATATTTGACTATTTTTCGAGATTCAAGAATCTTATAAATAATTTTGTACCCTTTATAATCTGCTCTGATTTCGTTAAACCATATATAAAGGGTATCAATAATTTCATGATAGGTTCCGGGAATCAAATATATTTTTTTCAGGGTGTGGGTAATACTATCCTTAAATATGATGCCAATTTTAAAACAATCTAATTAGTGTGTTTACAACATCTATTTCCGTCGACTTCAGTAGTCCTTGCCGAATTTTTATATGACTTCGGCGCGCCTTTTGGACATTCGTATTATTTCTGGTTCGTGAGTGTGACGTTCTCGTGCACCCATGAACCGTCGCCAGTAATTATGCGTTCCATGAAGATGGGATAAGAATTGGTTCGATCCAGCGTGTCTCCACGAACGTGTTTCAGATACCTTTTTTGAAGGAATTTCAGCTCTATTGAAACAGTCTCAAGCTCAAGTGGTTACTTTCCGCAACGATTTCTTTTACTTTCTCGACGATATCGTCGGTCACACTCGTTGAAGTCCGTTCAGAATGAGACATGATTCGATGGTCTCACAGCCATCGTTGAACATTTTATATGACTCCTAAGTGCCAGAGCAGATTCACCAAAAAGCCTGTTGCAACATTTTCAATGTCTCGGCACACGAAATTTCGTTTGCAACACAAATGCGTTGATCAATATTTTCTCATTGTAAAAAATCTCACTACTGAGTTCGACTGTATTAAACAGCTGCTGTAAAAACACTGGTTGACTGGTTGTGACCAGCCTGTAAAAAAATTATCTGACTAACTACTATCGGAAGATAGTATTTAGGTAGGTAGCGATACTTGCTTGGGATGGTGTAGTTATATGTCCAAAAATTGGAAGAAGTTGACGAAGGAATTTTAATTGTTTAAATTCCAGCATTTACTAGAATTAGAATATTCAGTCATTAAGAAATTATGTCGAAATGTATATGTAGAATATGTCTTATAAAGGGGGTGCCAAAATGTACGCAAGATTTGAATTAATTAGAACAATAGCAATAAAAATAGAAAACAATTCAATAGTAACAAATCGTACAATCTAGAAGACTTATTCTGGTGTTGAGAGAGTACATGACCAGGAAATCTCTCATACAATCATTGAATTGATTTACGAGCTATATGGAATATCGCAACGTCTTGTCTAATCCAGCTTAGGTAGAAATAACTCGGTTATCGTGATATCGAGCACTAGTAACAGAAACTGTTTGACCAGCCTAATTTTCGAAGAAGGGTTTAATGACGCTTCCAGTCAAAATATGCATCAAATAGTGACACCTTGTAGATTCATTTCATTATTAACAATCATATTTGATTCACAGAATCTCGAATGCTGCAGAAATTAATCCATCAAGGTAAAAATGAGTTTAGTCGTTTACGATGATTTGACCCAAAAAATCAGCAATCAGTTGTTGTTCAATAATTCATTTAAAGAACTCTATTCGCTGTGTCATTAGGCAGCAGCTTTTGTTACAATTGAAAATTGTCTGCATGTAGGGAGCTTCTTGCAATTTTCTGTCCACAACGCTGAACCGATGTTCCTGGACTTTTTTCAACACTACGCACTGCTTCGATAGTAACATTTCAACGGTCATCCAGTGTGTTTAGCTTTCCCAACTGAACTGAATCTTTCAATTTTTTAATTATTCTTTCTGTAGTTGACTAAGTCAAATCATGCTTGTAACAATTGTCTGCGTAGCTTTCTAATAAAAAATATGTGCATACAAAAAGTTAGCTAAATTAAGTTTCAATATTATTATTTAAAAATACGTTAATTAAATATTTAAATTTTTATGTTGAAGCATGATATTCACATAACTCTTTTCAACAAATCTTCCACTTAAATACTAGAGGCAAGGAAATAGAACACCACTGCGAAGATGAAGCATCATCATCGGAGTCATTGTTGTAATGATTGTAAACACAATCAGCTCATGTTGATCTCTAATGGCGAATAACCATTCTAACAATTGCCTCGCGCGCACAAATAAATGCGCAACTGCAACCAACAACAGCAGCAGCAGCAGCAGCCATAGTAGGTAGTTACAATAGAAAGAGTTTCAAAAGAATTTCGGCATTTGACGTTGCGCGCGCATTGGTCATGACTGTTTGGAAGTTGCATATAGAATTACATACAACCAAAGTACTTGCAATAACAGCAACAAACTTCAATAGTAATAAAAGCAGCAGCAAGCAAGCAACAAATAGGCAAACAGTCAGCGCAACATACTCGTTTTCGTACTTGTACCAACTGAAATGCGAAAATCATAATCATAAAGAGAAGAAGACAGAGATAGAGAAATGGAGAAGATTCCAACGAATTTACAATTCTACGAAATCAAATTGCGCAAATATTTCGCAGGCGGCAGAGGGAGAGAGTTGATTCAGGATCTAGCCAGATGCATACTAAGCTAAGCACAAGCTGGGCCAAGTAGACAAACAGACGCATTCAGACGCGGCTAGACAAACGTGATAAGCCTTAGTCTTGGCTAGGCTCGGCTTGGCTTGGTCTTAGCCAACTTCACTGTAGACAGCGCGTCGTGTTGGCTGGCAAAGTTAGTTTCAGCAGGAGCAAAGGCAGCATCTAATCTTTCGACAATTGTGGGCGCACAAAATGCATGCAATGCTAGGTTTTATATTGGAAAAAGAACTGCAGTAACAGTCATCATAAGAAGACGTCGTACAAACCGATTGCAACTGCAGTCTGATAGTCGAGCTTGATTGTAGAAAGTGAAGAGGAAGTAGTGTTTGGATTGCGGAGGGAATATCAATGGTGAAATGGACGGACGTATGAACGGACGGACGGACGGAGATAGTGCAGACCCCAAGCAGTCTGCTTTGGCAGTCGTGGAGTCGTGTCTGCCATTATGTTGACTTCTAAGCTGGCTCAGAGTCAACAGAGTCACAGAGTGGACAGACTCTGGAGGATTCCTTTAAATGGTTTTTATTTTTTTGTTGAATTTTTTTATTTTTTAGTCCTTTTTTTTTGTTTTGTAAATTTTTTTGTTCGCTAGTTTGTTTGTTGTACTCGTTCTTTAGTTTAATGCTTTGCATACCCTACACTAATAGTGTGAAATGGGTAGGTTAGTTTGTTGGAAAATTTGTAGCGCATTGTTAGGAGCATAAGTAATCAAATAAATAACTTTCTATAATGTAACGATCCCTACAGAACATATACCCTATTCAAATAGATGTGTTCCGGATAGAAATTGCAGCAGCGAAGTGGAGGAGGAGCCAGACAGTATGAGTATATAGCCCTGTATAAGCCAGCTAGTGGTCGAGTTTATATAGATCTGCATTAAATAATTAAATATGATCTTACAATATAAATACAGATGTAAAAAAATAATATATAGATCAAAGAGAGACAATTCGAATAGTTCCTAGACAATTACGAAACTGTCTAAAGCGTATTAATGCTTCGGTTCCAGCGATGTTAGCTCTTCTGTTATGTTTTCTGTGGCTTGGCGAAATGAATCATCAGTCTGAGCACCGCCCCGCTGTGGTGTCGAGTTGTGTCGAGTTGGGAACAGAGTGCAAAAATGCCAATGTGAGTGTCCAACTGCGCAAAAGTTTACTAAGAGAAAGAAGAGTAACTATAGTCCACATGTTGCTAAACATTCCATGCCATATGTTGCATATTTCTCCGTCATCTTTGTCCATATCGTCGACGACGTCGCCGAAGTCTTCTAGGCGCGGGTTGCATCGTATCGAAACGTGGTGTGTAGTGAATCGAGTAGAGATGTGTGAAGTTGGCATTTTTCGCTTCAAATCTCCCACTTACCTTAGCTTTGGCATAGTGAAAATTTATTGAGCTGTGGGCGCGCATTATTCATGCCAGCCATTCAGCCAGTCAGTTGGCTAGTCAGTTGTATCGTCGACCAGTTCAGTCCATATGGATTGTATTGGTGTGGCTGCTGCTGCGCTGGGACTGGGACTGGGACTGGTACCATAGCCGCCAGTCGCTGCTTGTTTGGGTTAACAGGTTAATGTTGATCAACTCGCTGCAACATTCCGAAGCGTGTCCATTGTTTTCGCTTTTCGCGGTATTTATCGCTTGTCAAATGTTGTCGATATCAAAAACAAATTCGTTGCTCTTCATATACTACAGAAATATAAAAATAAAAACATTTCCTTGCGTGTTGCTTATCTTGTGCGCTACAAAAGTGTTGCATGGTTATCACTTTCGTTGCAGTAATTACAACAAAAATTATGTCGCAAGCGATAATTTTTTGTGAATCGTTTTGCTGCTGCTTAATTCCAAGAAATAAACAAAATTTATTTTTTACGCTTCGATTTTTGCTGTTCGTACGTAAGAAACACTTGCAGTCGTTGGCTTTATCGTGTTGCATCAATAAATTCGCACAAGCGTAAGCAAGTAACAAGCAACAGCAGCAGCAGCAGCAGCAGCGGTAGTGTTGCATACAACACGCAGCATCAACAGTGCAGCAGTTGCTGCACTTTGGTATCAACATTTCATAATATTTACAATAAACATGCAACAACTAAGATGCTGCCACACAGTACAAACCAGCTGCAACAGCAACAATCAAAGAAATAAGAGTACCAAAAAGAATATCGTTGTCTGTTTCGTGCCGTTAAAGTTTCTGGCAACATTTAGCAGCGCATGTTGCTTGAAATTTGACACTTTATAGCTTGTTGAAAGCAGAAGTTGGCAGACAATGTGGCAGCAGCAGATACAATTCGCTAGAATATCAATAAATTGCAATGCTGCTTTTGGGTAAAGTGTGTAGAGTAGTACGAGAAGATATTAAAAAATATTGTATACATTGTTTTGTTTTTTATTACCAGTGTTGATTTATACACCCAGCATCTCAAATCGGGCAGCCATTATATATAAGAGCTATGTATAATTCATGTTAATAAATAATAATATTATATTGTCAGATTTTTATATATTGTATCCAAAGAGACAAGGGTATAATAAGTGTGTGGGAATGCATATAACATACAGAAAAAAAAAGTTGTTGAACCAAAAAAATTTTGCAAAAAATTCCGCTGTAAATAAGAGCTTCTTTCTTAGCGAAACTGTCCAAGTTGATTTCTATGTATGCATTAGGCATAAGTATGTGCCGCTCTGCTGCGACCTAGTCATGGTCAGGTAAAAGTACGCTAAGAGGGCTCTGACTTTTCACTGCCGGTAGACCTATTACTTGTTGCAGTTCCAGAAGCGACGTGAGAGATTCAAAGCACCTGATTGTAGCAGTGCAGAACTCGCCATGCTCATGCTTTTTGTTCAACTCGCTCTTTTTTTTTTATGTATGAAAAGAAAAGGAAGGACGAAAGTGTCGTCATTTATTATCCGATTGTGATGAAATTTTTGTATTTTGGCTTAGTAGGACGGTATCTCTATACTGGAATTCTTTCGTTCATACGGATCGACAGATGGACATGGGTATATCGACTTCTCTTTCACTCCAGACCATAATGGGGGTAACTTTGGGGGTCTCTGATCATAATTTCTACCTTTTACAGACCTTTGCACAAAATCAATTGTATCTCTTGTATCTTCGGTACAGGGCCTAATGACCTACAGCACAGTCGAGAGATCTCCCAAACATAAACGAAAAGGATCAATTCTCTTCCTTGGTGTAAAATGTTATCTCCACCATAAGCTTTGATGTTGGTTTTTTTTTATTGTTTGCCGATGTTAAATTTGTTAATATTCCATCCCAAAGCTCTTAAAGCTGTAACAGCTTAAAAACCAACGACAAAAATTTTTCTCGAACATTTTCGAAGCCGCTGCACTCGATTTTGTCAGGTTACATTCTGTCTGTCGATTTTTCATACAACGAGATCTCAGAATTTATAAAAGTTAGTCTTCAAGTTATCGAATTTACGAAATTTGTATAGAATAATACTTTTTGGGAAAATTAGGTTCCATCGTATAAATATTTTCCATCTTCACAAAGTTATTACAATTTAAATCATTTGCCAAGTCATCTATTAAATTAGACAAATACATGTTTATAATATATGCACTTCTACATTTACTAAAACTTTAGCAAGTACATAATTCCATTTAGTGTTTATCTAAACAAATGCATTCAACAATGCACAAACGAAGAGATAAACTAACCATACAATGTGCAACTACCGAAAATAATTAATTTTCAAATACAAATTAATGCATTTTGTAGAGTGACCAGTTAAACCAATAGCCACAATGACCAAACACCAAATAAACATAGAAATATTGAAACAATGACTGAGTTTATATTACATTACTCGATGGTATACAAATTTCCAGAAACTAATAGCAAATGCGTTTGTTGATGTTGGTTGTGCGTATTTAGCAAGCAATGAAATTTATTAATTTTATAATGGATTTTGCCTGCTGCTTTGAAATTTTCAATTTAATTTCAGTAAATTGACAATGGATCGTTTGTTGTGCAACGATTGGATGCAAGCGATAACAAATGCAGCTCAACATTCTAATTAGAATAATTCTAATGAAATTAAATTGCATATTGTATCATTGATTATGCGAATGACTGTACACATACATATACATACACTTGCATAAGTGTGTATCTGTGTGCATTTGCATTAATTATTGAAATTGCAATTTTGTGAAAATTTATAATTGCTTAGTAAAACAAATACAACAACTTTCAGATGGCTTTTGTCATAATTTGTTTAGCTAGTAAAATTATATTTCAATTGAATAGTTTTTCCTTTGGCAGGAACTAATTTGATGGCATTAATTTTGTGCATTATGTAAAGTTCGTAGAAAAAATGTCAATTCAGCTGTCATTTAATGTACAAATGTAGCATCGCCTTACAGAGTGCATAGAGTCTATGTCCATTTATGTTGCAAATGTTGCTTAGCGTCTACTTACCAACAAAATGTCGACGTCTTCGTTCGTTGTCGTTCTGCTAAGAGTCTACTGAAAAAAAAAAATTGAACATTGTCGTCTCCATATGCAAAGTGATATCTACATATAGCAAACATTGAAATACGAATTCAAATGCTTGCCATACGCATTCAAGTCAATTGCATGCAACATGCTGCTGCAACAGCAATGCATTGCTTAATGGGCCAGTTTTATTATTTCTTTTTTTTTTTTTTTTTCCAATAGACAATTTGTGCTGCACTCTGCTCATACTACAGAGCGAGCCTTATGTCAATTCGTGGAATATTAAATAGGAAAATTGGCATACCAAGTTACTACATAGCTACATATTAGTTTCGTTTATTTAACTTTGCAGTGGCCTACGCGAGTTTTGCTTGCATTATTTGTGCGTATCTGCAAGTTGGATCAATTTATCGTTTGATTTTTCAAACCATACTTATACATATATATACATATAGAGTTTGAATGAGGTATTAGCAGTTTGTGTATAAGTTTGTAACTGAGTAGAGAAGATATTAGACAATAGAGTACTTAGAGAGTATTTTGAATAATAAGGCTAAGATAAGTTATACCAACTATTTGATTTGTTAAATTATCAAAATCATAGAAGCTTACAGTATATTCTAATGGTGCTCTTGCAAAAAGGTCAGGATATTAAACTCCTATGAAAGTTGTGGCATACACGATGGTATACTCTTTCCGCATGTATCTACTTCTACTAGTACTAAGTTTTTCTAGTTTGAAAAGTGTGAAAAACTTAAATGAATTGGAATTAATAGAACCCATGTCATGCAGAAATAACGAGAGAAAGTATTTACAATACATGAACCCTAGTCACATGCCCATATATTTACATATGAGATCCATATAGCACCCACGATTGTACGAACAAAAACTATAAAGTTGTGAAGGGAATATCTCTAGAAGTGAATATGATATACTAATATAGAGATCTGGACCGTATGTCGACCCGAAAGAATTTCCGATTAATTTAAACAATTACACAGACGAACAGAAAGATAGACGGACATGTCATGCGGCTTCAATTTGTTCATTGACTCACATCGAACGCTGCGCAATGTCTTGGCTAGTAGTATCCTAACTTTAGCTAGGTTTGATTTGGCTGTTATACCATAAACTTGCAAGCTGTACCACCAAGCTGGAGTAATAATTATTTTGTAAATGGTGACTTTTTTCCTCAGCGAAAATTTTACACCAAGGTACCGAGTAACCCGAGTGTTGGCACATCAGCAGGTTATTAATGAAGAGTCCAGGCAAGAGTCTGTACGTAAAGCATAAGTCACATTGGCACACTTATTACGGTTAATGCCAATGTTCCATCGCTTAGCCTAGCGCTCAAAGTTGCGCAAGTCTTGCTGCAGGATATCAGATGCTTTATATACACAGCTTTCGCTGACCGGTATAGCTGAGTCATCTGCAAAAGTTGCGATGAGCAAATCTTGGACATTTTCAATTGGTATTTCATACGCAGTGGGCATGTCGTGCGTGAACAGTGTGTAAAACAGCGGGCACAGCACACTGGCCTGTGGAACTCACGCACGTATGGCCTTCACCCTCGACTACACGCCATCCAAAACTACAGAAAAAGCCCTGTCATGCAAATAACTGTGAATTAATAACCACAGCTGAGGTGGCAGTAGACTCTTAAGCTCAAATCAAATGCCTGCTTAATGTCAAGATAAGCAATCAAAGATGGGAATTCCGCGTGCGACAGTATGGTCTTCTAAGCCTTCTCTTGATCAGGAATAGTGCCTCTAGTGCCATTGGAAGTTTTATAAGCACCGAGATGCAGCAGAGTGAACTTTATTAACAAATAACGCAAGCGCATCTTCAATGTCATCTGGAATGAGTATATCAAGATTAAGGTCTAATATTTTTTCCAGATCTCGACGAAACTCATTAATGCCAGTTTCAGGCGGAAGCCAACGTAATTTCGGTATTTTAATCTTCGGTTCGGTGTTAAAGACTGCTACAAGGGAAAGATGGTCGAATAAAGCTGATACTCAATACTTATGGACACGTCATTAAAATGAAGCCCATTGTAATTTGAGCAAAAGAGAAATCAGAAATCAGTTGCATGACCTATCGCTAATATCTGACCCGATAAAGTTTGCACAGCATCCAGTAGGCTGATACCCTTTGAGTCCGCTCTAAAATCTGTTCTTGACATTAAAATCTCCTCCTATAAGGAACATATGTTCCATACCATGGAATAATTGATCAAATTCTGAAGTTGCCCATGTGAGACTCGGAGGCAAATATAGCCACGAAACTTTTAACTCACCCTTACTGGTGGCAACTTGAATGGTGACCATTTGGGGGTTAGCAGTATATACGAAATCTCCTTTTTAATAAGCACAGCCGCACCAACTCTTGACCTGTTACTGGGGTGGTCTGCTTTGTGGAAAATTGCATTAGCTTCTCAAAGTGAGCAGCATTCCCACGTGCATTCCACAATCCAAAGCTGAGTCTTTGGTGTGCCATTCTTTGGCATTAAGTAAACTGAGGTACATTTCTTTAAGGAACTCTCCTTGAACATGGCCGTGAGAGCCTCTATGGCTGCCTCAAGTCTACAGTTCCTGTAAGGAGGTGAGTGTTGAGGCGTAATTGGTGGAGCTTCCTTATTGGGCCGGGGATGGTTCACAATTTGCAGTGCTGTGCGCAAAGAGTCAGCATATTTGAAGTCTCCACGAACCATGCTTGCTGGAACGAAATGTTCTTGGCTACGCTGTTTAACAGTGCGTCGCATGTTTATTGGAGTTTCAAGCAACAGAAAATTTTAGATGGTACATTCGTCGATAGTTTCGCAGCACTAATGTACGACCACGCACAATTAATTGTTATTTTTGCAAAAACAAACAATAAGACTGTGTAGAGTATAATTCAGTCGTACACAACAGTACAACTTGTTATTTTGTAGCTTTCTGTGTGCGATTTACATGCACAATTTGAAGTTAATATGCAATGCGTTTCACCTTTTGCGATATTGTTTTGGAAGTTGATATTAAAAGCATTGTAATGACATTTGTGGTTGGCTAAGTAGCTTGTAAAACCATATTTGTAAATGGAATAAAAGATTTTGTTGGCGAAACGCATGCAAACAAAAGCTATCAATCGGTTTAAATAGAATTCCATGCTGCATATAGAACAAAATATCGCAGCTAATCATCTAAAGAACTGTATCTACAAAAGCCAGTCGTTTCACACGCGCTACATATCTCTGCCTCTCTCTCTCTCTCTCTCTCTCTATTTTACTCTTGCTCGTTATATATTGTATATTGTATTTGTGTCCATTGTTTGCATACATTTGAAGCTATGCGTTTCTAATCAGATAAGCAGACAGTAAAGTAAGCCAGCAAACAGTCAATACGAGAGTATACGAGCCAACCAACCAGACCGCATCGAAGCCAAACAACATCGAACCGTACAAAATACAAAACTCGTACCAAAACCCATCAGACTCATTCTGCACTAATTAGTTAATGTATCCAAATATTTATTTGAATTTTCTTTACGTCTACATCATATACATACATATTTCGATGTCGTTCGTTAGTTCGTTAGATCGTTCACTAATGCGCTTTGAATTTTGGCCATTGATTTATGTTTATATTTCGATTTGGAAATTTGTCTAATCAAAAATGCCATTCGTGCAGCAAAATAGTTTTTCAGCAGAACATATGTAAATAATTTCCATGAAATGTTTTTTATCTAAGATTCTGATTATAATTTACTGATGTATTTTCTTTAGTTCTGTGTGATGTTTTAGTTTAGTTACAATGGCAATCATACATTTGTTATGCACTAATCACAATTTGCGTTTATACATTTTAGTCTAATTATTTTTCGGTTATTTTTTTATAGAGATACACTATTTTTTTATATCAATTACAATGTAATTATTTTTGTAATTATTTGCTACTTTATACAAGTGTCAGGCGCTAGCTTAACTTCAATTACGTAATTGCTTGATTTATGCTGATAATTCAGTAAATGAGAACATACGTTAACGAATTTATATTATTATAATTATTATAGTAGAGATAAAAATTGTGCGCTAATAAGAGTGGGAGTAGCAGATAATATACTTTTACTGCATATAATACATGACTAAAAAAAAAAAAATAATTTTAGAAGCTGTGTTCTCATGTGAACTCATTAGGAAAAAAATATATTTTGGCATGCATTGCAAAAATAAGTAAATACAAAAAAAAATTGTCATAAACAATTTAGCTCATGGTTATACACAAACACACACACACACACACACGGCATGAGAAATGTTTAATTAACATGCAACGTTGACAACAAGTGTAAAGCTCTCTCTCTCTCTCTTTCTCACTCACTCTTTTTAGTTTGTTGTCATTTTTGGCGTGCATTTAATTGTTGCACAATTACAATTAAATAATTAATAAATTGTGATTTAGATAAACAACGCAAAAAAAAATATTTTATAAATATAATCACGAAATAATATAATCATGCAAGTATCACTGCATATGTCTGTTATAGAATCCATACAATCGCAAATAGTATTTGTCAAATTTCTATTGGTTATTGTTTAACAATGGTTTGCAAATTAAGTACAAGGTGTAGTTTACTCGCAAACGGAAACGGATATAAATTGACATTAGAACGATGTATAAGTTCTGGATGAACACGCTTAGGTATACATTGAAGCGTATAGTACACGCTTACGCTAATAATTAATATCTGCGCACTTTGAATAGAGTTGAAATTTCACAATGATAAAACTCATTTACAAATGTGTCATCTCATTTTAAGAGCTGGACAATTTTTTCAATGTATTTTGGCGCATAGATTGTAACATGACATTTAAAAGGCATTTTAAGGCGAATGAATTAACGTTGGAGCCACGTGATCTGATACTTAACAAGAAGCTGATGCGAACTGGTGCGTAGTTCTAATGCAGCTTTGATTTTGCTTCAATGGCTGACTGTACTCGGTTGATATTTCTTTTCAAACTTTAGAGTACTTCCATTTATAAAGGACCATTTACTCTTTGTCACAGATATAAAAACTATATATGTTAAAAATGTACATAGTTTTGCTTTGGGTTTTCTTATTCTATGCTTTTTTGGAACTCTTACGTTTGGTTTCGGGGTCGAACACGATTATTTAATATTCGTTTATCAAATTATTTCAAAGTATGAAGACTTGGGACAACTTAACCAAATCGTCATAGTTTCATTGGTGTATATCATTACTATTCTAATTTTTCGCTGATAGTGGATTAATGGATAATGGTTCAATTCATTTTTATCATTTGAACACCACCAGAGAAATTTCAAAAATTTCAAAAATTAAAATAAAACAAAGACAAATATTTTTAATATCAATTAAACTAGCTTTATTGGTTAGATAACATTAATATTTAAAAATGATTTCGGCCATGTGGCCACCACGGCTGGCGCGTACGAAACGCAATCTCGAAATCCCATTTTCACACACTTGTCGCAGTATATGCAGCCATATTTCGCCAATAACTCTTCGAATGTTGATTTTCAATTATTCAAATGGCTCTGACTTTACATAGCCCTAAAGAAAATAGTCCAATGGGATTAAATCACTTCATCTTGATGGTCAATTAATAGGACCAATACGTGGAAATATACGTTCATCGAAAGCTTCTTTGAGTAAATCAATTGTAGCGTGCGCTGTGTGGCATGTAGCTTCGTCCTGTTGGAACCACATGTCAGCAAATTGTAGTGCATTGTCAGTAACATTTTGGCCAATGACTCCGCCGGCCCATAAAGCCCATAAACCAAATAGTCATTTTCTGTGGATGTACTGATGTTTCGTACTTGTAGATTATCTTCTCCTCAAATGCGAAAATTTTGACTATTTACTTACCCATTCAACCAATAAAGAGCTTCATCGCTGAACAAAAATTTATATGGAAAATGCAGAACCATATCAATTTGTGCTTCAGCCCATTGGCCGAATTGGCGGCGCATACGATAGTTGTTTGGCTTTGATTCCTGCACAAGTTGAATCTTAAAAGCTGTTAAGCCAAGATCCTTTCGTAAAATCTTCCATAAAGTAGATGGACACAACCACATGTGCTGAGAACGGTGACGAATTGATTGATTTGGCTCTTTTTTAACGCTTTGCTGCGCACTGTTCGCACATTATCATTGAGTAAAACGGAGGAGGTAAATTACATAGGAGTAATATTTGACAAGCGGATCACATGGAAGACTCACTTAGAACATGCAGTGAGGAAAGCTAGTATGGCAATGATGACTTGCAGAGTCATTGTACCTTACAATCGTCAGACCCATAATAACATAAGCTAAATTAACAGCTAGTAAGCAACTGAGCAAAGTTCAGAGGTTAGCTTGTATATATATCTATAACAGGAGCAATACGAACCTGTCCTAGTGTGGCATTCGACGTGCTACTAAATCTAATGCCGCTGCATCTTTATATCCAACAACAGGCTGACAGAGCCATTGCTAGGGTAGGAAGAATTAACACTAGTAGGAAGACCTGTATCAGGAATCAAACAAGTGTTAATATGAAAGATGCTCACCCACTCCTGCAATACCCTAGCAACAACCTAGGCATAATGAGCAACTACACTAGAAGATTTAAAGTAGAGCTCAGAAATAAAGAAGAGTGAGGAAACATAACGCTGAACTACAATATCAAACCAGGATCAATTAGCTAGTATACAGATGGTTCCCTAACAGACGAAGGAAGTGGCGTAGGAGTCTTCAGACCTAGCAATAAATACTTCGAATCACTAAGGAAATTCACCAGTATCTTTCAGGCAGAAATATATGCGATTGAAAGATGTGCTCAATTCAATTTAAATAGGCGGTACAAGAACCAAAACATCGCTATCTTCTCCGATAGCCAGGCGGTTATTAGAGCAGTAAGTTCGCCTGTGATCAAATCCAAACTTGTCATGGAATGTATAGGTAAACTAAACAAACTAGAAAAATTCAATAAGATTACTCTGAACATGCGGGCATACCAGGAAACGAGCAAGCAGATGACTTGGCCAGGAGTGGGGCAGCGTTCCCTTTCATGAATTCAGAGCCATTTTGCGGGCTCGGACCAGGACCAATGAGAATCCTGGTATAAGAGAAAGAAAAGAAAGCAAGGGAATTTTTCTGTCAACGGTCTTAAAAGAAACGATCTATGAATGATTTCGGTCTTCCTGACTGGACACTGTAGACTTGGAAGACACTTGTGTAAAATAAGAATCGAAAGGGATGGCACTTGTAGATTTTGTCTGGAGGATGACGAAACTCTGGAACAAAAATTTGGAGACTGCCCAGCTCAATGTCAGCTAAGTACGCCCGCCGTAAATCGTCAAATATTCGCTATGAGTAAATGCTGTGGGATCCATAGTGTTGCACAGCTGCTTTCAATAAAGTTCATGTGGAACATTTTTTCTAATAACTTTTTACTAGTATTTAAATAAAATGAAGAGTAAAAAAGCGTACGCAACTTCGAGATAGTCCCTGTACATTGTACATCTAAGGCTTTCTTGTGTGATAGCTACAATCTATAGTGTTCTTATCTGGACCTATAAGAGTTATTTTATTAGTATAAACGTAAGATATACAAAGTTGGCGTTTCTAGCTAAGTTTACGAAGAAATTAGAAAAGTTTTCATACAAAAAATGTAAATGGTGACAGCATTTATGCACTTTAGCTGAAAAGTGAAGAGGAGAACCTGAATGTCCATACTTGAATGCACTTTCTCTTATAGTATTCAATATCTCGTTGTTCATAGCTACGAAGAGCGGACGGTCGGATTGTCTACATGTCTGTATGAACACAGCTTTTGCTGTTGTTTGGAAATATATATACAAGTATGTACTTCATGTGGTCTGTAATGCGCTTTTGTGGCTTTTACTTATGGTAACATAGGTGGATCTCGCATTTAGTAGGCTTTAATTTATGACTAGTACTTCTAACTTTAATATACAATTAACAGACCAACGATTAAATATGTATTAGGAAAATCATAGATGCTAAAATGCAGCTGTGTAAATATTGTAGATTTAGGCTAATCAGTAATTTTAGCAAAGTACTACAGCAGACTGCTACATACTACTAGTGACAGCGTTTCATGCTTTAGAGTTGTTTCTGTTTAATGTTACTCCACAAATTTTTCTTCAGCTCATGTGCACTATATATTATCAGATAATGGCTAACCGTATATGCATAAAATAAATAGTAATATAAAATGTTAATAAACATTAATTTGCCATCACATTTTCTGCACTAATCCTACAATTAAGGAGAGAATAAATGAAATCTTTACACGGCATTTTCTATGATTATACTCATTAGCATATTAAAACGAAAGACTTAAACAACGAACTTCTTAAGTTGCATGAATACTCTCAGAATAGTATCTGCTGTAAATATACATGCACAATGCACACACTCAAACGAATTAACATGCGATTTCACGCTTCAATAAGCAAAATTACAGAAAAAAACCAAATAATCGAATGAAGATATATCGTAAACTCATATTTCAAGCTATCTCAATAACCAACTATGCATAATAAATTTTCAACTCCGGTTTATAAACGATGTCCGTCCATCTATCTGTCTGTCTGTCTGTCTGTCTATCTGTAATTGTTATTGTAGTAGTAGTTGCTGTTGAACTGCTGTTCCTTCTTGTAGCATGGTGTTAAAACCAACACCTCATGTCTTCATCACTCAATTGTTACTGTATCTGTGTACGCATTGGAATAAATAACAAATAACAACAAACGTACGAGCGATCGAACGAATTGTACTTAAATACCAATTCATAATCATAAATTCGTAATAAAGCGAAATAAAATGCTTTAATGTTTATATGTATCATGCATATTGATACATTTAACCATTTGAAACGATGTTCGGCTGGTAGAGTTGGTGTTTGCCTTAAAGAATTTATTGGCGTTGTTGGCTTCCAATGAATTTTTTTTCTATTTTTTTTTTTTTTGGTCTTTCATGCTGCGCTGTAAGATTTCGCCATATCATGTTTGCGTAATTAATCATTTGAGTATCTTTAGAAAATTGTTATTGTTAGTACTGTGTAAATGTGAGAGAATATGAAAAAAAAAAAGAAAAGAGAGAGTGGTCTAAGCGTTATATTGTACTTCACGCCGACACATTTTGTTTATAAAGAGTTTTGGTTCTTTTCTTAGTTGCAAGTGTATCTTTTTAGCTTTAAACGTTTTATATAGACTGAGTGGAAAAACAATTTTTGTCAATAGTTTCTAAACAATCAAATAAAAAGTCTATTTCAATACATTCTTAATCGACATGACAAGACGACTTTAGCTTAGCCCTGTCCGTTGGTCTAAAAACTGAATTATTAATTTTTAGAATTAGTAAAATTCGAATTTGTAGAGTTTTATAGTATTAGAAAATATAAGTTTTTTGCAAAAGTATGTCTTACACAGATTGAAATATGCGCTTGGATGAATTTTACGTTATCCAACTAATTTTTGACCACTTAATAAAATAATTTCCCATTTAGTTTAAAAAAAATACCATATAGATCTAAACTGGATTACTAGAAGATGTAGCCACAACACAAAGTTGCTTCCTATATTTGCTCTTTATATACTGGATTTCTTTATATCAAAATTTTGTTCTTATTAAAATAATTAGGGTATTCGTCATCATTCAGCAGGTATTCGATAGAGTCTGCCAAGAAGAATTCGTGCTCAAGGTTAAAAATCATCTGTCAGCATCTTACTTCTGCCTTCTTCGGTCTTCGGTCTTACTAGAAGGGCGAGAATTTCAGGTTAGGTACCGGAACATATATTTTACCCCCCGTCTGATGAGTGCTTTACTTGCTATCTACTGCGGATCTTCCTATGCCTAATGAAGACTACATGGAAGCCCCTCTGAGGGACTCGTTGCTGCGACTTATGCTGACAATGTTGCTATTTAATACAGTCCACGTATTTCCAGCTTGTTGAAGTCGCTGGAATTTAAAAATCAATGAAAGAAATCGAATCCATGTTCTACGCTTAAACGCTTGGCCACTTCAGCCATCCACATGGAAGGTGAATATCTACAGCAGTCTTCGCTGGCAAAATATTTTGGCATCACCCTAGACAAGAGGCTCGCCTTGCAGGTGGCTGTTCAATAGAAGGAGCACACTTTCCGGGCATAAAGACATGTAAATGCATTGCAAAGACAAACTGCATCTGTATTCATCTGCAGTAGAGTCTGAAGCATGAAGATCTTAATTTGCTTAAAGGGCAAATTGGTTTGCATATTAGCCGTCACTCAGTCTTTTCAAAAAAAAAAAAAAAAAAAAAAAGGACTTAGACAAATTTTAAGAAGAAAAAGGGCACTGAATCTCTCTTTATCGTGCGATATAAATAAAATTGGAATACATGTTTTTAAAGTAAAAATACCAAAAAAAAAATCAATGTTTAAAAAGTTTTGATACCTGTCCGGATGTTCATCCCGAAACGGCTGAACCAATTTTGACGGGACTTTCACTGCCTGATAGGTGATGTTATAAAGAGTAAAATCGGAGGAAGTGATGCCCACCCACATGTAAACGGTAAACAAAATTTTTCATATCTTAGCATCCATTTGAGGTACAGAGATGATATTTGGTATACATATTAATGGAATCGGGAGAAGTATAATCCATTGGAAAAGTGTGAATGGTTTGATTATACTTAAAGTGAAGTGAGACGGTAAGTTTTAAATCAATTTTAATATCACAAACGGTATATTGTCTCCATAAAAATCTCGAAATAGAGTACACTTGACTGCAGCGATTTTTCTTCTTTTTTAAAATATGTAAATGATTATAGTTCCACCAATTTTTTTAATAGTTATTTTGATGATACATATAATATGAATGATAGCAAATAATTAATTTGAAGAATGATACTAGCTTTTCGGCTCTGACTTAAGATGCAGGTATTTGGAAATATTTACTTTTAAAATGTAGCAAAAAAAATTCGAATACTGTACCAAATCTTTAAACTATAAATCACTGAACTTTAATAATAATAGATGATAATTAAAATGTTGTCAACAGCATAAAATTGCAGATTGGGACACATACGAGTGTAGTTCTAGACCCGAACTATCAATAAACTACGCAGCGTTTTTGAGCTGTTTGTTTGTTCTAATAATTTGAACGAACAAACATAATCATATATGTTACTAATACCGCCAAAAGAATAAAAACCATATTTATTAAATTTTTCATTAATTATTTTTTTTTTTTTTTTTTCGTATTTTTTCATATATATATTTTTTTTATTTCCGTGATTGCCATTAAATTTAATACATTTTGTTTATTAATTCTTTTTTGTGTTTTATATTTATAATTTATTTGCTTTTCTTTATACTCAACTATCAATATGGCCAATTACAATACAGTTAAAGTTTACAATAGTGTATAATAGTAATATTACAGATATAATTGTTTTTGTTTTTTTTTTGTTTAATTTTAATTTTTCTTTTTTATAATATTTTATAAGACATAAATTAAATTATTAATACATAATACTAAACAATAATTTATACACAAATTTTATTACTTTAATTAGTTGCTGCGCTTTTGCTAAAATATAGAAGAATTTCTACAACACATATACAATATATTTATTTATTTTTGTTTTTTTTTTTTTTTTTTAATAATATACAATTAAATTAATTAAAACAAACTAAATGGTATTTAAAATATTTTACACTGTTTTTATAATTTAATAAATTTACACATTAAAATTTTCGTTTGCACAAATGACTGTTTAAATTTTATTTGATTTATATTTAGCGATTTTTGCCATAGTTTACTTATATTAAATATTTATATTTATATTTTGTTTATTAAATGTATCACGTCATTGTTTGCTTGAATTTTACAATGTTAAATTAACTAATTTACAAATCAATTGCGCAATTTTGAATTACTCAATGACAATAATTATTTTTTTTTTTAATTTATTTTCGGACGTGTGCAGTATTATATGTATTGTTTGCTTAATACTAATTTATGTTATTATAAAATTTTTATTCAATATTTGTTTTTATGTTTAAATTTGTTTGTTTTTTCTGTTTTTATTCAATTTTAACTTGCATTTTCACTAGTTTCTGTTTGCTTTTTTTATTTATTTTACTTTTATGTGTGCTTATGCGTATATTTACAGCGTTTTTATTTTATATTTATTTTAGTTTGACATACTCGACATTTAAGTTTAACTATATGTATGTACCATAAAATATAGAAATTAACTACGAAATAAATTTATACACAACGACATTTTGTATTTATGCGCATAATATTTGCTTTGCTTTTAGTTTTATGGCATATCGTAAAAAAAGAACATGAAAAAAAAAAAACACACACACACATACATATATAAGTTCGGTATTAGACCGAATCTTGCAGACGCTTCACATGTGATTCATATGATATTAATTTTAATGTTGGTTGCTGTTTTTCAACAGCCAATAAAAAATTAAATAAAATAAAATATTTTTTCATTGTTTCTAGTTTTAAGGAGGATATGTTGAAGTCTAACTGTATCATAGATTTCGAAAGATGTATATGATAATATTTATAAAAATTGCTGTCATCAATAAGGCTAGTTAGTTAGTTATCAACCCGTACAGTTACTATTTTTAAATGATTAATTTACGTTATTTAAACATGAAAATAATATTAAAGATTTTTTCAGTGATTATATTTAAGAAAGATTCAGACTATGCCATATTTATCAAGTTTTCATATATGTATTTTTAAATTGTGGTCACTATTAATAAAAAAAAATTTTAATTTTTTTATTTTCTTTATAGGCTATTGGATAATGGTTTACAGCAGACTTCGCATTTTTTATTTCATATAAAAACTAGAAACAGTGAAAGAATATTTTTAAATCAAGTTTTAGCTTGGTATCTCCAAAGCTGAGTAGACAGACGAACAGTGACTCTAAATTTGTTTGCACTTTATATGTAGGGTGCTAAAAAAAAAAAAAAACAGACATAAATATTTTAATACTTTTTTGTAAATGAAATTAAATTAATTAAGCGAAAATAAAAATGTATGTAAAAAGAATCACACGCATATTGCTCACTAATTAATTGTAATGTGTTTTTTTTTTTTTTATATTTGCTGCTGCTGTTTTTTCGTTCTTTGTATTAATATTATTTTATTTTTTGTTTTTTTTTTGCTCAACAAATACAAACTTAAATAATTAAAAATTGCACGCAATGTTTACAATTAGGAAAAATTCAGCTTAATAAAATTTATTACGCTTGTTGTTCTACCAAACAAACTGACGCTTGTAGTACACTCATACAAAGCCTTTTTTTTTACGCCCAGGACTATTTATGGTGGCGCCAGTCATTTGCACAGATCGCTACAAACACACACATACACGTACATACACTGACTAATGCTAATCCCAGCAGATCAGTTTGCAAACAGTAGTCAAAGTCATTATGCGCGGTTAACCCAGACACAATAGCTTATCTATTGTGGTAACTGCGGTAAGCTGATCTCGACTGGCTGGCAGACGTATAAATGATGTTCCCATGTTGTTTACGCACACTTGAAGCCGATTCATTAAGCGTGATTTGTCTTTGGCGACGAACGGATAATCCATAAAGAGTGCAGACAAACCGTAACGCCTACATTGACGAAAACCCAAAAAAAAAAAAAAAAAAATGCGAGCAACAAGCAGTATTAGCACGGCGGTTTGTGGGTGTGTGTTGTATAGGCGCCACAGTTATTGCTAAGGATTAGCCGCCGTCGCAGTCGTCGTATACACAATTTTGGCATTGCTGAATTGTTGTACAAATATTTTTGTTTTGATTTCATATTAAATTTTTTGTGCTATTTACATTTGCATATATGTATAAATTTTTTGCCGGATTTTAACTGAATAAATTATTATTCAAGTTATTCCCGCTCCATCACGTGTAGTCAGTACGCCAGGTGCCCTGTAAATGCAAGAAATGGCGAGAAATATTTTATTAAATATTAGAAAAGAGAAAAATGAAGAAAGAAATTTTTGCGCTCTTATGCAAAAGTAAATAAACTCTTATAAAAAAAATCAAATAGTACGCACCATTGAGCTAAGACCCAAATGATAGGGTTGCGAGTGTGGCACAACGCCGCCGCCCAATGAACCAGCTGTAGAGAAGCCGCCTTGTAGACCACTTGAAGCACCCAGTGCGCCCATGCCGCCGGTATACCAGCTACCATGCATATGCGCATGCGCCGGATGTAAGCCACTGGAAAGGTGACCATGTTGCGCTGGAAAAACGAGAGAGCAAACATACGCAAAATTAATACACAAACTAACACATACAAGCAAGCACAGTCAATAAATAGTAGCTGTTGTGCACTTTAATATTTCATAAAATTTATTGTTAAACTTACCCATTGAACTGCCGAAGCCACCGCCAAAGCCTTTTGTCGGATCCAGTGGTTTAAAATCACCCATACCGAGATGACCGCCCATAGGTAAACAGCCGCCGCCGAGACCCTTCTTCTTTTTGGATTTCGAGCTAAGCTTGCGATTACGTGTCTGTATGCCTTCCTTTTTCATGGTGAGTGGACGATTGACCTGAAAGTGAAAATATTTGTCAGAGATTTTAGTACTTTAAAATGTATTTCAAAAAAAAAATAAAATAAATAAAATCAATAATGCGTTGGCGAATTTCTGTTTTTTTGCTGAAGTGCTTAAAAATTGGGTCAAAATTATGTAAATTCATAGCGGAAATGCGCCGGTTTGAGTGCCTGCATAAAACCGGGAAATGAAAATGAAGTATTACAAGCATGGTTACAAGATCAGATAAGGCGGCAGGGCAGCATTTGCGAATGTGATTATTTAGCGTTGATAGTAAGTACGGCGGCGATGATGATGATGATGACGACGACGGAAGACTCCCTACTCACTTTGTAATGTGTAACTGTAAGCGCCGACATTGTTGCAGCCTATAAAGTGCTCTACTTATATATATATATATATATATATATATAAGGCGCTATACATAAGTGCTTTATATACATGGTTACTGCATATGAAATTTATTATCATTTGCGAAAAATCTAACAACGACTGCGCTTCATTGCGCTACAATTACAATATTAAGTTACCCTACAGCGAAAAATAAAAAAATATTACAATATCTTTATACGAGAGTATATAGAGTAGTAGTATGTGGTAGTGCCCTCTAGGTAGCTGGGCGTAAATTACGACATTGTTGTACCTTTTTATGTTTTTTTTTTTTTTCTTTTTTAAATTCTGGTACTGCTGCTTTCTTTGCCTTGTCGTGAAAAACAAACAGCGAAATTGTTAAATTGCAGGCAATTCAGTTGAAAGCTGAAGTTGAAATTGAAATTGCACATGGGGTGCCTTTATTCACTCAAAATATTGTGCAATCAGGCGCATGCTGATGCTTTATTGTATATGTATATGTATAGCATCAATGGCAAGCGCTATTTTTAGGGAAGCGAGAAGGAGTGACCCACAAAAGCGGATTTCCCTTTTGTCATACTAAAGTAGCATTAGCGGCGACACAATTGAATACAATTGTTACTGATCTCTTTGGCATATTTCAAAGGCGGCACACAGTAAATAATCGTTTTGGTAATTGATACTTTTTCGACATTACGAGGATTTTTTTTTTTTCTTGATTTTTACTTATGTAGTAGAGATCTTGCTATGCATTTATAAATATGTACTTGCTACAACACATTAGCGCCGCAAATTGTTGCAATTAGCTGTTGTTTAGTTAAGTGTTTAAACGGTGGCACAGCTGTTGCTGTTTACAAAAAAAATTATAAATTTTAAGTGCGCCGTATAATGTCTCTGTAAACTTTCATTTAAAAAAGGTCACTGAGTCTTTCTGAAGGTTGGTGCGGGTACAACAAATATTCATTAGAACATGTATCAGCTATGAAACAAGATAATGCAAATGTTAATGAGGCATTTTGGAATATAAAATGTTCATTGTTCAGCGTAGATTTTACAAAATGGCGGACGTATAAACTAACGATATATCTATATAAGAAATTCCTATAAAACAAATATTTCGAAAGTCAGTTAGTTTATTGAATGGCAGCGAATGCCTAATTAATTATATTGAACTCCTAATTTTTTGAGTTTTTCAAAACGATTTTTATTAATTTTTATAAATATTAATAGAGGATATGTAGACAACTGAGAGAAATATATATTATTTTTAATATTCTGGCTGCATAATTTACTTTAAGTCATTAACAAATATTAAAGCAAATCTCATTTTATTTAATTTTTAATATATGCATTTCTGCGCGTCTCGTTAAATTCAAATTCCAATGCAAAAAAAAAAAAAAATAAAGTTGTTAATTTGCAAAACGCTTTTAAAAATTAAGACTTGCATTTTGCTTGCCGTTTTGTGCTGCATAACTCATTAAGAACTTAAGCGGAATTCAAGTTGCAAGAGAGCAGGCAGGCAGGCAATCTTTAAGATTTATATGCATAATTAAAAGCGTCATAGATGACTTGGTTTTTGACAGGCAGCGATGGCAGCATGCACGCGACTGCAGTGTTGAACTGGCTGTCTATATGGTTGTCAGTCAGACCATCCGTCCGTCTGTCTGTCTGTCTGAATGGGTGGCATTGCAAATTCGTTTGTGCAACTTATTAGGCGAACAAATGCGGCGTTTGTTGTTAGCAAATTGTGTGTGGCACGCCTTTGCGCTTGTATAAGCCTGCGGCAGAACTAAATGCAATACTTTCATACTGGCACACTGGCGCCTATATCTCATGTTACTAGACCAATGTAATATCTTAACCTAACGGTTTCTACGCATGCAGTTGCGTACACGTGTTGTTTTTAGATATATTTACGAGTATCTTTTATGAAATAATAATAATAATAGTTCTAATAAACATTTATCATTGTGACGCCAGTATTGTATGCGTACGCCGCAGGCGCTCATCAGCACAGCGCAGGTAAATGCTTATTGCTCAAAAAACAAAAAAACAAAAAAAAGGAAAGCTGAAAGTGTTTGTAGACAAGTGCACAGCAGGATATCATACTCAATGTCCTGTTGTTGTGATATGGCCTATAAAAAATGTATTTTTTATCTACTTGTTGCGCAACCTTTCTGCGGAAATTTGGTAGATAAAAATATGCCATGAGCAGATAAAACCAATTGTCTCATTTGCTCTTAATTATTATGATGATAATTTTTTTAACAGTCTATTTTGCTTTTCATGGAATTGCTAGACAACACGCAGGAGAAAATAGTTTTAAAAGAATTATACTAAGCCATAAATCTGTCACTTGCGCGCTGCATACTAACTAACTAAATGCTGACGCGCTTTCAAATTACAAATGCTCAAAACGCACTCAAACGTGTTGGAAATCATAACAGCGAGTTATACATAAATAAATATTTCCATAAAAATACGCCAATCAGCTTGCGTTTTGCATTTGATGCAATAAGCCCACACACATCATTTACATGCAATAAGAAACGGCGGCGTCAAGTTGAACTTTTAGTATGTAGTAGTAGCAAACGAATTGAATTGAAATGAACTAATGCATGCAGTAGATAGATAGATACAATAAAGTATCTCTATATGCTGCTTGTCTACAATATTTTTTCGAGCGCACTCGGCACGCTGATTGGCATCTTATCAAGATGGGCCACTGTCCAATTGAAAGAGCATTTTTGCAAATAAATTGTTAGCGTTTCAATGTAGACAGACAGACAGACAACGGACGGACGGACGAACGTAGAGCGCGAAATACTCGTACTATATCATTAAAAAGCCACCCAAAGTGACGGCAGTTTGAAATATTCGTATATACATAGTTGCAACAAACTAATGAAAAAGAAAACATTTTGCTACAAATCAGATAAATGTTTAATACACTCAAGTTGCATTTCTTTTTAGTTTGAATTTTGTTCAGTTTGTCAGCAGTTTCTCGCTTTTTAACGCTCAATTAAAAGTAGCAAAAGATATTTTTAATTTTGCTTTAATGTTGTTGATTTGAAGGCCTTTGGGACATACAATATACGATTGCAATCGATTTTTGTTGAGCCGTAAAAAATGGCTTAATTAGTTTGAAGTTAAGCGATTGGCCTGCCTGCCTGCCTGCTACTACTTTTACAGAAGTTTCCCTATTACATTTTTTTTCCTTCTTTTAATTTTCCTCGAATTACGCTAGGTAAAACTTTCAGCTACTCAATCAAATCGACTACAGGTGTCTCATTTATTTTATTTCACGCGCGTGCAACACTTGCCGCCGCCTAACTTGCGTCATTCTTTTTAATTTTTTTTGTTTTTTTTTGTTTTGCTTATCACAGCAAAAAAAAGCTTAAATAACTTCATGGCATGGCATACAGAATGGCGCACAAACAAAAAAGGACACTTCACTGACATGTAAATGGGCGAACGAGGCATGAACGCCAGACATTTAATTGACACTTTTGCTTAAAGTGAAAAAGTTGCATGGCAGCGAAAAGAAAAGAAAAAAGAAAAGAAAAACAGATACTCTAGCAGCTGAAAAGCGTTAGAGAAAAAGCCACCGGCAAGCAAAAGAAACTTTTCTTGACAAACTCATTAAAATTAACTGCCGGCGGGCAATCAAAGCTAAAGTCGAAGCGCTGCCAAAGCTGAAAACATCTTTAAACTTTTGGTACAAAAAAAAAAAGACGAAGTATTTGTGGAAACTTTACTGAAATGTTTATTTGCTGCTAGAGAAAATTGTGGATACTTAGAAGTACTCTAAAATAATGTTACTAATGAATATTTAATAAGCAAGCCAAGGGCTGAAATCTGTCTAACTTATTGCAACCAAAAAAAAAAAAAAAAAAAATAATAAAAATATAAATAAATAAAAAAAGAAAAAGAACGACAGCGTATAACTCGGTACATATACTATTTTAGACTAAAGATGGCTTACGCAATTTCCGTTTAAGGCATCAAATAATTTAATGAATTTAATGAATGGCCAAATAATTGAAAAATGTGGCAACTCTGAATAAAACTAAGCTGCATTTAAGCGCCCATGCTAGCCGTGATAGAGTTTGGGTCTAACATACGATCAGCATATGTTGGAGAAACGAATTGCCTACCAAGATCTTCTTGAATTATTACTTGAAAACTGAGCAAGTTGCACTCAAACATATCCAAACGCCACGCTCACTGTAGCTCACTGAACTGTTTGTATTAAATATATTTATATATTATATTATTTATGGTGCTGGCCCATTTTTTCATGGCTATTACAAACATTTATTCTGCTTTAATATAATCTTCTTTTTTTATTTTAGCTGCCTCGGTGTAACAATGCGCAGTCACAAGGAAAGCAATATTTTTCAAATAAATATACTTCCAAAAAAAAAAAAAAGAAAGAAATATTTATAAGTATATATCTATATTATTAAATCTAGCTGCCACATCAGTGCGTTTCGAGTTATTACATAAATTAAGCCAATTTTGGTTGGGTGCTTGGGTGCGGTACTACTGTGAAGCCTATGTTAAATGGGTGGTGTTACGTTTACACGCAACTTTGCTATAAAAAAATCATGCTTATCGCATTTTCACAGTCAAACAGACGCTTATCTTATCGTCAGACCAACCAACCAACCAACAACCAATACCAAAAACGTCACCAGCTAAACAATACAAGGACGATGAAGCATAGAACAAAGGGGAACGCGACAGCATCTTTAAATAATCATCAACAATTCATCATCGGCTGGACCGGTGGTACACACAGAGGGTGCTTTAGTGTTACTAAACGGAAGGACATACACCCCCACAGACAAACGAAGCTTCGAAGCTGTATCGCTTTCCTGCGACAACTTGAGTGTCATTTTTAATCTTTATGTATTTCCGTGCAGCGTGCTTACTGTGAACACGCTTCCGTTGCTGACTGTGATTCTGGCGCTCGATTTGAGGGATGTCTATGCAGTGGCAGGCAGCGTTACTTACTGCAAAGGTAGCTTGCCTATATACTCGTATGTATCTATGCTCGAGTGCGCTGTGCAAAGCGTGTGTTAAATGTTGCGTTAAATCGCTTAAGCATTTAACGAGGGTTAAGCGAGTTTGCGATTTGTTGTTGTTGTTGTTCTTAAAAACGAAACGAAAAAAAAAAAGAGGAAATACTGCATACTCGAAAATCGAAAATTGTATCTACTAAGCATAGACGAGCGCGCGCTATCATTAAACTATCATCAATTTTTCGCTGTGACTGTTGGCGGGAATTTGTTTGCACAGGAAATCAGTATCGCATCTTTTATACATAAGCAAATAAACTTGACAGTGCTTGGTGTGCAAGCATTGCTAATAGTTCCGCTTAGCACTATGGGTTGTCTACACTATTGCGCGGCAGGACTTTTCCGCAGGACTATGAGAGTCTATGAATATTATGCATACAAAAGTGCTGTGTAATTCTTTTCCGCCATGTTATTTCTTGTTTTTTTTTTTTTTGCTTTTCTTAACTGCTATAATATATACTAAAATATATTGTATCTAGATACTTCTTGTACTTACATTATGCAATTTATAGTATAGTCCGCAGGCATTACACACTGGTTCACCGCTGGCATTCCGCCGCCAAAGGGTTGTGGTTGTGGTTTTGCAGTTCGCACACGATGTCCCCGCACGTTTTGCGGCGCTCTGTAGTGACTGCAGTGTCTATGTGGGTGAGAGAGAAAGAGAGAGAGAGAGAGTAAAGGGTTAAGTAAAAGAAATATTAGCATTGTTTAAAATTGATTATGGTAATTTTTGTGTGTTGCGCAAATAAATTAGCTACTAAAATGCGGAAGTGGTTGCCAGACAAGTTGGCAGCAGTCAGTTGGTTACGTACTAAGCTTAGAGTTTGGTTTTGGGGAATATTTTTTTGCTGTAAAATTACTAATTGTACTTTTGTTTAAGGAGCAACGCAGAAAATGTGAAATATGGCGCGCCCGGTTTGCAAATAAATTGCGCGCTCATCTTTAGTTAACAGCAGCATCTCGCATCAATTCATTAAAATGACAATTTTTATAAAGTTAAACGGGCTGCTGCTGACTACCTGCACCCTTTTATCATATACAACACGCTTTAAATTTCCACGAATTGGCTACAACAAACTGTTGAGGCTGCTGTCGTGCGTGGCTTTGTTACTTTAGCTGAGTGTCCGTCTGTCCTTTCGTCCGCCTGTTTGTCTGATGCTCCAAGTTGTAGTTTTTGTTTTTGCTGTGGAACCCTTTTTTTTTTCTTATAAAAGAAGCAAATATTTCACGCAATTGCGCAGCTGAGCTGAGTTCAGCTGGAACATTAAAAAAGCAAAGATGTTGGTGCAAAGAACAAAAAAAGTGAACGGTCAAAAAAATTAAAATAGCCAAGTTGGCTGTTTGCTTAAGAGTCACTTTTTTCTCCTGCTATTGCTGTATGATATTGGTGCTGCCTAGTAGTGATTTCTAGAAGCTTCACATAGTGAACAAAAAACGGTTTCGGTTGCTCTTACAGATACCAATTTCTGCTTCGAAATTTGTTATTAATATTTAATAATTTTGTGGGCTGATGCTAAATCGTTAGATTTTGTTGCTGCTATTAGTATTTTAGCTGCAAATATTTTAGCTTACTAAAAGCAAACGAGCAGCAGCTAGTTAAATAGTTAACACTAACGAACAGTAGTTAGCGAATCGTTAGTGCATGGAAGCCGATTTAAACTGCGGAAATTTATTTTGCTTTTTAAATATAAAAAAATAAATATTTAAAAGATACATATTTGAAGTGTATAGAAGCTTCTGCTACACCACACATACCGTATACACTCTTCCTTTTTTTTTTTTTTTTGTTGTTCATGTAGCGACGACAACCATTCACTGCGAGTTCTTAAACTGGCGTTGATCATGTTTGATTTTGATTTTTAATTGTTGCTTTGCTTTTTTTCGGCTAAGCATCTTCATTTTTATCTTAACTGGCAGATTGTATCGAAACAATCGTTGCTGCGGCTGTGGCTGCTGTTGCTATACTTCTCACCTGTTTGCAATTTTTGTGTTTTTTTACGCGAGTATTCGAGCGTATTAACATAAATCAAAGGTCATATCGACAAGGCTCTTCATTGCTTTGCCTATAAGTCATGTGTTTTTTTTTTTTTTTTGTTTACTTCCCGTTGGTATACAATATCTTTTTATGGTGGCACTGTTTGTGTTAACGAGCTTGTAACAATTGCATGTACACGAAAGATACTCACAGACTGACTGCTTTAAGTTGCAACAAAAAGATGAAGCAAAACTGAATTGAAGATGTTGTTGCACAGTGAAATGATTTTGTATGGGAAGTGTGAATTCCGAAATTAATTTCAACGCCTACAAACAGTTTCGTATTGCGTACGGTTCAGTAATTATGTGTGCCAATACGAAGACGCAGTCTGCTTGGTGTCTTGCTGCTGCTGCGGCTGCTGCCTAAGGACCAAATGAGCCGTAAAGTTGCAGAGTTGGTTGGTCTGTTTGTTTATTTGCTGCATTGGTTTGCTTTGCCATTTGTTGCATTTTAAACGCGTTTCTGGCACTTTTAAATTTTTAGCCACAAGTGACAACATGGCCAAAATGTATGTATATAAATTAAGTTGTTAACATGACATTGCGACAAAACACTCTCGAGTTAACTGGCTATCTGTCTGTCTGTCTGCCTGGCTGGCTGGCTGGCTCGATCACTTTTCGAATGAAGTCGCATAGTGTTTTGGGTAAATGTATCTGCACATATGTATGTCGGACTGTCTGTCTGCCTGTCTCTGTGGCAAGTTATTGGTATTTTACGCGCTTCAGTAGGTGCTAAAATACATTTTAAATGTCTGGGTCTGGTTTGTGTTAATTTATTTTTGTGAAAATTTTTGCTTAAAGTTGAAACAAGTTGCTGTTAAATTAACTGTTAGCTGCTTAGACTTAATTGTGAATTTATTTGATTTTTTTTTGTTGTAACGCCTTAAAGCAGACAACATATATTTGTACATAAATCAATGTCAATGCAACAGTTATACATGCACACACACACACACACACACATGCATACGCATTATACAAACACCTACAAACTGAAATTGACAAACTGTCAAATATTGACAGCGTATTTTAATTGAAATGCAAAAGCGCAAGCGCCAAACAAACAAACAAGATGGCGCTTGATAAGCTTCGCAAGCACACACACACACATACATTTAGACAGACAGACAGACAGATAGAGATAGCAATATACATTTAAGCAGCGTATTAAATTTTAATAAGCAGCAGATAGATTTGAGCTGCACATAAAATTTTTATTATAAAAAATTCTGTTTTTTTTTTTAAAGCATTTTGTGCTTTATTTCATTTAGTCAAAAATTTAAGCTTATTTTTTTTTTTTTTTTGTTCACACCTTTGTGGAGATTTATTTATGTGCTGACAGCAGCGTATAAAATATCAATACATCCAGTCACAACAACGGCTACAGCAGACAAAAAGCGTTTATTTACGGCTCGAACATGAGGTCAATGCAAAGTGCAACTGCGATATTATTTTGTTTTCTTTTTTTAAGTGAAAATAAACAACAGCAGCCGGAAAAAAAATGTCTACCGTTTGCGCATAAAAGTGTCATAAAGTTCAGAAATGTGTGAAAACGCGCTGTGAAGATGGCGGCTTAGTACCCGCATATATATATATGGTATACTCGTATAATGTAGTATTTCTTTCTTACTTTCAAAGATTTTAAAGTGGAGTAAGTGAGATAGCAGTTTGGTGCGCCTTTCTATACTCTACAAAAAATTATTTGCCGAGTAGTTTGGTTTTGTTATAAGTTGTAGAAGATGATTTTTATGATTGTTTATTCTAGGCACTGTCACAAAGCGTGCATGTATGTGTGCTCTGCGTGGATTTGTGCAAAACTAAGCAGTTCTTAAAAAGCAAATACCACATTGATTTAGGTTATTATTTCTCCAAAGCAGTAAGGCTTAATTTCTGCAAGCAACACAATATTAGATCACAAAAGGAGCAGTCACTCAGGCTTATGGATTCTATTCTAGCCGTGATATTCACAAAGAATTTTATTAAACACAGTTTTGAGATTACTTCAGAAAAAAAATTAAAACAAGATTTGTGACTTTTCTCCGTTTTTGCGGTTCAGTGAGACTTAAAGGAAACACAGCTCCAAATGATTTTTTCTCTTTTTTTAAAGCCTTATATGCAGCGCACAATTTAGTCGCCTAAAGCATACTAACTGGTTTTGATTTTTTTTATTTACAATTTCGTAAAAAAAATATAATATTTGTTGCTTTAATTTATGCAAATTTTGTTTATTTTCTCACCACAAATGCTTTGCTCGTAAATTTAACTCAAACGCATAGAATTTAAATGTTTGTTATAAAAAAAAGAGCGAATTTAAATATTTAATTTAATTTAAACTAAATAATAAATTGCAATAAACGCTTAGCCGACGGTTATAAATTTTGTATAATTTTTTTTTCCAAGCAATTTTTGCTTTATTTACGAAAAAAAAAGAAATTTATTACAACAAGACCAGCTTTAAAGTCAACACTAAGCACGCACACACTGTGAAGCTGTGAAATGTAAATATATTTTTTTTGCACTGCAAGTACACACACACACACACACATACATGTACACTGAGAAAGACAAAAGCCTTAACGATGGCAATGCCCTTTTACATCTAAGATACGCATTAGATGTGTATTGCGCAGATACAAGATACACAGTTACAGCTACTCACATTTATACGCGCGCGCCTAACTGCAACAGTATGCCATATCTTAGTGTAACATCTATAAAAAAAAAGGGGGGAAATGTACAAATACATATATGTAAAGTTATATAGTATATATATACAAACAGATACAGCTATATGACAGAGAAAAAAAACGCATCTATTTTATTTTTTTTTTTTTTTTTTTTCTAACTGACAAAAACATTCATTTTACCCAGGAACCAAAAAAAGTCATTTCAGACGCAATAATATATACTATACATAAGTAGCAGTGTCAATGTATCTGTGTATTATATACAGCAGCCCCAAGCACAATGCACAAGCTTGTATCTGTAACTCTGTTGGTGTGTGTCTTTGTATGTGTGAAAAGTTTTCTGTGGAGTTTATGTCACTCTATACAATTTGGGGTTGCTATCTCTATGCGACTGACTGGGGTCTGTCTCCATTTTGGGGTTGCAAAGAAAGATGGCAAGCGATAGCAAAGATCTGGAGCGCAACAAAAAAAAAAACCTATATCTAAGATAAAGTCAAAAGTTGAGACGAACATTTGAATTGGCACATAAAGTCAGTAATGAAAGTATATAATATAGTATGTATCTAGCACTGGATATGTTGTATATAATTTTGCTGCTGTTGCCTTGTTTAATTTAAAGCTGCTCGACAACTAAATAGGCCTCGCTTTTATTAACGCTCATTTCCTTTGTATTTATTTTTATGCCTTTAGCATCCTTTTTGCAAAAAGTGTAGAACACAAAATACTCGAAAGGAGTTCTATAGAATGCACATTCTTGTTTTTATTGTTGCTGTTCTTCTACTATGTATAGACTTGCCACATGTTTGCTTTTGTTTCATTGTCGTCGTTGTTGAAGTTGTTTTCTTTTTTTGTTTTTTTTTTGTTTTGGCTTTAGCTTTTGGGCGTGGCAAAAATTGTGCAGGGAAAAAAAAATAAATATGAAAAGAAATAAGTTTCTAAAATAGAATACAAAGAATTATTACTTACGTCGGCTTAGCAGTTATTTTTATACGCTTTATATTTAATTGGAATATTTAATAATTTAATAAAGAATATATAGAAATCTTTGTTATGTTTTGAAGTCATGCTTTTCTCAGTGGAAGCTATCTGCTCTGGGAATTTATAAAAGATAATCTATTAAAAAAATTTAATTTCTTATTTCTAATAATAAGAACTGCGGCTAAGCTTAATAGTATTCTAGAATATTTGAGTGTTGTTTCGGTGGCATACATATTTCTCGCGCTTAGCAAATATTGCTAGGCGTCTAGTCTACTGTTACAGAGTGGCATTTATAATCTTAAGTAATAACAATTAAAGTTCATGTCAATAACTCAAAGAACGATTTAATGAAAAGAGTACAACGGACGGACACAACTAGATTCACTCGAATTTTAAATGAGTTTACATACTTTTTATACGCTGCACAAGACTTTATGTGCAAATAATTGCAACAGATAGAAGAATTATTAGCAGATCCATAAAGTTAAATATATATACTACTTTTAATCAGCATCATTTAAGCGTATGACAGATCTTGGAAATTGTTAAATAATTTTTTTTATGATTGAATGAGTATGAAATCTGCATACGTAGTCGATTGCTTCATGCTTAGTTTTTATTTATCTGTTTAAATATTTTAAACTTAGTTGCAAACGCTCTAACACTAATGCGTAGGGTATAAATAAGAATAAAACATGCGAAATGCCTTTTTATGTGGAAACCGCAGTCGGTGGTATACATATAGAATTGTTGTCGCTAAGGGTTGTTGCCACTTTGCTGCTGCATATGTTGCTGCCATTTTTAATACAATATTGCTTTATTGGTTTTAGACAAGTACGCTGCTCAAAGCTACTATTGGTGCATGGCATTGTAATGTGTTTGCAGACAGACAGCCAAACAGACAGACAGCTAAAAAACTAACAAATTACTGTCGCTCATTAATGATTTTGTACAAGTGGCGCTCATTCGATTCGATTCGATCGGATCGGATCGCACACATTGTATGAATGGCAGTGAATTTGTCGTAGCCGTCGCTAAAATTGTGCTTGTCTTCTATAAATTTTAAAGTGGTCTCCAACTCTCCGTGTATGGTACGACGTCAGAAGTGCGCCACATGCATATTTGAGCAAAATGCAACAATGTGTCCAGTGTCCAATAAGGTAACGAAAAACAACAACAACAACAACAACAGCAGCAAACCCGCCGGAATAAATACAGTAGTCAGGAACATGCAATGCGCGTTGCATAGACAAACAACTACATCGAACAACTACGAGTATACGAGTATAGGGCAAGGAAGCGGCAGCAGCAGTACTAGACAATCTAAGCAACTCTTTCACTCTATAGCTAGTTACATATAAGGCAGAGGCATGAAAATTCTCATTAATATTTGTCACTGGACATACGAGTATGTTTGTTGTTGCTACTGCTAGTACTTAATAAATTATAGCGACCCAAAACGTAAGAACGTACGCGCGAATGAAGTAGCTTTGGTAGTTCCTATTTCGATTTTATTTTTTTTCATTTTTTTTTAGCTTCATGTGCACACAGCTATATAACTTTATTGGCTATGAAGTCTAAGCCAAGCCAAGCCAAGCGAAATGAATGTTTGCTAGACACGCGCGTAGTGTTCTACACTTTCTTGCCAGTTTTTTTGCTGGCTGCATTAATTTTCACGTATTGTCTGTAAAATGTAGCAAAAAAAAAAAAAAAAAAAACCAAACGAGGCAAACTAAGCAACTAACTAAATAACTAAAAGGGTCAACTGCTGCAGCAACCCTTCTTGTGTCCTGTTTCATTTAGATCTGCGCGTGTTGCGCTGAGAGCGAAATAATAAAGGATTACTTTAGCGCGTTCTGACGTGTGCAAAAAAGAAAAATATATGCGTTTTTGCATATTAAATAGTATTGGACTAATAAATTTTATTAAGGTGTTTAGCTTTTTTCTATGTTAATGCGAACAAATGTTTGCGTTCTCATTGCATTTTATATATCCTGTGTAAATGTGTGTGTGTGTGTGTGTTGTGTGGGTTTGTTTTTTGTATTTAAGGCGTTTTCGCTTAGTTTGTGACAAAGTCTAATAAAACATAATTCTTTTGTTTTTGTTTATATTTTATTTTTGTTGAAGCATTTTCAATTTGCATAAATATTTCTGCAAACTGTTAAATGAATGTTAGCAGTTAACAGTGACTGTTAAGTTTTAAATTGGTTGTTCAGGAGTTAGATATGAGGTCTTATTTAAATGAGCGTAAAAATTCGCTGCTATATTTCAGAAATTACCTTCATTACACTATAATCTATAGAATAGCTAGTACCAAAAGTGTGAAAGATAAACTCGAAGTATGAAAATATGGCATAGAAGTGAAAGCATAAAAAGAGACAATATTTCTGCTGATTCTGACGTATCTAGAATCGGTAAGGGTATTGTTAAGTTTGGGCTTTAGTTTTTTAGCGTTAGTTATGTCTAAACAGTTTGTTAAGCTAGCCAACTGTAGATCTTTGCTTTTGCTTTTTTGATTGAGTCCCTACTAGTGCGAAAATCAATGGCTTTATTTGCCAGTAATAATTTGTCATGGCAAAAAAAAAACAATATTACTTACAAACTTTAGCTGCAAACATTGAACAAAAAAACTATATTCAATTAAACTTGACGTCTTTAGCTCAATTTGCTTGTTAGTCATTTGCAAAATACGAGTTTGACCCACTCAGCGTGCATAACTTAAGGCCTTTCGCATACGCTGCACATTAACAAGCTTACAAAACTTAGTTGCAGCATTAAAGCAGGCCGTATTTGTTGCAGCATGAAGTTTTTTGAGGCTTTCAATTTTTTGTTGCCGGAGTTTTGTTTTTTTTTTTTTTTGCATTCGAACGCTTGCCATAGCCTGTTTCATTATATTATTGACACGCCCCTTTCAGCCTGTATGCGCTGCGCTTCATATCGTTAATTTTTAATTGATCTGCACAAAGTATGATGCTGCATTCGATGGCAACGGCATCGACAGCAGCAGCAGCAGCAGCAGCATTATTGGCAATATGAGCTTGACTTGTTGTTGTTGTTGCGACGCTTTGGCTTGGCATAAAACAGTCTTATGCAGCGCAGCGTAGGCTTTTCCCTGAGGATGATCAGCGCGTTGTTGTCTGCTTTTGTTTCACAACAAGTAAAGTGCATTTTAATAATATTAGCCCGGTCTGGCCGGATCGGGAGTTAAGTTGTTGTCTTTTTTTTTTTTTTTTTCGTATGTTGACGAAATGTTGTCTTAACAAGATCTAGCTTCAACGTCGTCAGCTTTTTCAACGCCGTCATCGATCGTCATATGCTCGTCAAAATTGTAGCTGAAGCAAAATAAATTCTGCACATTATACTCTGCTTAATTTTTTTTTTTGCCTGTGCTTTCACGGCTTTTGTTTTTTGTTACGTATACGCCCCTTGTATAAGCCTTTTTTACTGCTTTTATTTAGTTTTTTTTTAATTTTTATTTTTGTAGTTTGATCGAGCATTGAACTTGCGCATTGAATTTTTGAAACTCGCATTTGCTGCTGCTTTAGTTTTGATACATTTCAAACTCCTTTTTTTACGCTCTCCTACTGCAAAATGCGTATCGAGCAAGTTTGATTTATCGCTATTGCAAAGGTTCAATATATGTATATATATTGAAGCGAGTGGCTTTTAATTTTTAGCGTTACAGCCCACATGCTTAAAGTTAAGTTGGTTGGTTGCTTGCTCTGTGTCTTCTTGCAGGCGGCCAAAGGCTGCGTATTTTGATTTTTATTTTGTAGTATAGCCATGATTCCCACGGTAAAGGGTTTTCAATGCAACAAGTCGTCGTCGTCGTCGTCGTTGTCTAGCGCACATATGGCGCGCACACACAAAAAGTTCTTTTTGTGGCTTTAGACATGAAAATGTGTTAATTACAAATTTCGTTTTCGCTCTTTAATATACATTTTTTTCTTTGAGTTTTTTTTTTGGGCTTTTAATCGATTTAACTCACAAATTTGAAGTTGCGTTGTGTTCTGCTTGTCGAAAAAAAAGTGCTTACTCAGTGCTAAATGATTTCGCGCTTTTTACAACCAAAAAATTATTGATTAGATTCGTGCAGTGAAATAGAACAAATATTTCTTTTATTTATTTTTTTTTTTTTGTATATTTTGAAGTACTGCTAATAATACTTGAAGCACGATTTGTTTTTTTTGTATTTAATATATATATATGTAGGTATATATATTCTTCACACTTATACAATACACGCTTTTGTATTGCACATGCACAAATGCAAATCTGTCGGCACATGCTTTTGTAGCATTTTATTTTTTATTAATTAATCGACTTAAGTTGCTGTATGAGTCGCTAAATAATGAATTTATAAATTATTATGTCAAGTGTTGATACTTTTATTACAATGAAACAAATAAACAATAAGCGATTACGCGTTTGTATTGGAAATAAATTAATTAATAAATAAAATAAAATAAAATGCAATTCAACTTTAGCGAAAACTTTATACGCTTTATATGTGGGTCAAAATGTAATGCATTGACATTAGAAGACTTCGTCAAGTAAGAATTTACAATTGTGATGGACGTACGACGACTGGCTCATTATTCGCTTCATGGAAAACCTACAGCAGAGCACCGTTTTCATGCATATACCCAAGCATATATATACTAGTATGGCCGGCCAATGGTTGACTCAATCGACTGCATTCTAGTGATATGTATATCTAGATACACATTTTACGAAGAAATTCAACGGCACTGGTGAGAATGGCAGAAGTGTAAACAAAAAAACGTATATTGGTGTTTGTAAATACTTTTCTCGCATAAACTGTGTGCGTATATTATTTTATGATATGCGAGACGACTGTTAAAGCTCAAAAAGCGCAAAATATTCAAATGAATTTGACAAATTGTAGATTTGCTAAACACAAATTCAAAATCTTTATAATCGATGGGTATAGAGGGTGCAAGCAAGTATCAGATGATACTTTAAACCCAATGGATTGAAAATATTTTTAAATATTTAAGAACTTCAAGCCAAGTTGATATCAAACTCAACGAAAATCGTTAAAAAATGTGATTCTTGTCGGATAGATATCCGTGTGAACCTATCTTAACTGAAAAATATGTCTTACAAACTCCAAAAAATATTCAAACCTTAAATATGAAGTGTACAAAAACTCAGCCCAGCGTAATAAACAAGTTTTTGCGACAGCAAACAAATAAATAATTTAAAAAAAAATCGTTTTGTACAATTTATTGTGTGAAAATACGTATAAATTAAAAAAATAAACACTCATACCGCCAAAGAACGCGTTGTTATTATGCAAAAATACAATATTTCAATGAGCTAGAAAGAGATACTTGTCGTAGCTATATAAACTTTTAAGTTGCATTTTAGTTAAGTACAGTGACTGCATTGTTATTGTTGTAATTAGTTAATAGTATGCGCGTAGTTTAGAAGATGCGCGGCATTTACATACTCGTCGTTTTTTTTTTTCATTACATTTGCATATTACGAAATTCAAGGTGCAAACATGTGGACAGCAAGCAGTCACAGCGATTAATAATGGGTGTGTCATACGTTTATATCAAATAATAGTAGTATTACTCTGAATGACCTTAACATTCGTTTTGCATAAAACATAAATTTTCAATTAGACGCGCGAAAAAAAAAATAAAATCACTTAGAGGGTGGTGTTGTAGCTAATTGCAACAAACTAGCACCACCAAGAAGTTTGCAAAAGTCAAGGCAAATAAAAGGTTGTTTTTTTTTTATATTAAACAAATAAAAGACATTTCATGCTGCATTTGCAACAAATGACTGTCGAAACTTTGTATATATGTATGTATAAGAAAGCCTAAAGCATAAATCGAAGCAGCAGCAACATTTAAACAATTCGCACAGCTAAGCATTGTATCTGCAAAGTAACTTTAAACAATATACAACGAAAAAAATAAAACAAGCAAAAAAGAAACAAAACGATTTTAGTTTTGCATTATAATTAAACGCAATTATTGGAACGCCAGCAGCGGCGTCTATAGACAGACGGACATACGGACGGACGTACAGAGAGATACAAAAGCCGGCATTGTCGGCAACTATACAACGTGCAGTCAGTCAGGACAGATAGGCAGACAGACAGCCATATATATACTTGACTGCTGCCGGCTTGAATAGCTTACCGGGGCGGCTTTTGTATCTGTTTCTGCGACTCTAAGCGCGCGTATGCAAAATACGTACGAAATACGTGGGGAAAAGAGACGTCGCCGTCGTCATCAGTGTTGCGGTAGAACAATGCAAAAATGTTTTTGTTTTTTTTTTTTTTTTAATTTTTCTTACAAAGTTTTTTTTTTTTCGTTTTGGTTTTACTCATTTTTTAATTTATGTATTTTAGCCTGAAAACCGAAAACAAGATCTTTTACATTTGCTAAACACAAAAAAAAAAAAAAAGTATTTAAATATTCTATATATATTGTTTGAATATATGTATTCGATATATTTGTAGAAAAAAATTTTAATTCTAAGGAAAAGTGTTACCAATCACAAATTTAAGAATTTCTGCCCAATACAATATCACTGCATACAGAGCAAGAAATATGCATATTAGATACAATGAAGAGATACATGGCTGTGCCTGCCCAACGTTTTTTCTTAAATTTAATATATAATGAGTTTGTTCATCGAATTGTATTCAAAATCGTTTCACTAAGCTTTAAATAAGAAAAATGCATGCTTTAAGCAAACTTCAACCAACTTTCCAATAAACTACTAATACCCTTTTTTTTCACACTATACACTATAAAGGGCACAAAGGAAAAAAAATTTAAAAATAAAAATAAAAAGAAGTGGCGGCACTACATGTTCAAAATGTTGCTTAAAATAAATACAATTGCCACCCAGAAGTGGACAAGCAGCAAGCTTTCGCTTCCCGCTGGCCGCTGACCGCTGGACCATAGACTTTAGTTTGTCTTGAAATATATGTCGAAATCAAAACAATTGAATTGCATTTCAATATTGACTGAACACAATAACAACAACAATAAAAAAACAACACAATAACAATGATGAAAACGACGAAGACTTTCGGCATTCGGCATACAAGCTGCAGCTGGACAGCAAAAGCAAAAGGACATTGATGTGTTGCATCCTGCCTGTGCAGTTGCTTTTTAGCTTTTTTTTTATTTAACGATAAAACTTTTCACGCGAAATAAATTTTGAAATCAACGCTCAAAATGCAACGCACATAAATTTTAATTTGTTGCATATTTTGTCAACGACATTAAAAATGTCAACAAAAATCAAACAAATACTTTAGTAAAAAAAAAAAAGATACACACTACGCCAAACAAATCATATACACACACACATACAGTAACAAACTGGGAGTCTGTTAGAGTTCCAGCTGTGAATTTCTCGGGAATTCCCTCATAAATGTTATTGTCTGTCCAAAAGTCTGGCATGCTGATTGAATTTAAGCTTGACTCAGTTTCACTGCAACTCAAAGTTGTCGTCTTCGAACGAGCGAGGCAGCGAAAGATTTAATAATGGTTTATTTATGTTAATGTTATGCAATCAAAATGCATACGATTTAAATGCCAATAAAAAATCAAGGCATTAAACAGGCACAGCAGTAGAAATCTGGCAGGCAGCCGTGTGAGCAACAACAACAGATATCACACACAACATAACAATTTTTTTTTATTTTTTTTATATATTTTTAAAACAAAAAACCAGAAAAACAGAAATTAAAACTGCATTTAACAGTTTTTGAATATTGTACGTGTTTATATTTTTACGCATGTTTAATAGACTAATTCTGGCATGAAGATACACATATAAGATACAAAAGTATCTTATATGCTTGCTCTAGCTCTTGTTCATTTATTAAGTTCGTTGTTTAAGTCTTTCGTTTTCTGTCTCTTTTTTTTTTTGTTTTTTTTTTTTTTAGCTGGCGCCACAGTATCTTTTCATAGTTTGTTGATGTGCGATAAAAAATGATAATGTTCGATCGCTTGTTTGTTATAGCAGCAATGGGCAGTAGGCTGTCTGTCTGTCTGTCTGCCTGTCTGTCTGTCTGTTTGTCCAACTGTCTGCTGCACACTTCTCATGTAGCTTAACAGTTTCGCCCTGTGATTGGTATGTAGCTGCAACACACTACAGCCTCTGTCTGATTATGTTTTTAGTGCGTTAAGTGATAATGATGATGCGCGTAGATGTTTATCTGCCATAAAGTTAGTTTTTATTTTTGGTTTTGATTCAATTTGTGGTCTCCCTACGAGTGGGGGAAAAATATCTGATAATTAAATAACTTGAAATATTCAGATTCAGTTTTTTTGTTTTTTATTTTTCGTTTTCCAGGAAATATTATGACATTTGAGAACTTTCACGCTGATTTTAATGGCTTTTGGCGACAGTTTTAGGCGTGTGACTTTTCATTGTCTTGTTTCTGTATCAGTTTCTGATTGCACGGATTTCTACGAAAATGAAAAATATTTATATGCACGTATATAGATGGAAAATTTATTAGTTAATTGAGCAAGTGATGAAGTGGGCGTGCTGTGTGCTAGACTGGCACGTAAAGTAAAATATTTTCGATTTGAAATAAAATGTTGCACACTAATTAGGGGTTGTCCAACTTGTCTGGCTACCTGAAGTTTCTATACATTTTTCATTTATTTTTTATTCTTTTCACGAAGGCTTTTATATATGTATTTTTTTTTTTTTTTTATTAATGTTGAAGAGGGTTGTGCACTTACCAGTCTTCGCTTTGGCTTGATGAGTGGTCGATTTTGGCCGTTCATTTTGTAGTATAAACCACATGCATTACACAAATAATGTCCGGTGCCATCACGTCGCCACAGCGGCGTGGAGGTGGCACCACAGTTGACGCATTCGCGACCCTCTGTAAAAAAAGAAAGAGAGGAATATTTAAGTTTTAAAAAAAATGATGTCTTTAAGTCTTATGCAAAATTAACAGCTCGTCAGCGTAATTAAATTTGCAATAAGCTGAAATAAAACGAATTCGTTGCGCTGCGAAAAAAAGCAAAAAATGTTGCACTCATTGTTTAAAATTGCGACTTGACTTGCTGCTGGCCAAGCGCTAAATAAAAACCTGACCTGTCGCTGTGTCAAACTTAAATTTTATTGAAACCGAAAGTTTTATGCGCTGCATGTTTTGATAGACTTTGCTGCAATGTTGAAATAGCTAGAATTCTGAGACTTTGCATTCAAATAAAATTGTGGGGGATTAATGGTTCAATGAGGACCCGATGGACGTATGTTAAACAATGTATGAGATTTTGCTGCTATCAAACTTTGTCTTTTTTATAATATATCTTGTCTGTTATATGTCCAACTGAACAGTAATAGTCTAGAAGACTAGCAAAGACATTTGGAATCGGCAGCACTGAAGTAGACTATAAGACTTACATATATTGACCAATTATTCATCGATTTTTTTCTATATAGCAGGGAAACAGTCAACACTTTTTTGTTCATTAATTTTTGCTTACATTGATTACTACCAAGTTTAAGTATTATAAGAGCAGCTTTAAAATTTAAAAACTTCGCAAGCTCAAATATTAATTATACGTAGTGTATGTCAGTTAAAGGACTAACTGACATTCAACAACAGCTACAGTCTGTGTTACAAACTTTTAAGTAAACTTTTATTTCCCTATTTCACACTATATGTGTAGGGTATTGTACACATGAAAAATTTTAAAGACAAAGGAATGCAAAATATGAATTCAGCTGATGCCACTTTGCGCTGCAAATGCGCGCGTTCGCTCGCGACAATAACAACAACAGCAGCAGCTAACAGCAAGAACAAGCAGCAACAGTAACAACAACAACAACAACTACATACAACTATAACAACTCAAGCACGTTGTTAGCTGTTTTGTACAACAACTTGCAGCAACAGCCGCACCGCAGCACAATGCGATTGTGGCCAAAAAAAAAACGAGCAAGGCGCTTCTTAATTTTTGTGCAGCGTATTTCTGCGTTTTTTTTTTTTTTTTATACTTTTTTCAGAGTTAGTCAGCGAACAAACGAACGCATGCAAGCGGAAATGATGGATTCGCTGGGCTCTTTCTTTTCAACATTCTTTTGGGCTGGCGACGACTACAACGACGACGACGACGACCGCAGTAACATCTACTACTACTAATGTGCTGCTGACTTTACACATTTTAATTAGGCCTCAAAGAAATGTGGCACGGTTGCGTTGGAGTGGAGGATTGAGCGAACGCTTTGCTTCAAGCTGTATTTGTTGGCCTTTTTGGCCTTTTGCGCAAATTGTTTGCGACTTTTTCGTGAACGCATTTAAAACTCATGTTCAGCTTGAGCGACGACGGTCGAACGGACGTACAAACGCTTCAGCTGCTGCGTCTGACTTGGACTACAAAGTGTTCGTTTGTCTTCTTCAAAACTGTACAAACGCTCTCTGCAGAAAGTGCGTTACACATATTCATTTAAATATGGCATTCATTGTCTGCTCTGCTCAGCTCAGCTCAGCTCAGTTCAGCTCCGCTTTTCTTTTCTTTTCATTTTTTCGGGATGAAGTTGCAAATGTAACGCGTTATTAACGTTCGCTCATGTTACATTTCTCTTGTTTGTAGTAATTTGCTTTTAAGTATTTTTTATTTCAATTTTTTCTTCTTGTTATTTTTTATTTGATTGTTTTTTTGTTTTGTTTTTGTATTTAATGACGCCACTAAATGAGCTTCATTATTTCGGTAGTTTTATGTTTTTATTAGTTTTGTTTTTGTTTTTTTTTTTTATGCTTGGAATTTCTATTGTTTGCGCTTGTAGCACTCACTGGGGCACTAAACTAGCTGCGCTGCTGTTTTAAAATTGAAATTTAGACATTAATATAAGCTTTTTCTACATCAGCAACGCAATATATTTTCCGCTAGTTTGAATTTTGAGCTGCTTATAAGGTTTTTCTTTTTTTTTTTTTTCTGTTAATTATTTTGTTTTGGAATATTTTTTAAATAAATTAATTAAGAGTTTGGAAAATTTTTGAAGTGTTTATATTTAAATAAAATATATTGGGGTTATATAGTTTTATAACTATTCTAATATAGACTTTTGTTTAATTATATCAGAATTACTCTAAATCAATGAGTGGTTCCAACAATTATGATGACCTGAGGTCCTAGTATTCCTTGAACTGTGACTTTAAATATTAAAAAAAAAGGATAGTGGCTACTGTGTACAATTGCACTATTTAGTTATAAATAAAAATCATTTTAAGTCGATTAATCAAAATGTAATTATTATTAAAAATCGTTCAAAATCAATTAATTAGGCACTGCATATTGTCAAGTTGCACTTTTGAAAAGCTAAAATCTGTATGTATATATAGACTCTACTGAATTACGCCTTATATAAAGCACAAAATTCATTTCTAAGCACTCTCGCACTCTAACCAACTTTCCCATTGTCTGCTGTATTTAAGCCTTCAATCAATTATTTTGCTTTCCCCTTCAACGCATTGTTCGCAACTTTGCGTGTTTCCTGACCAACTGTCATTAAGCATTTTATGTTATGACAAAATTTAGACAGAGTGTCCTTTATTTATTTTTTACGATTTTTGCTTTGCTCCCCAATGACCATAAAATAAATCTACAAAAAACATAGACAGATACATTCTTATACAGACAAAAGACTACCACCTATAGACGTGTGTATATAATATGAGTATATATCGTGCTTTAGTTTGCTTTTACGTGATTTTGGTTTATAGTTTTCGAGGTACGAGGATTTTAGCTTATTCCACAAGCAACTGTGGTATGCGAAACATTTTGTTTTGAGCTTTCAGAGAAATTAAATTAAACGTTATGCGTGTTTATGTGCGGGCGTGTGTAGCTCGGCCGTCTGTCTGCCTGTCTGTCTTTCTGTGACACCATATATCAGTAAGTTTGTTAAACTTTTTTTTTTTTTTTTGGGGGTTGGGGTGGTATAAAAACGCACAAAATTAATAGAAAAGGCGCGTTAAATAAACAGTTCATTTATTTTCATTTCATATTTCTGCGCTGTTTGTGGTTTATTTGTTTTTTTTTTTCTCTCTCCATTATTCTAAGTACTTTTGGACATTTTTAATTGCAAAACACTTTCGTAGACATTTTTCAATGCGTGTGAATTGCTTGTGAGCATATGAAGTACAGTGAAAGCTTTTGGAGAAGTACTTTAGCTGCATGGAATTGTGTTTAACCACTTTTTATAAAAGTGCCCGAAATAGTGACAAATAGCAGCGATTCTGAAATGACAATAAGATGTGTTAAGAGAAAATTTAATCGTCTTATTTTGTCATTCAATTTTGCTACACAAGACTGTGAGAATATGCCTTTAGCGTATCTTCCGCATGAAACATAGTTAAGGCTTTCGTTGGCTCTACTGTATTTGCACATACATACTTAAATATGTTTCATATATATGTTGTCTCATAATTTGGGCGTGATGAATACTTGTGCTGATTAGCTGTTTCATTGCTCTTCACGCTCATATCATTTCAAAGCGGCATTTCAAAGCCATAATTTAAGCAAAAATATATACAAACATATACGCGACGCCGCCAAAACAGGAACAAATTGCCGCTAATAAAAAGCGCAACTCCCCAAAAATTAAATATGCATAAATTATAAATTTTGTGCGCTCGATTTTTGATACCCTGTATTCATAAGCTAGAAGGCTATAGTAAGTTTGTACAAATGTTTGAAATGTTTTAATGAACAACAAAAGTCCTCAACAGCAACTGTTCGTCTGACCGCAAAAAGATTTTGGAGACTATGAGTTATAGTCTTTAATTTCATAGATTTAGATACAAATTTTTATATATTAAATAAACTATGAGCTTAGAAATGAGCTTAGAAATGTCCATCTAATAGAGCCTTCAAATTTCAATATTTAGGTTGCTCTGTGGGCTTTTCAGCTAAAGTATATCAAATGGAATGAATGAAGAATGGAAATCATTTTTTAATTTTTGTTTAAATATGTTTTTTGTTACTTGTTAAGCTAAAAATTTCAAATTTTGGTGTATTATCCTAATCAGATTATAGCCCCAAACATAACTTTGCTTCAAATAAATATGCCTAAACAAACTACAGCGTATATCAAAGTCGTGTATACTAGCATGTATTATTTCTACTTTTCTGACTTATTTGCCACTCTCTCTCTCTCTCTCTCTCTCTCACTCAACTGCTATGCTGTTTTGTTCTTGTTGCTGCAACTTTAGCTACATTCGCTGAAACAAGTTGCAGATACTTTTTGTATCTTCAATTTGTATTTCTGCATATATCTGTATTTTGCATTTAATTTCGCTCTTTCCTACGCTCTTTTAACCGCACAGTAGCAGTTAAATAAATTAAAACTTTATGAATTTATTAGTTGCCATAAAATATTGTAGTATGCTAAAATTTAGAAGAAGAAAAAAGCGTCGTCCCAGCATCGTTTCCTCAAATAGTTTCTGTATGTTATAGCCTGCTACTGCGCGTGAGAAATTCATGCAACAACATCTTGCTTCAAATAATCATCATCAGTTCAGCTCAGTTTGATACGAAAATTAAGCAATATCGCGCATTGTATGCGTTCGACTCATGCTTGTTAGCAAGTCTTTCTTCTGTTTTTATAATAAAAAAAAAAAAAAACAGATACAAATAATAATAATAAATAAAAGCAGCGCGCGTTGTATTGTGTATTTTAGTAGAAGTAGTAAAAATAACAATTCCAATGAAGTTTGGCACAAGAGTCAACGTTGTCGTCGCCGTGTGTTTGCTTGTGGTCCACACAGCTAATAAATCAGTGAGTTAATGATGTTTATAAGCGGGGATGGAGCACTGCTGCTGCAACATGTCGTCTACTGTCCCACAACGATCTTTTCTGTTTTTTTTTTTTTGCTGTTAATTTTTAGGAATTTATTTAGTTTTTTTTTTCTCTTCCACCAACAGTGGTTTCAGGCGCACGCGCAACGTTGACCTTTTTTTTTTTTCTTTCTCTCCATGGTTTTAGTACATTTTTATTTGATTTTAAGGCGTTTTGTGCACGAAATCCTTTTGTTAGTCAGCATTTGTCTGTCTGTCTTTGAGAGTTGCTTTCTATATGTTTGTATTTTATGACCATTAAGGGTTTTATAAGTCGTCTGTCGTTTTGTATATTTTGATTTCAATTTGCCTTCTGTGTTGACTGCGTGTTCAACAAGCTGGTCAAGAAAGTATCTCACGTCTGTCTGTCTGTCTTTAGACCTTTTTTGCTGGCGACATTTATTTGTGGGTTGCGTACGCGCCATGGAGTTACTATGACAGTTTTTACTTTTTATTTATTTTCATGCCTAGTATTCACGTAGCAGGTATATTCGTTCTTTAGACTCGTATGTCTGTCTCTAACTATGATTTAGTAGATACATATAACTGTTTCTCATGGTTTGAGTTTTGATGCTGTAAAAATTCTTGGAAATTTGTGCACACTTTGGTATTTGAGAATTTTAATTTGTACTACAACTAAGAGCTGCTATGTTTTCGGGGTATAGAACTATTTTAAAATATGTTGTCTAGCAGTTGAACCTGTTTGAGTAGGCGCATATTTTTGGCGCATTTTTTTTTTTGTTAAGTTGAAAGGTTACACATACAGTTGGGTGTGCTTTTTTCTAGGTTTTTTGATGTAGTTAATATGTTTTTATGTTATTTACAGTTTATTAGAAAGTTATATAATATAAATATTCAGACAATTAGCACATTGCTGGTGAACAAGACAAAAGACACATGATGTGAGTAGTAAATATTATTTTACTGTATTTACTTTTTGTATTTTTTCTTTTTGATTAGAATTTTTTATGAAGAAATAAATCAAAAAAATGTAATAAATATAAAATTGTGTTTTTGAGAAAAAAAAAAAAGTACAAACAAATAAGAAAATAAGTTTTAATGCATGCGCGCAAAAATAAATAAATTTACACGCTGCGCTAAGCTGCAGTAGTTGGCGCGCAAAATTCTTGAAATAAACGCGAAGCGCCCTTTTAAACGCATTCCCAGCTGTCAGTATGAACAAAAGAACAATGGGTCACCAAAAGCCTAAGAGTAAGCTCATCCTGCTGTTAAATACACAGCTCAACTCAGCATCATCGATGGACGGCAGCACACTAAGCTGACTGGTAAAACTAAGTGAGTGACTCTTGGACTGTCTGCCTGCCCGTCTGTCCGTCTGTCTGCTGATTTCTACTGCATTTCTTGTCCAACTCGCTGCTGACTGTAGCTTGAACCCATATCAATTACTTAAAGCTCATTCACAACATTTTTTATTTTCACCTGACAAAAGCCAAAATGGCAGCCAATCAATTTTGAAACTTATATATATTGTATATATATATATATATATATATATATATATAGTGCTATAGATGTAAGAGGGCCTCTGCTGCACTTGGCGCTGATGTTGGTGGTGGGAGCTACATTGTATCTGCTGCAACATCTCAACAGCAGCAAAAGGCAACACATGTTCTTGCGCCCGAAAAACTTATCGGACACACATATATATATATATATATCTATCTATCTGTGCTCTGTGTGTATGTGCGATACGATAAACGATAAATAAATACAATAAATACACGATGCAAAACCAGTAACTTTACTACCAACCAGCGCAAGTCAGCCAGTCAGCCACAATAAAGTCACAGACAATTTTTTTTTTTATTTTTTTTTTTTAATTTTCTTTTTGTTGGTAGTTAGCAAAAGCAGCAAAAGCCGGGTAGGCAAGTCAGTTAAGCAAGGTCTGCAGTTGGCAGACAATTTCGAACGTTTTGGCCCTACAGATTCTGACTAAATGCAACCTTCGTTTGGGTCCAACTCAGCGAAAAAACTGTCAATCGCAATGCGAATAAAGCACAGTAACAAGCAACATTTTGTCACAGTAAGCGGGTGTATAAGACGCAAGACGAGTATAGAGTATGGAAGTGTGTTGCCTTGAATTGTTTCGAGCCTTTTTCGGGTTTCATTTGACTGCATTGACTAAACTCGTTTAGTATTTGATTGTCTTGGTTGCACATGAAATTTGATGCAATTAACAAGCACAATGACAAAACGACAACAATAACAACAACAAGAACACAGCATGTTGTATCTATAGAATAACAACAACGACAACAACAGCAAAAATATATTTAAGCGTGCTTTATGCCAAAGAAAATTGTACTAAAAAGTATTTAAAATTGATTATATTCAGTGACAGTTAAAATAAAATCAACATAGATGTGCATTTTTTATGAATATATGTGCAGCGTGCTGCTAATAGATACATTTTAAAATATAAGTACTAATTGCTTGCGCTGTTAAATTCGAAATAGATACTGTTAAGACGCTGTTATAGTTTAACAGTGGCTATTAAAATTTATAATGTTAGTACAACAACCCTTGTTTTATTAGATACTTTTGACTGTGCATACGCATGTTGCATGCCACAGCAACTTGCAATGAATTTATGCCTCGTAAAAGCGAACGAATGAACGCAAAAAAATGCTAAACCGGCTGCAGTATTGTAGCTCGAACGAATTGAGTCAAGCCAGGAGAGCAGCCGCAGCCGCAGCAGGTGTAACGTGCAACTTCCGCGCGTCACTCACTCAGTTAGTCAGCCAGCCAGCCAGCCAGCCAGCAAGGCAGATCGGCAGCCACTCAGCCGTTGTGCGTGTGTTTGTAGCAAGTATACGAACAGCGTTTTGAAGTAGCAACATGAAGTAATTAACAACAGCAGCAACAACAATAACAACAGGCTTTGAGTATGCTGATGATGTCGAGTGGAGCAAGGAAACAAAAAAATAAAAAAATAAAAATATTTAGAGTAGCGTACAAAAAAACGCGCGTTGACAAGTCTGTGTATAAATTTCGGAGCAGGAAAGTCAGCTGACTAAGCGGTTGGCGGGGGTGAGGCATGTGGTTTAGCCAAACGGCGCATAAACAAGAAAAACAAATTTAATTTTTTTTTATGAAAACGAAGCTTTAGTGCCCTATACAGGATCTATTAAGTAACGGTTTATAGTTTAAGATGAATATTTTTTACTTTTTCGACAAAGATTAAAGTTTTGCAAAGACCGCTCGAGAGAATGCATTTAAGCTGCTCGAAATATGCCATTTAAAGGTATATCTTATTACTTATTAAGTGCGTCGGACGTTTCAAACTTGCTGTCGAAATTATAAGACCCTGTTTTTTTTTTTGTGTAATATATAAAAAGCGTATAACTTTTATTGTTGTTGTCATTGCTGCATTTTCGCACAGTCAGCTAACAGACAACGCAGCGTATACGCAATGTGGCAAACAATGCGCTTTGATTTGTGTGTGCCCGTCTTTGTCTATGTGGCATGCAGCAGCTAGTCACTTGCGCTGCGGGCTCTGTGTATGCATATTAATTTGCGCTGCAGCACGGGAAGCAAAATGTGTTTTATTTTTGCAACGCTGCTGCTTTTATTTTTATTTTTTTTTTGTTTAACATTTCAATAGGAAACATGTTCAAGTTGCGGGAATTTCGCTACAATTCTTTTTTATTTTTATTTTTCTTCGCTGTACATGTCAAGTGCCACAGAGCGTTTTGGGGCGTGTGGTATGTTCTTACACTTGTTGTTGCCAACACTGCTGCTGCTACGCTTGGTAAAAGGTCATTGAAGTTAAGTGTAGTACAAGAGTGCGACAAAAGAATTCCCACAGGATTTGCGCATATTGGAGCGTGTGAAAATTACACAAAAAAAAAAAAAAAAAAAAAATGGGAAAGAAAAACCACAAATAAAAACAAATATTGTGCAAATTTAAGCATAAAACAATAAGTTAAGACATAAACTTAATAATACAACTAAAATTAAAATATAAAATAAGTGTTTATCAATCAATTAATTCATCAATACAGTGAGCAAGTGTGTGTGTGTGTGTGAGTTGTAAAATTTATCAAAATATTCTGGTTAAACAAAAGACTATTGAAATACCAAGAAGAGTAACGCCAAACATTAAAATTATGTAAGGCAGATATGAATATCAAGTAATATAAGCGTAAATCTAAGACAGCGCTCTTTTGCGCTCACATTGTACAGTATTCAGATAATATAGGACCTGATCATACCTACACAGAGAGCAGAAAGCTTAACTGAATGTTGAGTTTATCACTGCTGGAAAAATAAACATAGTACGAACAGCTAAGCATAGCTTTTGATAACTGTTCCAATTGTTTTTTTTCAGCGCTGATAAGCTCAGCAATCAGCGCAGCTTTCAGCTCTCTGTGTAAGCGCGGCCTTATACACAAAATGTTCTTTGTTCATTACGTGTACGTGTGTTCAAGAGCATAAGCAGATGATTTATACATCCTACAGGCGCTGTATATTACTCAACTTGATATTTCAATAGTCTTTGCTTAACTAACAATTAATTGTACAACCACACTGCATTCTACATACATACTTGAAGATGTATTGTAAGTAGTAGAATAACATTTACTTTAAACGTTTTTGTTTTTTTTTTTTTTTCTATCAAATGTCAAATTTTGTCTTGCTTACCAGCACTGGTCCGTGGTTTCGTACGCGCAGGCTTCACATCGACACCACCGCCAACAACACCACTGCTATTCAGACCACCACTGCCAAGGCCGAGGCTACCGCCAACGCCACCGCTGCCGACACCGCCACTACTGCCACTTAATCCATGCAGATGTGCCGCCGACGATGACGTTGCACCGCCGCCCAAACTGTGATGACTGTGGTGGCTGTGATGTGTTGTTGTGTGATGATGATGATGACCCATGCTATGCCGTACTGCTGCCGCTGCTGCAGCTGAAGAACTTTGAAACATATTCGCTGCTGCTACAGCAGCCGCCTGATGATGCGCTGCTGCATGATGATGTGCTGCATATGAGGCATAACTGCTATCATAGCTGCTGTTGTTGTTATTGTTGTTGGCATTGCTGCTACCGCTCAGATTGCTGCTATTCGCATAATGCGCTTGTGCGGTACCATCGAAGAGACCATTAGACGAGGCGGATGCATTGGCGTTATTGCTGCTATTAACTGAACTTTGACCATGCGCAGCATTATGGCTATTCGATGATGTTGTTGTATTTGTGTTGTTGTTGGCATTGGCATTTGTGTTGTTGTTGTTATTGTTATTATTATTATTGTTATTACTACCTTCACGTTGTTTGGGTGCACCACTGCTTTGCGATTGATTCGCTTGGCTATGTACGCCATTTAGACCATTTTGTATTGTTGGCTTAATGTCCAGCGCACAACTTGTATCCGTCAATGAGGTAGTACCAGATGCCTGTTGATGCATAAAAGCATTGACCACAGCCTGAGGAGGAGCAGTAGAGGGAGCAAACAAAAAATAAAATAGAGAAAGTTTCTTAGTTACACCCTTATACGCAAATTAAAGCTTTCTACACAAAATGCATACCTGATATTCCAATGGACCGGTTTGTACTGAATCGGGTGTAGAATCCTTTGGCGGTGTCGGTGGAAATGGAAACGAATGTTGTCCAACTGCTGTCGTCGCTGCCGCTGCTGCAACTGCTGCAGCGGACGTCTGATGGCTCTGACCGATACTCTGACCCAGCTTATGATCGACCTGTGGCTCCTGCGGGCAGGCAAACGGACTGCCCCATGGACTGGCGGGCGCAAAAGATTTATGATCGCTGGTAAGCCATGAACTCAGGGGCGGATGAAAGTGCGGCCGACACACTTGCGGTGTTGCATGTGACGTTGGCATACGGGATGCTGCAAAAACCAAAAAAAAAAAAACGAAAAACAAAATTCATATTTAATAAAATGTGTTACACGCATTTATATAAATTAAACTTAAACGCAGCATTAAATCAATTATGGGAAAAATTTATTTATATCGTTGCAAACGTTTGCTACACTTTTCAAGATTAAGTGCTCGAAATGTGGCAAAGCCGAGACCAGAAGCGATAAAAATTCATAATAAATGAGCTTTTTGAAAATTTGCTAACGTTCCACAAAAGTAAAAAAAGTAAAGTAAAGTAAAGCAAAAAAGAGCAGCACTGTTTCAAGTGTAGCCGCCGCATTGCGATTATTTATGTACGAAACGCGGTAAGGCACTTTTAGCTCTTCAATACCAGCAAAGTGTGCGCCACACAAGGCAAAAGTGCCCAAAGCATTTAACAGAGCTGAGCAGCAGAGCTGTGCGTTCAAGTGAAGCGCTTTGAAATATTTTGCATACTGCTCTCGAACGTTCAGTTCAATAAGTTTGCTGTGAAATAAGTGCCAATGCATATAAACCATTGCTGCTCCCTACTACTTGCTACATCTGTGCTGCTGCCGATGTTGCTGTTTGCTGCTGCTGCTGCTGAATGTACATTGTCATAAATTGTTTAATTTGTATCATAAACAATCGCGTTAAACTTTTGTCCCTAAGCGAAAAAGATCGATCATTGGCAGTCATTGGTGTGCAGCGCGGCGCGTTAATATTTTTTGTCCACGCTTTGCTGCAGCCGCGCCAAAAGTGTAGGCTAATGTCTTGAAATCTATAATTTAGCGGACACCAAGTGAGATTTATGTGTTTAATGCTGTTACTATATATACTTTTTTTTTCTTTTTACACACTTTTACTGCATAGTGTAGTGCGCTTGTTGCTATATGGTTTCCAGGTGCTACAACTTCAGTGCAACATCTACAGCTTCTGCTACTCATAGCTACTCATTCACTCTGCCTCTGTGCAGATCAAGTACGCGATCAAGCAAAACTGTTTTCGGGGCGCAGTTATTGTTATTATTATCATTAATATAAGTTTATTTTTTATTTTTTTTTTTTTTTTGCTATACAACATTTTTGCTGATTTTCCTGTGCTGGTTCCTCTGGTTTTTGGATTGCTTTCTGCTCTCGGCAGCTTAATGTATGTTTGTATGAAAATTATTTTTGATTATGCAGCAAGCTGTCTGCATAGTGTATAGTGTGTAGTGTGTAGAGCTGCTGCTGATCTGTAAGCTATGCAACATAAAGTGAAGTGTCATAGATCAGCCGCAACAGCAGAAATAACAGGAAAAGAAAGGGCTACAATTTATGCAGCGAGAGGTCAGGACTAAATCAATATTTTTGTTTAAATAAAATAAATAGCTTGAAGAGATACCGAATTGTTCAATGAATTGTTTTATTTATACCACCATGTACAAATATATATAGATATAGCAACATCAATGGAAGCTTTAATAGTCTTCACATACATCATAGAAAATTATTATAAAGTCTTTGTATGCTACAATGATTTTTTTTGAAGACTTCAAGTAGGTTTTCTCTGCTTAACAGCTGCTCTGCACTGTAGGATCTCTCTATTACTATAAAAAATAAGAAACACCATCGATGCAATTCGCATGAGGAATCATGGAATTTATATAGAGTAGCTCTTGATATAATAAAATGGCGAATTCAATATATTAATTGTTTCGGATAATCTATAGAGTCCCTAATAATATGGGTCTATATCAATTTTATAAATTTTAAAAATTTTTAATTTAAAAATGAAGTTTTAGACATGCGCAACCAAATCTAATTGATTTATATTCGATGCTGGTGTATTGTTTGTTTCTATTAGTTTGAGCATGTTTGTCTTTATACAATTTCTTTTTTAATATACATTTATTACTCAACTTAACTTCAACTTTCTTATTCTTACTGCACAGTAAATAATCAACGCTTTGCTTGCGGAAATATGATGGATTATGTTGCTACAATTGGCTTTGCTCATCGTTGTTGTTGTTGTTGCTGCTGCTTCTAAGATACATAGTAAGCAGCAGCAACAATTTGATTGCATACAGCAGCCAAAGCAACAGCAGCAGCAGCAGCAGCACGTCATTCATCCCAGCACCCAGCATAATCATTGACAGCCTGCTTGCTTTAACTTTACTCCATGCCAACGAAACAACTTTACTTTGAGTATTGAACTTATACGTACGCTCGCTTCCTGCGTTCCGAAAACAAAACAAAAAGCCGGTTTGCTTCATTTGGAACGTTGCGATCGCTGCATACGATAATATCCATTTGATTATCCTAATAACAGTTCTTTAGCTGATATTATATGTACGTGTCGCTGATTATAGAAATTATGTGCAGCAACAATTTTTTTCTCTCTCTACAAGTTGCTGCCTTATTTAATTTTTTTTTTTGAGTCAATTTTTGTTGGATATATTTCTTTATACATTTGCAGTAGAAAATAATTTTCTGTAAGTCATTTTTTTTCGGTATTATATCATTGTTGCACTTATTATATTGTTATAACATGAAAAAAAAAATAAGAAACTAAAAAAATTCAACAACAACGACACAATGACTTGGTTTCTGCATTGGTAAGGCAGGCAGCAAGCAATTTCACACTTTTGCGCATAGTTGTAGTAGATGACGACTTTGTTTGAGGAACTTGTTGTGAATGATTATTATTGAATGCTGCTTGACTTGTCCGTCTGTCCAAGTCTGTCTGTCTACAATTGTCTTTGCATTGCAGACAAATTGGTGTGAGATTCACAAGGCAATATCAAAGCAAAAATATATCGAAGAAATACAACATTTCATTGCCTTAATATGACGCGACGCGTCGTCTTGTTTGGTATCTGCTGCTGCTGATGCGATTGTGGTATATAATTTTCCAGCGCCAAAATAAGCGCGTGTGGCTTAGGAAATTATAGGGCAATGTTGTTGGTTGTTATACTGGCTGTGATTGTTTTTTTATTGGCAGCAACACACACACACAAATAAAAATACGGAGAGATATCAAAAAATTGGTTTTGAAATAAAATTTGTTCAATTAGGTGCTGACGTGTTGAAAGCGCTAATTGTGGCATAAGAAATTGTTGCTTGTTGTTGCTGTCAATTGCTGATCGTGTTAGCGATATGTTGCGATTTTCATGTACATAATTATATAGTTCAGAGTTGGGCTTAGGTGACCGCCATAGCTGTACACACTTCAAATACTTAGATGGACAGTAATGCCTGCTTGACGAAGAACAATTAACATCTTTGTACTGCAAAGTTTTTGAATGAATGAAGTAGATACTTAAACTGTTAGTTAACAGCATGAGTCACTGTTATTAGTAGTGGCTTCTATAGAAAAATGTAAATCACAAAGTTTCTGTTTTTTTTTTTTTGCTGGCTTTAATGTGCTACAATACAATTCGCTAATAAATCAAGCTGAGTACAGCAATTAAATTCGCAAGAACATAAAGCGACATTTTTTTGTATTGTTTTTTTTTTATTATTATTGTTGTTGTACTCTTTCTTTCTGTTGTTACAACAACAATAATATTTGTATATAATAAAGCAAAGAGCGGCTGTGTGGCGTTGAAGTATTGTCTCGGTATGCAAAGCTCGTGCTAAGCTAAGAAAAGCGGCCTGCCCTTGGCCTCTAGTGTATAAAAATTGTAAGCAAGCGTCGTCTCCAAATGAAAAAAAAAAAAAAAACGATTTTATTTTTTTAAATCTGTGACACGTTCTACTAAACAGCAACAACAACAACAACAACAATCTCAACAGCAACAAAATATATACAAAAATATAAAGAAATGTTTAATTTTTTTTCCTGGAGACTTGCTCAACTTGCGCGCATGCGCTTGATTTCTTAAAATGACAGATCAAAGCAATAAAGCCGCGCTTTGAATGTATTTATTTGTATACCCTATACAAAAAGTGTGCAAAGAAGCTAATAACACTTGATCGGAAAGTATGAATTATGCATTCACGTCTAATCAAGCTAGCCAAAATATTGAGGTTCAACTATATAATTGGTCTTCCAACAAGGTTTCATAGCATTGGACAAAATTACATGCACGCTTATCAGCCATCACTCATCTCTCTTGTGCGACGTGTGAGCACAATTGGCGGCGAAGCTTGTAAGCAATACAACGTACAAATTTGCAATAGTATTAGTGTATTCAGCGCTCATATAAACAATTTGCCAAAAATTTAAATCTTTAAAAGCGTAAATATTTAACTGATTTAATATAACTCAATATAATAGACTTCATATTGCAAAATACTCTTGATAAGGAAAAATTTTTAAAATTTAACGATTCACTTTCGCTTCTCACCGTATCTTTGCTATAGAGTGCATCAGTTGCTGGGTATATAATAATATATATTTCAGTTCTCAGATACTTAGATATGATTGGTTGTATCTTCTAATAACTCGTTCATCTACCATACTACAAATGAGGGTATATTTGCTGCGGTTTTACTGAACATTTCGGTTTGTTTTATATTGTTATCTTCACTTCACTATGCTCTGTTAAGTCGTCTATGTGTCGGACGTGCTTGTATAGTTATATAGTATGCTGGCCAACAACCAACCAGTAAAATACTCAAAGTGGCTGGACATTTCTGTGGCATTTTAAAAGCGTTTGACAGCACTCAACAGAACAGCAGCGGCACCAACAGCCAAACGTCAACGATGCCGACTTGCCTGAATTGACGACGTCATTTCGAGCATCGACTTTTGAAAAGTGTCTGATATTTTTTTGGCTTCAAAAAGCGCCTTTTAATTGCAGTCTATGCTTATTATTTTTTTTTTTGGCTAAGCTAACACCATGAATGACATAATTAATTGTAGACCACGATGTTTAAATAAATACTACAAAATAACAAAAAAAAAAACGGAAAAAATCTTATAAAGCAGCTGTAGTAGTAGTACTTAGCTTGACAACTTGGACACTTGAAGATGACGTGCATGACAGACAGATAAATAGACAAGACAGGCAGACGGACGGACGGACAAGACTTGAAAGCTAAGCGTGCAAGTGTATGCAAGCTTTGAGCTGCATAAAAATCAAAGCAAATACTGCTGTCATACTACAATAAGTATCCGTGTGCCTTATCAGTTGACGCCTTTAGATCAGCGCCTGCGTTTAGCCTGTCAATGCAATTCAATTAGCAAAATGCAGTTTCAAATGTGTTTTTGAACATTAAAAGCAGATGTTCTCTGTGTATCACACAGCCGATTGCTTATCATAAAGCATTGAAAAAGGGAATAGCACTCGTTGAAATGAAAAAATCGAAATCTAGCACCTTCTCTTGGTGTACAGTAAAAGCATCCTTTTGAGCGCTACAATAAAAAGTAGTATTATCAAAGCGAGCAAATCTCAAATTTGAATGAGCGCAAAATTGTAACCAAAAGCGAGAAAATCTTGATAAGAGAAGACAGACAAAATAAAATGGAAAAACCTTCAATGTAAAAAAAACAAAAAAAAAAATTCAAAAGGACTTTTCAAAAAAAAAATACTACATAGTAGGAAAAAAAGGATTGCAGTCAAACAAAAACGAATCCATTAGAGCTCTGCTGCTTTTTGGTAAATTAAATTCACACCAGCAGCACAAAGCAGAGAAAAAAAAAAGGTGGTGGTAGTAGTATAGTACCAACACAGCGCTAAAGAGCTTAGTGTCACAGCATTTGCGGCGCTACTTATCGGCATACAAATCAAATCCACAAATGAGAAAACGAGTCAGTCAACAAAAACCAGCGACAGACTGACTGAGAGTTGAGGAGCGCCGCTTATCAGTGACTTATCAATGCTGCTGAAAATTAAAAATTTAAGCCAATAACATATACTCATAGTACGATGTATGTCAACGTATAAGTATTAACAAAATTGTTATATTAACAGCATAGACTCAACAGCTTCAGCTGCTTCCGCCTGGCATTAAGCAACAATCAATCATACTTGGCCCGTTGGCGTGTGGAAGCATCTTATAAGTGAATGTACGACGACTATCTTACAGCTGAGGGTGTGCGAACGTAAAAGCAAGCAACCCCTAGTATACTTCTTAAGAAGGCGATTGTTACTTTTGAGGGGTTTTTATTTCTTTATTTTTTAATTTATAACCTGCTGTGGCGTCACTAATCGTCCGAATTTTCACCTGCTCTTGAGTTGTAGGTGCTGCATTGTGATGTGATCCTGCTTAGGGAGCGAGAGCGCGTGCCTACAAACAGACAAAAAAAGAACAACAACAACAACAACAACGACAATAGCGTATTAATGCTAAAATACAATAAGCGGCTTCATCGACATCGACATCGACGACTACCGACTGCAGCAGCTAAATAAGCGCACATGCAAGCGCACAGCTCAGCTCCAAAATGCGGTCAGCAATGGTTACACCTGCTCCAAATTTAAAATGCAGTAGAAAATACAGCGGCAAAAGCCGAGCCGAGCGTCGAACTGAGGCAACGACTCAGTAGCAATAAACTATAACGGATTCCTGTCATATATTCATGTATGTATGTATGTATGTATATATGCCGCATTCATTATAAAGTATCTTTTGTTTTTATACCCTTCATATATGTTTTCAAAAGAGCATTATACGTTTTTTTGAAGGTTTAGGTGACTTAAGTTTATATGTACTTCTGGCTTTAGAGAAAATGTTTAGCATAAAATAGAGCCATATAATATAATTCTCAATCAAACCATAGTCCTGAGAAAAGCAACTAAACTTGTTATTTATGTTCCTAATAAGACGCTAAATAACGAACAGTATACCCAATTTAACTTCTATAACATATATAGAACTATAATAATCTATGTTCAGCTTATTCTATGGAAGCTTTTTCATTATATCACTCCATTTAATTGTATTGTTAAGATGTTCTATAAAGCGTATTACGGCGACGGTTCCACAGCAGTTAATATTTCTCCTTGTTCTTTATATCCCTATTGTGAAGTTCTGCAGTAGTAGTAGAAATAATACTCTTGCATAGTATTTTGCGCGCTTGTTTGTTTTAATTATTTCTTTACTTTTCGTTTGCCTGCCACTTGCTGCTTATTTTCCATTTCCATTTTCATTTGCGTGTGTGTGTGTGTGTGAGTTAAGTTGGCAGCGCCGTCTTTATTAAGCGCAAACTGCACGCCTGCGCATATTAATAAGGTATGTTTGCATTTTTAATATACTATATTATGATATAGGTAAAACATATACATATTATATTTTTTTTATTATTATTTATTGCACTGGGTTTCTTTAAGTTATGCTTTAAGAAATTATTACAGCTATCTATATTATTAACACTTTATTTTTTGCACTATTGCATGCTTCGTTATCATTAGTCATAAAATGTCAATTGTATTTATGTTAATATTTCGCGTATCTTAAGTGTTTCACAGATAGCAGGTATTTATAACTACGTGTGTACACTTATCATTCATTACTGCCTTTTTGCTATGAACATCTGTACATCATGATGATGATGATGATGATGGTGATTGTTGCGCAACATGCGTGCGGAAATTGTAGTGTAACCTTAATGAAATTTGTATTAATTTGAATAGTAAAAATAAATAATGCATGCGAAAGAGATTATGCAAATTAAGAAAAGGAGATGGTGAACTTTTTTGAATACCCTGCACAACATGTAAAATAATTTAAACAACTTATAAATATTCGCATAAATAAATGAGATTGCTTATGGACCAGAAAACTATTCGACAGAAAAATTTGCCAGTATTGAATGAAAAATGAAAGTTAGGATCCAAATGGGAACAACAAAATGAATCAATTATGATCGGAGTCATCATTGGAGTAATGGGCGGTGTCATCCCCAGCTTAAATATATATTAAAGTAATAAGTTTAGATAAAGAAAAGTTATAAAAATAAAAAAATTCTATCATCTAACTTGTCTTATTTACTATCCTTAAGAATCAACCAAAAAAAAAAAAAAAAAACACTATGAAATAATTCAACTTTAAATAATATAATATGCATAAGCAGATACATTGAAAATCACAAAAAGCATAACAAGTCACTTTGCCACTGCTGCCATTGCTGCGCTACTAATAAACTTGCAACTGTCTGACTATTTAAAATATAGCAGCACAGAAACAATGCCACACTATGCTGCAACAGCAAGCAAGCGAGCGAGCACTGTATGAGTTGCAGCAGTATGCTGCAAGTTACTAGCTGCAAGTTAAACTAGTAGTCTAACAAGCCTATTTGGGCTAACGTGTAAATTTTTGCGGCTGGTGAAATTCTCGCCAGCAGACGTGCAACAATGCAGCGTGAAGCAAACATATGAAAAAATGTCGTTTGCTGGCTTTTTTCGTTCACATTGAAATTGTAGAAGTGAGAAGAAAAAAAAAGGTAGTTACTATGTAATAACTACAATGTAGCACAGTCTGTGCTAGAGTTTAAAAGGTTTATATGTGCTGTTTCACACATTTACACAATGCACACTCAATAAGCTGCGCTGCAAATGCATTATGGCTTGCAGCCATAGAGTAAAAATTTACAGTGTTGTGGAGTGAGAAAGACCATTAAAAAAAAAAAAACATACAGAAAGAGGCGTACAAATGTGAACGCGTATGCAAAGTTGTAGTCAACCACGAGTATGTATGTACATACGTCATTGTGAAGTAGTGCGGTGAGTTGCAGTTTGAAATGCGCCATTTTGCTTTCACACACACACACACACACACACACATGCATAGATACACGCTTCTATGGCTTCATGTATATAGTTTGAGTATTTGTTGTTGTGGGTGCATTTACAATATTTGTTGGCATGCCGTAAACCACAACAAATGTAAAAATATGTTAATAATGCATTTTCTTGCTTTTGCGCTTGACTGCAGCAGATCCTTTTGCCACACGCAAAGCTAAAGTATGCAAATTTTGCAAAGCGCAAAAAAAACCCCTCTGGTCTGGCAAGATATAAAAGAACGCATTATACGCGCATAGTTTGGTCAATGCCAATTGTGCAAACTGTCAGCGCCAAATGTCAAAGTGACAGTTGTGTCTAAGCGCTACTTACATATCTAACTAGTAGCCAATGCCCGTGTCAGACAGTCCGTCAGTCCGTCAGTCAGTCAGTCAGTCATACAATTTACTATAACAAGCCTGCATTTAAGGCATATTTAATGAACGGCTGCTATGTGATTGGTTATCAATTAAAATCCGCATTCGTCCATTTTGCTTGCTTACTGGCTTGGCGCGCGTATATATTTGAAATATGCAACTAAGAGGCGCGACAAACAAGCAGCGTTGGCGTCAAATTCAACAACTTTGGCAGAAAGAAGCGCTACTACACTACTCCACTGTTGTTATGACAGTTCGAAGCGTCAGCAAAATCATTAAAATTGACAAGTTTTTATGACACAAAACCAAATTTGGTGGCGACAAATGCAACACAATACACGGTCGGCCGTTTGACGAGTAGCAGACGCGCTCCAGAAAAAAAAAAAAATATAAATAAGAAGTAAAAGAACTTGCGGTCACTGCAAAATATGTACGTATGTTGGGCAGCATTTGTTGACAAGACACTAAAATGTAGCGCCTACGTGCAAGTTTTTTCAAAAAACTTGTCATCATCTCACATGCGCCGCCGCCGCTGTTGCCGTTGCCGTTGCAGCAAATAATACATTTTGAGTGTGCACAAGTGCTGGACCACCAGCAGCAGCCTGCCAACTCGACTACTACTTCACATGTCATAAATAAGTTAGCGTTGACATTTATCACAAACGACAGCCAGAGCGCCCAGAGGCAGTCGCAGCACAAGTGCTTCTTCTCAGACGCCCCAAACGCGGCACTGAATGCCGAAAAAAGCAAAAGAAATCAAACGCAACTTAGCTGCTGCTGCTGCTGGGAGAAATACAAAAAAAAAAACAAAAAAAAAATAGCAAATGTTGCATAAATTCATAAGTTTCGTGCAGCACAAGAAAGACAAGAATTCAATTGATGCTGCTCCGCCGACTGCCATTCGAGCCAATGTGGCTGCGGCGGCTGTCGCTGCTGCTGCCCATCTCACTCGCGCATATTAATAAAATATTTTATTAAATACACGCGCGCCTGCGCAGTTTCGGCTACGTCGTTCTTGTTGCTTTTGTTTCATGTTTCGTGCGTGCAAAACTTTGCTCAGCGCTTTAGCAAATTATGCTAAATAGCCAGCAGTAGACGACTGCGACCCCCAAAAAAGGCAGCCGCAAATCGTGCGCGTTGACCGGCCTACCACAGCGACTTAAACTTCATTGGACTGACTCCTTTGTCCTTTATATGCTTTCCGTTCCGTTCAGTTCAGTTCCTTTGTGGCATTTCTGCTGTGCAGTACAAGTTGCTTCAAAAGATGAACAAATTTTTTGGCGGCGGCTTTTTCGACACACTATATGACATATTTTTCGATTTATTTTGCCCATTTCGAGTATATTGTTTATTGTTTAAATTGTAATCGTTTTATTTCGAAGTTATGAGTTCAACATTTATTGGCAACATGTTGAGTTTGAATATTTTTGGCTTGTTTGTGTTGTGCTTGTCTGCAACATTGTTGCCAGCTTAACAATGATAAAATATGAAGCTCTTTTGAAACGAAATATGTATGCCTTACCATTTCTAACATATTTTTATCCTATTTAAAGAAAAGTACTTAAACAAAAAGACCGTCCAAACATGTACAGATGGTCTGGCAGTGAAGCTGTACAGCAAGTAAAAGCATCTACAGGTTAGTGCAAATGTTAATGAGGTATTTTTAACATTTAAGCTGAACTCAGAGCATACTAATAAATAAAATGTGTATCTACTGTGAAGTTTTCAATCCATATCTTCAAACTTGACACATTGAATCAGAATTTAATAAGCTCAAATATAATTTTTTATAGCGGCTACGACAATTTTCTAAAGTATTATCAATTAATAACATTTTCTTATTATAAACTTACTTTGAAGGGTATCAAGCATATCTAAGACGGCAACAAAGCATAAACCAGTTTAGAAATTTATGCTTACACGTTTATAAATTTATTTGCTATTTTTAATAATTTTTTGCTTTGCTTGCTTAAAAGTTTTTCTGCTGCTTCAACTTAATTGCCGTCGTCGTCTTTAAGAAAAGTATTGTTCAACTCATCGGAATCGACTTTGACAAATGTTAATTAAATGGAGCATCATTTGTTATTGTTTACAGGTGGTCCCCATCATTTAACTAACTAACAAACATAATTCGTGGTAGTCTTTATAACTAAATAACACGAGTGTTAATATATAGATTAGATATTTGCGGACACGCATTTCTGGGAAACTATTAAGTCTAACTTTATATTCGAACCAAAGTACATTGACTGCTGCTGCTGCTGCTGTGATAAATTGCAACAAATATAAATTGCTAAAATTTCACAGTTACGACGATGGCGATCTAAAAATTATTCGAAAATTTGTGAAACAATAAACGCCAAACTAACGCCAATCAAAGCGCTAAATGTCACCCCATTTGTGGGTGCAATTGTACAACGAGCAAACTCATTTGTAAACTTGACACAACAGCAATTTCAATTGCAATTGGAATTGCAATTGGAATTGCAGCAGTGCAGTAGCAGCAGCAGCAGCAATGAATGCACAAACTGCTGCTGTGCATCGCATACAATATATCAGAAGACAGCTGGTAAAATAGCAATTGCTGTTGTGGTCTGGCGCGCCTCGCTTCGCCTGGCTTGGGCAATGTGATGTCAAACGATGCAACAACATATACAGCAGCAACAACAACAACAACAACAATGCGCTAATATTCAATATTGTAATTGCAGTCACAAATCGTGCTTTTGTATTGCTTATAGATGGCCAAGTAAAACTACTCCCGCTGCCATAGGATGTTGTTGCATATGTGGTGCTTGCTGTTGCTGATGCTGGTGCTGCTGTTCATTCATTCTTTTCATTCAATGTCGCGCATTCGCATGAGAGCGCATATATGTATGTACAAGTATATGAATGCCAGCACTAAAATTAATGAATGCTGCCACATTTTGTATTGTATACAATATTGACCACTTGCTGCGTTAGACAAATCACAATAACAACAACAACAACAACAACACGACAACCACAATGAGTAGAAGTAGCAGCAAGTAGCAGCAGCAAGCGCAATGTCAGCAACAAATCGCGATGCAAGTGTCAGTTTAGTAATGAGCTGCATGCAATACAACATTGTTTCCTTGTTGTTCTTGTTATTAATCTCTGCTTTGCGCGATTTTGATATTGCAAATTAATATTGTTGATATATACAACACCAACAACAACAGCAAACAACGCCTTTAGCAGCAGCAGCAGCAGCAGCAACAATGTGTGGCAGTTGTGTCATGCAGCAATGGCATGACTTTGCCTTTTATTGATGATCATCATCAAGCGCGATTGCCGCCGCCGCAGAACAGAGATTTTCCTGGAAAAGACTGACAATTTTAGTTTTGTTTTTTTTTTTATTACCCTACACAAGTAGTGTGAAAAGGAAACTATTTATTTTTGCTGAAAGTTTGTAACGCATTGTTTGAAGCAACATAGTATATACAAGTTCCTAGCTTTATAAACTTTCATTAGACTGTGGTCTCATTTGGAATAATCTCTATCATAAGTTCATTAAAAGCAGACATAAAAGGCGGACAGAGGGACATAAGGATTAGACGTCGGAAAATTTGAACACCGCCGGATGTTGCTTATACGAAACCTTTATAGAAATATTATGATCCCGGAAAAGGGCGCACAAGATGGGTTCCAAAATAGAGCGGCTTAAAGAAACTCGACTCCCTAGCGTAGTTTTTTGAGAGATTTCAATTAGAAGATTTCAATTGTGACTGAAGATGAAAAGGGCAACACAACAGTTTCTTACCTATTAAAAATTTCTGCGAGCGGAAATCTGCAAAACTTTAAGAAAACATAAACCACACTGGAGGCCAACATTTATATTTTTGGGGCGTGCCTCACTCATACTACCGCCTATAAAAAAACTGTTGCTAGGTAGTTTCTGTTAATCTAAACTCTGTGTTTCTTATTTTCTTCTTTAAAATGCTTCCGTAGCAATACTTCTTCTTTACAGTGCTTGTGTAGTGTACCTAAAGCTTCGGTTCTACCAAAGTTAACAATTTTCCTTGTCTTTTTTTTCAACGTAGTCGTCCGTAGAACTCCCTTGCGCTGCGCATGCATTGACAAATGATTTGATTTTAGAATTTTGTCATTTAGATTTGTGCGTTGTTGTGTGTTGATCTTAGTTGTTATATATTAACTACAAGCAATATGTGCAAATTTTTCTAATGAAATCTAAGCAATTTCCGTGAATTTATGCTACCAACAAAACATATATTAATGTGACAATATCCTGTTTGCGCCAATATCTATTGCTAGACAACTATCAGCAGCGTTGATATGTTGCAGATTAAACGCCATCTTGTGCAGAGTTTTGCAAAAATCGCAGAAATTGTCAGCGATTGACAGACAGTGATAGTGATTGAAGGACAGTTGTTGCGGCTGATTTTCACACCATTAAACGAGCTAGAGTGAGTGAGAGAGAGACAGAGAGAGGGAGATGGTAAAGAAGGAAAAAAAAAAGGTAACTGAAACAGGCTACAGTCAAAGACAAAATGTCAAATTAGAATGCGAAACGTGTCCTCAAGTGAATGAGTAGTCAAAGCGTTCTATAGCTGGACAATGGTTGGCGGTATGCATAAAAGCAAACAATCAACGACGACACCTTTAGCAGACGAGACATGTTGCTGCTGCCATGCTTCGTTTTTCGCTTTTTTTTTTTTTTTTGCAAGCTTTGCTTCAAAATGCTGCAGTAAGCATGCAAAGCAAGTTGCCGCAAGTTTGCGGCAAGTTTGTTGTATGCCATTGAGTTGGGCTTGAGTCGAGAAACTTGCAATGAAATTAATTGAAGTAGTAATGTCAACTAGCAACAACAACAACAACAGCAACAACAACAATAACAGACAAGCACTACGACAACATCACGTGTTGCATGCCGCAAAAACTTCTTTGCATAGGCGTAGGCTGACATTGTTGCTGTATGTAGTTGCATTTGAAGTTGAAGTTGTCAACTGCATAGAATTGTTATAATTATGTCATTTAATTAAGCGGACAGCTTTTGTTTTACGCTGTTTTTTTTTTTCCTTTATAAAGTTGCAGTTTGTTTGCAAAAAACAAAGCCAAGCCGCCAGCGCTTTATTGCTGCCACAACTAATTAAAACATCGCACGATGCATGCAGCGCAATGTATGTGTCTATATAAAGCAACGCTGGCGGTTGTAAGCATATGTGAAGGAGTGAGTTGAATGAATGACCGTCACTGTCAATGCAACAGCAACAGCAAGAGCAGCAGCCACAGTTGCAACTTACACACAGCCATAGCTTCGCATCGTATGATGTCTATAGAAAAATTTCCAAGAATTTGGGTCATAATTAATGTGGCATGATTTCAAGACATTTTAATCAAAACGAATTATTATTATTATTATTATTTGTAGTTGTACGACACACAACACTATACATATATACTGCTGTGTATTGCATACAAAGTAACAATGACTATAAAACGCATACAGTAGTAGCTATAATCCTTTCGTTCGTTCGTTCGTTCTTTCCTTTTTGTGTATCGAAAGAAAAGAAAGCCTAGCGCGCGATGGCAAAGTGTCACCAATGCATTTAAAAATACATCAATCATACGCAGCGGTGGCCCAGCTGTTCAATAGCAATAACATAACTCATTTTTATGCCTTTTACACGCGGCAGTGCAGCGCAATAGCGCATAAGTCTATGTCGAACAGACATACAGACGGACAGACAGACAGACAAAATTCGTTGAAAACTTGCGCACCGGGATTAAGATTTGTTATTGTTGTTGCGAGCAGTGCTTCCTTTAGCCTTTGCTGCATCATATACGCTATACTTGGTCAAGACGTTGCACAGACATAGCTTTTATATGCCTGCAGTCTAGTTGAAATCTACTCGCTTGCTAGTAGCGCGTTTGTAAATTACAACAACTATTAGTACGAGTATGCTTGTGCCTTGTGCCTTGCAGTACCCTATCTAAGCTACGCTGCCTATCTGTCTGACTGTCTTGTCTAGCTGTTTGTCGTCTGTTACTAGCTAGGCTAGCTAGCTAACCAGCCCTGCAGTCGCGTCTGTGTGTTGTAATTTCTTGGAAATTTAAGTTTTATGTGCCTCAGCTTACAGTGTGCGCAAATATTTATGACTTCTTTCATGCATTGCTGTGTACGTGTACGTGTATGCGTTGCGTATTCGTGTAGGATTCTTGAATCAGTCAGCGCGCTACGGAACACAACACCTGGTAGCTGGCAGGAAGCGCTGTCGGCAATCGCCTATTGGCTATCCATTCAAATTGTACGTATGTGCAGAATATTTTTTTTTTTTTTTAAGTCTGCGTCGGAAGCAGTGCAAGATATTAGTTACTAAATAGACTTTGATTGAAATATGCAAAATGAAGATGCGTTAGTAGTTGTTGTTTGTATTTACAATGCATAGCAAATTTATATATTGAACAATCAGTAAAGTGCAATAATTTGTAAGATTTTATTTTATTTGGAAAGAAATTATGTAATTAAGATTGTTTAAAAAATATAACTGAATTTCACTTTTTGAGTTAGAAATGGTGAAAGATTTTCATTTAAGCATATAATACCATTTAGAATAGATTGATTGAGATGTCAGTATTATACTTAAAAACTTAAACTTAAAAATTTATGCTGCTAACAGTTTCTATCCGGCTCGAAGTACCATATTAAAGCGCTTAAATGGCATAACGGTCAACGATGAATGTAAGTTCTTGATCTAAACACTGCTGACTGCTTAACAATTGCGTGAGTAACTGCAAACTGTTTGAGGGTATGAGCCCTATGTTTCAGTTTGAAGTAATCAGCATAAGGACACCTAGTTAATATTTTAATTTGCATTAAGACTTAAATATATAAGCGTAGCAAAACAAGATGGCGAACGCTTTACTCGCATTATAAAGTCGAATAACTTAGGAAAGAAGTAGAGAAGTAGTGTTCCAAATTAAAGAAAGTGTGTTAAGCAGTTAGAGCAAATAATATTTTTTAATTAGATATTATATAGATATATATTGATATTATATATTATATATTATGTAAAATGTTAGCTGCTATGCAAAAAAAAACTATTTTATTGACAACTAAGCACAAATGAGGCAAGTGGACTTAGATTGTAGTTCAATTTCTAAGAATAAATTATTTTAATTTATTTTACAAAACAAAAAACTGTGCGTATTTTTGTTTTTATTTTTGTTTTAAGATATCTGAAATATTTTTTTTTCTTTATTTTTCTATATATACAAATACTTGTACTCATGCTCATTTGTATCCGCTTGCTTCAAAAGCCAAAAGTTGGTAAACTTTGCAAGCGCACAACCGTGTAAAAAGTGCAAAAGGCTGATACTCTATAAAAACAACAACAAAAACAACATGAGTTAGCCGTGTGCAAAAATGTTTTTACGAGATATTTTAACGCTGATAAGCGTGTCTAAAAAAAAACTTAAAAAGAAAAAAAAAAATTGAAATAAAGTTTAAAAAGCGCAGAAAAAAAAATTATTGTCAAAAGCCTTTGAGCATGTTTTAAATTTAGTTAAGTTTTCATACGGTCGGTCGGACGGTCGCGCGTTCATTTGTAGGTTTTTGTAGCTACACAGATACACTGCATATTTTTGTATATACATATATATAAAATTTTTTTTTTTTAATTTTATGCACTTGGCGCGACAGTTTGCAGCCATTTTTCTGTAACGCGAAAAAAATCAGCGAGATTTAAATCTATTACAATTTTTACGCCATATTTAGTGCGCATAAATTTTCATTTTAATAAATGAAAATTTATTGAAATTATTTTTAAATGTGGTATTTAGTTGTTAGTAGTTGTTGTTTTTGTAGTTATCTGTGCATCACGCGTCAACTAAATTCTTTGCAAGTATTTCCTTTTGCCGCTTTTTTTTTTTTTGTAATTAATTAATATTTGTTTTTTTTTTCTCTTTCTTGTTTGCTTTTGAAATTAACATTTTTAAAGCATTTCGATTAGTACAAAATAATAATAAACGCTATTAAAATTTGTACGCAATGCCATAAAAATAAAAACGCTTCAACATAAAATCAAATAACATGCATAATAAAAGAAAAAAAGTGAGAAGTAAGGCAATAACTTTTGGCTAGAAGAAGTCTTAAAATAAAATAAAATAAAAAACTTTAAAAAGATACAAAAGAAATACATATTTTGGCAAATTTCGGCATGTTGTCTTTTGAAATTTAAATTTTTTCAACTGTAGTTATTTAGTTTTATTTCTCGTTTACGTGTACCATAAAAAGCATATAAGCAGCATATGTAGCCGAAACAAAAATGCAGACAGACGACATAGAGCAGCGCGACAACAAAGGCCATAAAAATTCATTGCAGCGCGGCATGTTTTATTTTAATTTAATGTTTCAAAGTTTTGCTTTTTTTTTTTTATTTGCGGTTTTCAATTTGAAATACGCGCAAAATGTTGCCAAGTTTTAGTGAAATTCATTTTATTCGCATTTTTGTCTGCTTACTCAAACAGCTTTTAACTCTTCAACTCTTTTGCAAACGTCATCATCAATAATAACAACTTTATTTATGCGCTCTGACATTTCTTTCAATCAAATTCAGACGAGCAGCCACTGCGGCAAAACGATGAATGAAGAACGCAGCAAATCAAAACTGAAAAGTCAAATGACATATGCAGACTAATGAATTTTAAAATCAACAGATACAACAGATACATTGAGTGAGTAGCTATGCGCCACAGGTGCTCCACATGAGCCAGCAGCAGACTCAGCTTGTGACTCTGGAGCTTGTGTAAGCTAAGCTAAGCAGACAAACTGTCTGTCAAAGTTACAAGCGCGCGACGTGCTTGCCAAGCATGTAGGGGAGGTGTTGTGAAGCATATATGGTATATGATTTGAATGCCCATTTCTTGAATGCATAAACCATGAATGAATTACAGCAAAAAAAAAAAAAAACAAACAAAAAAAATCAAAAACTGAGCAGTCGCAGTCTGTTATACTATACAATTCAGGCATCAATAAAGTTCGGCGTATGAATTTATATGAATTAAACATAAACGCAAATATACACAAAAGCCGTAGCTGAAGTTGAAGTTGAAGCTGCTCTGCTGCTGGAACGAACACACAAAAGCTACAATTGGCATAAAAGCCTGATTGATCACTTCAAGCCGCGTCACTCGCGTATGACGTTTAATACCAGGGAATTCCGCTTAAAGTTACAAATAAAATGAGCAAAGCCGCGAAAACAATTTGAAATTTAAAGTATTCTTAAAAAGAAGCCAAATAAATTCAAAGCAGCATTTCTTTTGATGCATATCACACACAGAAGTTGGGGGAGTGTGTAAGACCATTGAACGTACTGCATTCTGGAGCGACACGCAAACGTCGCGTCGCGTCGCGTCGCCTCGCGTCGTCAGCCTGGCTGCCTTGCCATTGTATAAAGCGTATAAATATATATATATATATATATATATATAGTCGCATTAAATTTGTATAATATAAAGCGCATTATTCGTTACGAGGAACTGTCAAATTGAACGCAACCAAGTTAAACGAGAGTAAAATAAACTATTGCAGCAGCAGCATTGAAACAATGGATGACTGGCAGGCAGCCGAGTTTTATGTGTGGTCGCCAGAGAGTTGCCGAAAAATCATTCATGCAAACTTTTGCCAAATGAAATAAATCGTCACAGCCTTGATTTTCGCGCGTACATTTATTTATTTTTATTTTTTTTGGTTAAATGTGTTAAGTGAAAACTGCCTCTCATTTTTTTTTTTCTTTTTTATTCTGGGAGTAACTGTCAAATTTGACAGTCGTCGTCTGTCGGTTTTTAGAGTAGCACCTACTTTTCTGCTGTCAGTTTTAAATTGAAAATTAACTTAGCGGAACTTTAATTTATATAGCACACAGTAAGACAAAAGGCTGCGCATTGTGTGGGCGTGTGAAAATCCAATTTGTGTATGTAAACTGTATCAAAACGCTGCTGCTCTTATTTTAGCTTAGTAGTCAGCAGTAGCAGTTAGCAACTAATAAGCGGTTTAAGTTTACTTGAATAATTTAGTTTCTTCTTTTTTTTATGTTCTCGTCATTAGTTGCAACAAAATGTTTTGACTAATTTCCATTGTAGTCAAATTTAGTTCAAGCTGTGTCTGAGTATAGATGACAAGCTGTGTACGGCTAGATGACTTTATTTTAATAGCGCAGTCGGCTTGGCTACCAGCTTAAACGTAAAACCTTATTGATTGAAATTTACTGCATACAGACACATGCAATTGCTGAGTCCAGTGTGAACAAGCTCAATAAAATTTTCCCAAAGAACTTTTTTTTTTTAATTTTTAAGAATTATGAAATATTTTCTATATTTGTTTGAATCGAAAAGTAAATCAAAAAATTTAGTTTAAGAGTTTTCAGTGTACATAAAAATGTAAAAATTTTTTCAAAATGCCAGAATTTAGCGGGTAATACGAAAAATTATATCGAACACCTAAATAATTTTTGAGTTTTTGAAAATGCCTTTCAACGCTTTAATATTAAGCTTAGCACAAAAAATATTTAGAAGAATATTCAAAATAAACTTTTAAAAGTAATATTCGCCATTTCTCGAGAATTGAGACCATTGTATTGTGTTCCTTTTTCGTGTGACAGTTTATTGTGATACTTGTTCAATGATTTTATAAACTTTATCATTAAATTAAATAAGTCTAGATGGCACTATGTATTAAGATATTTAAGCTATTTTTGCAATTTACTATGATTTTATTTTAAATTTTTCAAACAATTCTCGTTTGCTAATGCAGTTTATTAAAGTTTTAAAATTATCTTTCGAATGTACTTCATTTATTTATTTGAACAAAATTTTGGTTTCTATAAATTTTTTTAAGTTCGATGGCGTTTATAGTTTTTGCATCTTTTAAGAAACCATATATACCAGCTATCATTAGACTACTTTCAAATTAGGAGCAATCTACAACATTAAATCTGTCCATTGAGCGCGAACATGACAGACAGACGGACATCAGCCTACTTTTGGGAGCAAAGTTTCTTTTTAAATATTTTAAATTCCAAGTTTTTATCCGATATGACTGTGCAATCGATATTCTCGACTAAACAAATTTTTCGCACACAAATAGTAACTTAAAGAATTTCGTTTATTTATGCGTTAAGCATATTTTTTATTTGCCAGACGACCCTCAATGCAAACGCCATAACACAACACGCACCATTTTGAATCGATTTCTACAAGTGAGCAAGTAGAAACTTACGCATAGACAAACTACATACAAAATATATATAGCAGACTAAGGGCAACTTGAGCTACAAGCTACATTGTTGCTTTTTTGTATTGTATAATGAAAAGGACATAAAAATGTGCTTTCAACTGATTTGTTGGCCATTTACTACATGTTTTTCTACAGCTAGAGCAATGAGTGACAGACATAAATGTATGTATATGCTTCCAAAAAATGGGTAAAAGCCAACTGCAACAACAAAAAGGCGCGAATAAATCGATTTGTAGGCGTGTTGTTGTTGCTGTTGTTATTGTCATTGTTTCTTGCGCGCTATATACCTTCATTAAAAACGCATTAGATAGCGCCAAATACATATATGTATGTACACATATATAGACAGTAGTAGTTGTAGTAGTAAATATTAACAAGTATACATTAGACAAAATAGAATAGAGGGTTGAACATAAATTGTTTGTACTTACTGTGCTGATGATAACTTGGATAGTAGCGTCGATGATGTCCATTGCTTTCAAGCGCATAAAATGCACTCATATCACTTGTGTCCAAACCCAGTCCAGCGCCCGCGCCGCCTGCACCACCACCTAAACCACCGCTGCTGCCTACTGATGATGGACCACTGGAGAGACTATGATGTCCTAGGCTACTGCCGGCGGAACCGAGCCCATTTGTCTGTGGTGAACCGCCTAAACGCGGACTATCATACCAGCTGCGCGTGGCAGCTTCCGCTGTTGAGGTCATATCCATTTCGAGTATAATTTTGAAGGTTTTTTACAGTACTGTGGCGCTGCGCGAATAAATTCTACTCTCGAACCGGCTTCAAATGTAAGCCGCACACAATTTGTGTTGATTTGGCGCAGCGCGTTTGTTTCAGTTAAATATTTAAGTTTTCAATAATTAATACACATTTAGCACATTTTTTGTTGTTGTTTAATATTTGATTTTTCCTTTATTTTATTATTTTGATTATTTTTTAAGCATACTGCGTCACATTTGAGCTGTGTAAAAGAAAATAAATGATTTTTATTTAGTTGACTATGCCATAGTTTTAGCGCCAGTTTCTCAATGCCTTGCTAAAATATAAATTTATAATTTATTCTATTTAATGACATTTGTCTTAGTTTGCTTATTTTCCATTCACAAAATCTGTTGCGCGCATTTAGCAAGTCACTGTGAGACTGACGCTTAAATATTTTCTATACAATTTAATAAGTTTTTCCAAGCTTGAAAACTATTTTCATTTGCTGTACAGTAGCAATGCCAAAAAAAAAAAAAAAAAAAAAAAATTAAATAGAAAACGGAAACCAAAATTTGTTATCAGTCATTGATTGCCTTGGTTGCGCTTCATATCGAACTGCTTCTACAAATAGGCATTCTTCATATCGCTATCGCATCGAATTTCTTACACTTGCTCTGCGCTTTCTTTCAATTATTATTAGTTTATGATATGCTTGCTGTGTAAATACACCATTCAGAAATACTGTTTGTACCTAAAATCAAACACAGTGGCATACGCTCTGGCGTATGAAGCATTAAAAATAAAATGATTTATGATTATATGACGATGTCAAAAGACGAAGGCGTAATGCATTCCAGCTATACTACAATATATTGATTAGATTTTTCGGCTTTCATTTATGACACGAAATGTTTGTATTCAAGAATATTTGCACCTTGTGTGCAAAGAACAAATCGCAAATGATTAATGTGTACGCGCTGCTGTGCATATTTTGACATTTGAAACACTTTACAGCTTGCATATTCTCTAGGGAACTAATAGAACTGTCTGTTCTATCCTTTTTGTTCTATGATATTTTCCCACAGCTCATCAGTAAACTATTTACTAATAAACACACAAAACAATGTCAATTGTTTGCCATTTTTGTGTGAGCATTGTCAAGGAAGACATCTTCAACTGGCGCTACTTCAGCATAGAGTGCATGCGTAGTGCACTTTGTCCCATTGTAGTGCACTGTGGGCGTGCTTTGTTGCATTTGTTTGAGTTTATTTGAATGAGTGTATGATGGCACTTCACTTTTTGACAGCACATTGCATTATAATAGGCATTGTATGCACATTGAATTTTTTCTAAGCAGTAGCGCCATAAATTTAAAAATTTTTTGTCCATACAACATCAATTAGCGCAAAACGCTGCACAATTTTAAACCATTTATTGTACATTGTAAACCAATAATTGACCGCAAGTCGAGTGTAAAACAATTAGTCTGCTAAATGGTACGCAAACACATTAAAAATTGCATGCACCATTGACTGCAATTGGGTTTCAGACGCACAATTGACAGCTAAATTTGAACACAAATTAGTATCTAGCGTACGTTAGATATTGTATCTGTAACTAATGCTGATAGCTGCTCATGCGTGCGTGTCTTTTTGTCTTGTTGGCATTGCTGTGCTATCTATTTTTTGAACTATCGATTGATAAGTGAAAAATTTTCCAAATATTTGTGCTGGTTTTGTTTGCGCAGAGACAGGTAGCTTCAATTTTGACACCTCTTGTCGCAAGACTTTTGCTGATAACGTTAGTCGAATTTGTTTATTTTAAAGTCTAAATATTGAATATTGGTGCAACATATACTAGTAGTAAATATTGAGAAAGATTTCTATCAATGTTGTTAGTACCGATAAGTAATAAATGAACGCACAATGAATCTGTTCTTATCTATGATTTTTTCTTGCTTTCACTGTGGAAAATATGTGCTTAGTGTTGTCTTGAAGATACGTTTATATTTTTATTGCTTCGAAAGTGTAGTTCTTATAAGATTGAATAAATATGTGTACAGAAAAAAGAGTTTGTATGCGCATTGCGCTTATGCGTTGTACACAAACCAAGCGCGTCTCTTCATGTTGTTTTATTTTATCCAAAAAAAAGAGTTGTTGTTCTCAGTTTGTAAAGATGCTTATCACAAATGTCACTTGTAGATAAGATTGCATGTATCTGCTTTGCAGTATATTTCACACAGTCACTTTTAGATACATGTTTCTATTTCTTTTCAATTTGTTTTGCTGCTACTTCAATGTAAAAATCGAGTTAAAGATACAGTTTATTGTATAAACTAATCAATATTAAACGATATCACTTTCATATAAGACACTTTTATGTGCTTTCAACTGATTACAATTTCGATTTAGTCATTCGATTTTTTGGGAAAACACTTTTCATTAGCGCCTGCCTTCAACGTCTTGGCATATTATTGATGATAGCAGCTAACGTTAGCCATGGTATACGCTGATTTTTTAGATATTTTTCAAGTGTTGTCATAAATTACTGTTTTGACGATTTTGCAGCAGTATTTATCAGCAAGTATTTTTAATCAAGCACAAAATTAAAGCCAAAAGAAAAAATTCGCTTATCGTTTTTGAATTTAATTTTTTTTTTCAGAGTTTTTTGGCACTTTGAAACGCTGATAACATGCAAAGGTTGTGTTTTTATTTGAATTTAATTCATTTTCTTTTCATTTATTTTTGGAAAAACTTATTAAGTTGTATTGTACGCATTTTAATTCATTTTTTTTTTGTTGTAAGCTTACTTTGGCATTGCTTTTCGTTAGTTTGAATTTGTTTTTAACACTTGAAGTTAATATTTTAACACTTTTTTGCATTTAGCAATTTTGCATTTTGCCGCCGCTTTTAACACGTTACGTTTTTTCTCAATTGTACGTAAGCAAATAGCGCGTATACGTAACGTAGCATTGATTTGCAAATATTTAATAATTTGTTCACCGTTTGCTTGTTCTACCGACGCCAAAACGAACTTTAATTAAATGGAATTCTCGTCTAACGAAAAAAAAGACGTTTTGTATTTCAATACGTAACGCGTAAAGTAAGCAAAAACTCACGCCTACACAGATATACAGAGTGCTCGATTGTACGCTTGTAAACACGTCAACGGTCGCAGACCAACTGAGTATCGCATTAAACAGGAAAAACAAGCGAGCGACTGAGCGTACAATCGTTCCAATGTGTTTGTGAGTATTTTTCATGTTGTGTGTTTGTGTGTGCGAAAACTGGTTTTGACGGGGGCTGTTCTGCATTGGTTTTGGCAGCTGCAAGATGGTCGAAATGTTGCTAGGCAAGAGCGCAACAGCAATACTGGCCTGCAAATTACGTGTGTGAATGCAATAGCATATAAACGTGTGTGTATGACAATAACAGCGTACAGACAGCAGTAGTGTCATCTCTTTTACGCACGTTACGCGTAAGGCTAAGTTGGGCGTGCACACACAGCAGCAGGTAAACCGGTATGCAATTGCATCGATGTTGTTCTTGTTGTTGTTGCTGCTGCTTATTGTAAATGCAATTGCATATTCGGAATTTACGCTATCTCTTTTTAGCGTACGACATATTTGAAGCTTTTAGGTTGTTTTTTTTTTTTTTCTTCTTATTGTTGTTCTGCTTGAGTGCAACGTTCAATAATCTTTTGCTCTCCGCACTTTCACACGCTCGTTCGCTCACTCGCTCTCGCTCAATTCGCTTCAACTATTGCTGCTGGTGCTGTTGTTGTTGCTATTGTTGTCATACATTATTGTAATTGTTGTTGCTGTCTCTCGTTACTGTTGTTTGGCTGTTTGCTGCTTGCTTTTCGCTGTCAAACAGTGACAACAATCATCGATCGTTCCGTTTGTGATTATGTGGTTTATTTATGGGCTTTAACATGTGTGCAGATTTGTCTACCGATTTTGAGTTATGTCTGTATCTGTCGCTCTGTACGTATGTATGCATGACGGCTGCTGCTGTTGCTGTTTTTCCGCATCAGCTTTCGAGTGCGAGTGTGTTTGTGTGTGTGTGTGTGTGTGGAAATTTGCGTATCTGTGTTTGTCGCTCAGCGCGAATGAGATGGCTTGATATTTTTATTTTTTTTGCATTTTGGCGTGTGAAAGTGTTGGCCGACGCATCGCAAATAGTATCTACGATTTATATAAAAGAACAGCATATGCTACGCGTATTGAAAGATCTAATTATGTACATATATAGAGTTCCTTTCTACTGGTTATCTCTCTGTATTTTTGTTATTGCTCGGCTTTTCATGTTATTTGACTTTGCAAGTTTATTTGAAATTGTTTTTGTTATTTCTATAAAATAAAATGAATTAGTAACAAATTTCATACATAAATACAGCTTAGTATGAACAGAAGTTAAAATACTTATGTCATCTTCTTCAATGTTTTGCTAAATAAGCTGTTAACACATCAATTTAACGATTGTTAAACGAAGTGGTTAGGCGTTTTGTTATACTGTGCTTAAAATTTCGTGTTTGCATAGGAAAAAAACGACCTGAAACTGCGACAGAAACCAATTAAAGGTACATAAAAAAATCTGACAAGAAAATCTAATCGGCAAGTCTCCTGAATTGAATTTACTTATAAGGTTAACGTCGTAAACTTGATGATGATGATAAACATAACGATTTCCTGCTTATTTTCAATTTAGCAGATGAGGATTCAAAAGCTTTGATTAGTTTGTACAGCTGCAACTAAAGCAGAAATAGTATCATGTCCTAACTTTAAGATCTCAGCGATAAGAACTTATTCTAACTGTCATATGCTTGGATCATTATGGTACATCTGCTTGGAGAAATGCCGCCAAATGTTCGGCAAACTCACTTTGGACTTAAATCACAGACGATGTACTATTCAAGTCTTAGCATCGTGCCTAACTTCCATATAATTAAAAAAAAATAACAACAATTGCTTACACTGAAAAAAGTATATTTCGTTTGGTATCAGCATTAAACAAATTTAGGCTTATCTTCGAAAAAATGTTTGGTCCTAGCTGTTTTCTAACGAGATGCATTTGAGACTGTCCACAAAATTGCCAACAATTTAGAAACATAGTTGCCTAGAGTTTGATCATACTAAACGCTTTTGCGACAAGACCTTCTACCGTGGTGCCAGACATAAATCGCCCGACTGCAGCAAGTTCAAAGTGCCTACACATCATACAGATTATGTAGAGTCTACCAAATAGCAATGGAAAGGAGAGTTTCTGAGTTGCGCTGGCTCAGCAAGTAACAGTAGACAGACTACACTGTATTATACAGCTACAGGAGGCTTTATAGCCTATAACAATCAAAATTTCCTGCGAACACCTAGAATACCCATATGCCTTAAGAAATTAAGATGGTACTCGAATTTTTGTGAAAAGAACCTTTTGCGACTCGTCGAGACCTTGATGCAATAGATCACTGCCCAATTCTACCAAATGTTCTCTAGCTTGCTGGCTAGTTAGCATCGGAAAAAGTTTTAATTTCAATATGGTATATAGAAATATATATACATATAGCACATTAAACTGAATATTTCACATATTGACCAACAAAGATGAAATTGACCTTGAGTTTTTTTTTTGTGCTAGCATTTATTTCATTTAATTATTGTCTAATCGGACAGATATACAAAGAAAAAAACGAAACCTTCAATGAATGTATTTATATAATTTTTGGGGTCTTGAAATCTTCTTGGCTACAAAATTTTTGCACTTAAGAATTAGATATCTAAAAAAAAATTTTGTTTTTTAAAGAATTTCATTATCAAAATTTTCTTAGTTTGGAGCTAATCCCTATAATAGTCTATATAAGTTATTTAAGTCACATAAAAAGTTTTCACCTATGAAAGAATAATACATGATTTTTGTGGCCTTAAGTGTTCTATAAGAACTTTAAACCAAAACAAAAAAATATATATTTATGTAAACCGAGATATTTATTGTAATATACCTGACCAAAATGTTTGTGTTATTTTTTATATTGTTTTATATGTAGGTTCATATGTATATGAACAATATATACATCATATAATTTTCATATTAAAGCCAAATCATATTTAGCTGCAGGGAAATCACGTAAGCGAAAATAACAACAGCAAGCTGTTTTCTCAGGAAGCAGCTCATGCACAGCATCGCCGACAATAACAACAGCAGCGCAAACAACAACACCAACAGGCAAACAGCCAACGCAGCCAACTATCTAGATACAAATTATTTATATCGACCTCATATTTTGTGGGGCTCACAACTTGATTCGCGAAAATTGTACATCTGCTATGCGAAGATGCGCAAAAAAGAAACAGTAGACTAACACAAGAACATGCAACGATGCTCTACACATGCTTTGATACATACAAACTTTGATACATACTTCGATACACTATGTGCACAGATATATGCATTGATTTTTGTATCTTTGCAGTTTCAAATATTGCTTGTACAAGAAAAAGGGTTACTTGAGCGCACTCTCTGTTGCATAAAGTATGACAGCAGCCCCTACCAAATAGCGAATCACCTGAATTGCACTTTATTCGAGGTTTCTGCAGTGTCGTTTTAGCTACTTTTGCTTAAAACTGTAGCACAGCTGCCTTGGCTGAGTTAGGCAAGAAATCGAAAGAAAAAAAAAAAGCAATTTTACCTAGGGTAGCTACTCAGTTACTATCGTGCACTTTAATCTGGTTGGCTTTTTATAAGTTTAGCTATCTCGCACTATCGCTAAACCAATCTTATTGGTTGCAGTTAAGTGCATCATAATCTTGGCTTTTTATGTATAGGAATTTTCTTGGTAACTTTTCTTATAACTCTTCAAAAAAAAAAATTAGAATTTTTTCTTAACAAATATCTCTAACTGTCTGCATTTACACCGGCCACGCGTCTTGCTTAATAAATTAATAAAAAATCTTATTAAATCTCAAACATTGTGCGTTGGCTACAACAACGCTGTTAAAATGATGACGCCGTCCATTGCTGATCTGATAAACGTGTGGTAATGTCATCAGATCATTGCAGTCTGTGTCTATATAACATAAACAGCAGCAACAGCCAACAAAACGCTTGTAAGACGCCATCAGATTAAGTCGAGCGCGCGCGCGCGTTCACATTTAAAGATATAGATACATAGATATAAATAAACAACAAATGCATATCGAAATCAGATCAACAAACAGCAGACAGTGCTACTAAAAAGTCGACAACAACAATAACAAAAGTTGGAAAAGTTAAAAATGTCAACGAAACGTTAACGCAGCATGTCAAAAAAAAAAAAAACTGAATATTGTATACAACTAAGCAGCATATGAAATCATCAGATGCTAGCGCGATTTCTGTGGAAATTCTAATAGAGTCAGTCAGTGCCTCACTGTAGCATACATACATTTAGTTCTAATGAACAGACACACCATGGCATCCAATTGGAACAATTTACTCGTTGCCCTCATTAATAGCGCCAAACTGCTGCCCCCTTTGACGTTTAATTCAGCTACATTTTTCACTCTTGCACAGCTTTTCCGCCATTGAAGCGACGCCACACACAGTGATCGACCATGTGTGCAACGCAGCGTGTACATTACCCTCTCTCCAATTACATACTAGGTCGACTTAAATGTATCTACTACCAGCGCATATGCATACGTATGTATCTTAAAGCTTCACCTGTAACTAGTGCGCTTGTACGCGTTCAAAACGCATGTTGCGTGTAATTTTGATTGTAATCGCATAAAAATGTTTTGTTTGTAACTATAATCTTTTTTAACTGGTTTCGTTAACCTTTTGTTACGCTTTGAATGATTTTTTGGATTTTTTTTTTAGTTTTTTCATTACGCCAAGAACGCGAGTTTTAATAATTACCATAAGCAGCAACAATTAAATGCCCCATAAAATTATTTTAATATGTTTTTAGTGTGTTTTTTTTTTTTTCATACGCATATATCACAAATAATATTCATTTATGTATGTCTGCGACATATTTAGATGTAACGACAGTTGCTATTCGCTGCGTATATTTGAAATTGTATCTTTTTTTGTTTTTGTAATTATTATAATAATTGCTATTACTATCGTTGATCAGACTGTTGTCTGCTTTTTATTTGTTTGTGATTTAAATCAAATACATTTTTACAGCATTTAACTAAAGCATAATTTATGCAGAGATAATTTAAAATGAGATTTATTTTATGTTCATATGTAGCTTATCGATAGTGACGGGGACAATGTTTTTAATTGGTTTTATTGCAACTAATTTTAAAAACTCCAAAAATGCTTCTTTAAGAAACTTTTTAGAGTGACAAAATAGTGTCTTAGATGACTCGCATGGTTTCGTCAGAATATTAAACTACTTTAAAGAATTATCCTTACCTTAAAAAAAATTAAATCACAAATGACGGTAAAAACTTGTCACGATCAGGCGCTAAACGTAAAAAACAGCAGCGAATCCTTTTGCAGGAAATAAAGCCTTAAATTGCGGCCAATGAGGGAAATAAAGTATCTGAGACTTCAACATAATACGGCGACATTTAAAAGAAGGCTTACTAATCAAGGAGCATAACATACATATCAAAGGAAAATCAACGCTGAGGTTAGGTTTTTGGTGAGAAGTATTAATATAACCCAAAAGAATATTGGAGATGAAAGCTCTTTTGAATACAATTCATAAAAAGAGTTGTGTAAAACTGATGCAATTTCAAATCATCATGTTCTGCGGATTCATTTCTTATATTGATTTGGGTGATTTAGTTCCTATCAGTGGTTCCATGAATGAAGGAAAATATTTGAGAATATAAAATGAAAATGAACTTTGTTCAGGTGTTAGGGGAATCATTTAACGTGCAACAATATAATATTCCATACCATAAAGGCAAGATGATATTAAATTTCTTGAAGAATGTCGAATTTAGCACTTTGGCATAGCGAACTCTGAGCCCGGACTAAACCGCCATGGAAAACTTATAGGCTTTCATAAAGCATAAGTGATATGTCAAATATTCGTTGCACAAAACCAGAGAAGAAACCATATCTGAAGTCACTGATCTTTGTAACGGGTATTCTCTGAAGTCCTTAAAAATTCAATAGACTCAAAAAGTCATCAAAGCCAAATTTTTTGTTCCTGAATAGTATTGAACTCTACAGGAGGCAAATTTATAGTTTCAGTTAAACTTTGTGCTTCAAAATGTTATTAATTAGACGTACCAACTTAGGTCGCAATGCTTACACTTCAACATATATTCAAGCATATGAAAATTATGAACAACGCGAAGCTCGAAATAAAGTTGAATGGAATCGATGGCATCGAATTAAACAATGTAGACTCAATTATAACATTGCAATCGATTACAGTTCACAGAAAATTATTTCTGTTGGAACAAAAAATGCTGTGTGTTCATATTGCAGAATGAAGCACATGGAACAACAAAACCCAATAGGTGAGAGTAATCTATAATTGTTGGTTATGATGCAAGGAAAAGGAAAGTGTGCTGGAAAGGTGAATGTAATGGGGAGATAATAATGTAGATTATCTGAGAGGAAAAGTCCTAAAGCGAGTGCTGAATTTAAAAAGAAGCGCCAAGAATCAAAACCTATCTGAGCTGATAACGCTCTGTTAGATACAGACTCTATTAGAACACAGACTTCGTCCCATAACAAAATATCTCCTGTTATGGGGCAAAGTCTGTGTTCTAATAGAGTCTGTATCTAACAGAGCGTTATCAGCTCAGATAGGTTTTGATTCTTGGTGTTTTTTTTTTTAAATTCAACCCATAGTCGGCTAAAGATTATGTATTAGAATTATTAAAGTTTATAGCCCATCTTAGGCGATAGCAACTAACATCAGGACAACCGATTGTCACTAGATACATGTTGTAACGTGGTCTCATTAAAGAGAAATGCAAAGGGTTACATAGCAAAGCTAGCATGCCATGATAAATCAAATATTAGCAGGCATGCTCCCCTTTTAACTTATTTTCGCGTTTTGCGATTTCATATCATATTATTTTTGAATCATATGTCAAATCCATACAAATTTGCACTGAAAATTACAGCAAACACAAATAAATCTAATAATTCTGATTAATATTTTACTGAAATCGTAAAACGCAAAAGTATTTAAAAAACGGGAGCACGCCTGTATAAAATTTGACTTGAAAAATACAGAGAGAGAGGGCGTAGCAACGAAAGCAGGGAGCACTAGTGTATAATAAATCCTGATAGAAGTTAAGTACAATTTGTGATACACTATTTTTGTCAAAATAATTATGCCGACCATTGTATATTTTTTTTTTTATATAAGACATTGAGAGAGATACATACTTAGAACATACTTAGATAGTGTTTGTAATAATCCCTCGTCGCAACATTTTCAACAGAAAATAAGTCAAAGGATTGTTTTATGTTTAAGGCAACTAAATGGTACTGAACTGTTTTGCCTTCGCATTTTAAGAGGTACTACGAAATGTTTTACTATCCAAATTTGCAAAAATATAAAAATATGATGTGGTAAAGAAACAAATACTGACAAATAACGAAAAACTTCAAATGAAAAACAGCTTTATACTATTTTTCCCTGCTTCAAACCCGTTTTATTTGTATATTTTTTACACAGAGTATGAATAGTAAAAATTATATTTTATTTACATTGTTTACAAAGTTCTTAATGAACCATCGGATACCTTTCCTAATAAGCTCGATAAAGCGATACGTTACAGTCACGTCCAGCCTTGTCTCTATGTACGCCCTGTTCTTTATATATTGCCATTATGTGAGCACTACAAAGTATAGTTCCAAGACAATAAGCTTTGTACTTATATAATTTAAGCAATTATTTAAAAAAAAAAATTATTTTGATGGCAGCAAAATTGTGGGTACTTCATATTGTTAAAATTCTTTAATTTTAGTCACTATTAGTTCTTTCCAATCATTCTAGTTATTCTACAACAACTATGAAGTTCTAAAGAGTATTTTTAAATCGGTTCCAAATATTCTATTTTTTTTTTTTTTTTTTTTGTAAACATAAATTTAATTGGTGGTGTTACACATATCAAATCAACTTACCAATAACAACAGTTATAAATTTTCAAAAGAAAAATGGCATTTCATATAAACAAATCGTCAGGGCAACAAATGCACACATTTAAATACAATAAATACATGCAATAATGTCAGAAGCAACACAATTTATGAATTTGCCAATGCGCGTAGACGTTTATTTATAGTATTTAGTTTATTTTACTGCATAGGTAACAATGCCAACGGATAAGTAAGCACGATACATATATATATGCAAATAATTTAGTATGCAATTATAATTTCGGCGGCCATATTTATATAATTTAATAACTATAACAACAACAACGCGAATATAAACAACAATAACGTGCAAAATTTATTGTGACAACAGCAACAACAACAACAACAACTACAATAACTGTTAAGTTAGTAACTGCAATGCAGCGTAAATTTAATACAAGTACAACTACAACTACTCCTATATGTCCGTCCGTCCGTCCGTCCGTCCGTCCGTTCGTCCTGTGCATTTCATTCAACCAAGCAGCAAACCAATACAATTTACTAAACTTCAGACTCGCGTTGTATCCAATTAAAAGCATATGTCTACACAACGACGTCGACAGCAGTTACCTACACAATAACCATGTCCTGATTTCATAATAAACTACACTGAAGCCTGCAAGCAAATTATAAATACAAAACGCACACACAAAGCCTACAAACTACAAATACAATTTCAACTCAATTCAACTGAATTGAATTGAAAAGGACACAATTCACGCGCGCGTAAATTGCACTTGGTCAAGCGATACATTTTTGGCCGGCGGCGACGGTGGCGGCATGCAATTCTTGTTGCAGGATACGCTGCCAAGTCAAAAACCAAATGTGCTGCATCGGGACGCATCGTAAGCAGCTCATGTGCGAAACTGTAAAATGGAAGTTTTGCATTTCGAATGTGCACACTCAGTGCAAGGATTCAGTTACATACATATGTATGTACGTATGTACGCATGCGGGACCAATTATGCAAATGCAATGGCTGCACGGCTACGTGTGTCGTAAGCATGTGCGTGCAAGTTTTCAAAAGTAATACAGTTTTTGGTGAAAGTGATTTGCTAAGTTTATGTCCAGTGATTAATTTTGATTTTTTGGTTATAATTTGCGTTGTACAAAACTTTCACCACAATTTGTCAGACTTCTAAGCTACGGTAAACACTTTTCCACTTGGAAAACAAAAAAAAGGAGCATCAATTGAGACAGGACAATGATTATGACTATGACGATGACGCCGACCTCGAGTGAATGCTTTCCATTTCATACAAAACAAATCCAAAGGCACATTAAATCGAAAATGAATGCCTGAGCACGTATGCAAATGTCTGCACAAACACACATAAACTCTAACACTCAAACACACACACACACACACACACGCAGACAATAGCGACAAACAACAAAAGGATGTCTGCGTTGGGCAGCGCCTGCTGGTGGCTCCATATACCCGCACAAATAAACACACATACACACACACATGAGCGGCTCCATTGTAGCCGAAAATGCAACAAAAAAAAAAAAAAAAATGGGTGAAGGGACGTGCAGCCAAAAGCCCCGACATTGTTTACCCATAGTCTGCACACAGCAAGTTTTTCCAATTCATGACCGCACACAATACGCTTGGCAAATAGTCCTTCGAAGAGCGTTTAAAGCGTTGTTAGCGCTGGCAGCGGCGGTAGCAGAGTTAGTCGGGGAAACACTTGCAAAAATTCTACGTGCTTTGTGTACTAGTGAAAAAAATATTTGCAAAGCAAAGCAAAGCAGCCAGCATGCACGTGTCGTTGTACGGGCATGTATGCATGTATAGATATATCGGGGTGAAAGTTTTGTTTCACACACAGCTCTACACATACAGCCAGTGCTAGTAGCGTCATACAGTCATACATATGCATGCGCGTTTTTCCGTTTTTCCGCTTTTCATGCTTGCAAACAAGCAAACGAACTTTAAGCATGGCGGCGACTGACTGGACTGACTACCTCCACACACGCACACACAAATACATTCAACAGCAGTCAGACTTCCGCTTCATGTCAGTTGCCTAGACGGGCGCATAAATATGGGCTATCAAAGGGTGTCCTGTTCTAGCTGCACAGTAGTTTCGCTTCAGTTTTGCACATTTCATTTCGTTACGTTTTGGCAAAATGGTGAAAGCTTCGTTGAGCACCTGAACAAACTTATTGTTAGCCATTGCGCATTGTTCGTGCCAGTCAAGGTTAAACGAAACGTTAGATATATGTAGTTAGCTAGTTTGTTAGTTAGTTTGGGTACACTCTAAGCACTGCACACAAACAGACGGACAGACAGTCTGACAGACAGTCAGACAATCATCTTGTGTAAGTAACGCCGGACATTGTTAACCGCAAACGTTGAAAGAGCCTTACGAGCATTAGTATGAGTATTTAGTAGTTGTATATATAATTGCAGGCATACAACCATTTCTAAGCTTGTTCTTTCTTGATTTCAACTTGACTTCTTGGACTATGCGACTAAATTACGATGTGTCTGCCAGGATAATTTTACGATTTCCTTGAATTTAAATGTTCTGATTAAGCAGCAATGGGGTACGTGAAAGTGAACACTTTAGAGACGACAACGAAAGAAAATAAGAGTAAGAGTTTAAAGTAATTGTGTTCGCCATTGTGTGCAATTGGTTTCCTTTATATAAATGTCCTTTTAGTGTGCTTGTAATTGTACGTTTTGCTATTTTGGTTTTTTAAGCGCTGCATGCTGCTGCTTTTCTTCAAACACTTTAAGAAATCTTTATATAAGATGAATTTTATTTGAAACCATTCAGCATTCTTGAAGGCATTAATATACAAAGCTATTACAAGCTTCGTGGTTCTTCAGTATTCTAAGGTTGTTCATTTTTAGACGATAGGAAGTAACATTTAGCGTCTTCTGTGGTAGTGTCATATGGGGCTTTCAGCTCATGTTTATTCCAGTCAGTTGTCATACTGTCTTTTTTTTTATGTAGAGAAGATATAAAAAGTAAACGCTTCTTCGCAAAATTTCTCATGGCTTAATAAACCTCTGCATCCTGCTATCACTATAAAGTTTGCGCTTAACAGCGATCAAAGTACCGCCAACCGCTTACTAAGAAAGACATCTCTTCTAACACCTACAACAATAAAAATAAATAATCAACAATCACAACAACAACAACAACAGTCGCAAAAATAATGACAAAAACCATTCCCATTTTTTTTTTTATTGTACTTTGGCAAAAAATTTAAGGTCAGATAAAAACAAGAGAAGGCTGCTAAGCGAGAATCACTCGTAAAAAATCTTGCAAATTACTTAAAATCTTAACAGATTAAAGCATAAAGTAGATGAAGCCGAGCGCACGCGTGTGCAGCTCAAAGCTGCAAATAGCCACGTCTATCTCTTTCACACTTAACGTTTATTTTGCGTACTCGGGACAAAAAGATGCGACAAGCATTGATAAGCATAAGCGATAAGCGATTATGCATCTTTTTTTTAAGGGCTGGTGCTGTTGTCGCTGCTGGTACTAAGAGTAATATGCAAAGATCGCATATAAGTATGACTGAGAGAGAGAGAGAGAGAGAGCGCTTGTTGAAAAGAGAAATAGAGAACGCTGCTTTGTGAAATTCAGATTCAGATTTTTGCCGGCTGTGTCGCCTTTTTGTAAGCTGCCGCCGCCGTTGAAACACGTACGAATTAAAGTGCCGAATTCCAACTGGAAGAGTGCGAATATATAAGCGAGTACAAGTGTAAAAGAGTGCGCAATAGTTGCGATTGCACAGCAAGATAGATAGAAACAAGCAGCGATCGGACTTTGTCGTCGCTTCGTACCGGCACTGAAGAGGGCGCGCTCGATAGTGAGTGGTAGATATACTTAGAACAGATATCTAGATAGATGCATAGATACTATGCTACATGAATAGATATACATACATACATATAAGTTGGTACATAGTAGGTAGAGCGGTAAGTAATTTGATGTCATATTGTGTCATGGATTTGTATCTAGGCTGCCTTAGAGTGCTGTCGGCGCAGTTCTGTCAATAGTTTTGCTCAAAAGTGTTGCATATAAATATAAAAAAAAAAATACATATATATATGTCTACCTGCTGCAATGAATTTGAACCAACACTCATCGATGAACTATGTTACGCATATCTTTGTACTAATTTGAGATGTGTATCAAGTGCAACTATTTGCTGCTATCAATTCAAACTTATCAGTGACTTTGTATTGTCCTGGCTTGTTTACTTGTATGTTTGTTTGTTTGCTGTAGGCGTTATACTGTCGCATGTCCTGCACGTTGTTAGCCCTGGTAATAATGCGCTAGATTCATCAAAGTAAATCTCAACCAAAGAATCTTCATCTACAACGCTCAAATTGAGACTCATTTCGTAATATGAGCGGCGCGGATTTGAATTTGTTTTGCGGCTTTTTATTTCATTTTGGTTTACGGATTTAGTATCTTTTCTGTCTTGCTGTATCTTTGCTGAGATATTCTTGAAGTGAAGCACGCGTCCATTTTAATTTCGTTGGTTTTATTTGATGTCGTTTGGTAATTGCGCTGCGGCGCTTTTTGTGCGTTTTCTGGCTCAGTTGTAATTTGACTTGGCTTAGCTGACAGACCGACTGACAGACAGACAGACAGAATGATCTTTAATGGTATCAGAGACAATCGTACGCGACTTTAACGACTTGTACGTAGTTCGTTACTTTAACGATTCGATTCGTTGTGCATACAAATGATTTGATTTTATTTTTTTGAACTGTTTGAAGAGACTATAGGTAATACTTACTTGGCTTCTAACATACTCTGTATAACTGCTGCTCATTGGACTCAATTGAGTGGCTGTGACTGTGTCTGAGTGGTTTCTTTTTTACTTTTGGTTTTTGTTTTTATTTGGTTTTATGTATTTTTCTGGGAATCATTCGCGTACTTCTTACGTTACTTTGTTTATTTTTTTAATTTTTTGCCTTTCAGTTTTTTTTTTTTTTTTGTTGTGACGCTCATTCGCTTCCAGCTTTTATACATCCATCTAGCCAGCTATCTGTCCAGCGTCTTCGTTTTCATTACGGATTTTTATCTGTACGTTTTTTATGCGTTTAATGTGTCGGCGGCGTTAAAGTTGATTTTTATAGTGCATTTTGCCTAATTTTTGTACACTTCTTTTTCTTTAGCAAACGCCCGCAAATGTTTTAAACTGACTACAACATACTTTCTACTTCGTTGGCATCATATAAATGTGATAGATACTTTTATTTTTATTGCAACGCATACAGATTTAGTTAATTTAGTCCGATTATTATCTATTTTAAATGACCTTTTGTCATGATTAGCAGTAATGGCTACTTTAAAATCCTACAAAGCCTTTGAAAGTAAATAGTTAAGAGTTCATTAGGCTGATACTTTGTATTTGATAAAATATCTATTAGAAGCGGCTGTTTGAACTAGAAAACTAGAAGCTTTTAGTCTAAAAGTACATTTAACTACAATAGTTTGCTGTTAATATACAAAATAGTTTACAATAAATCAGCGTAAAGCAGTTACAGACAAATCGCTTACACAAATCAATACGATTTACACGTTTTATATCAACTCACATCAATATACATAATTGTTAGTGCAACAGCAGACAAATGCACATAATGCCGCCGTTTGACTAATTGCATAAAATATTTTGCAAACTAAATCTGTCAACGAGCTCTGTCGACACATAATCAACGAGTTTGTTAGTTCTCGCAAACATATTTGAAATGCAGTAATTAAGCACAACAACAACTGCAATACAAACATAAATGACGGCCAATGAAAAAAGCTCTATGAAAAAAAAAAAAAAAAACAATAAACGAACAAGAGAACAACTTATTTTTAGTGGCACCGACTTTGTATTACTCTACATAGAAATTACTTCTACATGTAACGAAGCAGCGGCATGCAATTTATTGCAGGAATATTGAATATTTAAACACTTTGCTTGCGCCGTTCTTGGAAATTTTAACACTAAAAACTAAAGACCAAAGCACAAAAACGAAATACTTCTTTTTAGCATATAATAATTCTGATTTTGTAACAGAAATATAAAGCTATCCACATCGATGACTTACCTGACGCGCTCTTAAAATAGACTCTTCTAATTGAGTTGGTAATAGGAGCAATCCTAAATATGACCCTCCATTTGATGTCATTATGTGAAGGGTTTCAGAGAATTTATTATTAAAGCTCTCTAAACACACATTTGGAATGGAATTCGGAGCGCTTAGTCTTGAATTCATCAGAGAGGACTTTAAAACTTTTGCCATGACATTTTCTGGTAGCGCCACCTCTTCGTGATGACCTGCGTTGGAAAGGGACATCTTTCATTGAATTTCCTTTCAAAATTTCATAACATTTGGAAAATTGAAAGTGGAATTAGAGCCTCTAATGTAATAGAATGTTTTTGTCATCGATGCAAAAATGAGTGTTGAACACAGAGCCAATATAAAGTTTTGTTTTAAAGTTGATAAAACTTTTACCGAAATTCACGAATTATTGAAAGAAGTTTATGGAAATAATTGTCCATCTCGTTCCACTATTTACGATTGGCTAACACGTTTCAAAGACGGTCGGGAAGACCGTGAAATGAGACTGTCAAAAATGAGCCGAAATCATCTTTGCGGTTCATGGAATCAGAATTGGGATTCAAAAACTCAATCCATCACATTTTGGTCAATCATTTGGGCTTCAGGAAAGTTTGTTCCGCATCAATTGAAAGACGAGGAAAAGGCGCATCGGATTACAAATTCGAAAGACTTCATGCAAAAAAAGATCAAAATTTCCTTTTCAACATTGTTACTGGTGACGAAACATGGTTTTTACAATGCGACCCTGGAAGTGCCGAATGAAAGCCGCCCGGCGAGCCAAAACCCAAAAAAAACATATTTGGAAAAGTCAAAAGTGAAGACAATGTTGATTCGTTTCTACGATTCGAAGGGCATTATTCACCAAGAGTTCGTTTCACCGAGCCAAACAATTAATGGGCCATTTTATCTTGGTGTTATGAGACGTGTGCTCCGTCCTATGCGTCATATTCGGCCAGAATATCACGTAGAAGGAAGTTGGCGTTTGCGCCATCTTATCGATCGATACTTGTGACCGATTGTTTGAAATTCAGACCGTCATGACTAAATACATATATTAAGTTCAATAAAACTAACAAGCAATAAATGTTGATGTCAAAAGATTTATGCCACTTCTACGTTAAATTTTGTGCAGAAATGTATAATAAAAATTGGGCAACTACTAATTGTATTCTGAATGTTACAAACTTCGTGACAAAATTCATGGACAACAAAGTCAGTGAAAAGTGTAAATAAAATTATCAATGCAAGGGCATCAGTAAAATGAAAAAGCAAACAAAATATACGTTTCTATACCGTTTAGCGGAAAAATGCAAGTAGTACGAAAAGCAAAACAAATAAAAATATCTATGTATCTGTAGCGCTTAAAATGACGACCCGCATAATTCGCACAAATTCACACAAAAAAAAAAAAAAAACTTAAAAATAAAAGAAAGCAAAAAAGTATAAAGCCAAACAAGAGGTGCAACGTTATCAGAGATGCAAATAGCAAAAGGCAAAAGTGGAGAGAAAAAAAATAGAAAAGTCAAACACACACACGCTTATGCTAATAGAGATACAAAAACATGAAGCAAAATATACGCACACAAGCACGCACAGAGTCAACAAGCAAACATTTTTTGACGTTCAGTGAACTTTACTTTTTGAATTTCATATAAAAATAATAAGAAGAAAAAACATCAGCAACCGACTTGAAAATGTACAAAATTATAGAAAATTATGCAAGCTCTATGACACATACATATGTACATAGGTATGTACGTACTATATGCATGCACTTGTGTATGTGACAGCTGTGTGACAAAAATATAATACAACAGCAAAAGCAAGCAAGCTAAAGAAAAGCAGAAAGCTCACAAGCATGAAACAAAAAAAAAACACTGCAAAAAGCAGCGCAGCGTAAAGTAACAAATACATTTTCGCATACATACATACATACAAACATATATGTATATAGAGAGGCCATGTAGCCAAACAAACAAACAAACAAACGCCAGACAGACAGGCAAACAAATAAAATACGCTCCCTGGACCAGCAGCAGCAACAACAACAACATCAGCACAGTTAGCCTTGCAGCTGCTGCCGCCGCATTTGCTTCAATTTGAATGTACCATTTTTATTTTCAAGTGACAGGGTGCCGCATACCAAGTCACTCTTTACACAAACTACTAAACAACAACAACAACATACTACACATTGCACTGCGCATGCTTCGCGCCAATGAGAGCGCAGCAACTAAACACCGCCCAAATTAAAAATGGCGAGTTTACATGAGAGTTTGTAGTGAGATAGAACGTATAGTGTGCTGTCTAGCTGTACTCTTCACACACATGCCGTTTGTAATAGTTTTGTAGCGTGCGTAATACTTGCTCCGCTCATGCATAGCGCGGCGAATTTATTCTTAGACAGAATTCAGTTAAACCAGTGGCGTTATATGAAAATTGAACTACTTTTAATATGCGATGCGTTGAATGCTGTTGACGATATTTATTTGAATTGTTGTTGGAAATAAGATCAGCATTCGTTGCCAAAAATTTTGATGAAATTTAAATAATTATGAAAAAATAGACTAAAATTGAAATGAAATCATTTAATTGCCAGCTTTAGTGAATGCTATAGCTTAATAAATTAGAAATGAACTCGGAATCATTATTTAAGTGTTTTAAGCGCTTAATGAAAGCATTGAATTTTCCATAAAGTATAATTTTTATTTATTAAGTCGACAAGATAAGTCGTCTGTTCTTCCAGTAACTGTAAAATCACACACTATTCAGAAACTGATCTACGGTAAATATTTTTTTTTGTACATTATTTTATTCAAAACATCTATATTTCTAGCAAAAGTAGTCCGATCGCCGATTGATTGAAAGTGGAAATTAATAGCTATTAGTTTTAGGTTTAAACTAAATCAAAATTGGTAAACATTTCTGTACGCCAGTATTTCTCGAACCGGTTGTTAATATGTATTGCTACAATGGTACAAATGTAGTCCAACTATATTCAATATTATTCCCTTTAGCATCCATAATGGCATAATTTGCAAAGCGTAGGCTTGCTGCAAATGCTAGTGAAATGGCAGACCAACAACTTGAACTTACTCAAAAGCACTCACTGTTAAGTCATAAAACATAGAAGTCCGGGGCTATAAACATAAAAGTTAGCAAAGGATTTCACAAACAGCGATCGTGGTATAAGGCCTCAATAGAGCAACTTAAGCGGCTTAATGGTCACGACCTTTTTTATCACTGATCTCGGGGTAGAGGTACTTAAAGAATAAGCTCGATCTACGGCATGATCTATGGCGTTGGTGAACTCTCCCCAGTCGCAAAGATCGATATAGTTCACTAAGCTAAGTGTGGATCTCAGCAACTATTATGGAGGACCGAACAATACTAGATATGACAAAGTGCTAGAAAGAGCTCTGTTGTACGAGAGGTTGGATCATTCTGAGAGATGAAAGTAAAGATCTCTGGATCAGTATAGGTCAGTAGTTCAAAGGCTACATTCTGAGAAAGCAAGACCAGCATAACTTGTTTCAAGAAAGCAATCTATATAAACTTCATTAAACTTCGACCATTTAAACAATTGATGTTATAAAAGCAATTGCTATCTCTAAGGAATTTCATTGTCTCTATTTTGAAATAGTTTTGAAATTGTTGTGCCTTTATGTATATAAGTTTGGAAAAAACTAAGTTTTCTTATTTCGAATATATATTCGTAATCACAATGACAAGACTAGTCTGTCTATATTCCATTTGTTCTCATATGGTTTACAGAGACTACATATAAGAGTAATGTCTCCAAACTTGCGGTAAAGAATTCATAGGTGACAAACTACAACAAATTTATTGAAACATGTTGTTCCGTGAAGGGTCAAATATTCTTAAATATAATATAAATATTTTGTGCTGTTCATCTAAATATATAAGTGAATGGATCTTTTAAAAATTCCTCTAAATAATTGGACATAAATTTTTTGTAGGTAAGAACATAATACGTGACTTTTCCATTGCACAAACTAAATAATTTTAATATTAACGACTGGACTACTTTTCTAACAAATGTAACAAATGTAAAACTATATTCTGTAGGTTTTTTTTTTTTTTTTTTTTTTCTAATACTTCGTGAAACTATGCAGCACTCTAGTGGGTAAAATAGAGCAACAAACAACAACAACAACAGCTTTTTAGCAGCAGCAGCAGTTTTGTTTCCAAACGTATTGGTGACAATGCTTTTTCTATTCGATATCAATTTCAATTGCTCATCTTTCGACAACTACAATCACAATCGAATGTCCTTTATACACTCTGACTGTGCGCCTGTCTGTCTGACAGTCACTTTGTACGTCGAAGAGCAATCCAATCAGCGCAGCATTTTTGGTTTCTGGTTTGGTTTTTTATCAAACGGCAGCTGTCGCTTTTGTTTTCAATGATAATTGCATTTGTGTTGACTTTGATTGCATTTATCATTGTCTTTTTTTGCAATTTTTTTAAACATTTTTTTTTTTGTTTTTTTTTGCACATACGCCATTTTCTTTCTTACTTTGCTTGGTAAAGCGTACAGCGCATGCAGATTAACTTTTCACCTGACGTAAGCAGCAGACGCCATGCTCTTCCAATGCTGCGCTGTACACTCAGCTACCCAGAGCAAACATTGGCAAACATTTACACATTTATTCATTTGAAACGTTGAACTCATTGACTTCGACTGATTTCATTATTCTTCTTGTTGTTTTTTTTTTTTTTTTTTTCGTGGTGTGCTTGTCGATTGCATACATTTTGATTGAAATTTTTAGCCTTTTGTTGGGAAAAGCCGCTTTTTGCTGCTCTCTTGTTTGACTTTTGTTTAAAACAATATGAAAATTTTAATGAAAATTGTCGCTTGACTTGATTTCTGTACAATTGTTATACATAATTTATTTTTTTCGCGCTCACTCTTTTGCTTGTTTTTAATTGATAAAAGTACAAAAAGTATATTAAAATAATGTTGGTCTTTTTAATTGTTATTAAAATAAACCGCTTATATATATTTAAATGGAAATTCATTGTGGTTTAATGTTTTTTATTTGTTCAATTATTTATCTCTTATCTTAACCAAAAGAAATAAATTAAAGCACACTTTGTGGCTTTAAGCAACTAATTTCATTTGTCGCCACACAAATCCCGCAAATCTTGCGACTTAAATTAACCACCAAAAAGTTCGACTGGCAGCAGCAACAACAACAACAACAACCACAGTAACTACGAAAAAACCAGAAGAGCAATCTAGTTAGAAATCTCATTGAGATGAGATGCGATGCTTTGAGGTTTGATGTGATTTTGATTTGATTTGAACCGATGCGATGCGATGCGAAGTGTTTTCGTCGTTTCCTTAAAAAGGGGAGATTTTTAACGCTGTAGCTACATGACGTATCTCGTATCTACGCGCGTACATCTTATCTCAATTGTGCAGTTTAACATTCGTTTATGTTTGGCTTACTGGCAGTCGTGCCGTGCCGCCCTCATACAAAAAGTGTTTCTATACTCCCTCACATACGACCGCATTGCACGCGTCACTTTTGTCTTTTTTTTCTTCTTAATATTCTTTTTACGGATTTTGCTATTTACGTTCAAAATTATAGAAAAGTCTTGACGACCCAAGCAAAGCAGCCACTTGTGCCTGGATTTTTAGTAATTTTTGTACACTGTAGTGATTTAATTCGTAGTTAATCCGTTGGATTCTTCAGCAGCGCATTGAAGAATGAATCGAATGGTTTTAGGGCAGACGCACATAATTTAGGCTAACTCATCAGCAGGGTTGTAAACTCCAATGGGAGTATGTACCAGCACCATGTGCATGCTGGTTTGTGGGGTAGCTTTGTGCTATACTATAATATATATTTGGGGTGATATCGTTTCTGCGTTCTGGCTTTTTAAGTGGCCGCTTAAATCATTTAATTTTTGATATTTCATATGCGATAACTGATATTTTGATATTTTGCCTGAAGGGTTGAATCTTTTAACTTAATAATTGAGAGAAGTGTTGTAATTTATTAACTGAATTGAGTTAGAAAAGTTTATCAGATACAACTTCGTATCTCAGCTCATTTCAATCAAGAAAATGAACGGAACTAGTTTCTTGCAGATCGTTTTATTAAATTTTAAACAAAAAATCAGATCCAGGACTCATCATAACCAAGTTTGAAGATATATAACTCTTTCGCAGAGCTTGGTACATTCACATAATTTGAATGCTGTGGTATTTGCTGCCATACAAACCGAACCTAATATGTGGATTCGGAATGTCTCTTACAAAGTTGAAACAACAAGTAAATTGCACACAGTAGACTGGCTGATCGGTTTGAATTTCTTCAGAAGTTCATTCAATTTAAAAAGCAACATAAACAAGCGCAATGGTCGGATGCATCCATAAGAGTCAAAGTGTGGTGTGCCGTTTCAACAATCATTTCATCAAAGATGATAGACTTTCCGTCTTGGATTTTCTTAGGATTTATTGTGCATATTCGCTATACATTCATTTTATTTTATCCTGGATGATCAACATACTTAGATTAGAAGATTTGACCAAGCGTCTTCGAAATCACTTGGAAATAGTTTTAAGAAATGCTTCATTTTGAGTTGACATAGAAAGCCATAAAGCCTTGTTTCCGACCTTGAATCAGTAATGAATCATGTATATATAAGTGCTTATAAGTCTCATATTATAAAATTAATGTTCAGCCAGAATTTATTTTGAAATTTTGTTAAAAATATGAACAGGTTTTTCAATATTTATGCATTTTTTTTTTATATTGCATAATACAAATCATTTGCTTTAACGCTTCGTTTCAATTAAGCATAAATTGCAATATGCGCCCATGTTGATGAGAAGCAAAAGCTTCAAAACAAGCACATGAACTCAATATGAACAATTTAGAATATTGTAAATGACGACATCGAGTATAATAGGAAAAGCTAAATTCAAAATTAATAATGATAAAAGTGCGCGACAGATTGTAGATAGAACATGTATCTTTTGCTCCGACATATACGTGCATATAAACGAAAGAGCGTTTGAAGGATTCAAAGCATCCAAAGGCAATCATTGAGACAAAGAGGAAAATTTAAAAAAAAGCGACATGAATTTCAGCAAGACAGACCTTAAACACATGAATTTACATGAACAATTATTGGCAAGCAACCGCAGACATGATGAGACAGAGCACTAATTAAAGAGGCGTGTGAGCCTGCTGGAAAGTAACCAAGCCGAGAACGATGCGCACAAGCGTCCAATTCGTTGCAGAACGAATCGATTTTAGATTTTATTGCGCGTGAAAGCGCAGCGGAATGCAACTTGTACACTGTTTGTGTAATTTAATTGTTCAAAGTGCGACAAATGAATACATTTCGAATTGAACTCCAATAGGCGCTGGTCGATCTAAGGGTTACTTTTAGCGACGCGTGTCGCCGATGTTTTGATGATTTGTTGTGACAGTTTTGATTGTGGGAAGTGTTGTCTAATTGCGCCACGGTGCATTTGCTGCCAGCGCTAAATGTTGTTATGCAAAAATTGAGCGCATAATTTTATTGCAATTTTTATGATTGAGCATCCGAATGGCAGAAACTGGTGTGAAACTACTATACGCTGCAGCACTTGATGCGATTTTAATTGTGAGAATGCTAAAAATGCGTCTGTCACAGCCACAAGCAAAGCAGGCATCGGAGAGAGCCACAATTCAATTAGCCTAAATTAAAATTTTATCTTAAATGACATTTCTTTTATTTTATTTTAGTTTAGTTTTTTTTTTAAAGCAAAATTCGTGATGCACAATAAATTTCCAACGAAGCATACAAATTATGATAATTTCTGTGAAATCATTTTCCATTTTTTTTCTTCTGCGCAGCGCAACGCTCCCTTTTCAATTCATCTGAGACACCTGACAAATACAAAAAATCTATTCAATGAAAGCAACTCGTTGGAAAAAATACGTTTCATCTTTGGCAACAATGCGCGTTGAGTGCAGCCTTCTTCAGCAAGAAGAAAATTTGAGCCACTTGGAAAATTATGAAAAATTGTGGAAAGCAAAAAAAAAAAAAAACAAAAAGTGTCGCATCATGCACGGTACGCGTAAAATGCGCCTTTGAAGTTCGGATTCATTGTCCTTTTTCTAGTTTTGGGTTTCCATTGGAACAAGTGTCACTGCCGTGGGCGCGCCTTTAACCTCGGTCTATATAATTCACTGCAATTTCGGCTGTCATCTGTGCAGCGTTTTCAACAAATTCATCAACTCGTATCCCTTTTATTTATTTATTTTTTTTTCTGTATTCGTTGTTTACGATGTTATTTGTTATTGCTGCTTATTGTTGTATAAACACTCGACATAATTTTTAGTTTTCCTTTTTTTTTTTTTAGGTTGCTACTGCTTTGTTGCGAAATTGACATGTCGTCGCTTTCGTCCTTTTAGTCATCACCAACATTAAAAGTATTTCACTCATCAATGTATCTACACTTACCCTATTTTCCATTTTCATTGTGTATTTTTGTGATTGATATAATTTTCCAATTTCTGCATGAATTACGCATTAAGTTGCGTTTGACTATGCTGCTTTTGATGCTATACACAAACGTTTTTTGATATTGTATCTTTTTTTCGCAGTAAAAGATTTTTTATCTTTGTTAATAGTTGTCGCTGCGCTTGTAGATTTCTATCGCTAATTTAGTCAGGCATGTAATTAAGGTGTTGAAAATTTTTAAAGTGCTGAGATATTTTTGTCGAAGATATACTGCTGTACAGTTACAAAATTCTCATGAGAAGAGAAAGGCCTTGCTTTTATTTTTGTTATGCAGACAATACCGAAATTTTGTACAGCTTTAATGCATTAGTCTTTACGAAATAAAATATATAAAAGAAATCACATATGTATACCAAAATCCCAGAAGCGAAATTTCAAATACTTACTTGCAATTGTAGCTCAAGTAGTTCACACAAACACTCAAGTATACAGTGCTGTTAAAAACATTTCTAACCATATACAATTTTATATAAATTTCAATCTTTTCCGTCGCTGTACAAATTAGGTTAGGTTGAAATGGAGAAAAACTGTTTTATTTACTATTTAACTACATATATCTATAATATTCTATATCTATTGTATAGCAGATAATACGGCAGATAATCATACCAAGTCGTGTAGCTATCTGCTTCCCATGCAAGCCAGTCTATTGCTTTACTTCGTTGTGATATCTTTTGCATATGTAACTCGAGCTAATCCAGATCGTTCATGAAGGAGTTCACACAGTTGATTTTAGTCTGAGAGTTTACAGATGCACAGTATTCAGAATTTATTTTTAAGTTAAAAGAAAGAACGTAAAATGCTTTAAAGCGGCTTGGTTATCAAGGAACAGCAACGACCAACACCGAAAATACCATCTTCTCGCCATAATCCTCAAGCTTTTATGACAAATATTTGAACTGTTGAGGGAAGCCAATAATTTCGACAAATTTTTATGACATTTTCGGTCAACCTTTTTAAATTAGTTTCTTTTGTTGCGGTTGCTTTGAACTACGGTTTAGTCAAAGATAACCTCTACGTTTATTTTTATGCTTTCAGAATTAAATAACTTCTTCCAAATTTTTTGAAATTTTTACTATTGTCTCAAATGTTTTGAACGTCACTGTGTATATCTACTATATAAGATACATCTATGAAATACATAAATTCTTCAAAAGTAACAAGGAAGCTGCCCTCTGTATGTGCAGTGTGGCAGCATGTCAAGCGCAAGCCCTAAAAAGAAAACCTCACACAGATCTCATTCACGGATCTCTGCCAACACTTATTCCCTTCATACTCCTAACACGGCAGCCATTTTGCAGTTGTTGCCAAGTAATACAACAAAAACAATAAAAAGCTGAACGCAAAAGGAAAAAACATTTTTACGCCAAATACGAAAATGGCGTGCGTTGGCAGGGTGCAAAGCGGATATGGGGGCGGATGCAACAACAGCAGCCGCAGCAGGACGTTGTTGCTAACGAAGGACGTTTCATGAAACGCCAAATAATATCTACACCCACAAGCGCACATCCTTCTGAAGAAAAAAACAAAAAAAAAAAAAAATTAAGCGAATCCAACACCCGGTGGATGCCACGCTCGACACAACTGTCCTTGCTTTCCTTATTGCTGCTGCTGCCGCTGTTGTTTTTGCAGCGCTGCTGTGCTTCTTGTTGTTGTTATTGTTATTGTTGTTGCTGTTGCTGTTGCTCCCTCTGGACCAAACGTACAACGACACAGCATCAGAATGAAAGAAAGAAAGAAATGTTTCGCATAAAATGTTATCGCAAAGATTTACGACCCGACTTTTGCGCATCACATGAATGTGTCTTCACACCCTGCCCTGCTCAGAACTTCACTACCACTGCTATGCACTGCTTCATGTCCGCCTCCACTTTTTTCTTGCCCTTACAGTACGCCTTGTCCACAAATTTTATGATAATATACGAGCTTTCTCCGCTGAAATATAAATGTTGTGTGTATGAGCACGGTATATGTGTACACTGTACAGCTTTCTTTTACGCCATTTTTGTTCTACTATTTTTCACGTTTTGTATCCTTTTACTGCGTCCTGACTGTTTTCATTCGCTTGTATCTATTTATCTGCCGCATTTGTACATATTTATTTTAATGTTGAGCGCACCATAAACTCATTCTCAGCTTTAATTCGACGCTGTTCAGCTACAATTGCTCACTTCGTTTATGTGTATCTTGCTGCTTAAGCTTGTAGATAGTAAACGCGCGCGTTATATGTGTATCAAGATAGAAAGATACAACATATACACACACGAAAATGTATGCATTAAAGCGCTTTCTGTGTGTCTCTGTGCTGTGCTCAAATGTTATGTTAAGTATATCCCAACAACAAATCTACAATGAAATGGCATACTGTATCCAAAAGATACATTTTGATTTGGCAATGCTTATCGCTGCTGCTACTTGAATGCTACTGATATGTAAACGCTGCAGCATCAATACTCACACTCTACGCGCGCATAAATATAAATCGCAAAGTGTACTCTGACTGTCTTTTTTTTTTGTTTGGCTATTTGCCCCTTCAACAGCCACTGCGTGCGCCAAATATCGTAGAATGTAGATTTTTCATAAGGATTTTGTGCCCACATTTAGCAGACCAGCCCAGCCGCATCTTCTATTGCTTCATTTTGCGCTCCTCTGATTTTGCTTGCTTTGTCCTTAACTTTGTTGTAGTCCTAGTTAGTTCTGGTTGTTTGTTGTCTTTCTTGTTTGCTTTCTTTCTGTCTTTCTTTTATTTCTGGTTTATTTCTAATGCCAAAGCTTCACTGCCGCTTCGGAAGTAATTTATGACTTTTCGTTTTGCAAATGTTTAAATCTAAACATAAATTTTCTTTTCTGTATCTGCAAGTGTGTGTTTGTGTGTATATGTTGTATGTAGATACGTACTTAAATGTATTTATATGCATCTACCGCTGTGTTTGTGCGAAACATATGAGCGGCAATGGATTTATTTCTTTGCTTTTATTTGCACTGATAAATTGTACAATGCGATATACGAGTACATATATGGAAGGTTTTTTTTTTTGTTTTCGACAGACACTCTTTCTTGTAGCATATCTCATATGTCTTGAGATAAACAAGATACATTTTTTATTGTAAGAATATTTTAAGTTAAAATATAGTATAGCAATATTTTGAAAAGCATCTAAGTTAGGATGATCGTCACACCACAACAGACATTGTGATCATCATCAGATTCTCTTAAAAAAATGATAAAAACTGTTTTTTTCTCAATTAGCTTCGAAGGATAGTTAGATTCTGGAATAGATTCTAATGCGCGCATGAAGTTCTCTTGTGAATAGCAAAAGTAAACCTGAAAAATTTTCAAACTATACATGTAGCCAGAAACCAAGAAATAGGTGTGGATTGATGAAGTGACTAGAAGGTCTATTCAACATTTGCAGTGAATAAGCAAAATTGAGGTACAAAGTGTTGGTGGACCAAATCCATAACATTTATTTCTCAGAAATAATATGGACCATTGTTCATCTTCCAGCTACAAATCGTAAAGGTTGAAGACTCATCATACATAACCAGGGTTAAGCCGCAATTATGCCGAAAGATAATCAGAAAAAAGGCAAGCAGGAGAGCCCATTCGAATGATGTTTATGTTCCATTATTAATGGTTTACTCTAGGGGGTGTAGGAGGTGTTAAGTGAAATATAAGTTCCATTTCAACGTACATAGCTCCGAGTTTTAGTAATATGCCAATAAAACCTACGAGATCATATTTCAATAATTCTGCCAATGTAGAGTGTGCCTTCAAAGTATCTTAAACCACTTAAAAATTATTTTGAACAACATATCGCAGCATATATATATATACATACTTCAAAAATATGTATTGTAGTACAATAATTCAATAAGCATTCCTTATACAAATAAACATCAAAATATGACAGCTCAAAAACGCAAATATAAGTCAGACAAATCGTGGGTGACATTAGATATATGTATGAGTATATTAAAAAGCATACAATAACCAAATAAAGTACTTCATATATGCGTTCAAATTAATCAAATTATCAGATAAGCGATACGCGACTTTATCCGTGTCAAAACAAACACCGGCATGATAGCGAGAGTGAAGGAGATAGACAGCGAGTAAGAGAGTGATGCAAACATAATACACTGAAAGCGAAGTCAAATACATCTGACATGAGCGAGTGACTCAGACAAAACTACAAATTAATATTATTAAATGCAAATAAAGCAAAAAAAAAAAATAAAATAAAACAAGACAAAAGAGACCCACACGAACGACCAACAATCAGATAGAAAGATACAATAATACACGAGTATATACACAACTAAGTACCTATGAAATTAATGAATTTTAACGATTATCCTCGTAGACGACGCCATAGAACGCATAAATAAATATATACAAGTAGACAAGCAGATACAACAATCAACTCAATTACTTATGCCAAATAAGTAGAAATACTTAAATCAACATAAAATATAAAATATATATCTCTACAAGATTTATGCGTACCATGTATAAAAAAAGGACAAAACAGGCAAAAAAAAAAAAAAACATGTACAGATACCAAGAGAGATGAGCTGATCAAAAATGCTTAATTATAATTTGATTTGATTTATGATACATTTCGATGTCATATGACATTTGTAATTATTCTTGTCGCGCCTTGCAACCAGATTCAGTTAGTTTATCAACATCAGTAGCAGTAGTTGCTGTACAATTTGCAGTATGTATGCGCAGGAGTTGCATCCTGAGCGGAATACGTTAGTAAGTTAACAAACGAGCATGCATGTAAGTTATAGATACTTTTGTATCTTATGATTTCTACTAAGAGTCAATAAGTATGGAAGATATCATTACTTGCGCATTTACTCACTCATTCAGTTCGTTTGTCCGTCTGTCTGGCATAGTCATTCAGTCATTCATGCGGCGTCTATGGGGAATAAATCAACACGCTGTGTGGCTTCGTCAACAATCCATCTTGCGATCAAGCAGTTCAATCTGTGAGTGAGTGTGTTGATCGGAAATTCTCGCCTACGACTTGTGTGTGTGACATGCTGGCTGGCTGGATGGATGGTTGACTGCTTGAATGGCTGACTGCTAGGTCGGCGCACGCCTTTTCAGCTTGTGGTTTTCTTGATTTTTTTTTTTTTTTTTTGATCAATGATCTTTGGCTTTGTCGTAGTCGTCGTTTTCTGTTTGTTTCTTCTGCGTATTTTGGCTTATCGCATGTCGCATACAATACTTGATCGGAAATTGATCAGTTAACTTGAAATAAGGCGTACGACAATAATATCTAATTATTTGGAGCACTAAATGTCGACGTATCTGTCTGTCTGTCCATGGTTTTTGTGACTAGTGTCGCACGCCCTCGCATTACTTTGCGCTGCGTTGCGTTGCTTTACTTTACTTTACGGCATAATTTTTATTGTAGCGGAAATTTGACTTGTAATTGTGCTTGACAAATTGCAGTCAATATATGATAAATTACTATAGGCTTAAAACTAGCGCGCTAACCTGTCAAGTTCGGCTCACAGTATACGCAGCGTTGGCGTACCTCACCTTCGGCTACAACTTCAACTCCTTCAACTCCAACTCCAACAAGTGGTAAGCGGCACTGGCAGCGTTGACTTTTAATTAGCATGTCATGTGTGGCACTTTGATGTTGCTCTTTCGCTCAGCTCAGTTCAGCTGCAGCTTCTTGGCATATGGCTCCGGTTACGCCCAATACTTTTGGACTGACTGGTTGACTGCATTTTGAGCGAAATGCATTTCGTTGCATGACTTGCACTAAATTCAATATTTTATTTTATAAATTTTTATTTATTATTATTGTTGTTGTTGTTGTTGTCCGTCTGTATGTTTATCTGTCTGTCTGTCCGTATGTTGCATAGTTTGAACGCGCCTTTGCCATTCAATGTCAGTTATTATTTGGGCCGCTCCTGCAACATGATCGGCAAAATATTTAACGTTGCTTTACTTAATATTTTTTTCTGCAGAATTGAGCTAATATCGATGACTCGTCATTGCCACAGAAATTTTATTGCATCTCATGCCACTCATTTTTTTCATGTTTTATTGAACTAACTTCATATTTATTAGCCACTTGACTTGAATGCGCTTGACTTTTTGATTAGCAGTTAACTGAGGCGTATACATAATTGACGTTTGGTATTTTTCAATTAGCTGCGGCATTAGAACTTGTCTGAATTATGGCTCAAGTAATTTAAATTATGGCTGCATTAAATTAACTTCATAACTACATAAAGCTGTCTAATCCCCCAGCCTAAGTACAATGGCGACTATTTTAATCTCAATTAGAGGCGCCTGTTCTCAGTTAAGTAGAACATGTTGCACTATTTGCATTGAATATCTTAAGAGCAACATGCATTTACATTTTTAACACCTTCTTTGCAACCAAACTGCGTAGAAATTAATCATGAATTACTTGCTTATACGAGTATAGTAGCTGAGCAAGTTGCATAAGCAAGCAGTACATAGAAAAGGTAATGCATAAAATCAAGCGCAGCATAGTAGAAATAAATGTTGCATTTTTACAAAATATGACAAGCGAAATAAATTAAACGCCTGCCTTGACTGCGACACGAAGAAAAATGTGCAACATGCAAACTGTCATGTGGCAGCAGCAGTTACAGTTGGAATAAAAGCTGCAACACTTGCTCTGGAACACTGCAGCGAAATTTGCGTGTGCGGACAGTGAAATTGCTACCGGAGTTTGCTGCTGCATAAAACTGCTTATATGTTTATAAATGAAAGATGCTTAACTAAGCGACAAGCAGCAAACGCAAGCAAAGCTAGTGTTGCAGTGAAAGAGAAAGCTTGATATAGCATTGGTAGCGTTAGACGGAGATAGAGCAAAGATGAGTGCGGCATCTAGTACAAGATGCATTGTGATTTGTGCTGCCTGATAAAGTGTGAAACAAATAAATATTATTATATGAAAAAATTAAACAATAAATTTTAACTAAATGCATAAATGAAATAAATAAAAAAAAAATATCAAGCAAATATTTACAATCATATCATCCGGGGACACACACTATTTGGTGTGGATTATGGCCAGGCAGCATCATTGGTTCGTACACCTTTCGATACGTGATAACTGGTATCAGTGGTAAACATTCTCAATTGAATATCATGGATTAGAATAGCATGTAGTTCCAACAACACGGCGCAAGAAAAATTTTCCAAAACGTGTTACTTATTTCCAAAAGAATTTGGAAATTCGAATCGAGCCAAGCAGTTGCCATTTAAATGATATAATTTTTAATACATCATGGTATTAAATGTACTTTATCCGCAATAAAAGTTTGCGTCATAACTCATGCGCTACCCTTTTGCTTCGATTTGAAAGTTTAGTGGGTCGTTTGTGTCGGGCTTCACCTAAAAGTGGAGATCATACATATTAATATATATATGAAGCGACCATCATATCAAAATTAAGGTTGGAAACAATCTAAACACAAAGTATATATAATATTGATCAACTAAACGAGACTAGCTTCCTATCTATGCTCGTTGTTCCCTGTCTGCATGAATGGAAACTTGGGCCCCAGGTTTTAAATTGTCGTTCTGAAAATTTGATGATGCTATTAACTACACTCAATGATAAAAAATTTCAGTTGTAATAATTTGTTGAACTTATAAATTTCGAAACCGTTAAATACCGACGAGAAAATAGAAAAAAACATTTGATTCAGATCTTCTAAGGTCTGAAAATTGTTGACATGTTGACTCAAGAAAACACCACCGAATATAGTCTTATGATGTCAAATCAGTTGGGTCAAAATCATAAGTTGTACGTTTGGATGCCGTGCACTGCTCCATCACATCATTTTTTTCTTCAACCGATGAGTCAAAGCCAACCTATATATATACATATATCTTTGTTATAATGTTGTCCGATGGGTCTGGTTATATTGGTGCTTAGTACTGCGGTTAATAATTTGTGATTACCAATTTCTAGTCAACTCAAATTTAAAGTTGTTAGTTGTTATTGCTTGTCCCCAAAACTAGCTGCCCACTTGCTGGAACTGTCTCGTGAGAAAACAATTGACAATTTTTTTGTGCAGTGAATGCATTCTTTTATTATCTTATCTTAAAAATTAATATGTACTAAAATATTTTTCTTTTTTTTTTAATATTGACTTAATAATGTGTTAATTCACATTTCTTATCGCGTCTCCTGTGCCTTCTTTTATAAGCTTAAAGCAATTTATGTTAAAATTTATTTAAAAATCTCGACCTACACACACTATGTATATCTAAATGACATTAAAACTAAAAATAATTCAAGCACGAAAGAGTACAAAGGAAGCGGCTACCTCAAAAGGAATTGTATTTAGTCATGTATTTGAGAATATACATATACTAGGAGTGGGTGCTTGCTTGCACTATGGCTAGAGGGAATTGAGCATACATAACTCAATGCGCTGTGACATTTTTATGGCAAATATTTTATATTTCGCCTTTTGGGGTTTTATGCTTGTTCGCTGCTCGTATTTTATTTTATTCATCTACAATTTTTATTTTGTACAATTAAAACAAAAAAAAAAAAAAATCGCAAAGCGCATTAATCCTTTACACAATATCCTGTGCGGTCGGTCCTTTAGGTTGCCACCTTTTTTAATTTTTTTTTTTTTTTTGTGTTTTTTGGTGACGCCATTTTCTTCTCGCTGCCATTTTCCGGCTTGTGCTTTTCTCGTTGCATGCTGTACTTCTCCACATTTTTTTTTTATTTTTTTTTATTTTTGCCTTTTGCGGTTCGTTGCTGGCATTAAAAATGTTTTATGCCGTGTGCGATTTCCGCAACCTACTTTTCGCTATATTTTTTGGGGGGGTGCTGCGCGTTGTTGTGGGAGACAAAGTGCTGCCATTTTCTCTCACTCGCTCGCTGTTCTATTCGAGGGCAGATATAAAATAATATATATATTTAAATCAGTTTATAAACGTACATGAATGTGTATATAGACAAAAAGGATATGCTCTGTCTGTCTGTCTGTAACTATGTATGTGTAACAGGCTTAATTTGTTTCATGCCGACTTTAATGACTTTTTGGGGAGCGCTGTGTGCGCTGTGGGTGTGTGCATATGGGAAAGATTTTTATTGTAAAATATATGTGTAGGTGTATGACTTTTGTCTTGCGTTAACTTTTTATGGCGCAATGCGCTGGAATATTTCTTTACCCATTTTTTATGGCTTTTTTGTACATTTTATTGTACATAATTTTCCACACATACACAAAGTTCTATGTTACAAGCGTCGAATTGAGGCGGCCTTTTCTAATATATACATATATATATATAAACTTTTTTTTTTTTGCGCTCAGCCTTTTCAAAAACAAAAAGGATAATAATAAAAATGTTTATCGCTCTCGCTTTAGCAACTGTCTTCAATATAATAAAACAAATGGCTGCCATTTAATTGTTGGCCATAAATGCTACCCGGCGTCAAAGCCTCTCTGGCCTTTGTCTCTTGGCCACCTTTTCGTGTATACCCTTTTTCTATGGAGCCGTATTACTTACATAATGGCGTTAAATTTTAATGCGAGAAATTCGTTTTACTTTTTCTTTTATGCTTTTTTATTAGATTTATTATACGTATTTTATATTAGTATTTAAATTTATTGTTGTTGCTTTATTGCATGCGTCGCATATACATAGTAATATAGACGAGTATGTGTATATATACGCCTGATAATCTGATCTGAAAACAAATTACTGCTTTGATTTTAATGACCGCGCCATTAAACGCACAGCAAATGAATGAAATCTGGGTGCAATATAATTATATTGTATATATATATATACAATATAATCAGAAGTCAATCTTGAAAGTCGTATTTTTTTTTTTCTTGTGTATAATTTTCCTTTAAGCGATTCATTTATATGCTAATCGAATGAATTAGGAAAAGGAGCGTCTATATATTATATATGTGATTTTATGATTTTATGATACATTGACGTTGTCTAGATTATATAAAATTAAAAAGGTGCTTATAGTATCTAACGCTATATTTATTTAGCAGCTAACTTTCATTTCATTAATTCATTAATGCATTTAAAGTATCATAGACAACCAATATGGCACCTATTTGGCTTTATTGTTGAAAGAATTATAATGAATCTCCATTAAGTTATTGCTGAACTTCAAATTTTAAATATATTCCAATTTGAATTTAATACTCGACATATATAGTCTGAGTAATATCGGTTTGATAGAATTTTTGTAGTGCAAGAAAGTTGATACCGAGAACATCAAACAGTTTATGTATAACACGCTGAGTAGAAAAATTATTCAACTGCATGGCTTTTCATTGTTCTGTATTTTATTTTTGGTATCAGCGTATCAGTTTTAAATGAACGTATGTAGCGTAATTTTAAGTGAGAGATTCGACAACAGCTGTCGTCACATTCTTGAGCCGAGAATGAGCTATAACCGATATGGCTTTTCATTTATGATTTATTAAATTGCGACACAGAATGAGATGTCTTTTATTGTGAACGTTGGAAACTCTATGTTGCTACGTATTAGTTGTCATTTCCAAAGTAAAGATTAGAATTTTTAAATATCAACCAATTTTTAATGACGAATTATCGCATCTATTTTGAAGCTTTTATACGATTTTAACCAACATAAAAACTATTTACAGCAGGATACGTTAATATTGGGCTTATTGAATGGTCAAAAAGTATAAAACAGAGCGAAGAAAGAAGAAGGGAACCAATAAAATATATACAACAGTCTATATAGACTTTTCCGTCAGTCTGTCTGATATGTCTGATAAGAATGTTTTCTAAATAGAGCAGGCAGAGATACTAAATTCACAGAATAAGATTATCTATATATAATACTGTATATGAAATCTTTTCTATATTTTACAATACGCCTGAACTATTTTTTTTTATCAAGCTGGAAACATTAAATTTGGTATGTCTTTCTTCAATTATAATAAAATGTTCCATACGATTCCAGATCGAATTGTAGCCTCCAAACAAAACATATTTCCAACTGCATACAGGGTATTCCAAAGTCAAGACGTTCGTTTTTTTGCTTTCTTATTATATTTTTCTTTTTTTGTTTTCCTTTCATAGTAGCCATTAGATCTGCAAAGATATGCGACTGCTTATTGACCACCAATCACGCCACTTAATTCATTATGCAGCTATTAAATGATTAATGTTGATTTTATAACCAAACCGAACGCATAAATTTAACAGTCTAACATTTACACTTAAAAATACACCCAAAGTGTTGCTGAAGATGTAGCAATCAAACATTAACAATTTATAATAAAAATTCGAGAATAAGAAGAAGAAGAAGCGAACAAAAAAAAAAACTCAAATTGCCAGTTAAAAATCGTAAATAAAATGCTTGCACACTAAAATGAAATGTTTATTGTGACATTTGATTGTCAATCAAAACAGAAACGCAAGCAACGACATAAAAATGATCGACAATGACACTTTGGGAGGCTGGAATGCAACGGCGCGGATAAGCATCTCTTGCCGCCTTGAGGCTGAGCTCCTCGGTTCAGTTGAGCTGAATTGAGCTGAGCTGAGCTGAGGTGCGCTGCACGAGCGCCAGGAAAACGATCATTTATCATTTGTTGTTGTGATTTTGATTATTGCTTGATTTCGGTGTTTTTTTTTTTTATACATTGCAGTTGCTGCATGTAAGAAGCAGTAGATACAGAAGGTGTGGCAGTTAAATCAACACACAAACAGCAGCAACAAGGAACAAGCAAGCAGGCTACCAAAAAACCTACAACTTTTTGGATGTGTGAATTAATTATAGAAAATTGAAACGTATGCGGTTGATAGGCAATATAAATTGATACAGCAGCATCAAAATTAATGAACCACAAACACAAACACAATTGACTGACCACCCTAGTTGCCTGGCTTAGCACACTTGTATCTTGTATCTGTTTGTACAATACTATTTAGCTACACTCATGCATATGTGCAGATTTTTGTATGTACAATACTCGTAGCAGCAGCAGCAGCAGCATTTGACACTTGTCAAAGCGAAAGTTGCACATCCGTGTGCCACCCCTTTTTATATTTTTGGTACACGATCTACACAATATTGCGTCAAGTGTCAACTACTTTTGTGGTTGTTCATTCTGTTTATAGACAATTCCAACCGCAAATTAACTTGTTTGTCAATTGATTCTGCATTTTGTTGTCACTATTGTTGAAGTTGTTTTTACTGCAGCTTACAAACCCCATGAATTACTCAACTAATTGAGTCATAAAACCAAATGTTCACTTTTGCTTGAATGAAGGGGAGTGCCAATAGGATGCAGCGTTCGACTATTTAAAACGGAAAAAAATATGTAAATTACTTTTTTATTGTCTCTTATATTGCGTTAATTTTATTTAAGCAATTGTTTTGTATTCTTATTTTAGAAATTGAACAATGCGCTATTTCAAAATATTTATTGCAGTTGCATATGCTGTATTTGAAGTTTGATAATATTGCGAAGAGGACCCTGTATTGATTTAATAGTTAACTTGCCATTAATAGGAACTAACCATTTTATTCTCAATGATTTACTGATTTGGTCAAGAACACAAACGAACCTTTTTGACTCAAAATTGTGATAGTAGATTGCGGAAATAACGAACTCCCTTCTGAAGAACATTTTAGGAGCCAAGATGGCAAATCCATGCTACCGACAATTCGCGTTTGAGCTGTTAAAACCAAAAATTATAACCATTTCGACATCAATTGGATATGCTTACCATTTCCTTTGATGGCATTTAGCAGTGTATGAAGAAAACTTGATATGTTTGTTTGTTTAAATGGCCGTCAACCGTCTGCCGGTCATGGCCGCGTCCAGGAAAGCGCGCCAGCCTCCATAATCCTGTGCGCGCTGGCGCCAGTCGTTCTTTATGCCAAGTACGGAGAGATCTCTCCATACCTGGTCATTCAATCGAGTGCCCGGTCGTGCTCTATGTCGGCGTCCACCAATCAAGTTTGGGCCCCCCATGTAAACCACGCGTGCTGGAGCTCTTTCGTCCATTCGTATGAGGGGCCCAGCCCAGTGCAGCCGCTGGAATCTTATGCGCTGGACTATGTCAACCTCATCGAATAGCTCGTACAGCTCGCGGTTCATACGGGACCTAAACTCGTCGCCGACTCTAATAGGACCAAAGATCCTGCGAAGAATCTTCCTCTCGAAGACTTCCAACGCTGTCTCGTCCGACTCAATCACGGTCCATGCCTCTGCGCCATACAGTAGGATCGGGAGTACCAGCGTCTTATATATCTTTATTTTCGTCCGTCGAGAGAGGGCTTTACTTCTCATTTGCTTGCTCAGCCCAAAAAAGCATCTGTTTGCAAGCGTGATTCTTCGCCTGATCTCCAGGCTGACGTTATTGTTGCTGGTGATCTCTGTTCCGAGATAGACGAAGTTTTCTACAACACTGAAGTTGAAATTGTCCATCGTCACTGACCGTCCAAGACGCATTGACGTAGTGCGAGAAGACACCAAGTACTTCGTCTTGTCCTCGTTCACCGCTAGACCCATGCGCCGAGACTGTTTTTCAATCTCCGAGAACGCCTTGCTGACTCGACGTTCCTGCGTACCGATGATATCGATGTCATCGGCGTAAGCGAGCAGCATCACTTCCTTTTGGAAGATCGAGCCCGACATACTCTGTATGTACGAGCATTGGCGTAGGATGTATTCCATCAGGAGATTGAAAAAATCGCACGATAGAGCATCGCCCTGCCTGAAACCTCTCTTGGTATCAAAGGGGTCGGAGAGGTTTTTCCCCACCCTGACAACGCTTTGTGTATTAGATAGCGTCGCCATGCAAAGACGGACAATCTTTGCCGGAATACCTAGTGCAGACAGGGCGTCGAAGAACTTCGCTCTTAACGGCGTGTCGAAAGCGGCTTTGTAATCGACAAATAGGTGGTGAGTGTCTTTGTTGAACTCACGGGTCTTTTCCAAGATTTGGCGTAATGTGAATATTTGGTCACTGGTCGACCTTTTTGGTCTGAAGCCACACTGATATCGTCCTATCAGTGAGTCGGTATATGGCTTCAGCCTATTACACAATACGCCCGACATAGTCTTATATCCAATGGAAAGGAGACGCGGTAGTTGGCGCAAACAGCGGGGTCTCCTTTCTTAAAGATAACTTGATATATGCGAAGGATATATAAGGAGATTTAATAGGAAAATTAACCACAAACCAACGCTGTAACGCTGTCCAGTTCAACTTAAACCATATTTTTCCTGCTGTGGGAAAGCTAAACGCATCTTTTAACTCTAATTCTCTCTGATTTTCTTTGTATTTAACTTAATGCTGAATTTTTCCTCTCAGCTTTACATTAATTTATCGGTCAAAATTAAAGATCACAAAGTGTTCTTTCGATAAACTCGAAACAACACTTCAACACGATTAATCTGTTCAGAACAACTCCGACACAAACAGTTTTGAATGGTGAAAACCTTTCAATAGTTGCTTTCCCCATAGTTAGACTCTCTGATTGCTTCTTTATATAACTTAATAAAAATTTTCATACAGGTTTAAATCGGACTTCATAAACCTTACTTTTTACTGATGAATTTGCATAAACAAATTTTTTTTTTTTTGGTTTTAACCACATCATCACAACTCATCATTGCTATGCTGAGCAACAATTTTCTATTCTCGAGAGATAACAAAGCATTAACATTTCTAAATAAATGCTTACTTAAAATTGAAGATTACAAATTGTGAAACATTTAGCTTTTCGTACAACTTTCCGACCATATATATTTATGGTCGCCTTTCTGTTTTGGACATTTGCCATATTAAATGTAAAATAATTGCGAATATGGTGAGCGCCAACTTCAAAAATTGCAATTTATGTGCACACTCGACAGTGGCACATACAAACGGACAGACAGACAGACAGACAGACAGAATACGCATTTTCACTTCATTTGAGGCACATTTGAAGCTAACACACTCACACAGTTCAAAAGCTTAAATGAAATATGCGCCAAAATAGGAAGCGACATGCTGCGCCGCCGCCAATTTTTCTGAATGTGTTTTTGGAGAGGCGTTGCAAGCGCCAATGACGCCGTTGCTAATGTTAGTCTACTCGAACTCATATATACACTAATTCAGTATGCCTTTGGCACACTTAATCCTGGCGCAAAACTATTCCGTTTGTATTGTTCAATGCACAATGGACACAAAGGACATGTTTGCACTGATTATCAGATTAGACTATTGTACGTACAAATTGATATTGTCATGTTTCAAGTGCCTCGAGCAGTGCAACAAAAACAACAACAACAACAACAAGCATAGAATGAGCCAAGCAAAATGTTGCAGCTCAGACAGAGACGTGAACATTGTCGACATGGGTATACATTCAACGCCTACTCCAGTCCATGGCTCGTTTGAATGCTGTCGCCAGTGCCGATTAAGAGATTTTTACTTTTTTCGCACTCTCTTGAACTTAACATTGACCGAACAATAGCCGCAGACAAAGCAGATTTACAATATTTAGGCATAAAAACACAAAGCGAAACAATTTGACCGAACAATCAAAGACAATGCATAGTTTGGTCTAGTTTCGGTCGATCATTAGCATAAAGCCGAAATTCAAATAAAAGGAATATGAGTGGCAGAAGGATTAAGGCAGGTAACTCAAAAGTGAGTGCTATGCTATGCTAAAAAAGATGCATATCATCTTGATCGCTGTCATTATTATTATCACAAGATCGCAGCAGTGATTGCAGATTTACATATGCATAGGGGCATCGATGTGGCATAGTAGTTGAGTGCGTCTACTAACTAAAAAGATGTAGATGCAGATTGGCGATAGTGAGTTGGCAAAAATCTCTACGGTTTCGTTTAGGTGGAAAAGCGGCTAAATGATATCGCATTTCCAAAGAAATGCGTTTGTGGGCTGCTTATCAAACAGCTGCATCGAATGTGAAAATGTGTAAAGAAAATTTGAAAATGTAAACCCTTTTCACTGCTTAGTCAAACTTTCACTTCCGCACAAAAATAAAATTTCTAATATAAAATAAAATAATAAATCAAAGCATAAACTTTCTTCACTCTGCATAACATTGCAACAACGCATTGAAGTCAACTGGAAAACTTAGCGCCAGGCGCATAAATTTGCTCAACTGACCGTCATAAAATTGCGTAGAGACTAGCGTTAAGACAAAAGAATTGCGCATATAACCATAAACATAGACAATGAGTAAAGCCAAGCAAAGCAGCAGGATCTCGACTCATCGGTACACTATATATCCTTTGTTGTCGCACGAGAACTGGTGCAACACTTTTGGCTTATTTACGGCAGTGCAACAATGTATCTTAGTGCGTACTATTGTCTTCGCAGAAGTCGTTAGTATGACAGGTTGGTTGCATTGGGTTTGTTACTGCATGCGCTTCTTGCCTAAGTCTGTCATCATCATCAACATAAGACTTGTCTGGCGCCAGCATTAGAGACAATTTTCCAAAATATTTCGTCACACGGCCCAAAACAGTACAGGAGCGAGCGAGAACAACTAAGCGCTGCAGTGTCTAAGCTGCTGCTGCTACATTGAGAAAAAGGTTGCGTATGTCTGAGGCCTAGAAAACCTATACTGCTCTGCGGGCGTTTATTTTGGTAGATTTCGACTTCGTTGCTGTTTTTGTTGTTGTAGTAAGTATGATTTATGCACTAACTAGGTCCATAGATATACATACATATATATATACAGGTGAATTCCTTTTTTAAGGCTACAGGTAGTTTTATGGTGGTCCATTGGCTAACTGCTTCATTGAGTCAAGGGTTTCAAATTCCGTAAGAATATTTCTTGTGCTAGCATGCGTCTAATAAATTAGTTAAATTATTGTGCAGACAGTTTTCCAGCGAATTTTTTGTAAGTCAGTGCGTTTGATTATATGAAACTTATTGATAAAAAAAAAATTTGTAAATAGTATCTTATTAACTAAGAATGAGTATAGAACTTTAATGAATTATTATTTATTGCTTTTATTTAGAAATTAATTAAATAAAGTACCACTGTTTGCATTGTCATAAACTGCCGGTAATTATCATGGATTGTAAGCGTCTGAACAGTTTAAAATGCGTGCTTAATAGACCAAAGTAAACGAGAAATATACTCGAATATCACGAAGCCAGAAATCTCGACTAGCCTGGATGAGCTAAGAGTGTTTACAACAATCGATAATAAGAATTAGAGGTTTAGAAAAAAATAAGTGCTTGATATAATATTTCCATAAAGGATTTAGTAAACGAATTGGATAATCAAGAATTTGTATAGGAAACCTTATATATATTATTTTTATGTTGCTTGCTTAAAAAAAACAACATAAAATATTGACAATATTTTCCACACTCAAATACAATATAAACTATGCGATTTTCAGTAGCTTGTCAAACACCTAATTATACAAAATTACAACACAGACAGCACGTCTTGCATAAGAATTTCATGTATACAGCTTCATAGCCCTCCTCCATGAGAACCTAATGCCAATAGCAACATACATATATGCTTCGTTTCAATGCATTGCAATATGCCACACTACATGCCTGTCTGCCTTCCTACAGTGCATATTGAATTTAGAGCATCTTCGACAAACTGCACTTGCAACAATAGGCGACAACCACTCGAAATGCGTTCATGTAACCAAAGTGAGTTCAAGTACTTTAGCGCGTGCCTCACAAACAGTTGTTTTCTGGTATTTCACGCTTACCCTGCAAAATTTCGAATATGCCAGACAAAGCCCACACACACAGCAGTAGCTAGCTGCACGAGTAGGTGTTGGGGTGGGTAAGCAAAATAAACTTAAACTTTTTTTATGCACAATACTAGCAACACACAGAATACTTCCGAAGAAGTCTCACCTCGTATTGGAATTTTCTGTGCAGGAGGCACACTTTTCGCATGCTGTTATACTTATGCTGGAGAAAAGTGTACAAGTACGAGAAGTACTACCACTTTAAGCACTTCGAGTATGGCGCATACTCTTCAGTATTTGTGTCTTGCGGTTCAATGGGGAGGTTAACTACAGTTTAACAAAAGGTTAAAGGTATAAATAAACGACTACTTGTTACAAAAAAAAAAAAAAGCTGTTCAAGTTTTAATTACTATAGTGTACAGCCAAAACAAAGGCGTTGTAAACTTGTGGCGTGGTAGGTCGATGAGTGGAAACTTTTTTGAAATTTTTTTTTTTTTTTTTTTGTGAAACTACAACCGTTTATCACACAATCACAAAAAATTTAATCAGTGCTTAAAACGAGTACTCATCCAAAATAAAAATTCGGCTATCGGCGAGTCAGCCAACAATCATCCAACCATTCATCCATCCATCCATATATCTATCAATTCAGGCAGCTATAGCTTGTCATGCTTAGATTCCCCTTCACCTGCACCAAATTATAGAAATTGCTCAATTGCGTCTGATAAGATTTCAAAGACAGCATTGAGCAGCAGCAACGATGGCAACAAACGTAATTTTTAATCAAAATTGTACAGGAAATCAAAAAAAAAATCAGTACCTTAAAAAATAAAAATCACAGTTTCTTATCATGATTTTGATGTTCTTCGTTTTCGGTTCTATTTCTCAAAGTTTTTGTTTGTACAGCACATACAGCGTCTGGATCAGCACGCCACTTCACTTCTCCACATATCATTGCATGAAGGTAAATTTTCGAACTTTTTCTTATTTTTTTTTTTTAACCGGGTACGCAGTAGCAAGGAAATCAATTACGCGATAAAGATTTGACAGCAGAAATGTGGCACTCGATAATTAATTTTAACGCTTTATCATATATTGAAGAAGACAGAATACGAAGTTAGTCTTGATAGCTCTATGATAAGTCAAAAGACCTTTTTTTTTATTAGTAGACACATCAAATATGATTGAGTTATGTCTACTTAAAAAGTTTCGGTTTTTATTTTTAGTTAAGTGTGTACTTATATAATTTTCTTTATTTTTTATATTTCTTTTTTTAATTTTCTTTTTTTAGCGCGTATTATTTCGATTATCTGCTCTCAATCTGTGGACTGTAGAACTCATTGATTTTTTTTTTTTTTTGTCAGACGAAGCAGGCATTAGATAATGAGTTAAATAGATTATATTATGTGTCAATGATAAACGTGCTTGAAAATTACTTTAAGTTAGTTCGATTGTGCTTTATATTGAATTAATTTAAAAAAAAAAAAAAAACAATTTATTGATAATGATTTTCAAAGTCTAAAAAGTCTAAACTTTCCTCTAGACAAATAAAAATATGATTTTCGTTGGAAATCTTTCTATTTCTATAAGTTCATCACAATTAAAAAAAAAATACCAAGAAATAGTATTAACTGCGGTGGGACCTAACAAACTGATAATACCATTTAATTCTATATATAATCGCTTTAGATATAGCACAGCGTAATTTGCAACTTGAGTTTATTTTAAATAAAATAATACAATTGTAATCTGTCTACTTTGAATGTACACAGACTGCCAATAGAGAGAATGACTATTATCAACGGTACATATAGGGTCATATCAATTTATTGAAGTGAAGTTAGTTTCTCAAGATCTTCTCAACTCAGAAAAACTTTATCTTAGACAGACATACTGTTCCCAAAGTCTATATTCTAAGTTTGGTTCAAATTAATTAAGAAATAAAAATTGCTATTCGTCACAATTAAATTCATAAACACAAACAAGATTCATTTTATTTGTTTTTTTACAGCAATTTCCTACATTTCCAAGCACAAATGAATTCAAAAGAACTCTTTAATCGGTCACACAAAATTGACAAAATTATGATTATGAATTTTTTTCTTCAGTCAGCACTCATTCAATTCCGTTTTCTATGTATCTACGCTTCAAGAACTCAACTCCAGTACGACCTTTGTCAACAACAAAACTCGGTCGCGCAATTTCTAGCTACGTACGCATTTTTTTTTTTTTTTTTTTTTTTGAGATTTTTCCCATGATATGCAAACGAACTCAATTATTTATTTTATCACAAATAATTTCTTATCAAATCTACAAATCGCGTCAAGCGAACAAACCACAGCTAACCTTTTTTCTACTCCATCATCTACACAATTTAGCTGTTTTTGGAGTATTTCTGACAATTGCTGCTTGCGTATTCTCTTTCGAGCGGTTAAACAAGCAACCAACCAAGCAAGTACCACGGCTTAGTGTTTCAGTATAAGTTGCATGCATATATTGTAGATACCTTCATCTTCATACATTCAACCAACCATCCATCCATCTATCCATTCAGTCAGCCAGTCAGTCAGTCAGTCAGCCAGTCAGCCATCCTGCAAGATCTGCTGTATTTAGAGATGTACGCCATTATTCAGTTCTACTCGTACTCAACTGCTCATCCTCAACTCAACTTAAACTCCGTTTTGAATGTGCTCGTTCAACTCATTCGCATGCATTCGTATCTGCTATCTTTGCGTTGAAATCTTACACAGTTCATGTCAAATTTCTTGTGTTTTTTATATATCATCATTCCTCCTTAAACCATTTGCTGCTGTTGTCGTTTTCTGTTGTCTTCAGCATCCTTTGACTGTTTTCCTTGTAAGTATGTAAATTTTAACTGCTTCTTTATATCTTTCTCGAGCAGTATTTATGTGATATACAATTTATATATAGATTTTATACACCAGTCTCCTCCATCTATCTATATATCTCGCTCTCTCTCGTTCTCTATTTATTTATTTGGATTTGCAGCTGTAGGTGTAGCTTGGATCGTGTTTCGGATATATTTATCATTTGACTGATTGTCATGCCTTTATCTTTTGATGTTGCAAAGCTTCTGTTTTTCAATTTTCCACATACACAGACAGAAAGCAAGATAAACTTGTTAATTAAGTTTCGTCTGTCATGTGGGCTTTTTATACGCTCCACATTTGTACAAATGAATTGTATGCTCATTTTGTAAGATACTTTAAAAAGCATTAATGTAGGAAACTTAATAATATTTTAGGCGTTTTCGCTAAAAGTGAAACGCATAATGACATTCCTACCTCTCTACCCGAAGGACTTGTATCCATCAGTCTTCTCTTGTAATAGCAGTTAGTGGAAATAGTGAAAGGACCGAAATTGGCTTCGATACAGTGTTTGAAATTCATCTAAGTCACTATTCAATCTCTGCTAAAAAATGGTTTCTATATTTAATAACATATTCTATCGGGTCTCAATTTCATCACTGCTGCACCACAAGTTCTTGAGGTTCTTCATTGAAACTTACTTCACAACAGATCTTCCGTCGCTTTTCATTTGAAAAAAAAGTTTATTATTAAATACAGCTATTAAACAAAAACTCTTACTCAAATAGCAATTCATAAAGAAATATTCATTAATGAAGTGCATTAAAGTTTCGGGTTTCTCGAAAATGATTATTGAATATTTTCTTCTTCAAGCATTATTCTAAACAATAGATTTGCTATAAGTAATAAGTATATGTACAAACAAGCATTGTATAATGGAGTGGAAAAATATTATATTGATCCAGCAGACAAAATAAATTTTAAATCCTTTTGTCATGCAAATAATTCATGGCACAAAATTACACGCTCTCTCTGTCTTGCTTGGTAATCGTTTGTTATTTAACCCGCATACCAATCGACTTTGGCACTCTGAAAGGATGGAACACGATAGACCGAGAAGAAACAAATCAATCAATGCAGCACGCAATTTAAACAACAACAATGAGGACATGTATAATTTCTTTATTTTGACTGCATGCAGACAGTAGACTAAAGAAAAACACACACACCTTTAATACAAACAAGGACATAGGAGAGCGCACTCTGATATAAATAATAACTCAATACAAATCCCAATTATAGCGCCACCCGCTTTGCTTGTTTGTTGGTTTGACTCCTTCATTTTCGTGTGTTTCGTTTCGTTTCGTTATCCTTACCGCACACAAGCAATCAAAAAATTTGTTAGCAACGTAAATCCTAATGCCAGTCAGTAAAGCCTAGACAACTGTAGACATAAGGCCGAAGCGACAGCCAGTATCATACTATATCAAAATTGTTAACCACATACAAGACCGGTAACAACAAAAACAACAAAAACAACAACAACAACAACAATTGCAGTACTTGTAGAAATCCTTGCAACCTTTTGATTGTCCTTTTACTGGCGTCGTTCAGCTTGAGTAGGGGTTTTTTTCTCTACTACAATTCCTTTTTTTTTTTTTTTTGCCCTTTTTTGTGATATTTTATTTGATTCGATCAGCGGGGTTCCGCCGCCTTCGGAGGTTGTGCCCACAGGCGGTGTCACAATTTGGCTTATACCCTAGCAAGGCAAAGTCCTTGCAACAATATCAACAACACACAATAAACTTGTGTTCAACAATAGAAGGAACAGCAGCAGCAGCAATAAAATCACAACAAAATTGTCGAATATCGCATAAAATTTTCAATTTTAATGCTGCCATCTTCTTGCATTTGTTAGCTGCGCTTTGTTTGCGTTTCGAATTTATGCTTATTTCATTTCATTTAAATTTTTATTTAATTTGTTATTTGTTTTGATTCTTTTGTCTTATGGCGGCGACATGTCCTTCTGTTTGTAGACGTCATTGTGGCCATTTGTCCTTTTTTTTTTTTTTAGTTTGCTACTTTGTGTGGGCCAAATGCGACGACATATGATGCAATTCTCATATAAATTGTTGAGGTTTGATTTGTCCGACAAAATTCTGGAATTGTTTGGTATTTGAGTGTGGTGTGAGTGTTGTAGTTTATCGGTCACAAGTACTTGACCACACGCAGTTGATAAAAAAAAAAAAAGTGCTGTTCAATAAAATATATAGGGGAGCTATTTAGAACTACGTCTCTTTCTCGAATAAAACACCAAAATAACGCAAATGTTAATGAGGTATTGACCTAGACGCAGACCATAGCATATATTGTTCGAGCATGTTGCTCTAGCATCCGAATAGTAACAAATCATTCGAAAGAATACATCCTAGTGACATTTATCGACATTGAAAGCGCTATTAAAAAAGTTCCTCCTAAAGCTATTAACAATCCACTGAAAGATTTTGTGGCTGACACCTACCTAGCTCGAATTATCCTTTAGCTTGAAGACTTGTTAGTAAAGGATGTACTTTTATGACCTTCTTTGTATGGTCACAGTAAATCAACTATTGCAGCGCATGAGCTGTGCTCTGTGATCTGGTCTGGGATTGTTATGAAGCACAGAATACGAAATTCCGATCATTATTACATTAAAAATAAACAACACAAGTCTTATCTTATCTACAAAATATCTGGGATTGATTCTGTATATGAAGATAATTTGGATAGAAAATGTGGATGGTGTTTTTCCCTATCTATCGTATATTCAGCTGTGGTCTGGTGGCTATAACCAGTTGGCAGTGCCACCAAATTATTGAGCTTAATAGACGAAAGAAGTCTAGAGAAGATACACTGCCGTCATGATTCTAGAAATAGTTAATGTGTCGATGCATATCTATGACTACATATAAGGTCCTTTTAAATATCATTCACTTTTCTTTAGAAACTTGAGATGAAACATTTAAATTGTGATGCTAGCTCTCATAGGTGATTGCATCATGGGAAGAAATGTCATAAGGATACGAGTTAAATTCCATGACTTTTGTGCCGAAGAAGAGATCAATCTTTGATAATATCAGAGAGAAATCTTCTTCGTACAGTTGAGATTCAATAGAAGGGAATTCGAGTTTATATGATATCAAAATAGGACGCCTATGAAGTAACTCATATAGACAATCGATACGTAAACCACACCAAAATCTAAGTCATGGGCCTATAAAATTTCCAATCAACCAATTTTTGATGATAAGCTTACCCTTATCTCATACTTTATCACTGCTGATGTGTGATTGTAGTCTATTGTGTCTTATATAATAGCAGTAATTACTTAATCGCTCTTATAAAAATTTAAGATCTACTTATAAAACGCACTTAGCACTTGAACAGTCATGATGAATCGCTTTTTAATGCTCTTTTACCAATCGTACAAATTTCGATTATTTGCAGCAATCAACTTCCTAATAAAACTAAACAACATCAATTCCAAGAAAGAGCTAAACTAAATCAAATCAACATCAAATTACGAAAAAAATAAATTTAATAGATCCATTTAACAAAAACTTAGAAAACAAGCAAACTAGTTCAGCGCCTTAAACTCTGCGATGAACTTTCATACAACATTTCCAAGTTTTTGATCTTAACGCGATAAACGCGAAAGCAATAAATACCAATAGCCATTTTCTAGCTTTCGAATTAGTAACAGCCTCTTTGGCTATGGCTATGGAAAAAAATCTGAAATAAACTCGTCTCGTCGCGATGAACAAATTAAATGGACAATAATAAATCAAACAGCAAAAACACAACAAACCAAAAGAAATTCAAATGAAAAATCAATAGCAGCGTTGAAAGCTGAAGTCTGATGTAAAAAAAAAAAAAAAAAGAAAACTATTAACTGAAGATATATGTATTTAGTTAAGAAATATCTCAAAGAACTCCAATCGAAACAGAAGCAACAACAAAAACCAAAGTAGTAACTTTGTATGCTGTGCGGTGTATAGATTTAGATACATATATGTAAGTGTATATGGATACCAAGCAAACATACTTGTACACACAGATACAATATAACTAGTATAACAACAGACAATTAAGATGGCTGCCTGGTGATAATCGTCGACAACGAGCAGCAGCAACAACAACTCCAACGCTGATGGAACGAAATAATGAAATAATTATGGCTGCGCTACGTTGCTGACCATTTATGAAATAAAATTGAACGAGAGTCGAGCAGACGGACGGACAACAAACAGACAGATAGACAGATAGACAGAAAGACAGACAAATGGCGAGTCAACAGTTCCTAAAACAGATGATAATGAGCTCAAACTAACTGACCGCAAATGTGTGAGCAATGTTGTTCGTTATTGCTGATTGCAATGTGCACAAAAAATGAAAAAAAATTGTAAGTGCAGGGACTTGGAGTAATTTTTATTTTTTAAATGAGCTGCTCCTTAAACTTAAACAGCTTCTAGCTGCACTCTTCTCAGAAAATGTTTTCATATTTCTTTTTAAGCTGTCGCAAAGCCCTATCTTATACATGAGATATTATAAATACTTAACTGGATCCAAATCATTTCAAGAAGATTAATTTGTTCACCTTTTTACAAATATATATAAATAAAAAAAAATTCTTATAAAATACATAATAAGCTCAAAAAGACAAGTCGATTTAACTAACAAGACCCCAAGATATTATATTAATAAAATTTTGTGATATTAATCCAATTCGCCTTTTTTATGTTAAATTTTTATAGAGAAAATAAAGGAACTAATCCAGGTCCATCTACTTATTCAATGAATTACTGCATATGAATCTAAATACATATAGACTCGACTGAACACCATAATTCAAGACATCTTAAGGGCCAAAGATATCGCTATTTGCAATTTTATGGACATTGATGATACATTTGAGAACATATTTCTTACAGAAGCTAAGGGGACTAGGTTCTTATCTTAAACTTCGCTGTTCGATATATTTGTATTGCCATCAAACCCATCAAAAAATATAAACAATTTAAAATTCTCTTTGCACAGTTGTGAAGTTGACGAATTACTAGTTACCCGGAGTTAGTTACCCAAGGCTATCGTCTTGATAGAGGGTCTTTAGAGAATAATTCGAAGACACACTACGTGACCAAATTAAAATCACATAAGCCTGTTGCTCCAACGTATCGTCACAGTTAACACCATAATTATTCCTTTCGCCAGGAAATACAAGAAGTCTAATACTTTGCTGACATTTTAGAATAACATGCCACAAGGATGCAGCATGTTGACCACGCCGTGAATAGATCCATAACTGTCAACATACTTTAATGGGCAGTTCCGATATAACGAACGGTGCTACAATTTCCGCATAATGGTGGCAGAAATGGTTATGTCAGCAGTTGAGTAACAAATATTCTTGCAGACACCCACTCGGTACTGCTTGACACTAGTGACAAACTTAACGAGAAGCATTACTTCATCTGAAGTTTCAAGAAGGACTCAGTGTGAAATATTAATGGTGCAAACATAATGGCTTTATTCAAAACCGTAGAATAAAGGACAATGGTGAGTATACAACACATCTGCAAAGTTCGCATAAATAATGCAATTATAAACAAGCTAATATTGATCTCTCAATTGAGCGCTTAGCAAGATATTTTATTTTAAATCTAAGTGTTTAGTAAATTACTCCGTTTAAGCAAAATTATTAGCAAATTGATTCTGCATACCAAAACTTCAACTTTCAAAATGAAGACTACTTCGTTCCGCACTCCGCTTACAATTTGACTGCTCCATGATAATAGCTCCGCTCCAAATCCCTGAGTCACAGCAATCAGTGGCAAATGTATGAAAAGTTGCAAATAATCAAAGCAGCAATAACGACAACAACAACAGCAGCGGCAGTGGCAGTGGCAGTGGCAGCAGAAGCAGTTTATTGATATCATGTTCAAATGTTGTACAACAATCAATGATGTCCATATTAATGATGATCGTCGATGATGTATTGATCGTTGAATCGATCCGGCATACTACTGCGCCGCTGCTGCCACCACTCATTTGTAGAACATACGTGCGCCTGCGCCTGCGCCTACTTGCCACTTGGAATCGAATCGATTCGAATCGTATAAACTCGAACAATTGTACAAAACGCTTGCTTTGCTTATCGCGCCTTATGAATCTCAATAAACGTGTATGCCACAATCTGCCTTTTTGGGTTTTTTGTGGTTCTGATTGCTGATTTTGGCAACGTCTGCTTCAAGCGCTGCTGCTGCTGCTGCTGTTGCTGCATGCGTGATATTTATTTGTTATTTGACACAAAACGCTGATTGCTGCTTGTTGCACCCTTGGCATGTGTCCGCTTGCCATCGTGGCATTTGCCTCAGCTGTCCTCTGCTGTCCCATGCAGACAATTGAGTGACCACCACCATCATCAGCAGCAGCAACATCACCATTCAAACCATTCGCGTAGAACTATATATTGAATTTTGGTTTTGTCTTTGCTTGTTTAAAGGCAGGCAAAATGATAGAAGTAAAAAAAATCTTCGTTGAAATTTTTAATCAAGATAAATCACAGACATCTATAGCAAACTATGTTATGCTCGGAGGACACTTTTGGCTTGTGGTATGTCTCAACGTTCCTTCATTCGTTATTTCGATCGTTCATTTATTTATCAAGCGTTAAGCAGGAATTCGCACATGCTTAGAGTGAGAAATTTGAAGTGCATGGGAAATACACTGAAAAAACTTAAACTAATGATCCGAGAATTCCATTATTCGAGAACTAATAAAAAATCTAGATTAAACTTGAAGCATATAGCTTTAAAAAATGGCTCTGAACTAAAATATTTTTCATATTTTTCATACCATAAACCAAATAAGTAGTTTAATTGTCCACCTGAGATCTACGATAGATCACTCTTATCTCAGCATCAAAATAAGCCTATGTAAGAAAAATTTAACCAAAATCGTCCAACATATGATTGTATTCTCCACAGAAAAAATCTTTATTGAATATTGAATACACTTAGAAAGTTTTCCTTATCATAGGACTTTGTTGTTCCAGAGCCCATCACTGAATTTTTGACGAATCTGGTAAAATTCCAACATACACACTTGCCAAAATTTCTAAATTCCTTTCGTTAAATTCCTGACCGAAAAATAACTAACAACTGCCGCAGATTTAAGAATAATAGGAGCCAAGTGTTGGTTCATGCGTTTGACTGAAGACACAAAAATACTTACAGGAAACCCATAGAGTAGCCCAATTAAACAAATTAAAATATTGAAAATGCAATCTTTCCAAATTAAATAAAGAACTAAAAAATATATTTCCATTTTACTCTTCCTCAGTTATACGAACCAGTTTGGTGCAGCTACTACTACTAAATTCTATATTTTCCAATTTAAATCTGCTTCAACTAATCCTAATTAATTTTCATAACATTTCTCACAGTGTATGCGCCATTCGCAGACAGCACAGTATTATTATTCTGACCACAATGATAGATTGAAATTTCAACACATTCTGATAAGATTCAAATCACGCCCTGAACTCATACAGCATATTGTCGCTCGACCGAGAGCGCCTGTTCCTCTTTTTTTTTTTTTTTTGTGCATAGAATAAAGCCAAAATGCATAAAAAATTATTGTATAAAAAGACATGTTAAACAAAAAGAACTCAAACTCAAACAAATCTTCAAGGGTGTCAAAATTTGCAAGGCAAAGGGATCAGCACGAAACAGGAATACATACATATCTTTTGATACTTTTTCTTTCAAGCAGCACGCTTTGGATAAGAAAAAAAGTAAACCGAAAAAATTCCATGAAATTCGAAATGAGTAGTACAGCTTAAGATTCGAATCAGCAATAGGTGCGAACATGAGATCCAAATGTTTCGATAAATATCTGGAGCATAGATCAAGGAAGTAGCATTTTACTAGAAACCGACTCAAGAATCAAAAAAGGAAAAAAAAAAGTAACAAGAAGTTTAACAGTCAAAATATGAAGTAAACCGCATTGCAAGCGAGCAGTCGAACCAGTGGCAACCAATTAAATTCAATTTCCAGCACTCTAAGATGCTACCGCGATAAATTAAGTAAATATACACGCTTTACGAGCGGTCGAGTCTGAGCGCTAGCTTAACTACGAGACCAGTAAAGTCAAATATAAACAAGTCACAATACAAACAGCTGATAAACGTTAAAAAAAACGCATATGGAGACCATAGGTTTTTCTCTTCTTCTATTTACTAATTTTGCTGAAATTTTTCGATTCTAACGCGCTACAAGTTCATTTGTTGCAAACAAATATTTATTGGAAAGGTAACACTTGCGTCGAGTTTAACAAACAAAATTAAAAAAAAAATTTAAGAAAATAAATTGAAGCAGTAAAAATTGGTAGTAGCGAAGTTTGAATACACTTCAAACGTTTTATTATGAAGGAGTATTTAAAAAATCCATAATAAATTTGAACGGTCTAGCTTAAAAGCAAATAAAAAGTTTCTTATAACAAAATTCCTATCTGAAGCATATATTTCTATATAAGTTTTGTGATATGTGATACCTTAAAAGTCCAATCTGAAGTAAAGTATGATCTTCTGTAAAAAATACTACTCAAAAATTTGCTTTTATGTCATGGATATCGTATATAGTGATAATATATACATGATTCTATCTGAACCAATTTGATTAAAAATATGCAAAACAAACTTAGAGGTGCTAGCTGGAGTGATAAAAAGTTTTATCTGTGACACAGGTTTCAACGGCTTTTATGTGCCGCATCTGATGTGATTTTAAAATATGAAATGTATATAAAATTAGTGATTCTAAGCAGTCGAATTTTTGTATGAACTTCTCAAAAATACTCCATTATAAGCAGTATGTTGCTCTATATGGGGCTTACTTACTAATAGACATGAGACAAGTCAGTTTTTATAGAAATGGATAAAAGTCTCCATATTGAGTATCAGCGCGACTTCTATAAAACTGTGCAATTCAAACGTACTACGTTACAAACTCTCTTTCAAATCTATAATACACGTTACACACTATGTGTGTAAGGTATAAATAGAGAAATATGAAAAGCGCTGCACAATTCATATCGCTTGACCAATGAAGCTTGTGTATTTCTATTTAAAATTGTGCTGCAATTATTTTAGTAATTCGTTGTAAACAGGCGTAGACAGATATATAGATAGATACATCAGCGTGATACTAGAGGAAGAGACAGTTCATCCAGTCCAGTCACCCTTTTCAAACAATTTTTCTATAATTTTTAAATTACGTTTCGTACACGTATTGTGCTCGTATACAGGGAATATTCATGCAAGTCATGTTGCTATTTTTTACAATTTTGTATATGTGCTGCAATCGTCACTTTTTGTTTGCTTGCTTAAATTGTTTGTAATTGCTTTGGGAAGCGACAACTGTTTGGAAAATTCATGGACATTTGGTGTTTGTGAAACGTCACATGTTGAAAGGTATTTTCCGAGATGCACTGAAAGATTGTAAAAGTTGTTTGGTTTTTTTGCAAATGTAGAAATAGTACAACAGGATAAAAAAAATAGAACCCAGAAAAAAGTGTGAACCACGAGATAATGAAACGAAATATATTAATCGCGAAATGCGGTATCTAGTATAGGTTTATAGGTTTTAGTTATGATGATTCGATATCATCTGAAGCAGAAATTATATCAAGTTCTGACGTTTATGGCTTTGCAACAGCATGAGTTGGTAACTGAGCAGCAGTGAGTCAACTCTGCATTAACCGTGACCAGATTTTGACTAGACTGTGAGAGTAAATAATAGCGAAATGGCACAAAAACAATGATGTCTTTTGTTAGTTTGCTGTGTAATTTTTTTATCAAAAATCTTACTAGTAGTGGGTCACTCTGCTTCAGCCAAGAGTAGTCACTACTAGACTATGAGGGCCAGATGTGTACCATTCAAATGATCCTCACCATGTAGTTATTTTACTCTATCAGTCGTGACAAAACTGCTTAATAGACCACATGGACTAGTCGGTATGGTCTAGTCCGCATGACCCATTTACCCACGCCATTGTTGAAATTTGTGCATTGGTGAAACACAGTAAAAGTGATAGAGGGGAAGATACAAATAAATATGCTTGTTGTTGGATTGATATATGACTTTTTTACTTTTTGTCTTTTTAACGTAGGAACTTAATAGTAATGGCGTTCTGATTCCGAGACCTTGCCATTTAGGCGGGCGAAAATCTTTGGGAGTATGTCAAGTGTGCTAATCAAAATAACATTCCGCTATGCACTAATACCGGATCTAAATTTTTATATCACCAAGTGATAGAGGAAATAAATGTTTCTATCGATTTCTAGAAGAAAGATAGTGGAATAATAGTTCAACATTTTATGGAAAATGTAGAGAACGCGAAATCCTATCTTTTGGTATACAACTTGCTAAACAATAACAGTTCTTTAATATTATGGGTGATACCATTTTTAGGCCCTGTACCGAAGGTACAAGAGCCTATTGGTTTTGTGCAAATGTATGTAACAGATAGAAATAATGGTCGGAGACCCCCCAAAGTTACCCCCATTATGGTCAGGAGTGATAGAGGAGTCGATATAGACATGTCCGTCTGTCCGTCCGTCCGTCTGTCCGTCTGTATGAACGAAAGGATCTCGGAAACGGTAATAGATAGAGACTTTGTGTTTTTTGCATTCGACTAGGACTGCTCCGGAATTTTACAAGTTTATTTTAAAATTTTGTCCCTCCAACCCTTCCCCAAAAAATCACCCCCAAGGCTTAAAATTTCTTCGGCACAAAAAAAATTGATTATACCAGAATAAAGATGTCGTCCCTCTAAGCAAAAATCCAAAAAGTTCATCAAAATCAGATAATAAATGACAATTTTATAAGCAATTGAATTTGAGCGACCCCCCTTTTCGTTTCATACATAAAAAAATGTTTTAAAAGGCACTTAGTCGTGCAGTGAGAAGTGGTCATGTGTTTGGTCATATGCTCGGGAAACATTTAATGTGTTTGTTAGGCGAGCTGAACTGGTACAGAGCCTCTTACAGTCGGTTACGCCCGACTGAAACTTCCTTACTTGTTTAATTTGAATTTTGACAATAAAAATACCAACATGTATATTTGGAAGGAGTATTGTATGAGTTGCGGGTTGTACGAACATTTGACAATAAATATAACAAGGATATCTATGTTTTATAATGTCTTATAGTTGTAGTGTGTGAATGAAATTGGGGTTTTTAAATCTGAAAAAATATTTTACCCACTATCTGCCCATTAGATTCACCAAGCTTAAACACTCCTCTTACTTGACATTTGCTCGACGAAGCTGGATTTTACTAGTTTAGAAAATTTTTTAGGCCCTGTACCGAAGGTACAAGAGCCTATTGGGTTTGTGCAAATGTATGTAACAGGTAGAAATAATGGTCGGAGACCCCCCAAAGTTACCACCATTATGGTCAGGAGTGATAGAGGAGTCGATATAGCCATGTCCGTCTGTCCGTCTGTCCGTCCGTCCGTCTGTCCGTCTGTATGAACGAAAGGATCTCGGAAACGGTAATAGGATAGAGACTTCGTGTTTTTTGCATTCGACTAGGATTGCTCCGGAATTTCACAAGTTTATTTTAAAATTTTGCCCCAACCATTCATATTCGCGCAGTGAGAAGTGGTCATGTGTTTGGTCATAAGCTCGGGAAACATTTAATATGTTTGTTAGGCGACCTGAACTGGTACAGGGCCTCTTACAGTCGGTTACGCCCGACTGTATTTCCTAACTTGTTTTAAATTGAATCATTTTTATTTTATATTTTATACAAAATAAAATATATTCATATATTCGTAGGGAACTACTCGGTGTGATGTTAGTTTCTTTGGCAAACTTCAAAATTGTTAAACAATTTGATTCAACTTTGTTGTTAATTTATATCCTATTAAGGCAACACACTCCATTTATCTTCAATCCAGACTCATGCTAGTAGATATTTCAATTCAACATAACTATACCATTCAAGGCTTCTTAACGTTCTAAATGTATGTTTTATGAAACACAATCATAAATACTTCAATAGTAATGTGCTTTCATTTATTTATTACCAAAATGCGGAAAACCACAGAACGCATCTTTTCCACCATATTAAACACAAATTTTTCTCGAATGTCAACAACACAAGATGCCAAATGCGATAATCGATGCTAAAGCAATTCATGTAATTATATTCTCAATTACAAAAGTGCGTTCTAGACTTGATTTCCGCAGCTGCTACTGCTGCTGTTGGCCATTGCTGACACTGATGCTGCTGCTGCTGCTGATGATGATGATGTTGATTATGATAATCTGATGTGTTTTTGTGGCTGTGACCAAAATATTAAAAAACGAAATGCCAAGCGGAAAATCATGTAAAGTAAATAGCAATGCGAGAAAGATAAGTAAGTACGCTGTGCGCTATTCATTCATAGCGCGAGCATTCATTTTCAGATAGACTAACAGATAGACAGACGGACAAGCAGGCTGACATACAGTTTGAGCGAAACCGTGGAGGAAGTCATTTTGTTGCCGCAGGAGCAACTTAAGTGGTTTTTGTGTTTAAATTGCTGCGTTCAGATGTGGATTGCATTCTGTTCGGTTTTGTTCTGTTCTGTTCTCTTCTGTGATGCGATGCGATGCGATGTACTGCGATATGATATGATTATGTTAAACGCTTGCTGTCTGTCTGTCTGTCTGTCTTATGCGCCCTTTTGCTACGTTCTGCCATTGGTCCAATTCAAGTCAACGGACAACAGCTTGACTGCGCAGTAGTAGTTGTCAAGCTCTTAACTGATTTGCCAGTGTACTCGTCGTATGCATGACAAAAAGGAATCTCTGATCTCTGTTTACTCACACTTTGCAAACGATTGCTGCTGCTGCTGCTGCCAACTACTGCATTGAATTTCGAGTTGACGATTTCATAATTCAATTTACAAGATAAGCAAGGGCAACAGCAACAGCAAGAGCAGCAGCAGCTAGTTACTATAGAAACAAACATCTCAGATAGTGTAGGCAACAACAAAACCTTTTAATTAATTATGCATCAGTGATTGTGTTTAAATAAATAAAATATTCGTTTGGTTTGTGAATTGGTGTTTGTTGTTTGCTGTCATAAACAGATGGATGGCTATTTACTTGTGTATTTAAAGCGCTATTATGCGCTAAATGGTTAGTAATCTTGATAAATTTTATATATTAAAAACTCATAAGCGCAGGCTTTGATGATTTAAACGCGTGTGCAACATAAAATAAAATTTAAGTCTGGATTGCATTTTTAAGATCTTTGGTTATAAAGATTTTCATTGTATTAATGAAATTAATGCATATACCTTCAAATAAACAATTCAAGGCAATATTTATTTATTATAGAGTCACAGCTTTAAATGTTCCATTGTGATTGGTGACTAGTCGAATTGTTTTAAATTTGTGTTTGAAACTAAACGTCAAAATAAAAATGAAACAATCAGCCGAGTCAAATCCTTGCTTTAATTTGCGATCTATATACTTCGCTTCATGTGGACCAAATATCATGAAGTTTGGCTTAAAAATTTAAAAAAAAGCATAATCAATTTTAGGCTGCATCTCCGCAAAGAATAGACAAATTTATATATACATACTATTGCTTCAAAGGTATATGCGAAAATTTTTATTGGAAACTGCAAATCTTATGTAGATGTGGCTTAGCAAGCATTTTACGTCTAAGCTGGGCTCATTGACATACCATAATATCTCATATTTCTCCTTGGCTTCTCGTGAGATCAGCAATTTTGAGGATTTGATAAACCTCCGAAGGGATCACAGGTAATTTTTTTTGTAATATCTACAAGGTCTTCAGATGTGCAAATCTTCTTATTCTTAAGACCAAACCAGTGCTCGACTGATTACTCTTCTACATACGTGTATGTCGTTCGAACATTCATCGAATCTCCTTATCACATATTCAGATACAAACGCATGTATTTATGATGTTTCAGCTATATGCTTGATATGACTATTTATAAGAAGCTTGCAAGTAGCCAGTGGCATTGCAATCCTTTTTCTTCTTTGAAGCGTCTGACTTGTTGTTTTAAGCCTAATAAAGTCATCTGCTTTTTTGTTGGCTGTAATATCCATATAAGATTCACTCTTGAGCAACCTAAATTAAGCAGCTTGACTTTCAAAGTGTCACATCTACTTAGGCAAACCAAGGCATCTCTATTAATAACAAGCTCACCTATATAATCGTATCTAGACAAACCAATATATATATTAAGATGCAATCACAACTAACTAACAGTGATTGAAAACATATTTTCAGTTGAAAGACCCTTCCAAACCGACTAAAGATCATAAATATTACTCATACGACATGTTCAACGCAGCTATAATAATTAAAATATCTCGTAAGCAAAAACTAAGCCTTAAGCCAATCTTAAACAAAACAAAGAAAAAAAATGTCCTTTAATTCTTTGAATAATTCAGACAATCAGACAAGCGTTAAAACATTTCATTATTTCGCTACACAATCAGAATATTTAATGATTTAATCGCCAGCGAACATCGCAGCGCACAAGGGTACAAGAATAAAAACAACAACTACATCTACAACAAACACTCGTACAGCACAGCACTCTAAGTCAGTAGAACCCTAAGTAAAGATGAACCATCGATACATCGTTGAAGCAAACTTAGGTTGCAAGCAACTGCTGCATGCAGCATCGATAGCTGCTTCAAATTCGCAGATTTTAAATTTAAAACTTGCAAAAATTGCCAGAGAGACACAGCGGAAAAAAGTCAAGAAAAAAAACTCCAGCAAACCAGCAAAAGATACTATAATGGCGCGAGACTCGTGTTTACAAAAAGATTATGCAGAAAACGTGGAGACACCTTTGTTGCAATGCCATAGTGGGGCACAGAGCAGCACATTTTCGTCGCAGTCGCACAGAAAAAGTTCTAATTAAACAATTCGTAGAATTTCGCGTTAATTGCAAGAAAACGACTTGAAGAACGTTCAAACGCGAGAACAGAACGCGAATGCGAACCAAAACTTTAAGTCAGATGATGCTGGTTGCTACTCGAGCGGGATTTCGTGCTCTGGAATAGCGCAGTCTGCATGCAACTTTGTAACTTCGTAGAGGCACTTGCAGCATCGTTGTTGGCTTTGCTTTTTAAACCCTATAGCTACATGGTAGTCGAGTATACAGATTTCATGCAAATATTTGTCATTTGGCATGAGTGGGAGTAATTTATTTTCAAAAGTATGTACATACATATATTATTCATTATTAATCAACAAAAGTCGTAGCAATATAGATTTGTTTATGTTGTGTCCAACTGAACAACGAAAATGCCGGAGACTATAAGGAATAAAGCTTTCACTTTTGCATGTTTAGACTTTCCTATTACATAAAATGTATTTAACGAACTAATTAATCTCAATATTAAAGATAGTACCTAGAGAAACATGCTCTCAGAAACTTCAAATTTTGATTTCATGTCAATTCAATTGAAATATACCACAATATTTCAGATTAGACCAAGCAGATATAGGATATCTCAAAGTCGTATACGCTCGACTGTGACGTTCTTTCATGCTGTAACTGTAGTTGATCTTGTTTTTATTGTTGTTATTCTTGTTGTGAATTGGAGTTGCCTGGAAAATGTCATCGCAACACGATTCCATTTAAATAATGATTTTAATTTGTGGTATCGTTCATTTATTATGAGGTCTTGTACAGATCAAAAAATATTTGGAACTATGATTATATTAAATGTTTGTGAATTGGAATAACTTTATTCTTAGAAAAGATAATTTTTAACGTATTTTTTTCGAATTTTATACAGTTATAGTCGTGTGAAGTCAAAAGAATAGATTTTCCATTACATGAAATCGATTTTGACATTAAAACCTTCTTCTATATTGAAGGCTTTAAATAATCGCTTTAGTATTTAAGCGCAGTCAAGGGTGGATCCAGAACCGATTTGGTGTAGAACTAGGCGTTGATCAGCATTTAAATGTTACACCACTTCGTGCATTTTATATGCGTTTTATATTCTATTATGATTTCTATTTAATTGGAGCGATATCGAATGTATTTCTTATGATCCCAAAGTAAACATTTTGTCATAATGTGATACCAAATTTTTCTTTTATAATAAATACGTACAAAGTAATATGCCAACAAATACTGCACGCTAAGATAATCCTACTCACAGCTTGATCCATTTAAAACCAAACATGCAGCTGCCATGCACAAATCGTTTCCTGCACTTGTCCAGAGGCAACACTTCCTTCCGCTACTTGAACTTTAATAAGAGACCAGCAATCAAGAACAAATAAAATCAAAAGGATATTATTATTTATTTGTTTCGCCAAAGCTGCAATGCAAACAATGACTTTGTGCAATGTGCATTAGCCAATCAGAATTATCGATAATAATGATGTAGTATTTTATAGAGATACAACTCTTCAGTACACATGTGCAAATGTAAATATCTGTTATTAAAACGCGCAAAAGATATAGCAATCGCGTGACAATTTATATGTTCAAATGCCATGGTTCGAAATTCCAGCAACAACGAGGAGAAGAACGAGAACAACCAGGATAATACTACACAGAAATAAGAAAACTCAATTCAAATTATCGCCAACAAGATCGACAGATGTTCAACAGAGTCAGCGCTTACAAAATAAAAATACCAAAAAAAAAAAAAAAAAAATGGAACAAGAACCAAACGAACTGCAAATAAGGTAGAAATAAAAAATAAAAAATAAAAAAAAAGCATGGATGTATGAAGTTTGGCTCGACTTGGATCATTGGCTGCATTTTGGCTATCCTGTCGCGTCCTCAGAGTGACTGTTCTGTTGTTACAGTTCAGTGACTGGATTGACTGAGTGAGAGGTCAATGCTGTGCTGCCAGCAATCGCGCCTCGTTTGCTGAACAAATAACGCCCCGTTCGTGAAATTACTAACCCAAAACTAAAACCCCTTAATCTAAAGCACTTTGGGCAATGCAAGAAGATATTTAATCGAGATCGACAGAAACGCCACATATTTCGCATAGCACAGGCACACCTTATACAATGGAAGAGATACTACATACATAGATCGTACATACATTGTAAAGGGACTGTATTGAAGGCATATTAGGGATAAGTTGCTCGATGAATTTTGAACAGCCCTAAAAGCGTAGCAACAAAAGCACTCGAGAGCAGTGAGTTTTTTTTTTTAAATTCACGCATAATGCTCGAATGCGTCGTCACCATGGCCGACCATCAGCAGCGTCGTCAACATCAACGTCCTCGTCAACAACCACAACTTTCATCCATTTATCCATGCAGCAAAAGTGTCCGTCTATATGTCTCGCCGTCCAGTCCATTCAAACGATCAAGAAAACGCGCACATTCACGGCTGCGCATGCGCGCTTATCAGCAGCGATTAATCTGCATCGCTTTTGCTGATAAGGCATGGAGTAGCGCTGAGCTGCTTCGAGTGTTGTATGCATTGTATTCTATGCAACATTTGCTGTCAGCAGCAACAGCGTCTGTGCTCTTCTCGCTCGTCATTCACATTGTTAGCAACGAGAATCGGTGGCAGCGCACAACACTCATGTTTAAATTATGATGGCTTCTATTTGACCGGCCTCATACGGCCTCACAAGCATTGCCCTTCGTACGTTGGCTCCCTTCAGTGCTCAGGTCAAACTGCTTGTGTTGCATAATTTGTTGTAGATACTTGTGTTGCTTTGTAGCGATTTGTTTTGTGGTCTGCATTTGTTGTAGCTCTTGTCAAAAGTCATCATCTCCCAAAAATACCGACACCACGATGCTGCTGGTCTTCAGCTGTGGTCAACATGCTGTTGCTGCTAATGGCGCTCATTGTCGATCTGTTAACAAATCTGTTTGATTTATGTTGGCGCTGCCTGCTAAAGATTTCTATCGCAGCGGCGATAAGATCTGTGATTTTACATACTTATCCATATGTATTATGTACGAAAATATATTCATTTATATGTGAAGCTGCGCGCGCAAAGCATCATTTGAAGTACAGCTCAGCTGTTATGAATTTATTTTTTAATATTGTATAAGCGGCAGAGCCGAACCGATCAAAATGGAGATTCTAATAAGATTTGCGGTGCAAAAATAAGCTATATAACTAAGCTAAGCTAAACCGTGACTACGAAACTGGAAATAATATAACAAAATCTTCATTTTACTTAATATAAATATTTACCACCAGATCCCGGGTGGTCTGCTACGTCCGCTTTTGTTTTTGGAATATATGAACCTATTGATCTTATTTTGTATTCACCTAAGGTACACATCTCTTGATTCAAATATAAAACTGTGTTAACTTGAGGTGCGTGACAGCTTCTCACTGAAACATTTCTTTTAGCAGCCTTTAAAATATTTCTATTTTAAAAAGTTTCAGAGAAATATAAAATTTGAAGGCTCTGTTTCTTATAAGAAGTCTCCAAGGTCTCGTTTTTCATGCAGACAGAAACCGAATTCAGTGTGCTGCGCCTTAAGAAACAAGGGCCCCAAATTCAAATTCAAATTCTTTGAATCGCTCCCGGATCGGCTTTAATGAGCTTTAAAGCTGCTTTTTTTTACAACAGCTGAGTGAGACTTTTTCAAGATGCGTTTAGTCTATTCAAAAGAAGAGCTTGAGAGAACAAAGTATCTGTACATGCTTGCACATTTCTTATCGCGCAAAGCTTTGTTTATATAGAAGCTGCTGATAAGCGTACAAAACGCCGACACTGAGACAAAAGATGATTTTAAAAATAATTTTAGTTTAACGAGAGCAGCTTGCAGTGCAGTAATAAGCTGAAAGTGTTTTTTAATTTCAAAGACAAACTAAGCGTGTAATTAGAATTTTATATACTATAGACAGTCGAACACATATAAAATGCGCTTTTGTGATCAAATATTTGTGCTACTGCTGCACTATATGTGCGGGCTACTGTTGCTATTGAACAAAGCTGACATCAGCCAAGCGAGTGGTGCGCCGATCAGCATCAATTTGCATCAGAGCTGCAGCGGTGAGGACTTATATGTGTGCAGTTTCAGCGGTATTAGTGCCACGTTAGATGCGCCGCTAGTCTGGATCAATGCTACGGCACCGAAGTTACGGGAGCTCATACTGCGCAACAGTATTATACGCAACTTGCCAGCCGTAGTTTTCGAGCTGGCACCTAAGCTGCAGACGTTTATAATGCATAGCTGCAATATTTACAGCCTGAATACGGAGTATTTTCGTGCTGCCGCTGCTCTACGTACTTTAGTGCTACAAAAGAATCGCATTTCAAAGCTTACTGATAAGCTGTTCGTGCTAATGCCGCAATTGGAAAAACTCGAACTGGGCTACAACATTATACACACGGTGCATCGTGACGCCTTTGTCAATTTGACACAGCTCAGATATCTCGGCTTACAGGGCAATGGTATACGCACACTCATGGATGATGTATTCGCACCATTGCTCGAATTGCGTCAACTGGATTTGAATGGCAATGAGTTGGAGAAGTTGGATGCCACCACATTTCAGCATAATGCCAAATTGGAAACCATATTGCTTGCCGGCAATCGTTTTAGCGTCTTTCAACCGAATTCACTTGTCTCGCTGACACATTTGCGTCTGCTTGATTTAAGCAACACAGCTGCCATTGAAGAGCTGCAAGTAAGCGCAGTGCATACATTGCAATTGGCGAGCAGCGGACTGCGTCGCTTAGTCATCACTGAGCGTGTAATCAGGCTGCATGCGGGCAACAATGCGCTGACATTAGTCAGCATTGAGGAAAATGCGTTGCCAGCTGTGCTTGAGCTTGATTTGCACAGTAATCTACTTACAACGCTTGGCTTTACAACAGGCATGGTTAATCTGCAACGTTTGGATGTCTCAAAGAACAGCATTCGCACTTTGCGTCCCTATGCGTCCAGCAATGGCAGCACATATCTGCCGCTGCAAAGCTTGACACATCTGAATGTTGCCTCCAATCAATTGGAAGAGCTCAGCGCCGATAATTTTCTCATGATGCCGCGACTCATACAGCTGGATATATCATTTAATCATCTGCTACGCTTGAGCGCTGATACTTTTGAACCGCTCATCAATATGCAGAAGCTATATATCGAGGGTAATCGTCTACACGAATTTGATTATGAGCTATTTCTGCGTAATCATGCGCAGCTTAAGGAGCTGGGTTTGTGCGACAATGAATGGGAGTTTCATTTTATGCGCAAAATGGTCAGCTACTTGGGTGATCATGGCATACATCTGCCAGCGCGTTATGCCAAGCATGGCGAGGCTATTACCGGCTTACAAAAGCAGCAGCAGCAGCAGCTACAAGCGCCAAATGCACCACTCAAAATGCTGGGACATCAAGTTGCAACCGAAGAGTCTAAACAAAATCCCGCCGCGCAAGCGCAACATGTGGGCGTTGGTGGCATACATCCGTATTGGACTATGCGCGATGTATTGGCCATGACCACACTGGCTGTGGTCTTTGCCATACTGCTGTTGCAGCTCTTTCGCATACTGCAGGAGGAAGGCTGCTTGGCGCGTTGTCGTCTGCGTACGCGTTTACCAGTCTTAAATGGTCGTCATCCTACTGCTCATTCTAGACAGCAGCGTCCGCGCCGTCTCAACGAGGAGGACTCTGAAGTATGATTAGATACTCGCTCTCAATTGTTATATAATGCTGTACTTTTGTTCTTTTTATTTCTTTTACTGTAGCCAGCATCATCAAGCGAATAAATGAAAGTTTTGGCTATGAAAACTACGCTGCAAATGCGATGAAAGTTTTTACTGCGATTTTTATTTACATTTCACTTTACAACTTTTTGTTTTAAACATTTTTTGGTGCGTTTTACATTTTTTAAAGATTACCTTTGACATTGTTGCATTTATTTGTTTGTCAACATTTTAACTAACTTATGAATAAAAGTTGCAACCATTTCAGTGCTGATTTTGCATTACTTTTAATATGGACTAACATTAACTGAAGCGACTATATAGCTGTTAGGATCCATAAACCTTATCTTCCACTACTCAACGAATTGAAAGATCAATATGGAAATAACCGGAACATGTTCGATTCCCCAAATGGGTTTATCATAACTTTTAATAAAGAAAACCCCTTGACTGCCATCACATTTTAGGTAAACCCTGTAGTGAGTGTTGCTTACAGCTGTAGCAGCTCTCCGAATTTTTTGGTAAAAAGAAAGTATTCTCAGCGTTTCAGGAAAACGTTTTACAATTACGGCAATGTAAAAAAATGAACACATTAGCCTTAAGTTTAGTTGTTAGCGTGTTTCGTTTGCCACTAGCGCTCATGTGATTCTGCCAACTATTTTGCATATACAGCCATGCTGTCCAGAGTGTCTAGCGAAGCATAACAAGCCACTAAGAACAGCAAAAACAACAACAACAACTACTACAACGTTCAGCCACTTGCATCCAAGATACATTTACAAGATTTATACAAAAGACGAATTTAAGTTCAAAATAATTGCACAGGATATAAGTACACGCCACCTTGCAACTTGCAACAACTACAGCAAAAAACAACAACAACAACAAAAACTTGGCTTCTACTTTGTCCACATGTACATACCATAGCATACCTCCGTCCGTTCGTCCATTGGCAAGTCCCACCTGAACTATGTTTGCCTATGACATGAATTGGTAGGAAAGCTGCTAAGGAGCTACAAAAAGCGTTGCTGCAACAAGCGTTGCAAGTTGCATTTGTATAGGTGTATATGTATAGCATGTACTTACTTATTTGCCTAGTTGCTTGTGTATATGTACATTGAAGATTTTGATATGGCATCGCAATTTCTGAGAAATTGTATTTTGATTTATTTATAATGTTGCAGCAACATGCAGCAACAATGAAGGATATACACGTAGTATGTACATATATATGTATGTAGTACCTATCCTATAAACCGATTCTATTCGATGTTGTCGTCATCGTTGTTGCTGTAGTGGCTTGTTAATGTTATGGTTGTTGCTGTTGTTTTTGTTGTTATATGCTGTAGTTGTTGTTTTGTTGTAGATTTTCAATTTAAATTTATTGTAGAAATCAAAATGTTTGATTAAATTAGAAATATGCAAATTATATGCGCTCGCATTAATTATTATGAGATTTGGTCATGTCGATAAATTGCATGAAATGTAATGTAAATTCGATGCATGTATTGTACCATAATATGTAAGTAGTTATACAATAGTTGTCCATAAAGCCAGTGTACAAACTCTTGAAATTAATTAAAGCCTGTATCGTAGAATAAGACTTAAACTAGCTTAACTAATGTTGATTGAATAGTATAACTAAGACACATAATCACATCTACTCGATTAGCAGCTTAGTTAATGAGAAATTATGAAAAAAAAAAAGTAATTTTTAACAAAAAACTTTCTACATTGTTTACAAATTTTTTGCTCCTTGAAGTATTTGAACTAAGAATCAGCCAGAATATCAAAATGTATGTTGTTTCCTAAAGATTAAAAACTTACCTCATACCTAAACAACCTTTTGTAATATTTTCCCGTTCTTCAATCGAAGTTTAGTGTAAGTATTTTTGATATATTTTATTTGAAGATACTAGTGAAGCGTAACGAACTTTTCGGAGAGATCAGATCTCTTATGAAGGAACTTGATTAAATCTACCTTAACCCTGTTTCGCTCAAAACTGTATCCAGCGTCTTCAATGTGCATTCTAATGAAGATACATATTTGAGAAAATTTACGGCAAGATATCAGGCTAAAAGTAATTTTCTGGCGACGAAGGAAAGAGCTTATATAGCTGCCAATACCAACCCATCCACAATTTCCAAAAGTTTAATCAGTTATTCCTGACGTTGCATTGATGTTCTCAGCAAATTGCAGGCCTTGCGTATTCCTGAGCTCGCTCATCATTTCGTTATTTGCTTCAAATCAGAGTTGGCAACATTAGACCTCGATTGGAGGAGAGAAAAATATTATTTTATTTCGTACAAAGGAATAAAACTAAAATCATTTACAAGATCTTTTACAAAAATACTTCTTCTTGGATGAACTTAAGATTATTCCTCGTCGAGATTTTTCTGACCAAATTAGTCATCAATTTAAAGCTCGACTACACTCGTCTGCACTATAACCCCGTTGCAAAATTTTTTTGTTTAGGTAGTAAATCTCAATTACGGGTGACTAATATGGGGTTAGAAAAAATTATTTTCGTAATTCGCTCTCTTTTTAGGCCCTGTACCGAAGGTACAAGAGCCTATTGGGTTTGTGCAAATGTATGTAACAGGTAGAAATAATGGTCGGAGACCCCCCAAAGTTACCACCATTATGGTCAGGAGTGATAGAGGAGTCGATATAGCCATGTCCGTCTGTCCGTCCGTCTGTCCGTCTGTATGAACGAAAGGATCTCGGAAACGGTAATAGATAGAGACTTCGTGTTTTTTGCATTCGACTAGGATTGCTCCGGAATTTCACAAGTTTATTTTAAAATTTTGCAACTACACAACGTGAGTAGGGTGGCGAAGCGGCTCAAACGGTTTCCAAGCCCGGATTGACGGTCAAGAAGATTTTGCTGTGTGTTTGGTGGGATTGGCAGGGAATCATCTACTATAAGTTGCTTCGCTATGGCCAAACGCTCAATTCGGTCCTGTACTATGAACAACTGGACCGCTTGAAGGCTCTTCTGAACAACACATAGCAGTTGAGGCCATAGGAACGTTTGACGTTTAGAAGAGTTGCTAGCAGAATTTGTCGACGCTGAGGGTTCATATGTTGAAGAATTTTGAATTTTAGGGCTTAAAGATCGCATACCTGGTACTCCTACCAGTTAGATACTCATCTGTGAACGATTAGTTTGGTCAAATCACTAGCAGGGGGCAGTTTTATTACTTCGATAAAAGTTGCAAGTGATGAATCAAGAGTTTACATTGTTCAACTGATTTGCTGAACATAATGATTTGTTGACATAAATAAAATCACAGAATACGACAAAACTTCAGTTGCTATCACACTACAACTAAATGTATTCACGTATTTTATTCTAAGCCTCACACCATCTACTTTTATTTTGTGCACCAAACAACCACAGCTAAAAATGCTGCACTCTGTTATTAAATAACTTCACACCTTTTGGGCAGTTATCGATGCTTTTGCGCAGACGCTGCTGCACACATGTACATACGTATGTGCAATGCACTTGCCTCTGATGTTGTTGTTGTTGCAGTGTAGAGTGTTGCAGTAGGCGTTTGTAGCATCACACGCCCGCAACTTTTAAAAGTAAAGCGCGCAGCTTATGAAAAATATTTCAACGATTTGTAAAATAAAAGTCTCACAAGGCCATAAAAGCATGCCGCGCAACAGCAAAAATAGCCAAAGTAGTGATAATATTTCGCAATACAATCGCCGATGAGCAGAAATCCCCAATGTTGCACCAACAACAATTTACCAATCGTTCACATTTTTCACGCTTTGAACGCGCGCATTTTAAGCCCAAAGGCAACACAGTACAACAGCGTCAGATACTTTGCCGGTCAAGATTATTGCAGCATCCCAAAAAGTAACTTAAAGTTGCATGTGTCTCTGTGCAACACGTGAAGCTAGTTCGATACGATACGATTCGTTTCGATTTGTTGTCGTTGCTGTTACTCGATTGCGTTTGTACCTCTCTGTCCGTCGGTCTGTCTGTCTGTCTCTCTGTCTGTCGGTCGGTCGTCGGTGGGCGTTGCCACGGAGGCTGTGCAAAGTGTAAATTTATGATCATGCGATTTTTATCGAATGTGAAAAAGTACAAACTTTTTTACACATTATAAAACAACGCGCGCACACACATATGTATGTACACTCTAATAAATACATGCCACATTTATGTATGTTTGTTGCATTGCAACGATGATGTTGCACAGACATACTACATACCACACTATCCGACATTATTAATACTCGCACGCCGTCTGTCATGTTTCGTATTTAGTCGATTTTTTATTGAACTCTGCGGCATTTTTAACTCTTTATTGCCGCTTTTGCCACAATGCTTTGATTTCTTTTTTAAATGTTTTAATGTGTTTTCTCCTCTTATGCCTTCTTGTTGCCAAATTGTGGGAAACGCTTTGCTTACTGCTATTTTTGGGCGGTTGTTGCACCCCTTTTGATTGCGCGCCCTGTTTTGAGCGCTTACAAACATACGTTCAACCCAATGTTCACTCCCTCAATCAGTCACTCAGCCATGCCGTCAATACGCTGCCGCATTCATTTGTTGCTTTTGTTCAACCAAGTCGTTCAGTTGCTCACTTTGCATTATAAATCATTTCAATTTGCAGTTTATTATCAAATTTTCGCACACTTGGTTTTGGAAAATATGATTTTCCGTAACATTATTTTTTTTTTATATGATTTGAACATGCCGTGCACATACCGTTAGCTTGTTTTTTGGTTATATAGCTGCCTTAAAACAAAGCGGTGCTTAAATGTTTAACGACTTGAACTTTGTCTAAAATACACTGAAAGAAAATTCAATCACAGCTCAGTCCGGTCATCGCGATATCATATTTAAAAAATGATCAGAAGATTGTCGCAAGGTCCTTAATAAATGAATAATTAATTTAATTATTTACTGTTATCTGGGCATAGTTGGTTTGTTGCGATACACCCAAATTGGCTTTCGACATCATACTGAAACTGGAGATTTCGTCGAGTGTTCGAACCTGACGTCAATATGCGTTCTTTGTGGTCGTCACATACCAAATTTACCATACTTTATCTGCTCATGAATCAGGAAATTCTATAACTATAGAATCCATATATATCTGTGCATCTGTCTTACGTTTATATTCGATAGCAGAGGCTATAAAAGACAGATCTCTGGAACTATACTTTGTCCAATTAAGCCGATATTTAGCATAGCTGAAAAAATCAAATTATGCTAATCAGAAATAAGTTTTCCGAGTGTATTTAAACTTTACTCATTAGATGCCATGTATTTTAAATTCACACCCAAACTAATGCCTAAGGTGCTTCTCAACCTTTTAAAGTCAATACTTGCACGAACATGACACAGCAGTACAAAGACAACCTATGACATCGCAGTAGTAATTCGTATACACCCATCCACCCACCGAACCACTCCACCTACCAGAAGCGCCTGGCAATCGCATAAAACCATAAAAGCAATAAATAAACGTGCAAATAAACTAACTAGTGATCCGAACACTACATACCTCCTTTTCCATCCCAACTAGTCACAAGTCAGCAGCGTAGCCGAGACAATACTTCACTCATTCACTGAACATTGAGCAAAGTCATTTTCCGTGCGCTGCCGCGGCAAATGAAGTCAGTTATTGGATTGGTACTTTGTTTCATTGCTTGGTAACTGGTGGCTGACTGGCTGCCTAACTAACTGACTGACTGAGTGAGTGCCTGACGAAGTGGGAGCATTCACATTCACTACTAATGCGATTATATTGTGCACTTTTGGCACAAAGCGGCAGAAAAAGTCAAAAACAATGAGCTAGCATCATAAATGAAGTATGGCACTGGCAGGAAAAAAAAAACTTAATAAAATTATTTCCAAATCAATGAACGGCATAAGGCGCTGACTAGCTAACTAACTGGCTGAATGCCTGAATGGCTGCCGGAATGACTGACTGGCTGCCGTCGTCATCATTGTCGTCGCTTAAAGACATTTTAATGTCTGCACAAGCCTCACATTTAACAATGACAATGGAAAGTCATGAACCCCCAAGCGAACGTGGGGTGTATAACAAAAAATTATATTTTATAATAATAAAACCACAAATACGCATAATTTTAGAACATACTTTGGGAAAACTTTGCGCAAAAAAACTTTCTTATACAAAAATAATTCGCACAAGGCTTACGTTGGAAATTCGTTTGGAACGCCCTCAAAGAGGCGTTGGCGGTTTTTGACTCAACCAAGGCATTTTGATTTATATAAAGTTTTGCGCACTATTAAAGTACACTGAAGCGTTGCTTAATCCTTTTTGTCAATGCACTGCCTGCTTCGAAGCTCATTACAAAAGTCATTCCCTCCACACACGCCAACTTGCTTCGCACGCGTCTTTATGCCACAGCGTCGTCCTTTCTAGTATAGGCACATTGTATTGCGTGATTGTGCTAATCGTATTATTTACACCATCCAGGATTAACTCTCGATGACTTTTCGTACGACTACAGCTTCCCCCCAAGTGGCAGCACTAAATACATTTCAAATAATTTTGATATACTTCAAGGTCCTTTGAAATGCTTAAAATCATCCCTTATTCAAGTTACTGCTGACCTTCGTTACAGTTTCCAGTGTAAAAAAAATAAAAGTCAATTTGAGGCAACAAACACTCCCACGGGGATATCGGTGACATATGTAAAGTGTAAGTTCGAAAATCCAAAGTCAAACGCTGTCGAAGAGGGTGTTAAATCTTTCTCTAAGCGTTGGCGCGTGCAAGGGGTGTAGTGACAGCAAGTCGTCCTTCATGTGCGCGTTGCGGTTCGTGTAATGAATATCCGCTTAAGCGATTTTCATAACTGCAATGATGCTGCAATGGGTGCTGGTGGATGGTGGACAGGCTTCCGACCAGCCGTCACCAGTCGTGTCGAATAAATGACGCACAAATTTATGATATTGCGCGCTTCGCTGCCTGCTAATCATCTTTTCTAGCTGAGCACTTGCCAGCTCACTCGGCAGACATATCCGTGCAAAGTGTTTAACGCACTTTTTGGTATGGTTTTCCTTGTGAAGTTTTCATTATGGGAAAAAAAATTATTTTTTTTATGTGAATGAATGCGAAATATGACTGTTTCAATATGCCAGTGTGACATTGATTGACTGTTTGTTGGCACGGCGTGCTACAAAAACAAAATAGGAGGGTAAAGAGTTTATGAGGATTTAAAAATCGTTGCATAAAAAATACTCACCAATATCTGATTACAGATTTATTGATAAACTAGTTGGTGATTGCATATAATAATAGCCTGGAATAAATATTATATATATTCTCTTTGGCGTATAAGATTTTGCTCAGTCTAAAGGATGTTTCAAAATCAAAATCAGAAATAGAATTTTTATATTTATTGATCCTACAAATATTATTAATGTGAATGTTTGTGTGTACGGATGTATGTTCCTCTCTTACGTCTAAACCACTAAACCAAAGGGTTAAATTTTGGTAAAGAGATAGATGTGACGATGAAAAGTATATAGGCTAGGTTATGACAAAATTTGAGTGGGCATTGCTCCACCCCCCATATAAGCGGAAAAAAATTTCCCATATATTTTTATCGATTTGAGGTACAGAGATGAAATGCGATAGATATATTGATGGGGTCCAAGATAGATATATTGATGATCCAAGTCGGAGGGGTCGATTCACCGCCGCCCTTAAAATCCATAAACAAAATTGAGGTACACGATGTGATGTGGTATAAATGGTAATGGGATAGGAAGAAGTATGATCGATTGGACGATTCTGAAAAGATTGGTAATATATGCGCGGCCGAAGCCGCGGGTTCAGCTAGTATTTACTAAATGTGAAGCAAAGAAGGCTTGTTCAATTGGTTTATTAGAAGCTAGAGGTTTTTCTTGTTATACCATTTCCGCATAGTGTTAATAGCTCCCACACACTACTAAAAATAATACGCGAGACTGCACAATTTTAACTGATTCAAAAATTTTAATAACCGAAACTATATAGTAGCTTGGGATCAACCCAATCTAAAGCTAGAAAACACAGCTATTTCAGGAACATTTTATTATTTACAGTAGTTTCTTTTTGATGCTTTCCAATGACATGTGCCAAAGAATTCAAAAAACCCATGAGCTTTCTTATTTGACTTCGAAAGTTTATTTCCACCGAGACACTAATCATGTTTGGAAAGGATAAAAAACGGAAAGCCTAGTCAAGAATAGAATACATATTGAAGCGATTCGAAGTTCAATTCATTCAGTTTGGTAAATGTTGTCGTGGTCGACGAACCCTTTTTACAACAAATGACGCATGTTCCTCTTGACTTCATCATTTAAGCCATAGATTTGCGTTATATAATATGGGTCTTCTTAAAAGAAACATATAGTCAATTAAGCTTCATTGGATTATTTATATTCTAGATTGGCTTGACGTCTCCATAGAAACTCCACTCGGTCTGCCATATTTCCGTTGCAAGGCTGTAATTCTTCGACTAATTCTCGCAGACCACATTCTTCTTGTAATCCAAATGAAAATTGTTGTTCAATGGTGTTGAATCTCGGTGCATAAAGTACAGACACAGTTTCGTAAAATGTTTCCAAAACAATTGCATATTTGCCTAACGCTACATCAATCTTAGTCTATCGACCTGCAATTTAAAATTCAAAGTACGTTGATTTTAACGTCTTAATCTTTCTCGTATAGAGTTTCGAAGCCTTGGACATAATATGCCAAAGAAAAACATATATAATTAAGATTTCAGTCAACACCGAGACATCACATGTCCGAATGGACCACTATATATGCTTATAGTTAATCGATATAATACTTTAAACAATTATATATTTAGTAAAGCAGTTCAAATTGATTTGATTTATATTTTCATCTAAATAAAAATCGCAGTTTTTTTATAGCACAATTTCCACTTTCAAGCGCAACATATCAAGTTACAACATTATTGCACTTCTACCCTTAAACAGCAAACGATTATACTTGTACATATTTTTTTTATACACAGATCGCACTCAAAGTGGGTAACTAAAAACAGCAGCAGTTGCAGGGCTTTTGTTTTCACAAAGCAAGTTCATTTGATTTTTACCCCGGTTTGTGCTTTAGAAATTCTTTAGCTGCATGACACGTGCCCCGAAGACACTTTGACATATCCGGCTAATGCCAGCGACCACACGCAGCTTCAATCGGGCATCATTATGCAGAATGAAAAGTGTCAAGACGAAAAATTAGCGCATCACGTGGCAGCTCGAAGAGTAATACTTAGCAGCAGCATCAACAGAAAATGTAAGAGTCGTTTGTATTGATTTCATTTTATATATTAAACGTGCAAATTAAAAATGAGTTACAACACATTAAGTTCACTTAAAACTTGTATCTCTGAAATTATTTGGTACATAACTCTTTATTTTCAAACTATTTAAACTCCAATTAGTTGGTAGTTCGAAAACTGCTCATTAACAAGTCGTTAAAATTTTATTTGATTTTTCCACGAAAATACATTCAGATAGGACAGCCAGACAGACAGAAGCAATTTTTTTCTGTTAATTCAACTATGCGATAAGCTTGCTGCACTTCATTCCAACAGCAGCGCTGTAAATAAGTCCATAAAGATACGAATGTATATTTTTCTGTTACTCCTGTGACCAACCTTTTAATGTGAATTTTAATGCGTTGCCAGGGATTTGTTCACACACATAGTACATATATACATTTATATGTTTCCGACGCTGGTACTGGCACTGGCACTGGCACTGGCGCACTCACTTAATTTTCAGGCTTTTTGTTAATGGTGAATTTGTGAAGTTATTAAAAAGGAATCAAATAATAAAAATAAACGAAAAAGGCTTAAAACACGCAAAGGAAACGAGTGACTCTATATGCTTATCGATGCATTATCTGGGGAAAACTAATTACTCTGTGATGTAGCAGCTTGGTGGTTATTGGATATTGGAGTTGAAGGGCACTGAAGCGGTGTGTATTGCTGGATTTTGGCACGATGCGGCATATGAAGTTGAAAATATTACAAACGCATTTATACAAAGCGATTCATTTTTATATATTTTTGTTATTAAAAACTATGCGCCACGAGAGATTTTGCTGTGCAGAACTACATATGTTGACTACTTCAGCAATAATAATCAAAGAATTTAAGAAGTGAGTGCAATAAATGTCGCTATCACATGTATAACTTAAATATAAATGACTGTTTATTTTGGTAAGTTTAAAACCAATAATTTACAAAAAAAAAATCCAATTTAAGAAACATAAAAAACTGTGAAATTGTTTTAGTCTACATAGATGTTGCATCACTTAAATGTATAAAGAAATTTAATTTTCGCTTCTAAGAGGTCAACATTTTTAAATTTTTTTTTTTTAATATATATTTTCATATTATTATTTATTAACAGGCCAAATGTGTCGAAGTACTTACTTAAATGGTCTTTCGGTCATGGCCGCATTTAGAAAGGCACGCCAGCATCCGTAATCTTGTTCGCGCTGGCGCCAATTGTGTTGAATGTCAAATACGGAGAGATCTCTACATACCTAGTCATTCCAACGCGTGCCCGGTCGTCCTCTATTTCGGCGTACTCCAATCATGTTTGGGCCGCTCATATAAACCATGCGTTCTGGAGCTCTTTCATCCATTCGAATGAGCTGCTCAGCCCAGTGCAGCGCTGGACTATGTCAACCTCATTGAATAGTTCGTACAGCTCGCGGTGCATACGGGAGCTAAACTCGTCGCCGACTCCAATAGGACCAAAAATCCTGCGGAGAATCTTCCTCTCAAAGACTTCGAACGCTGTTTTATCTGACTCTATCACAGTCCATGTCTCAGCGCCATACAGTAGGACCGGTAGTATCAGCGTCTTATAGATTTTGTTCTTTCGAGAGCGAGCTTTACTTCTTATTTGCTTGCTCCAAGATAAACGAAGTTTGCTACAACATTGAAGTTAAAATTCTTCATCGTCACTAACCGTCCAAATCGCGATGACGAAGTGCGAGAAGGCACCAAGTACTTCGTCTTATCCTCATTCACCGCTAGAACAATGAGCAGCGATTGTTTTTCATTCTCGGAGAACGCCTTACTGACTCGCCATTCCTGCGATGATATCAATGTCATCGGCGTATGCAAGTAGAATCACTTCCATTTGGTAAATCGAGTCCAACATATTCTGTATATACGGGCACTGACGTAGGATGTATTCCATTAAGAAATTGAAAAAATCGCACGACAGCGCAACCCCCTGCCTAAAACCTCTCTTTGTCAAAGGAGTCGGAGAGGTTTGTGTGTGAGATAGCGTCGTCATGCAAAGACGGACAATCTTTGCCGGGGTATCTAGTGCAGACAGGGCATCGAAAAACTTCGCGATGACGGAGTGCGAGAAGACACCAAGTACTTCGTCTTGTCCTCATTCACCACTAGAACTATGAGCAGAGACTGTTTTTCTTTTTAGGAGAACGCCTTACTGACTCGCCGTTCCTGCGATGATATCAATGTCATCGGCCTACGCAAGTAGGATCACTTCCTTTTGATAGGTCGAGCCCGACATATTGTGTCTACGGGTATTCCCTGCCTGAAACCTCTCTTGGTCAAAGGAGTCAGAGAGGTTTGTGTGTGAGATAGCGTCGTCATGCAAAGACGGACAATCTTTGCCGGGGTATCTAGTGCAGACAGAGCATTGAAAAACTTAGATCGTATCGGCGTGTCGAAAATGGTGGGGTGTGTCTTTGTGAAACTTACTGGTCTTTTCCAAGATTTGGATAATGTGAATATTTTTGGTCACTGGTCGACCTTTTTGGTCTGAAGCCACACTGATATGGTTCTATCAGTGAATCCGTATATGGCTTCAGCCTATTACACAATACGCGCGACCGAATCTTATACCCGATGGCAAGAAGACTTATTCTGCGGTAGTTGGCGCAAACAGCGGGGTCTCCTTTAGCAGCCCAGCCTATTTTATGGATTCTTACAATGGTAACCATAAACGTGTGCGCCCGTACGTTCTCTAGGTGGAACACCACTTTTTTCTTCGCCAAATACGGTCATTCCTGCTTCAAATCAATAATAATTTGTCCAAAACGTCTAAATAATATTCTATGTGTGGTCCACCGCGTGAAACTCGAAAACTGTGTTCATGACCTTATTGGCCTTCTTAAGTATATGATTACGGCTGATTATCACTAAACAATTCTTTGAAGTGGTTCCACGGTTGCGCTTATGTTATGTACCTGTTCAGTCTAAGAGATAGCGTCGGATTTTATCGACGATTTCTGACTTGATGACATTTTTGGCGACCTTAACGTTCGGTGTCACTTGCGCTGTCCACATCGGAGCATAATAAACCACTTCTTAACCATTGAAATAAATGGTTCAGAGTATTTCAAGCTTTTTCTTGGCTGCGGTGATAATTTTTTTACACCAAATAAAATTCACGAGACTTTCTGCTTTCAATGAATATCAACAAATACGAAATGGTATAAGGTTGCTGAAAGTTTTACAGTTGTCGATTCAGTTGGGGAAATTCGTTGACAAAGTTTTAAAAGAATTTTTGATAAAACTAAGAAATTTATTTAAGAACTGAATCAGTAAAGATTTAAACTGTTTAAATAAATTTAATAGAAAAGTCTTCCGGATTTGAATTGAATGACCCGAAGTTAGCTGGAAAAGTGAATTTATTATCTTATTTTTCTTATTTTTTTTTTTTTTTTTTTTTTGAGTCAACCCTTAAATCCCCCCACATTTTATATTCTAAAGTTTGTTTATCCCTAAAATAAATAAAAGAACTGCAACTGAAATCAGTTCAAATTGCAGTTCTCCACCATGTTCTACTCTTTAGACTGCATAAAACATCAACCATAATGAACTGCAGCACAGCCTGTTAAAATGGCTGCCCGATTGTAAAACGAACTTGCCACAAGCAATAAAGCGACCATCATAGTACAAAAGCTGCCTATAATTGTTGCAGCATTCACTACTAACTTTTTTATTGTTGTTGTTGCTGTTGCAGAGTAAAAAAAACAAAAAAAAACTACTCTACAACAGCAAAAAGCGCGCAATCTGATTGGATCAGAAAGCACTTGCAGCAGCAGCAGCGGCAGCAATAGTAATAAGTGCAACAACTGCACAAAGACTGCAAGCAACAATCATTGGCGATGGCCGCGGATAATGACGATGTCGACAACGATGATGATGTTGATGATGATGAGGCTGCTGCAGCAACTACAACAGATGATGATAATGATGCAGCAGATACTACATAGTCAGAGCGCACAGCTTGTTGTTAATAAAATTGGTGCTTAAACGAATCCACTCACAGCCATTTAGCAATATCAGACATGGCAGTAAAATTAACAGCGCAACAAGAACAACCAAGCCAAGCATTAAAATAAAGAAGGAGCAAGCGAATGGTGGCCAACTGTTCGTTCAAAGAGCAGACTTGCTCGACTGCCTACAATTATTTTTTTTATTTTTTTTTTTTATGTATTTTTCAGTATTTGCCAAGTGGCAACGCGAACAAGTTAAGGGAGTGAGCAAGTGAGTAGTGGGAGGCTGTGGCGCATTGAAGCATTTAAGTTTTGTAAAATGGTGTTTAGCCAGCCAGCCAGCCAGCCGGTCGGTCGCTCGGTCAGTTAACCAAGCAAGTCGACCCGCTAGGCAGCCATTTCGTCTGGTGCACAAGTGGGCTACACCCACTTCTGTAATGTACTCTTCTCGTGCTAGCTGCAAATAAGCACCTTAGCGCGAAAGTATCTGCAAACGATCGTGTCGGTGCAATATGCCACATGCATGCTTCGCTTTGCGCGCTCGCTCGCTTGCTTGCTCGCTAACTGATGATGATTATAATGCTCCATTCTGCATTCTTATTTTGATCGTTTCTGTGCTCTGTGATCTTCAACTTATTTTTTATACATATTTCTTGTTTTCTTGCGATACAATTTGATGCATGACTTTGAAAGCTACAAAGTATTTTATTAAGATTTTCAAAAGTCTGACAAGCTTGTTGCAACAAATGCTGTTGCACGATCGTTCGTTCGTTCGTTCGTTCATTCGTACGTTCGTCGATCGATCGCATTAATTTATTAATTTAATGGAAAAATCGTTATTGCCGCGCGCATTCACACACCCTGCACTCTTCAGCGCCGTTTTTCGGTTCATCGTAGTCCTCTTAAGCTAAACAACATTTTGAATGCTGTTTTCGGACGACGAAGCACAAGAAGACGAAGAAGAAGAAGAAGTGGAAGGCGTTTCTAACAATTTTATGCCAGATGAGCGCCTTAATGATCGCATCTCAATGGTTGTTGCTCCGTTGTTCATTGCAGCATCCACTTAGAGTACGCGCGATCTTCATTACTGGACACTGGAGGGCATGAAACATGAACAAGAAAATACGAAAGACAATCTTGTACGCCACTCACTTGTGATACGTATAGGACTCTTTCTCTCACTCATAGATTTATCGTTTGCTTAGTTGCAATTGGCATTCGATTTAGCCAACTTTGAGGTGTTTATTAAGGTGAAATGTAATTTTTCATAAGAAAATCAAGAAGAAAATATCATTTTACCAAGTGTATAGCGTAGGCGTTGCAATTGGATAATCAAAGTATTAACTTTTATTAGACGATATCATTATGGACGGTTGAGCAAGCTAGTACCGCGTCAAGAGGTTTGTTTTTTTATTAATACATACTATATACGAGTATTATTTTATGCACAAATATTCAAAACGTAATAAAAATCACATAAGCGCAGGAGGAAAAAAAAAAAGAATCGTACTAAAGACCAGAAATAACAGAATGAATGAAAGAAAGAAAGAATTTGTGGCAGTCTGTTTGAGGTTTCGCTTTTCCGACATAAATAATGGTCATAAATTGAGCATGGCCGGAGCTAAAAATTCAGTATTTATAGCCAAATGATAAAAATAAGATTTATTAACATTTGTCGCTGTACCGCACCGCATACTCGTGTTGCCGCACTACATGCGCTCTCATAGATAGAAAGCAACGCTCACACGCAGCTACAAACATACATATGTACTATAAAGCGTGCGCGCAAAATTCGCACACCCCCTACACGATAATGGACAACAGCAGCAGCAACAACAACAACAACAACAAAAAAATCAAGTATAGAATGTCCGTGCGAGCGTTTGGGCGCACATCCGTTTTCAGGCGTTATTACTATTGGTGTTGTTGTTGTTGTTGTTTCAGTTGATCCCTATGTTCACTGTTATTTTTTCCAAATTATTTGTAAGTTTGTCTGTATATTCTTTGTATGGTTCATTATTTGGCCAAGTGTGAAAATTTGCACCCATTTGTGGGTACATTTCTGCATATATGTAATAGCTTGGCCTCAACTTATGCTTGCCTTCCAATTTGAATGTAAGCAAAAATGGAAAGAGATATTATTTAGGTTATATTGCATAAGTTAACTAATTTCAGCTAACAAATGTTGAACTAATATTAAACCTCTCTGATATTAAGCCTCTGCCAGGCACAGAAGTGTGTACTTACCTCGTAGGATAGTGGGACAGCTGTATTCTAAATTGAAAAGATAAATGGGCGTATTATTTCATCGAAAGACTTCTATTCATTGGACCATGGTTCTATAAGTTTAACCTGGGGTGAAAAATCTTAAACAGGTATCAACTAACTTGAGCAAGGGTAAACGACCTTGAACATTCGTCAATGCGCTTTTCCAAACCCCTGGATCTCAATGACTGTCTAAAAAGGTCCAAGACTTTAACTTGAAATTAATCACCTTAACTAGTAGACAATGTGCTTAAGTGAAGTTCAATAAACTTCACCGGGTGTCAATGACCTTGATGAGAGGCAAAGCCATTTACCTCCAGCCAAGATCATTAACCTCATATTAAGGTCATTTAACTCAAGCCACGATAATTGAACCCCGGTGAAGTCATTTGATTCATTGACATCTAGCCAAAGACATTCACCTTCTGTCAAGCTCAGTTTAGCCCTGGTAAAGGCCTTTAACGCTTTAAACATTTTACTGTGACTACGAAAAGGTCCAGATCTTTTGTGTATAATATATCCAGTTATAACAAGTAAGGAAATTTCAGTCGGGCGTAACCGACTGTAAGAGGCCCTGTACCAGTTCAGGTCGCCTAACAAACATATTAAATGTTTCCCGAGCTTATGACCAAACACATGACCACTTCTCACTGCGCGAATATGAATGAAAAGAAAAGGGGGGGTCGTTCAAATTCAATTGCTTATAAAATCGTCATTTATTATCCGATTTTGATGAACTTTTTTGATTTTAGCTTAGAAGGACGTTAACTTTATACTGGTATACTAAATTTTTTTTGTGCCGAAGAAATTTTTACCCAAAGGGTTGATTTTATGGGGAAGGGGGGGGAGGGTCAAAATTTTAAAATAAACTTGTAAAATTCCGGAGCAGTCCTAGTCGAATTCAAAAAACACGAAGTCTCTATCTATTACCGTTTCCGAGATCCTTTCGTTCATACAGACGGACGGACGGACGGACGGACAGACGGACATCGACTCCTCTATCACTCCTGACCATAATGGGTGTAACTTTGGGGGGTCTCCGACAATTAGTTCTTCCTGTTACATACATTTGCACAAAACCAATAGGCTCTTGTACCTTCGGTACAGGGCCTAAAAATCTCGAATTCAGGCTATTCTCTGCTCATTGAGGAACATCTCCATTTTCTCTATATATCCTTATAGCCTCCGGGCATTTCACAATCAAAGGCTGGGTTGGCGGGGCATCATTGGTTGGCATTCATGAGTTTTGTTTGAGGAACTGGTTGATCTCTTTCAGTTCTTTAAGCATTGATTGGAATGTGTCAAGTTTTACCGCGAGTGCCTTAATTGCAGCTTCCAAACTTTTACTGCTGTCAGGCAGTTGTCTGGTACGGTTGTGCACATTGGCGCGTAGCGAGTCTTCATATGCGGTAACCATAGCTAACCATTGCCGTATAGTTTCTTGTGGAATCTTCATTCATGTTACCGTATACCGCAGTTGAGTTCGACTTACAGACTCGATCAGAACTTGATCCAAGCAGCATATTTCTCCCCACCAGTCATGTACAGACGTTAATTGGATGGATGCATGATTTTGCTCTTCAGACAGTAATTTTTGGTGTGCACAAATCCAAAACCGATGGGCTGACAGCCGGATCTGGTAAGGCTACGTACCACTACACTGAAGGCTTTGACCTCAGTTGGTAAGTGTAGTCGTTTAACCAGTTTCCTTACAAGTAGTATACGCATCTAGAACCATTTCAATAACTTGGGCAGTGTTAGTAGTCACTTCCTCATTAGCAGTGCCGACTAACAAGATAAAATGATTTCTCAATGTGTCACATTTTTTATGTGGTACAGGTTTAATTTAATAAAGAAGAACGGAATAAGATTCTGTGGTTCACAACAGGCAGACTTAGGCTTTAGTGAACGAAACCGCCAGTTTATACATTAAGCTAAACTTAAAAAAACCCTATAGGGACTATAGGTGTCCCGTAGGTGTTCTGGTATAAGTAACTATTTTATTGCAGAAGCTAAAAACTGTCAATAAATTTAAAAAAAAATATTTAAATAAAACACTTTAAATTTATCCAAAATATAAGAAGCAGATTCTCTCGCTTTCAATAACGAGCGGGGGTAAGAACATATATTTGTATGGCTTTCTACGCCTAGCAGAGGTAAGAACATTGTAATTTTTTTTTTATAAATGAATAATATTCTATAGGCAGACTCTTTATTTTTAGTTGCACTGTGTTCCCAAATTCCCAGTGCATGAACTTAAGGTAGAAAGAAAAAAGAACCAAAGTCATACGACTACATAGCAATGCATATGACTCCTCTTGCCACGTTTCGTTGCGCTGCATTTACTTGATGACAGATATGCGCGCTAATTAGTTTTAGGCTATTGAAAATTCATGTGAATTCGTGGCATGTAGCTGAGTTTCACTCTGCATACTCTACTCTTACTGGAAATGGATGTGTGGGGTCTACACTTTATAATATTATGCGACTACCCCTATTGCTACTTGTACGGCTGCTGCTCATTAGCTGCAATTCATTCGAAGAAATCCTGCAAACAGCGAGGAGTTGGTGTTTTGCATATTTTATGCAAAATTTCATTTGCGAGAGACAAGTAAAAAAATTTGGAATCAAATAAGAAATTTTGGCTCTGTTGCCGTAATTCACGGCAGTTTTGGCGAATATAACAAAATCGCTTCCATAGGCATGCGATAATTAGTTTTTTTTTTGTGCAATTGCACTGTCATCGCAAAATGAAAAATCGATTAAATAAAAATGTAATTAAGCCTGATTGAAGTGCACATTTATTTCATTTTGCTGTTTTCATATCAGCGGCTATAATCAAAATCGTGCGACTTTGGAAATCAAAATCAACTCGAACTTTTATTTCCATTTTACCTAATTTGGTTGCAGTTAAACAAAAGCACTGTCCTAGGTAGCGATATACCCGAAACATGATCTTCTTGGCTATAGCAAGTTTACAAGTAATTGCAGCTTTTATCAGCGTTTTACAATTAGTACAGCATCGCACCCGTGGCATACGGCGTATATACAATATAATACGATTTCAATAAGCTACTTTGGTTAGCAGCAGCAACAACAACATATACAACGTACAAGAACAATCAAATTATGGTATAAACTTTTCAGTGGTCAAGGCACTTTGCCTTCATGGTTCGATGTGCTGAAGGCACTAGTCAGCCAGCCAAATAACCAACGAACCAACCAAACAACCAAGTGAATCAAGCGAAGTAGTTAAACGCATCGCATACAGTTCTCTTACTCTTGCGTTGATTTTAATCGAATTCACGCATTGTTTACCTGTCAAGCGCTTTGGCGATTATCACGGAAAGCGCACTCTGCGCCTCATCATACAACATATACCATTACATAACACTTATGTGCTTACGAGAGCGGTTTGATATGAAAATGAGTTGAATTTAGAAGTAAAATTGGACTAGTTAAAATTTAGAGCTAGTAGATCTAATCCAACTGCACTATACCAAATGAATTGCAGTAAATTCTGCTTTGAAAGATGGCGGATCCACCTTTTAGATTCGCGGAAAGCAGCCAACGAACGTTCCGAAAAACTCAACTCAATCCACACTTCAATGTGTGTCCAAAGACTGGAGTATAATCCCAATGCTATGGAGCCTGTTCGTTAACAAGCGACTTTACGTGTGATCAGGCAAAACCTTTGAGTGCTAAAGCTATGAAGAACCATAATGGGACCAGATTAGACTGAGCATCAAGGATTACAGTCGTGCGACAAAGTAAATCTGCGCATTAATCCAGCTGAAATAGCAATTGTCCCAATTACAGGGCACTACAAACACAAAGTACGTTAATAGAACTCTTACCTTTATCATAGATCATATGTTGATCCTTCGCAGGTAAAAATTGGAGGTGCAAACCTAACATTTTATAGTGGATGTATCTGACTATGGTTAGGTCTGTGGTAAGTGTTCACTTCAACTTTAGCAGAGGACATTCGAATTAGAACATTTCAATCTTCTGTGACACTAAAGGAGCAGTTCTAGTCGAATGCAAAAAAGCACGAAGTCTCTATCTATTACCGTTTCCGAGATCCTTTCGTTCATACAGACGGACGGACGGACGAACGGACAGACGGACGAACGGACAGACGGACATGGCTATATCGACTCCTCTATCACTCCTGACCATAATGGGGGTAACTTTGGGGCGTCTCCGACAATTAGTTCTTCCTGTTACATACATTTGCACAAAACCAATAGGCTCTTGTACCTTCGGTACAGGGCCTAATAATATCAGGGTTTTTAACTGATCATTGCAGGCTTAAAAAGCATTTACAAAAAATAGACTCAGAAGACGATAAGTCTCCGGAGCATTTGTTGCAAAGCCGCCTAGCTTGGACTATTTCAAGGTTTCACCTATCGAGAATTAACTACTGAATCCAAAAGATCAAGCCTTTTGGCAAGATTTAGCAGCCTTAAGTGGTAGCGGCTTGTGTGGCGAACGATTTCTTGTTGTCTGGTGTTCAGCCTCAAGTCTCGGTATAGTGTTGTGTTCCGGACGTACCAGGGGCACCCTGTAATGTAAAGAAGACTTCTATTTTGCAGCCTTTTGGATTCGCTGCCTGCGTGTTTTGGCTGCGATGCCCCATATTTTTATCGCGCATCTCCAAATAGGAGCCACCGCACAGTTGCAGATTACTCCTCCTATTGGGCCTTAGTCTGAGGCGACATCTAGACATTAAATTACTTTACCTCATTTTCCTGGCCTGATCAAGGACGATGTTATGTATTAATTTTTTTTCTAATTGGCGTTACATACTATTCTGTGAAAGTTATTTTTAGGCTCACGTGGAAATATTTAAAACTTGTCATTCAGCCCTCGTTTTTATAACAATAGTGCAGAAGCAAATGAAGGCGAGTCAGACCCCAAAAAGCATTATATTTCCTTGACCAGCAACAAAAGTCAAATCGATAAAAACATGTTCGTCTGACTCGCTTTTCGTATGAGAAACGATAACTTGGAGACTGACTATAAGACATAGAGCCGTCAAGCTTGGATATTTAGACTCGTCTATTCCTTCACATAAATGGTTTTTCAATGTTAGTCTCTCCTATTTTCTTTTTTAAATATCTAGCACTGCCTCTATAAAGGGAAGTACTCCTAATTTTTGAGATTTTGTATGGAAGAATTATGTTTTTTCTTAGCGCATCTTGTACTAATCACAATAAAATATCCTACACAGTTCCAGACAGAAATATACTCCAAACAAATTTAAGGGTACAGTGCAACTCGAATTCGAGCACACTCGACTGCAACATTCTTTCTTGTTGCTGTTGCTTTTTTTTTTTTTGTTGCTGAGGCAAATTCCAAACGCATTTCATACTGCACTGAATAACTAAAAAGCATAAAGAAGCAATAATATTGAAGTTCGAATATGGTCGACTACGACATACTCTACACGCATTCAAATGTTAGGGTATATTAGTATATTGGATCTACTTATAATTGATTGGCTTGCTCGTTTCATGTACTATGTATGTATATCTGTTCCAATAGTAAAGCCTAACCTTAATTAGTTGCAAAGTCAAACGTTTACACAGCCTAACAAAGAAGCTGATCAGGAATTTATATCAAAACGCTATATTTTACTTGGCGTGTCAAGTCTACTTTTGGCTGTTACATACTTATCCGCAAATTTAATATACCCAATCACATTACGAGTACAGGATATAAAAAACACTTGAAGCTATATTGTTGTAAGCTTTTTTATAAATTTTTTTTCTTTTGTATTTTGCTGCTGCGTGCTGCAAGTTAAGAAAATCCTCCCACTTTTTTAATTTACTCTTTGCTTGCGTATTCGCTTTTAGTTGCATACTGCGTTGCGGCCTTTTTGCTGTTGCCCCATTTTGCACAAAGCGAAGACGACCGACCACTTCTTCTTGTTCGGGAACAAAAACAAAAAAAAAAAACTCATGAATCTCATTAAAACAAGCAGAACTCATAAAATTCGTATAATAACAGCAAATTGTGTACTGCCCATTTTTCAATAAACTAAAAAAACTAAAAAAAGATTTAAAAATTGGCTAAGGGTAGTGCAGGGTGGTCAATAGTAGCTGCTATAAATAGTTTGGTAGTCCCTTAGTATATATGTATATATTATCTCAAGAACCCACCATATCACATGTGATCTATATTTGATGCACGAAAATCAATCGCCAATCGATAATAGAGCCCTGATCTTAGCCTTGAGATGCGTCGTACCAATTTGCTGCTTATTTCCTATTTAACACGATCCACATCCAAATTATTGCTTCCTTGCCAATAGTATATATCCTTTTTTATAGACACTGTTTTCTGGAGTCTTACCCAGCGTACCAACAAATAAAATTTCGCATTAACTTTCTTACTAATAAGCTGACGTTTATATGGGATGAAATAGTTAGAAAGGCCCATTTTCAAAACTAGAACCCACCAAACCCACCTCAACACACCGCCATAAGCGGCGCCCATAAGAGTGAGCAGTACTTGCGTCTGTATTAAAAAAGTGTCCAAAGTGTTTAAAAAAGCTTGAAAAAGCTCGAAAAAGCTCCCGCTTCAATGCAAAGACGCAGTTTCGGGGCGAAAAGGTTGAAGCTTTTTCGAGCTTTTGAACTAACACAGGTGCAAAGTACCGCTCACACTGTCCGGACACATGACCAACTTTAGTATCACAAGATGGCACATCACACTTTGGATGACTTTGCAGCGCCATCTATGAGTCGACGAACTTCATATTTTGATCATGTGAACGAGGTGGGACTCATTGTGGGACTCAAAACGCATCGCGTTAAATGCTTTGCAGCGCCATCTATGAGTTAAAGAACTTCAGACTTTGGTCATGTGAACGGGGTACAACTAACTCATTGGCACCTCTGAAAATATGGCAGTTAATTTCAAATTCCATTCTGATGGAAAATATGTTAGTCTACTTCGTAGATGCGTCAGGAGGAACTGAGAAGACTCGCAAAAAGCTGCCTGATTACAAAACAAACAAAAAATTGTAAAAATTTACAGTCAGGAGTTTACAATTTTCCTCTATTGATTGAAGTTTATTATTCCAATTTAAGTTGATGTAATTCAAAATTTCAGAGCGAAGGGTGGAAGTTCTTCATTTCTCGTACTTTTTTCGGTGTCTTTAAAAGGACCGATCTGTGAACTGTACAGAGCAGCAACATACCTACCAATGGTAACGAATTGTGGACATGTTTATTCCAGGACTGTATATATGTCATTGCTTTTTATGAAAAACTCCACAGAGTCACAGACATCATATAGCAAGCAATCGATCGGCGGCAATATTGGAATGCCATATTCGAGAACATCGAGCAGGCATTCGAACGAGTTTGTCACCCAGGTCTCCTGCAAAAGGTCAAGGAGAGACTGCCCTAGCCCTGCATTGCTCTGATGCGATCCCACCTGAAGGGCCGTTCCTTCAGGGTTTAAGTCAGGTCGAGTTTGTTTTACCATCACCTAGCAATCGCAAGCATGCTAGAAGGAAGCTTCGTTGGACCTTTTCTCTTCAGTTTATATGCAGCAGACATACCAGGTCTTGATGCCGCTGAAGGGCCGTTCCTTCAGGGTTTAAGTCAGGTCGGGTTTGTTTTACCATCACCTAGCAATCGCAAGCATGCTAGAAGGAAGCTTCGTTGGACCTTTTCTCTTCAGTTTATATGCAGCAGACATACCAGGTCTTGATGCCGCTGAAGGGCCGTTCCTTCAGGGTTTAAGTCAGGTCGGGTTTGTTTTACCATCACCTAGCAATCGCAAGCATGCTAGAAGGAAGCTTCGTTGGACCTTTTCTCTTCAGTTTATATGCAGCAGACATACCAGGTCTTGATGCCGCTACGCTTGTTGCTTCAAACACATTCCTTCTTGGGGCTTAGATGTCTCAGAAATGGTGAGGACGATATATGCATGATGGTCAAAGGTGTGAACGTGTGCTTCACCCTTCGTAGACAGTAGCCGCCTATGTGCATATCGACGGCATCCCCTTAGAATAGTCAGCTAATGTCATCTACCTAGGTCTGGGTAGGTATCTCACTTTTAAGCGTAACATTCATGATAAGCTACGGCTGTACAGAAAACTTAGTATCGCAAGATGGCGCATCCCACTTTAGATGACGCGTAAAAAAGGAAATTTTGACATTTCTAGCTAAACGTAGCTGCTTTTGGTTAGTGCCCCTTAAGGAGAGAAGTTATCTGAATAAGAAATAGTTGAATCTAAATATACAAACTTGAAGGCTCTATATTTGAAAGACTTCGGATTTTCGTTGACTTGCATTTTGTTGCTGACCAAGAGTAAATATATACTCAATGGGATCTGCTCCGCCTACTTCTGGAATTTAGTTACAAACTTAATAGAACCTTTTACCCGTATAAAAATGTATTTGTTATAAGGACCTCACATATGAATTTTAACACTTGATATCATGATTTTATGTAGATGAACCCTTCATATAAAAATCTGGGAGGGCACTTCGCACAACAAACTTTCCTTATAGTTGCTAATTACACTATATGAAACTTCGTGTGCACGGTATTAAAACTTCAGTTCGACCATAGTTGTCATTTGTTTGAACCAGTATGTAACATCATATCATGTCACGATCCACAAGTCCAACCACATTATAGAAATTCAATAGCTTTTTGTGCATGGAAAAATTCATGATTTAATATACCGTCACCGTCACTTTAAATGATAGACTCTATTCAGAGCAACAACAAATGTTAAAGACGAACCAGTTAAAATGCTGCAATCGTGAGTATACGACCTTGAAAGCCCCTTGAGCCTTACTTATGTAAAGGTTTGTTTATCTCACATTTTATTTAGCGACCTATATTCCATTGGATATGAAATTTTAGCAACCCTGAGGTCATTTTTCAAGTTCTGAAACGAGAACAATATAAAGTTTTTCGAAGTTTTCAATAAATAATCGCATTTGTATATATTCAAATAAATAGGTGGGCACTTTATTTTAACTCCTCGATGTTCATATGGACGGAAATGGCTTTTGATGGTGATGAAGAGCTTATATATATATAATGGAGTCTGCCTCTGCTCGTTCTGACGTACACTTGCATGTGGGTATAGGTTATAAAAATAGTTTATAATGTTTGTGACGTAATAATCTTAGTCTAAAGTTTTTTTTTTAACAAGGCCTGTTTAGATTATAGATGGACGTGGGATAAAATACTTAATCTTGATAACGCTCGATCGATAAATATTCCAGCGGTATGCCTGCTTGCCGATATGTAACACATTGAAGAAAGCAACGTATATTCATCTCGATGAGATCTAACCATATCCTCTTGGACTGTCTGATAGTACAGTGCACTCACGATAAGGTGAACTTATTAAAACCAATGGTATTCCCGTTTGTGGATTGTTCACATTTATAATTTTTGTTATTGACAGTGTCTGGTGGTTTTGACATCGAAACAAACAAATGATGAATGGATTGATTTAAAAAGATTCTTTTATGAATTCCAATGGTTGAAATTTAAGTATGTACATAAATACTTACAAGTATGTATTGTATTTAGATATATGTATAACCCATAGGGATATATATTTTTGAATGCGTTGGTTGTGTGAGGGAAGTCACATTTGGTGGCATAAACATAGCCATTATGTCTCCATCTGCTGATTTTAGTTTCAACTAACTTGTATAAGTTGGGGCGTTGTCTATTAAAGAAGCGCTTTCAATGGCAACCCTTTGTTTCCGAGAAATGCTTTAACCTAAAAACAAGCAGTAATTAAGCAACATTTGTAATTTGACTGCATTATTAACTGTGGAACAAACCATTGATGAAACCAATCCTTCAAAATGGAAGACGTCATCCAGGCTGTTTTAGAGCTTTCATAATAAGTCGGGCAGTTAAAATTTTTAAAGCAACGAGGTTTCTTAGCTTTTCCGGTAATGGAAGGCCGCATTTACGAAGGCGCACCAGCCTTCATAGTATTGTGCGCGCGGTTGCCAGTTTTTTTGAATGCCAAGTACGGAAAGATCGCTCCATACCTGGTCATTACAACGCGTGCCCGGTCGTCCTCTATTTCGACGTCCTCCAATCAAGTGTGAGCCTCCATGCGTTTCATCCATTCGAATGAGGTGCCCAGCCCAGTGCAGCCGCTGGAATTTTATGCGCTGGACTATGTCAACCTCATCGTCAACTAGCTCGTACAGCTCGCGAATAAACCTGCGAAGAATCTTCCTCTCGAAGACATCCAACGCTGTTTCATCCGACTCAATCACGGTCGGATGGCCTCTGCGCCATACAATAGGATCGGGAGTGTGAGCGTCTTATAGATCTTGATTTATGGCTTTCGAGAGCGGGCTCATTTGCTTGCTAAGTCCAAAATAGCATATATTTGCAAGCGTGATTCTTCACCTGATCTCCAGGCTGACGTTGGTGTTGCTGGTTATTTCCGATCCAAGATAAACGAAGTTTTCTACAACAATAAAGATAAAATTTTCCATCGTCACTGACCGTCAAAGACGCAATGATGGCTTGCAAGAAGACACCAAGTACTACGTCTTGTCCTCATTTGCCGCTAGAACCATGAGCCGAGACTGTTTTTCAATCTATAAAACCGCCTTGCTGACTCGCCGTTCCGATGATATCAGTGTCATCCACGTTCTCGAGCAGCATCACTTCCTTTTTAGGCCCTGTACCGAAGGTACAAGAGCCTATTGGGTTTGTGCAAATGTATGTAACAGGTAGAAATAATGGTCGGAGACCCCCAAAGTTACCACCATTATGGTCAGGAGTGATAGAGGAGTCGATATAGCCATGTCCGTCTGTATGAACGAAAGGATCTCGGAAACGGTAATAGATAGAGACTTCGTGTTTTTTGCATTCGACTAGGATTGCTCCGGAATTTCTCAAGTTTATTTTAGAATTTTGCCCCTTCCTCATAAAATCACCCCTTAGGGTGAAAATTTCTTCGGCACAAAAAAAATTGAGTGTACCAATATAGAAATAACGTCTCTCTAAGCCAAAATCCAAAAAGTTCATCAAAATCGGATAATAAATGGCGATTTTATAAGCAATTGAATTTGAACGACCCCCCATTTCTTTTCATTCATATTCGCGCAGTGAGAAGTGGTCGTGTGTTTGGTCATAAGCTCGGGAAACATTTAATATGTTTGTTAGGCGGCCTGAACTGGTACAGGGCCTCTTACAGTCGGTTACGCCCGACTGTATTTCCTTACTTGTTTAGTTTGAGCCCGACATATTCTGTATGTACGGGCACTGGCGTAGGATGTATTCCATTAGAAGATTGAATAAATCGCACGCCAGCGCATCACCGTGCGTGAATTCTCTCTCGGTATCAAAGGGTGTAGAGAGGTTCTTACCTACCCTGAACACCCTTTGTGTGTTTGATAGCATCAACATGCAAAAAGGAACGATCTTTGCCGGATACCTTGTGCAGACAGGTGTCAAAAAACTTCGAACTTTTGATATGAAGCCACACTGATATGGTCCTATCAGTGAATACGTATATGACTTCAGCCTATTACACAATACGCTCATCAGAATGTTATATCTGATGGAAGGGAGACCTTTTCGACGGTAGTTGGTGCAAACAGCAGGGTCTCCTTTCTTAAAGATAAGACAGAGAACACTGAGATTCCAATCATTGGGTATTAGTTGAAGAGACAAAATGGGAAGTCCATATGAGATAATCTCCAGAAGTGGTATAAAAATACTATGGAGAAAAAATCTCAAATAAAGTACTTCATGTTTAATAGAACTCACCATTTCTGGGAAAGCGGGAAACACACACTACATCCTACAGTGCTGGTTATTTCCTGAATACTAGAACCATTGAATTGTTAAAAGTAATAGCTAGTAGCTGAAGTTGTCATCCATTTCATTGAATATCAAAACAAATTGGCGCGGAAATGTTATTCCGAAGAAATAACCCAAAGTAACAAGTCGCAGAGACAAGATTCCCCCATTGAACGTGTCCACAGATCAAGAAAAATCAGTTTTGTCAGCATATATGGAGAGTTAATGAAGTTTGTCGTATTAAGATGGTAATACGAGCCTCTATATTCTTACCCAGTAAGTACCATAAAGTGATTTAAATAACTGCTCGGGAACAGAACTATCGACTAAAAACAACAAATGCATATCTCTTTCTGAAACAAATTTAAATTTAGCGCCTACTTACCGAAACGGGTAGCTAAATCTAAGCCGGTTGTGTACGCATAATCGATAAACCGACCGATTATTATGCTGGCACCTGACGATTACACAAAGAAGAAGCATTAGCAGCAGTGGTGTGTCAACAACAACACACGTATTCGCGGATTCTAGTTGTCAGTTCCAATTGGACGTTGTCCCGGTCGGTTGTTTGTACGGAAAATCGTTTTTCACTATTTCCCTTATTTACGCTCGTTCGGCGCTACTACTCTCAAACGCACACACACTCTCTCTCTACCCCTTGTGCCAACGAGTGGATGAGTTTTCCACACAAGAAACAACGTTGACAGTGGCGGTTTTAGCGTTTTCCCCCTGAACCACAACAACAAACAGCAACAACAACAACACCGTTTATTTATTGGCCAGACAGACGGAGCCGAAATGTATTGATTTTCTGCGCTGGCGCTCAGCAAGTGAATAAAAAGAAATTTTTGGCAAAATGCAACAATAATAATAACAAAAATCCATAAAGTGACAATAAGTTGTTTAATTGACAAAAGGCGATTTAAGAAGAACGTACCGCCAACGGCAGCATCATACTGCGCTTGTCTCTGTCGCGCGCCATGTCGCGTGTGTGTGTGTGTATTTGTGTGTGCAACTAGTCGACGACAAGTGTTGTTGTTAATATGCGCTTATAACTAATTACTAATTAAACATAGTATGCGCTCTATCTCTGTCTTTCGGGCATAAACAACGAGAGAGAGCACAAAGGCGTGCGAGAGCGCATACGTTGAGGCGGCGCAGTTTGCAAAAAAAAAAAAATAATAAAAATGAAAAGAAAATAGCAAAAGCAAACAACAACAAAAAAAAAATCTTAATAAAAAAGAAAAGCGAAAGTGTGCAGCAGCAGCTAAAGAAAGAGGAAATACGTTGCAAAAAATTTAATAATTTAAATAAATTCTAAAAAAAAAGGCGAATTAAAGTGAAATAATTTCCAATGTCGTCGAATTATTCTAAATTTTGCGCATTGCACAGTGAAATAGCAAATTGCAATATTTCAGCAACAACAAAGAAAGTGTCCACTAAGCTTTAACAGAATTAAAGGCAATTTTTTTTTTTGGAGCAGCATATTTTGGCAGCATTGTGTAGTGCAGAATTGCAGAAAAGTATAAACAACGAAGACGATATTGAAACGTGCGAACATGTGGATACCATCGAATAATAAATACGGCGTTGGTGAGTAGCTCAAATGCATCATTCATCCCTTTACACTACACACTACTCCCCCCAAACGTAAGGCCTTCAATGGCGGCTTTAATGGCACACGTCAAAAAATGAATAAAAAAATAAAAGAAAGAAAATATAAATGAACGGCGTCCGTCTGTGATTCAAAACATTTTCCGCGAATTTTCTACTCATACGGATGCAACTTCCGCTCCAGTCGTTGTCTAACAGATGCTGGTGCTTTTTCTTTTTTTGTTGTTTTTGCGCACGACAACGCCCACCGCCCTTGTGCCGCCCATGCTGCAGCGTTTTTATTATTTTTTTCTAATACACTTTAAATTTAGTGTGAAAAGTGTTACATTAGTTTATCTAACAATTTGTAACATCCTATTATGCGGCATAGTTCCACTAAAATATCACCGCCCAAAACTTATCATGCTCCTTTGATACAGAAATATTTTATATCTACTTCTATAGATTACCCTCGATTATCTTAAATCAGCTCCAATCTGATCACATTGGCCACATAATGCATAAATATTTTTCTTATCACTGCTAAATTTCGAAACAGGCATGAATATAGCACACCGGAGAAATCGTTGAGATAATATTTTTTATTTTTTTGTTTAATTCGCTAAATCCTTCTACCATTATCTATCATCTATCTGAGTCAAATAGTTGCTCAGATATGACGAATTTGATTATCTCTTATATGTGGGCATAGCATATATGTATATAAAAATTTCATAAAGTTCGGTCCAATAGTTTATACGGCTTTTAGAATTAAATTGACAGACAAATATTAATCTTAGGCTAAATTAAGTTTATGCAAATGTAACAGCCATAAGGAGGTAAAACAGTCTCCATAATGTATATAAAGTTCCCTCTTTTGTGTATGATTTTTATGAACCGTTTTCTGTTGTTTTTAGAAACACCAAATTTGGTGTATCTTATTTTATTTCTCATAAAATATGTTCCATACTAATTTAATGAACATCTCCTTTTTTTTGAATTTTTCTGTGAACATTTCTGCTTTAATTTTGGATTTAGCTAGGAACGCTAATTTTATTGTATTTAACGTCAATCTTAATAAAACTTATGGAGCAGATAAAGAACGAAAGACTGTCTCCATACAATTATAATATTTAAGGGGATACAGTGTATATTGAAGTCCAGCACAGTCTTTACTTGTCTTTATATGTAGTCTTTAGATTGTTATTTTTTTTTATTGAATCATAAAGTACATAGAATAGGTTTATTTATGGAATAACATAAACTCCACGGCTTTGCTGGCACATACGCATTCTTTTGTCCAAATATTCTATGACCATTCTGCATAAATGCGGCTGAAAGCACGGCTGGTTGTAAGTTTTTTGACATAGAGCTAATCTAGGGGCCCAATTCGGATCACTGAAAGGAGAGAGTACACAACCCGTAATGCTTTTGTTTATCACTGACAATCACAGGTGGGTTCTCTAAAGCACAAACACGGCAAAATTCACAAAGCTATCAAGGTGGATTAGTGCTTCATTAATTAGGATGAATTTACTCGAAAAATCGACATCGACTTGTTGGTATTCAATGATCCATTCAAGGAAATTTCTTCGTTGTGCATGGTCTTTAGGTTACAGCTGTTGGGTTAATGGATTTTTTTAATGCATGCAGACATAGATCTTTTGCGAGAATACGCTGTGGAGAGCTTCTTGAAATTTACAATTCTTTTCCACGACGCCGAATTGAAGGTCTGGGATTTTTAGCAACACTCACACGCACTGCTTCGATATTTACATATTACAGCGTCTCCAACTGAACCAGTCTCCCTTAATTTTTAAATTAATCTCTTTTCAGTTAGAACAAAATACTGACCATATTTTTTATGAAATTTTGGCACTAGGCCGTCAAAATTTTATTATTTTTGAAATATTGTTCAATATTGAAAACGCGTTGTTGTCTTGTGTAATGCTTCCTTTTTTCTGAGTTGCCAACAATTTACTGCACAAATGGTGACAAATTCAAATCATGCGTGAATACTGGAACTTTGCATATCCTATTGTACATATCTCTTATCTTCATTTTATTACATAACTTTATCATATAACACGGCTTTATCAAACTACAAAGACTATTCCTCGAGTAACTTTTGAATTAATAATAATTATTTTCGACAAATAAACGTTTTATCTCTCATCATAGTTTCCTTTTACCTATATATATATTTAGTCCAATATTTTTTCAATTTTGTTCTACTTTCCTAACTATGGGATTTCTCCAGGTCCTCAAAATAGGCGTTTGCTTCAGTGAAGTTCTCTTTATACGTTTCAAATCTTTTGCCGACAAGCCATTTCTTCAGATTTGACAACCGAAATTAGTGTCAAGGGCTAAATCTGGAGAATATGCAGGATAAAATAGTAGTTCGTAGCCTAATTTATGGATTTTTGCCGAATGTATCCGTGCAATGTCTTGATGGAACATTACAAATCAATATCGAATTCGTTCGAAAGCTTTAAATAATAGTCACCGGTAATTGTTTTACCCATTTTAAGATAATGAATTCGAGTGACACTGCGTGCATTCCAAAATGCTGTGGCCATGACCTTGTTGCTTGACAGACCCACCTTTGCTTTCTTTGGTGCACGCTTACCCGCGGTACCTTTCGCTTTTTCATATCAAAATAATCATGTAAAATGAGATATACCGCACAGTGGAGATGCCTACAGCCTCAGCCACCACACAAAGTAAATGGCGCAGCTTACTCAAAATATTATTATAGTCTATTCATACATGGCAGTGACCGGAGGCAGTGTCTGCTTAAAAGTTACTGCGCGGGAAATTCATTGACTCATCCATGTCTCATTATCATGACTCATGGAAAGGATTTAATAAACCAAACCCCCTCCGTTGTTCTTACTCGAGCAAAAATCATAAGTCCTTAATATTTAAGAAAAATATTTTTATTATAAATTGCAAAAAGAAAAATTAAAATTTTATTAATAATTTTTTTTACTAATCAGATTATATTTGTACCAACAAATAAATGCGTGGTCGTCATATTTAAATCACTCAAAATTTTTTAGTTATTTGTGTATAAAAACATGACTTCTAGATAACGTCATAAAATTTAAATAATACCGCATATATATATATATATATATATATGATCTATGTCGTTATAGTCATTTTTTTTTTATCTTTTCTTTTCTTTAATGTTATTGTTTTTCTTTTAGACTTTTTTTTCGCGCGTCTTCGATTTGTTGGGTTTGTGATCGAATATACATATGTTACGACTAGCATAAAATCCGACGTTGCCCGGCGTAGAATTTATGCGAAACGAGTAGAACTTTTATTCAAACACATTTTTGCGCCTTTGGCCTTTAACCCATATAAACTCCATTGGTTGATTTTTAGAAGTCAACGAAATATGTTTTCCCTAATTTCACACATGCAAGATTTTCTTCAAAAGCTTTCAGGATGTGATGTATGATTATATGTCTTGTACTGCTGTGCTATGTTGATGTCTTAAACCGATTTGAAACTCGGTGATGAAGTTCCGTTCCTTAATAATGACAATACCCGTTCAATAAATTATCATTGAAATATCTTTGAGTGGCAGTAAACCGCCAGAAATTTAACCGTTCTGCGTTGCGAAGCAAATCATCGAAGAAGTTGAGTTTCGATTCGAATAGTAACTTGTGCAAATCAGTGGCACCCATTTTCTACGCTCAAGTTCATTACGATTTCGTATGAAATAACGGTTAAGTGTACGCTTCAGCCTTTTAAAGTCAATAACCTCATTGAAACACTGTTGAAATGTGGTATATTTCCCAATCTCATGTATATTCCGTAGAAACCTACGATATCCACGATATTAATATAATCGCCAGTTATCAACTCCATACTCAACTCCAGTTCATCAGGGTTAAGTTGGAAGCGACCAATGTTTGCATTTGAAGGCAATTGTTTATGTTTAGCGGCCATAAGTTGAGCTTCAGCTATTAAATCAACTATCAGTGGGATATGGATGGACAGAGCTAAGTTTATCGACTCCATTGATAGTTAGGCTTGAGAACGTGATACCAGCATAAACTGCAAAGCCAATTGCACTGGAGGTTCGAATATTATTAGGTTAATGTGTAGATGATCATATAAACACAACGCACGACTAGCTTACCAGAGGCGATGCTTCACATTCCGGTCTTTAGCAATTATAAATTTAGGACCATGCTCGTCAAATATATCTGAAAATCAGCAGAATTGCAAGAAAACTTTGGTGGAAAAAAAATTTATGCCAATATAAAATCTCCAAAATTACTGAATACTTTTATGCCAACACATCGAAGGCAAGAGTAGGTATAGCATGCTGTAAACCGGAAAGTGGCTTACATTTGACTTTATAGGGACAGCAAATTCACAAATACTCCTTTTGTGTTTCACATATAAGCATGACATGGTTCTAAGGGAACACTATCAGATTTTTGGGGAATCAGACTGTTTTTTTTTTTTTAAATTAGCTGTGGATAGCTTCTTCACAATAGGTTTCTCTCATCAACGATTTATTATTAATTGAACTTCATTTGTTATCAATTTATTCCCACGGAACTGTTTATTTGCTTATTTACAATTAAACTCAAACGTTTTTTTTATCTAATAACAATTTATACAAATATGTAATGTATTTTCCCATATTTTCATTCATTTATTGTACTTTATTTACTTAAGAAAATATCTGTTTAATTTAAATGTCTCATTGAAGCATTGAAGTCGAGTTTAATGCGTGAATGAGCAAATGATATAATGAATGACTGAATGATCTGATAGCCGAGCATGTCGTGCACGAGTTACAGACACAAGATAAAAGAACGGACGTAGTACTCGTTCGGATGGAGGGAGCTCTACTTTTACACACAGTGAAAATCAAGTCAACCGCATTATTATGAACAGCATCAACAACAACAACAACTCAAAACAAAGCAACAAAGGCTTCAAAGAGCGGAAAATGTCAGTCAAGTGTTCTTTCTGATTGGACTGTAGTGTGTTTGTTGTTTTTGTTATTATACCCTACAGAGTTAAGTACTTATAGTAGGCAGCCATTTGTTGAAATTTATGAAACGCTTCGAATGAAACAGCGTGCATATATATGTAGAGTATAGCCAAGGGTATAATATAGTAGCACATAGTTAAGGGTGTAGAAAAGTGGAAGCAGGGTCCATTGGGCTATTTTTTTCTACACAATATAATCGGAAATATGTTAAGATCTTAAAAAGCATTTAAAAATAGCAACACAGGACTAACTCACCTTGAAAATTCAAGATAAAAGCCTTCATCATGTTTTTCTACGGTTTGGTTTTGATATGAATATAAGCAATATTTTAATGGTAGTTCGAAAAAAATATCAAACAATATTACTGATGGAGGATTCATGTTTGTTTCCGAAGCAGATCTGATCCTTGATACTCAAATTACCGCAAATTATTTAAATCGTTTGAGTGATACCTTCTTAGTTTTCCTGGGTGAATGAGGTTGCAAGTGGATTTGGATTTGCGATTTATCGGGTCCGGTAGTTTCTGCTGATTTTAACTGTTCCTTTAAAACCCGTTAGTAGTTTTATTAGTCGGAGAAGAGTTTCGACCGAAATCTTTGCAGGATTTCCAGATCGTTTAGACCCAAGGAGCCAATAAAGCGAACTCAGTCTCAAGCCAAATTGCTTACGCTTTGTAAGTATATAGACGTGTCATGAAGACCTTCGGTCTAGATTTATCCCTAGGTACTTAGCTTTATTTACTTGATGAAAGTATTTCTAATAAAAATTTGTACAGATTTTTGTGCGCTCATCGTAATTCATCATACATCTACCTACTTAAGATTTTCAGATTAGATCCGTATGTTCAGACAGAGTTAAATCTGCTGGGAACAAGGCGTATAGCAAGTCTTAAACTACATCGTTTACTTGAACCACAACGTATCTGTACTCCAAGGAATTTTATGCGCATAGTGAGGGAGAGACCGGCACGCCAGAATGCACAGTTTATCAAAGAAAGCAGATATGCAGTATAATTTTCGTTTCAGGGCAGTTCTTGCATATGTATAGACCCTATTGATTTATTAATCCGTAGAGTACTACTTGGGGAATCCAAACTGAAGCGATGTTTTGAGTTTCTTTCCCTCAAGTATTGTAAGCAAAAGTCTTTCAAATACTTTCGACTGGTAGTAGACTTATCGGCCTGTAAGAAGCTACCGATTCTAAAGGTTTCCCTAGTTTTGGTAGCAGAATAATCTGACCTATTTTCAATAGCGTTATATTAATTGCTATAGCTCTGTATCGAAATTTTGAAGTTTCTTAAGGACTTTTCCAGTGATTTAACCGCTTTAACTTCACATTTGTCAAAGCCTTTGTTCGGAATATCCATTTGAAAAGGAGAATTTATGTACTCCTGGATATGTACGTCTAATTTTGTGTTTTTTTTTTAATGGGAAACGGATACACACAAACACACACACAAATAAGGTAAATAAAAGCTTGCAATAAACAACCTTAACGCGTTGATATCGGTTCGATAAACAAGGCGATAGTAACGATAACAGGTGAAATATGTCCAAAAATGGGCTAAACAATTTATGGAGTCATCTAGGCGTTTATAGCTTGAAGGCATACCACAATCAAAACAAAATGTTCCACTAATTGGCAATACTTCAATCTCATTCGGTTCCAAATTCAGCTTAACTAAGCATCATCATTAAGTTCATAATGTGCTTTAAAAATTTGCCTTATCTTTTATAGTAAAACTTGTCAGTTGGAATGGTTTCAGTTTGCACTTAAAACAGTTTTAAGAAATTTAGATCAGTGAACAAATTGAAGATACAAACATTTTGTCTGTTTAGGCCCTTTACCAAAGGTACAAGAGCCTATTGGTTTTGTGCAAATGTATGTAACAGGTAAAAATAATGGTCGGAGACCCCCAAAGTTATCTCATTATGGTCAGGGGTGATAGAGGAGTCGATATAGCCATGTCCGTCTGTTCGTCCATATGAATGAAAGGATCTCGGAAACGGTAATAGATAGAGACTTCGTGTTTTTTGCATTCGACTAGGACTTCTCCGGAATTTTCCAAGTTTTTTTAATCTTCATATCTAAGTATGGATGGTTGACGCAGCCGGATGATTAAATCAAAATACACGGTGAAAAATATGAACCATTGTGGAAAAATGGGCGGTGGCATAGCTAGAAAAAACAATTTCTGATACATTTAAGAATTTAATATTTAAACTCACATAAAAAAATTGCAAATTAGAGTACATGGAGAAATAAGTTTAATTGGAATACCAAGTCTTTAAACTATTTAACGCCGTTGACTGATATTTAGCTCATTGAAATGAACACTAGAAGTGCCTCGCTTGGAGACTATAAGACCTCCAATTATGCAAATTTATAATCTCTTATTTATTCTTCAGATACTTGTCTTCAATGAACACGCTCAGACCCCTCCCTAAAGGCGGTTAACACTTACCATAAAAGCCAAGTTAGGTTTACCTTACGTTAATTCTTGTCAAATATTCCATTTAGGTCCCGATCGAACCATTAAAAGTGGTAGCCCCCATACAAATCTGTTCAACCTTTCTGAGTTCTTATATGAAAATGTTTTTATTGTTTTTGTTTATTTAGCTAAACACACCAAATTTTGTGTATCTTGCATGATTCCTAAGAAAATTTTCCATATAGGCCAAGATTGGACCACTATAAGGGGTAGCCCTCATACAAATCGTTAGAAATAGGGTATCTCTTAGTCGAGACCACTCGACTGCAGCGTTTTTTTTTTTTTTTTTTTGTTATAATATTATTCAAAACTTTGCATATATTAATAAAGTAATTGAACGAGCAGTTCAAACTTGTTCTATGCAGGCAATAAGTTTTTATTGTTTGTGCGCTAATGAACAATTTAACACTACTTGAGGCTTAAGATTTAGAAAGAAATGAATTAAATTTTCATTATTACAATAGATTCTACTTTTATGGATTATAACAGGGCATATGAAGGGTATAAAAACAACACTTAGACCGAATAAAATTTATTCGCTTGATTCTCTTTGAGATTTGTATTTAAAACAGACTTCATATGCAAATATACATATGAATATATATATCAACATCATTTGTTAAATATATCCTTTGCCAACCGCTCGATGCTCTTAAATGCCTGCAGAAGAGCGTTTCAATGCCATTTGTCGCGTGCAGCTTTTTGTAATTTCACGCACGACTTAAAGCGACATTTATAAAATCTGCGACACAATTGAGAAGAGTTCGGTCGAGTCTTGCTATTGTAAAATAATTAAACATTTCTTTGTGCTGCTTTAAATTACGCAGTTCTATAAACATGCAAACTCAAATCTGAGCTCATCGGTTGGTGGTTGTTGGCTTGTTTTGAGGCTATATAAAACTTTTTTTTCTATACTTAATACAAGGGTTGCATTCTGTCTGTCACCCTATACGCTTTTATGTTGCCACTCAAACTCAAATGCTTTTAAAATTTTTATTTCCTTTTTTCCTTTTTGCTGGCCTTGAGTTTTTTTGCAACAAATTTCTATATAAACTGTATATATCTTGTTTTCGATTTGAAGTTGGAAATACATATATTAAAAACTTAAACCAATGCCGGGAGAATGCTTGTTGCTTGTCTTATTCGATTTTGTCTACTCGTCGAGTTTTAAATTGATTCATTGTTTAATATGCTCAACGACAACGCACAACACACATTCCGCACACTTCTTGCTGTGTTGTGCTGTGCCCCTCTGTTGAACAGTTTGCAATGTGCGCATGCGCAACTGGTAGCAGCAGCAGCAGCACCAGACGCAGGCGCAGCAGGTCTTCCGTTTGACGATTACGTTGTCCGGATATTCTTTGGCTTTATTTGAATTTATGAATTGCTTATTTTAGGCTTTGTACATGTGTACACAAGCGGACACACACACACACACACACTTACATAACACGCACATATAAGTCTTTATATACTTTTTTGTATAGATGTATGGAAAAGTACATGCAATATCGTATTCGAACATCGACCATTACCGGATGAAAGCGTGCCTGTAATATGATTAGCATACGTAAAAAGTACTTGGAAACTCTGTATAGAAGGCTAAGGTTGCCCCGCACACACACTCTTTGCATTTTACCCCTCATTTGTCATGCATATATACATATGCTGACGCCAACTACCATAGTTCCATACAAACTATGTGCCTAGTTCTTACTTCTGATAAAATTTAATGCGACGTTAATAATTCAATAAATAATTCTTTCATGTGTTGAGCATTTATTTATTGCTTAGAAATTAGCTATAGATAAGCATTAATTCCGGTTTAAGTGCGGGGTGCAGTCGTTGCCACCTATGCTTGGATTACTAGTTATGTCTAATACATAGCAGCGACACTACATCAGTATAACCCCATGGAATTTTTAGCGCGAATTTAGAAATTTAGAAATAAAATTTAAAAAATGTTTTACGACTGAGTCCGAAGTCTTAGTCGTAATAGAAAGATTGGCTCAAATTTGAGACATAACCTCACAAAACTTAACAAGTGATAATTAGGTCCTGTACCGAAGCTACAAGAGCTTTTTAGTTTTGTGCAAATGTATGGTAACAGTTAAAAATAATGCTCGGAGAGAGAAGTCGATATAGCCATGTTCGTCTGTCCGCCCGTATGAACGAAAGGATCTCAGAAACGGTAATAGAAAGAGACTTCGTTCTTTTTGCATTCAACTAGGATTTCGTTGGAATTTTATGAGTTTATTATAAAATTTTGCCCCTACTAAATTATCTCAAATGGACTCGAAGGTTTCATTTTGAAACCACATTGACCCAAGAATGACCTATTCGTGGTGTTCCCTGGATACTGATTTGAGTTAACATAATCGGGAGCGAATTTGAGCGGTGACCTGTACTGGTACAAGGCCTCTTACAGTCGGTTACGCCCGACTGTTATTTTATTACTTGTTTTTTTTTTTATTAATTTGGGTTAGTAAAGCATCAAAGCGTAACATCTTTCGGATTTGTGGTCCATTTAGTATTCCTTACTTAATTTAGCACCTGAAACCTTGAAAAACATTTCAATATACTGAAACCAATCACTATTTTGTATTCAAAACCTTAATATATTTCTTTACAAGGCCTTATTTTATATGCAGTGGTGGAAATAGAACTTTTAAAGGATCGATAAAGATCTTAAATCAAATGTTCCAATGATTTTTTTAAGACATTTTTTTAATGTAGTCTAACTCTACTGAGTCCCACTTACAAAAAAAGCACGGCATCTTCGTTAAACCATTTTAGCGCAAGTGTGACATATGTTCTTATGGAGCCACTAGGAATGTTGGTTTGAGATATTCAAGTTGAAGCAGCTTCTGTAAAGTTCCTTAATACTATCATTTATGCTTCTGTCATTCTGCGGAATCTCATATGCTCGGATGCTTTTAGCAATTTTGTTAGGAATCGTTTTATTAAAGTAAAGTTGCATCTGCTGATCTGTATCTTGTTGCCTTATATCCCACAGTAGCTAAGTTTTCCACTATTGTTGAGCTGCAGAAGCTAGATGAAGACGCCTGTGGGCATATTTTCTCACCCTGACCAGCTGCCGATACTCTTAAAATATTTTTTACTTGTGCCTGCCATGACTCTGACAGAATGGTATGCAACAATTTATTTGCCAGAAGTTCTTAGATAATTGGAGAAAATCAACCGCTGAATCATGATCCAAAGATTTTTTTTCTTTTATATCGATTATATAGTCCTTGCTTCTTCTTATTTTTAATATAAATGCATTGTTTTTGAAAAAATTTGTATGTAACACAATAAATAATCCGAACTGCACTTGACTCAGCCAGGAAATGAAGAATTAATTCAATAAATTTAAAACAAAAACTGCAAATTAGCAGCACTCTTTGTACCGACATCACCGACTGCCACACAGCCCCTACTCGATAGCTGCATTATATACTCTGTAAACATTCACTTATAAACCATATTATTATTTATTTCATTATATGCCAACAGCGTAGAACTGACCCAATTATAAGTGCTGCTCAAGTTGCACGAAACAGAGCACAATTAATTACTTGTGCTACTCCGTGTCAAATGACAAACAAGCTGCCCGACCGGACGGCCTTTTTGTACTTGTAAGAGTCGGGCACTTCTGAACGAATGAATGGACGGACGGGTAGCGAGGTTGAATTAGAGGCCGCACTTAGGTCAAATGTTAAACTGGCTGAGCGCGTTGGCACTGATCCAGCGGACTAGTAGAAGTGTAGAGTTTTTATAATTTTTATATGTAATAATTTAACGTATGCAAGTACTTTTATTATTGTTCTCCAGAGTCGTTTTTGCTTCTTCGTTCTAAATACTTCTGTCGCCAAGTTTGCTTCGTTTCGCTTTTTGCGCGCGCACTCGTTTAATTCAAAATTATTTTCTTTTAACGATGTTTTTATTCAAATTCGTTTGTTGACTTTCAGTGCTGCTGTGTGTGTGTGTGTCTGTGTGTGTGTTTATATATGTATGTGCATGTCTATGTACTCGTCTGACGTTTTGCACATAATACAACAACAAAACCTTTATACTCCTCTTTACATCTCTTCAACGCATTGTCATCTCATGAGATTGTCATCATTAGCAACAGAACATCATCATTGTGTTTCGTATGTGCATGTGTGTGTGTGTGTGTGTTCCATTCATTCCCACAACAGTTGCTCAACTCAGCTGTATTTGAAGTTGTTTCTTGTATAGAATACGCTGCATATACATTTTTTAATAGAGTACTTAAAGTTCGTTGAAAACTATGTAACACTAGAAACTGAGTACGTAAAGCTTAAAATTATAATCCTGAGCAGCTCGGAAAATGCTTAATGCTTTCAAACCGTGTATATTGGTGGTTTTCTTGAAATAGTCATTAAATGACAAACAAAAACCGGAAATAGAAGTGAAGTGTACATATTCGTGTACAGCTAGACGAGATGAGTTGGCCAAGGTTTATCTGGCTGTCTGTCCTTCTTTCTCAGAAACTATATACATAGATCTTCGACTTGCATTAAAGACTTTCTTAGTCCTGCACTACTGCAAATTCGTGCCCAAAACTTTTCTCACAAACGATTTGTAATCTTTTTACAATTCCCACATAATTGAAGATATTGCTCCTAACTGGAGATTCGACCATCCGGAAGCGAGAAAATGGTCTTTACCAATTTTTTAGTAAAATTATACTTGATACTAGATTATCGCTATGATGTAACTTCTTTTTTAAATCTTTTTTAATTTATAAATTAAATAAAAATTATTAAAGAAGAATATTCTGAAATCCGGTATGTTGAGAATACTTTACTTAAAGTTATAGAGCATCCACATTGATACGTCATGCCTACTTCGACCTATTACACAAATCGCGCGACAGAATCTTATATCCGATGGAAAGAAGACTTATTTTGCTATAGTTGGCGTAAACAGCAGGGTTTTCTTTCATAAAGATAGGACAAAGAAAGAGAGATCCCAGTTATTGGGTATGATTTTATCGAACCATATCTTGTATAAAAGATGGTGCATACTCCTAACCAACACTTTGCAGCTGGCAGCTCTCTGGAGCCTCCTGCTTTGTTATTTTTCAGCATTTGATAACCGAATCAACCTCTACAATAGTGCCATTAATAACTGGTGGTTCCGGTGTCTTTTCTCTATCCGCGGAATTGTGTGCTTCATCGCCTCCGAGTAGGTTAGACAAATAATTCCTCTATAATCTCAGTTAATCAAGTGTATCTGTAAAAAGATTTCCACTCGCGTCTTTACAGAAAGTTACACCGGGCTTAAAACATTCGCTTGGATGTTTCACCTTTTGAAAAAAAAATTTCGAGCTTCATTTCTGTTACATAATCTCCCAACAGCCTTCCTTGCTTCTTTTGCATCTGAAAAGGCGATTCTCCTCTCTTCGTTTCTCTTGATATGGCTCTATAAAGCTCGCGTTGTTCCTGACTGCAGTGTTCTCTGATAGGAGGCGTTTTTCTCTGCAGTTGCTTTGCGACACTCCTCGTCATACCAAGAATTACTCACAGGTTTTGTATAAACAATAACCTCCTTGGCAGGCCTATTAATGGAGTGGATAATATGTCTCCACTGCTCACTTATATCTTGAGAAGACGGAGAAGTTGCCCCGAGCAGTCGGTAGGTGTGTCTGAGAAGCTTTGGGCTGACTATTGTGATTGCAGCTGGCCGAGATCTGGCTTTCGTTGGTCCGAGTCAATTTTGGGACCACGTAACGTTCGCACGTCCACCACCCTCATTGCCAATAATTATCGGGACTTAGCCTTGTTAATGTGAAGGTGTTGAAATCTGGTTCTGCTAACTTCGATTAGCCTCTCTCCATTGTTGGAGGTAGTATTCTTTCCTTTCTAATTTTGGCTTACATGCGTTTCAAACTCTATCCGAATCGGCAAAAAGTGGAAATGGGTTTATGACACCTAAGCCCCCTTTCCTACCCAGAAATTTGGTTTCAAACAAATTTTTGAATAAATTTATATTCCATGCATTTTCTTGTTTTGTTTTTCTCCTAAACCATGCAGTATGCATTAAGTACAGTGAAACCCTGTCAAAGCATTTTTGATTACTTACTGCCTTGCAGCAGCAGCACCGTTCTTGCAACCTCGAAGTGTGTAAAATTCTGCACATTTTACTTACCACACATACCAAATTTTAATATGAATACCTTCGCATCTGCTCTGCTATGCGCTGCTGATGATGTCTGTGTCTAGTTTGCTTTTTTGCAGCCACTTCAATGAAGTTAAAAAACAAGAAAAAAAAAAAAGGCACAAAACGACAAAAGTTAGCGACATCTCCAACATGCATTCCGGCTGACAACCTGGGCGCATATTATGTAATGCTTGATTACAAAACCGACGTAGGGGCGGGAAGGGTGTGCCCACAGTCGTCATCGCCAACGTCGCAGTACAAGTATGTAGTTAGACGACAGCCGACTGACGACTATTCATAATCTGCTTTTAGAGGAGCTGCTGTGCTGTTACAGCTTTTATTATTATTAAATTTCTTTTTCCTACTTTTAGACGTTTCCTGTTTTCTATTTTTTTTTTTTTTTTTATATATATATTCCATATAATGATGAAACCGCATTGAGACTGAGTCTGTAGTGCCTGCCGCACCTGTCTGTCGCTGCTCCATAATGTGTCTCGCTAAATACTCATTAGAATTATTATGCACACTCTTGAGGCGACGACGCTAAACGCTGCCACTTCTATGGCACGCTGGAACATCGCGTGGGTGGCACATTTGTGTAAGGTGTCTTGGGGCTTTGCGTCGCCCCAAATGTGACTGACCTATTTAGCATTTTGCTATTGGTTCGTCGGTTGGTTGGTTGGAGGCCACTTAACGCGTGTTCTGTTGTAAGCCCCCCACTTAATCGCGCCGTAATTTCATTTTAACTTTCCGAAAGTTTAGCAGTAATAAAGCCAATTGGCAGCGATGATCCCCGTTTAAATTAATTTAATTTAAAGTTTGTTGTCGGCTTCATTGCATTGTTCTGTAAGAGTCAAGTGCAGCGCTCCATTGCATTACCCAGCGATGTACATGTATGTACGGTTCGGATTGCCGTCGCCATACTCAAGTGTCGACGCACTCGAAACAGGAAACAGTTTGCCCATTTTGTTGCATTGAAGCATTTAATGTATTAATTTTTTTTTCGCAGTACCGCCACGCCCGCACTTTTATCCCTATGCCGCAACACTGCCCCAACTTTATACATAAAAATATTTGTATGTAGAAACATGAGTCAAGTGTGCTGTGTACATGATTGAAGCTACTCAATATTCATATAGGCACTCGCAACGCTTTTGTCTTCTTGGCAAGCCATGTTTTATTTTATATATGTACACAGCTCCCTTTTTTTTTTTTTTTTTTTCCTTACTCCCCTTAATAAACTCCAATCGCACACTTCAAATCCGCCACTGTTTCCATCTTCGGTTTCATGCTGTACGGTGGCATGCGCTTTGAATCCATAATTGCCAATGCACACTTTGAGTCAATCGAGTGGATTTTTATGGATTTATTACCATCTTCGACATCTTTGCGTGCCATGCTGACATATCTCCAGTATCGGTCTCAAGTTAAATGGCGCCTATGTAAATCAAAACATCAGAGATATCATTTGTGATATCAAAGTTTTATAAAGCGCAAATTTTTAAACATTAAATTTTTCACCATAAACCTCCAAACTAGTTGATGGAGCAAATGAAAAAACACCATATGCCAACATTGTACCTTAAATTTATATAAGAGATATGTTCCTATCTGGTTCCGTGTGTGATAATTTTTGGAAAATATGTCGTTGCAAGATAAATTAAACTACAACATAGTATTTTTCTTACGAATCTCCAGAAAGGAATACATATTTTAATGGGAGCTTCCCCTATATAGAATATTAGATAGTAAAACAAAAACCTTTGTCAAAATGAATGTTGTATATATGTTTGTTTCCTATAGACAGCCCACTTTTCCAATGAACTTACTTCTCCTGACCCCATTAAAATGTATATCAAATATCATCCCCTTAACTCAAATGGATGCAAATATATGATGATGTAATCTTCTCCTGGTCTCAATAACACGTAAAACAAATATCATCCCCTCAAATAGGAGCAGAGATATGATTTTCTTTTTCGCTTATATGGTGAGTGGACCATCGACCGCTCTGATTTTGAACAAACTTCATGAAGTGACCTTCCGATCTCATTAGCACGTATACCAAATATGATCCATGCTCCTCACATGGATGCAAATATATGACGAATTTTATTCATCACTTTTATATGAGATGGGCCACCGCCCCCTTCGAAATATAGCCTATTATACGTACCATTTATAATGTAGCATTCTAATGTTGAAAGAATTCTTGAAATCGGTCCATTAGTTTTTCACTTTATTCGTTATAAATATACCAAAATACAAATATTTCCTCTTTATAATGTTAGTTTGATATACACCTATCTGGATCCATGTTGGATATTTGTTGGAATTAGTGTAAGATACACCAAATATGTCGTTTCAAGATGGGAAGGTTTTTTTTGGGGCTACCCCTCTGGTGTCCGATATAAACAAAAAAAAACTCAGAAAAACAAAAATTGTTTCATACCAATACTCATGCACAGGTTTTATGGGTACTGCCCCCTAGACAGGATTTGTAAACCTACATTAATTATTTGAATAGGGAAAGGAGAGATTTAGAGACTTCGTGATATTCATATTGACAGTCAGACAGACGGACATTTACATATGATCGCCATTTTTTGTATGGAGCTACCCTTGTTAATGGTCCGATTTGTACCGTTATGAAATATTTTATTAATATTAACAGCTAAAACATTTAATATGGCATTTCTAGATGAATTAATTATAAGAAACATTTTTTTCATACAAAAATCCAGAAGGATGAACTAATTTCAAACGGACTACCCCCTTATCGTAGACGGTTCTTAATCTAAATGAAACAATTTTTAAGGATTGATATAAGATCGACCAAACATTTTTTCTTACAAAAATTCTGAATCAACTACCAACTCCACGCCCTTTGCCCTCTACATTGAATAATGATGTAATGAATGATATAATTCACAATAAGTTTATTCAAGTTATATAATATCAAATATTATAATTCACAATTAGTTTATAAAAGTGCTCTAGAACTAGCGCCCTGAATGACCACAACAACCCAAAGTCGCTACTGGCTCTACCCACTTCGCAAAGTGCATACTTTTATGCAGAAAGCTGTTGTTTGTTGCCTTGCATTGTTGTATGCCCCAATCAGAAAAATTGTGTTTACTATATACAGAGTATATAGTATAAGTTGAGTATTTGTTTTGGCCTTTGTTATCAAGCATGTTGCTGCCATTCATGGTTTTTAATTGCTTTCACTTCACTTTACTCGAAAGATCAATGTCATTGCCAGCCATGCTATACGAGTATAATCTCTCCCTCTATTAAAACTTTTCCTTCTCTCATATTATACAGCCATACACAACTGGCACGGCGAGGTGCGTTTTGGTCTACCGCTGGATGTTGGCGATTCAGTTGAGATCCTTGAAGAATGTTCATACTGGTATCGTGGTACATGTTCACGTAAATCGCGCGCTGTTGGCATATTTCCAAAAACATTTATACACATTAAAGATTTGGCCAAGATCGATCCGGTGGTTGCCGAATGTACACAAGTATTGCGCGAATGGTCGGAAATTTGGAAGCGGCTCTATGTGGTTAGTATTGATCTGTGCATTAAAAACTATTTGCAATAATTAAATTAAATTCTAATTTCAGGATCGTGAAAGCTATAAATTTCAGACGCTGCGCAAGGTTATGTTTTCCATATTGGAAAGTCGTCGTGAACTACTCGGCGCTACTTTAACGCAGGATCAGACACTTGAACTGCAAATGGTTGTGGTTTCAAAAATCGACTGGGGCAATCGGTGAGTAGTTAGGCGCTAAGTTTAAGGGGAAATAATGATAAATCTTATTAGTACATAGCAGCAAATTTTAGCTGCAATGAACATTCACGAGCAACTGCGTTCACACTGCCGAGCGATGTACACAGCAGATTCTGTGCTGCCAAAGACTGTCCAGCTCTACTTAAGGGAATGTATCAGCCTTTAAGAAACTGTCACAGTTGCGCATATCGACGGGTTGAAGAGAATTCATTCTCCATTGGCTTAAAATGTAGCTAAGTTGTACAATGACCTGATGATTCCCTTCCATAGGCGTGGGAATCCTATAAAGTTAAGATATTATTCACCAGCAGCAAAAGTCGAGTCGATGTAGACATTCTCGTCTGTTCTCAGTTGAGTGATCTTTTGTTTTAATTCTTCAATATGAAGAAATCAGCTGCTGAGAAGCATATGGTTGTTAGTAGAAGCATATGGCGAGACTGCCTTAAGCGATCAAATGCATAGGATATGATTCAAAAACAAGAACATTGTGTTCCATAAAAGTTTTTTTTCAAACGTGTTCCAGGCAGAGTTACATGTTGAATGGCGGTATAATATACAGATAAGCACCCTAAAGCTTATATTCGCACATCACAAAAAGCAAACTCACCAGTAGCATGGTGATAGCACATGATACCACGCATTCCTCACTGTTATGTCAAGAGGGTGGTAAAACTTTCACTTGCCACCGTCTGCTTCTTATTGAAGTTTCTATCTGCCGATTATACTATAGATGAGATTAACACATCCCATATTTGGACTTAAGAAAAGTTCCAATAATATGAAATAACTTATATATCTATTTATAGTACAGGTAGATTACTAATAGGAATCTTATTTCTTTTTATTGTGCCTATAGCTAAGGGATTTTCAAGTCAGAGCATTCTTATGTCCAATCTAATGAAGCAATTGGAAGCCGCTACAAGATCTGGCAATTTCTTTAGCTTGTATCAAGCTTTAATTTGTAGCAAAAATTAAATGAATATGGCGTATGAGCTCTTTGGTTCAAGAATTTTGGTCAAAGTCCTCTATAGCGCCATATCTATTAAGTAATCACTGTCAATTATGTAAGCCAGTTATAAGATTTCATCTATAGTAATCGACATTGTGGAAGCTCGAGACTTTCAACCGCTTCCGGCAAGACTCTTCTCCAACATCGATTTAAAGTGTACTTCTGAGGTTTTTTAATAGATTCGATTACAACCAAGATCCATCGAGAACGTCTACTGATGTAATAAGTTGGAAACGTATTCATGCAGCAAAGAGATAATGTGTTAGGTGTAAGAAGTGTTACTTCTATATTTAGATGGTTTAGAACTTGTAGATGACCTTATTCTTTCACAAATATTTCTCTACTTCTGGCACGAAATAATCGAAGAACAAGTCTCTAAAGTTTTTATCTACATCTTTAAGTGCACGTTGGTTTAAGGACTTATAAACTAGAAACGGCTTCAACATAAAGTATTCTGCTGCATTATTGCATAGATGACGAGTTTGCCGATCTTTTGATAGCTCACATCGAGTTGCTGATTTTTCATTCTTCGATCTGGCATTTCTCTCCACCACAGACTGTTTTCGTCAGCATTAAAAAATTGATACGACAAGTAATCTTACTCTAGAAAGAAAGACCTGTACCAGGAATCAAACAAATGTTAACATGAAAGACGCGATAACCTAGGCATAATGAAAAACTTCATCAGAAGATTTAAAGTAAGGCTCAGCCCTAAATAAGAATGGGAAAACATAACGCTGAACTACAATATCAAACCAGGGGCAATTAGCTGGTAAACAGATGGCTCCCTAACAGATAAAGGAACTGGCGTAAGAGTTTTCGGACCTCGCACTAAATACTTCGAATCATAAGGGAAATTCACAAGTATCTTTCAGGCAGAAATATATGCGATAGAGAGATGTGCTTAATTCAATTTAAATAGGCGGTACAAGAACCAAAACATCGTCATCTGCTCCCATAGCCAGGCGGCTATTAGAGCAGTAAGCTCGCCTGTGATCAAACCTAAACTGATCATGGAATGTATAGGTAAACTAAACAACCTAGGAAAATTCAACAAGATTACTCTGTACTGGGTACCCGGACATGCAGGCATACTTGCACACGAGCAAGCAGAGCACAGAGCCATTCTGCGGTCTCGGAACAGAGACTTTTTCTGGGAAAAGTGTGAAGGTTTGAAACAGAGCAAAAAGCTAGTTGCCTTTTTCAGGGCAGCAGGGCTAAATGACAATAATAATGTTGATGCAGTGGGAATAAATATAAAATTAATAGCTATACAAAGTTATATTATGAGAAAAATTTTTAATAATGCTTTAAATGCACTTTAACTACGGAATTAAAATCTTCATTTATAGAGCGTAAAATTTTATTATGTATAGATAATAATTATTTTTATGTAAATACATATTAATGTTTTTTTTTTTTCTTTGTAATTTTTTATTTTCATTTTAATTTTTTCTCTAGCATAATCACAATAATTTTGTTATAAACAAAATCACTTAAGAATTAAAACAATAACTAATTATTTGACGCAATTAGCATGAATTTCAGCGATTAACTCTCAGAAACATTTCACTTAAACAAGAATTGTCGAACATTTTACATAAAATTACATTATTTTAGCAATTATTTACGTAAAACGCTTCAGATCAGATCAAACGGTTGCAGCTTCTACTAGCGAATCGATAAGTTTTATTTATTTTTATTTTACATACAGACAGACGCTTGTTTTGTATGTAAAAATAATAAGAAATTGTCTTCTTTTCAATTTTCTTTTTAAAGAATTTTTAAAATGCTAAATTTAAGCTTAAGTAGTTTATGATGGCGCTTTCTTAGTGTTGTTATTGTGTGTTTTTCTGTTGTTTTTAGTTTTATTTTTATTATTATTAATATTAATATTATATGTAGAATATGTATTAAAAACTATTTCAAAAGATTCTCATCAACTGTATACGAAATGATTATTGTGTGGCATAAACTATTTCTCTCAATTGCACGGTAAACCACCAACTAACTAATTAAATATTTTTCATGAAATGTCGTTTAGTAAATTTGTATAAAAATATGCAAAACAAAAAAAAATAATTTTGTATAAAAAATTTCGCTAATATTTCAAACAACGTTTGCCGAAAAAACAGTCTTAAATTTAAAATTCATTAAAAATTTAATGTTTTGATTTTTTTTGTTGGTTTTTCTTTTGTTTTTATATCAAAACTAAATGCTAAATCATTTCTAATTTTGCTTATAATTCGATTCGTACATATTCGTATATATTTATATATATATAAAGATTGAGAAATCAACTTCAAGTGGCATTGCATGGTTTTTTGTTTTTTTTTTTTTCTTTCTTTTTGTTTTTTCATATTTTCTGCTGTTGCACTGCTTATGTCACGGTCTCCTTGCCGAAGCTATCTACTGCCGGATATATGGGATGCATTTCCAATGTTGAGGGTGCCGAGGGTGTGCGTGAAGTGCCAAGCAGTGCGCAGAGATCATGTAACATTTCACCATAGGATCTAGTGCTTAGATTTTGGCTGAGAAAATGTAAAACCAAAAAGTCGCCAATCTGTAAATTTTGAAAAACAAAATTTTAGTAAATTAATTTATTAACTATTAAGTTTACTGCAAACTTACATCCAAACGTCTAATCAGACTCTTAATTTCCTTGCTCTGTCCGGAGCGATATGAACGCTTTATAATGGTTTCGCGTGTCGTGGGCATCATAACAACAACAAGTGAATAGAGTACAGCAACGCCGGAAATTGTAGCAAGTAGTATAAACCAGAACCTGCAAGTAGTTATATTTTTTCGTTTAAATATTTGTCTATTTTATGTTTAAAAAAAGACTTACCACAAAAATATATAGATCTTCTCGTTCAAAATATTCAATGCCAACACACAGAGCGTATCGTGCTTCTGTATAGAACCACTAGCACCGAATTTATGGAATGTGCACTTGGTTAGACGTGGAAAGATTTCAATCATTGGATCGCTACGTTTATCCTGATCCATATTCGAGAATTTGACCACATCAGTACCATACGTCATAAAAGCACCGCCCAGAAATTTATCCACCAAAAAGATATTCACTATGACATTAATGAAATTGAGCGCCTCGCAAAAGAAGTAAGCGAACGAGTAACCATTGTGCGTGTTCAGACTGTCCATGAGATATTTTATAATGCGCGATTGACGATCTTTGCGATAGTCCTCAGGTACGGTGACCATACCGCGTAGACCCTCGGTAATCATGCGCACTTTGCCGTCTTCTTGATTCTTCCAGATCCAATGTGGTACATAGAACATGAGACCCTGTTGTTAATAAATAAAATTTTATTAGTTTTCGCTTACGAAAAACAATAAAAAAAAGTTCGCTACAAACCTGAAAGAATAGCACAAATGGCACCCATTGATAGTAGCTGTGTATACGCTTCTCTTCGCCATATTCATTGCCCAGTCCATGGTGTGCGACCTCGGTACCGACGCGTCTATACTGTTGTCCGGGTATCGTATACGTGTATGTAATCCAGCAAAAATTGTTTATCACATGTATGGGTATAGAACCATCGTTGATGCAGGAAATGGGATCGCCTGTAAGAAGAGGGTTGTATAGAAAATATTTTAATATAAATTCGCTCAATTAAGCAAATGAAAAGCTCTGCCTTATGCAATATGCAGTCAACCCAGCCCAGTCAAACGCGACCTGACCTGAATAATTGCACTGCTGTCTGTTGGCGGCTGCAAGTGGACGACTGCACTTAAGCACTGTGCAACGTCAATTTCTATTAAAACAAATCGCGCAAATCTCGTGCGCTCTAAACAGCGCCATACAACCAACCAACCAACCAACCAACCATCTATCAACTATCGTGGGCGGCGTGCAATTGTGCTGAAGTACTCGAAGCAGAGATAAGCATCGTCGTTGCTATGTCATCTGTCTGTCTGTCCGTCCGTCTTGTCCGCCACTCTTGGAAACTTGTGCGCCCCAGTTTAAATTTTTTTTCTTACTACATGCCAAGCCAAAGCTACACTTGACTACGACGACGACGACGATGGCGACGGCAATGAACCGCGAACCGGAGTTGACGCGTTTTGGGTGCGCCCCAACAAACAACCTGCAATACTTTTAATGCATACTCGACTCAAACTTCAACAAAAAAGCCTAGCAAGAAGGCAGACAGCGTCTGATTGTCAGTCAGCCAGTCAGTCAGTTAGCTCGAAATGTAAACAAAGGCATTTCATGGAAACCTCTTTTTGACTCTACGCTCTACACTTCATTTCACCAGCACAATTTAGTAACATCAAACTTCACTGGTTTAGGGTTTCTATGGCGGTTTTTTTTTTTAGTATTTTTGGTAAATATTTGATTGCCTTTGGTTGAGTGCGATATAGTACTCTAAAAGCGTTATAAATATTTGAAGTTTGTGTGTTTTGGTTAAGTTTTGTAAATATTTGCTATACGCTCTAACGTTGTATAAAATTGTTCTACATTGTGAAACAGTTGGAGTTCCTTAAAAGCTCATTAGCATGCATTGCAGCAGGCACAGTTTGAAGCCTTGTTTAGCTCACACTTCATATAAAAAACTTCTCACGCACAGCAGGCAACTCGATTTTAGCCAGGCTAAGCTTAATTTTTTAACTCTGACTCAAATGGTTTCACGTTCAAAAAAATCACCGAAACGAAAGCATAAAACCTTGCTGTGCAGTCAGTCCCGTTCTGCGGTGATTCATTGTGAATTCAGCTGAACTTTGTTTTTTTGATATCATTGGAGACTAGTTTTTCATAACTGCGGTTCGTTCCAAATACCACAGAATAACATTGCAGCTATAGGGTGTGTCAAAATGAAAAATATAAATTGCAAATTGACTTCAAAATTATTTTTTTTAGAAGGCTCAGTTTAGAAACCAAACCAAACAGTTTAGAAACCAAAAAATTTCCATGTGAATGACAAAACTCATAAAAGTTGGCAGCACGTTTTTATTGTCCCTAAATAGTAGCTGCTGAATTTTTATTAAAAAATATGTAATCATGGAATTTGGGGAAAAAAATATTAGCATAAAAGAGTTTCTTAAATTTTCATTAAAAAATGTATTCTGAAATTTGGAACAATAAAAAAAAAATAATAGCATAGCCTAGCAATAGCCACCATGCGTCCGGGTTCCTAGTTATCTCTTCAAACTGAAGGAACGATATAGAATCTTGTTACAGCATGCACCTCCAAAGATGCATTTGACTTTTTGCATCGAATCATTTTTACTGAACCATAAAACTAGTACGCACTTTTGATAAAGAGTATAAAAAAGAGTGTGTGGTGAACACTCGAGCAGTTTTGATGCGAAAGATTATTAATTGTATTTTTCTAGGCGATAATTGCAATCCATGCTGATCCTGGCCACCGTTTTTTTCTATCTCTATGTTCTAAGTACCTGACTTAATAGTCTTAGTCTTAGAAAATACTTTTTTCGCGTTGTACTTGCTTTTTATGCTTTCTAGCTGAAGTTCCTCCATTTCCTCTACAACACTAGTTAGTTTCGTTATAATATATCACTCAATATCATATTAAAAAATTCTTTTCTTCCATTAAGTTTTGCATCTTTTTATGCTCTTCCTACAGAGTATTACAATTAAGTCAAAATGTTTGCACCACTTTTAAGGCAGCATCGGACATCTCCTAAACAACTGAACCGAAATTTTATAAGTGTATTTGAATGAGTTTCTGAATAAGTCTGTGATCGGGTTCTATGAAATTTTTTTCACATAGTAGAACATATATCCCAAAAATTTTACATGACAGCTGAACCGATTTTGATGGAATTATTTATTTCCGATTGAGTTCGTTTCTGGATGATTTAGATGTACATTTGGACCCTGTGGGTTTGCGCTGTGTTCGGTTTCTACGATTTTTTTATTTTAAAAATCATATAATATATCACATTGATTTGTGAAAGTGATCCAGAAATTATAATCTTGATCAAAAAAAGCAAGTTCCAACCAAATATTTCGTTCCTATCGACTCCTGAATTTATAATCTCGATAAAAAAAAGGTCCAAAAATTATATTATATTCCCAAATATGTCGACCGACAGAACGACATATATGTTTGGATTTTTTTGATTTTTTTTATATTGATGGAAATAACTCGATTTATTATTTTCATTTAAGAACAAACTGGGAAGATCTATAGAAAACTATGAAATATTGTATCTCTTAAAACTTTTAAAGATGGACAAGCTTGGCTGTATGTAAAGAGCACTAGGAAATATATGTTCCACTAGAAAAATGTGCAGTAGCACGATGCAATATGAGAGTAAAACCAAACTCACAAATTTTGTTCTCCTATTATTCTAAGCAAATTTCAGATTTAAAAAAAAATTGCACCAATTGCTAACAATTTGTTCAAATTTTTTGCTCCACTTTTTTCTTCGAACCAAAAAACTGTTATGAACTTCTGTTGTAGAGCAAAAAAAAAGTGATTGGGGTGGAGCTTTTCATATGAAAAACATCGATGCATCGGTCTAAAAATCGATGTTTTCCCAGCTCTAGAATAGTGAATACTTGTGCGGCTTTGGAAGGTGCTGAATTGTATAGTTATCGGCAAATGTTTCACAACGTTAATTTTGAAACACCCTATATAAGTTATTATATATTTATTTTAATTATTTATTTGCTTTTTTTTTCTTGTTTTGCAACTGCCTTTTGCTTATTTCATTAGCATGTTTCGAATTACCGCATTATAAATTGAAATTTGAGTAAAATGACAGTAACAAAAAAATAAAAAATTTAACTAGATTCAAATTTTTACACTACGCAACAAGTGTTACAGTTTAGTGTTGAAGCAAAAGAAAAACGTGCTACATTTAATTAACAAATTTATGTTAATTAACTAAAGTCAAAAAAGCTGAACAGCATGGAACTACTAAATAGATGACGAAAATCTTCACTCGTTACGACAAGCAGGTGCTAAATAATGCTACAGTTTTTATCTTTTTTTTTGTAACTCACCAATTAGATTGTTTGCCGTGACAATAATGCAACAAACAAATAGCATCGCTGTGGTGATTCTGTAGTGACAACGAAACACCATATTATCGATGACAGCCTTATCCAAGAGATAGCGTATCTTTATGAAGCTGGAAACAGCTGAGACCATGCCAAAGAGCGCCATGTTGTAGGAGTTGCTTGAGCTCCAATTGTTTAAAAGTTACTGCGTTATTTTTTATGAAAGTGAGCTGCAAAAAAAAAAAAAAAAATTATTATAATATTTTATTCAATATTTTTACCAAGTAATTGATATAGTAGTTACTCAGCTGATTCAATATAATGTTTTGCAACGTCAATTGCGGTAATATATGTACTTTTTTATGCTAAAAATATATAAGTTATGCACTCGCTTGAATTACGTATTTCCACATTGCATATCAAGTATAATTTGTCAACGCCGCATATGTACTCTATATACTTTATATGTATATATGTATATAGTTTTTTTCTATATGCTTTTCTTATCAAGACCTTATAGCTCGTTGAGCGTATTTAAGCTGCTCTTACAATTAGATTAGCTGCTATAAAAAACGTAAAAGTATCTACAAATAGTACTTAAGTATAATAAAGAAGAAGAAGAAGAAGCAGAAAAACATGCTCGGAATTTGTGTGTTTTCTCTCGTTTTACACATATAAACTCAAAACTAATCTAATCTGAATTTGGCGTTCTTTATTTATTTATTATTTGTAGATCGCTATGCTCTTAAAGTTGAATGTCCCCGCAGATTTGTAAAGATTTTGTCTTTTCTAAAACGTTTTTTTGTTTTCAATATGGCTTTCACGTTGCGGCTTAACTGTCGCGCGTTGTCCGTCTGTCTGAAACCGGTAGGGCACAGATTTCTTGAATTAATCAGAAACCCACGCATAAAATTTCTACGACATTTTCTTTGTTTGCCTTGTTTCAATAATTTCAAGTTGAAGTTGGTTGGCTTTTTTTTTTTTTTGTTTTTTGAGTCATGTTGTTTTGTACTAAGGGCGCGTCGTCGTCGTCTTGGTATACCTTTTCGAAAGTGTGTAATTGTAGCGAAGTACCTAGTCACATATGTACGTACATACATATTTTTAATAGGTACATACAGCGATAATATTTCAAGATTGAATTCAGTTCAATGCTGCTGTTCAATGTTAGAATATGCGCGAGTTACAGATATAGATTTGTACAATTGCTTTCGTACAGATTTTGCTTTAAATTCATATGCATATTGCGGAGAATTTATGCAAATATGAAAGCCAAACGTTGACAAGAAAAATAAATATCAAAGAAATATAACAAGAGGGTTGTATAATAAGTTTACTAAATAAATATACGCTTCAGTGGACTAAATAAAAATAAATTTTAGCAAAATCGGGTGAATATTTTGTGCATAAAATGCTTTAAGGATCTTCATTCATACAAGCTAACAAGTGTTGCACACAGCTTGCAGAAGCTAGCGACACTCTCAAAATATAAGCAACGAGTGAAATTTCTTGTTTCACTCATACTGATACTAAGTGCGAATATTCGTTGCTTATATAGATAGCACCTGCCACTATTTTGAGTGTGCATGTATGAAGTGGCATCAAATTTGTTTTATTAAAAGCTAAAAGCAGTGATAAGCATGTATAATGCAGTTTTAAGAGAGTAATCTGTGGTACACGCACATAGTACGGCAGAAAATCGTCCATCCAAGTGTACAAACATTGCAATATTTGCTCTACGACATGCTAAACAAAGACAGTACAGAAAGAAACCAGTTGTCACATGCCACTAGTTTACCAGTTCATCCAGATACTTTGTGTATGAATCATAAAAGAACACATGAAATAGCGTTATCATGCAACAAGTATTTGAATAGCTCGTGGGGCAAGCAGAGTTCAATGCAAAATATGCGGGAGACTAGTTACAGTCTGCCATATAATAAATTCTATATTTAAAAAAAATACATTAGATCTATATAAGTTATTGCTAGGCATTAAAACAATGACATTACGTTGCGGAAATCGAAATGCCACTGAAAACCCTTAAAAAAATCACGAGAAACTTATTCACGATCTTAGGATGCTTGATTTTTATTAAACAATGAAAATTTTCCAAGTTATGCCACTGAAAAGCCTCAAAAGAGTCACGGGAAAACTATTCACGCTTCTGGGAGACTCCTTTTTCATAGCATAATAAAAATTTTTGGACTTATGCTACTGAAAATAATTCAAAAGGAAGCTTTCACAAGTCAGAGTTTGGGAATTTTCACGGACAGACAATTCTGATCGATCTTCTTCTCATATGCGGCTGATATATGGTGGTATGGAACACTTTTAGTTCCACAAAGACCATACAGCGAGACGAAACTACATCGTATTAATGCGGACTTGGCTCTCTATATTATCATCGCTGCTGTATTTCATGAATTTATAAAATTAAAGATCTTTATGGACAAGTCATGTAGAACTTCTGTTTCAGAAATACCGGTCAAAAGTCCGAACCACCAACGCAATAAATCGGTCATGGTACTCTGGATTACCAACTTCGCCGAATTTCATTGAATTGAAAAAATGGCTTCCTAATGCTAAACATGGCTGAACTATTTTAAATATCTTTAGAAAAATTCGGAGAATAATTTATGCTTGTTACACTTGGCATTTAAAAAAAAAAATTATTTTTTTAATATCCAGATACACCGGTTGTGCTGCACACATGCGTTGTCGCTTATAGTTTCTAATGTTTTGCAAAGTTTTTTGAAAGCAGTTGACGTCATTTTCATTTCATTAGCTGTTCCAGATGTTAAGCATCGTTTTTTTAGTTTTTCAAAACAACAACAATATAAACCAAATAAAAATAATGCTAAACGATGCTGAAGAGTTTTCCAGTTTATTTTGCTTAAAGTTTGTGGAAATTAATTTCAAGTGCATATGAAGGCAATATTTTACTCGTTTACGAGGCTACATTTGCGCACACAGATCACATCAAAACATACACACACACACACAAACACAGACAGGCGCTAGCGTTGTCTCTTTCTGATATGCACGAAGTAAGGCGTTTAGCCTGTCGTTTAGTTTTGTTGTTCGTGCGTTTGTCCCTTCGTCTTTTTTTGTTTGTTTGTATCTTCTCTCACTCTCTCTCTCTCTCTCTCTCAATCATACGCTACTTGAAGTTGCACTCAACATTTAATATGTATACATACACATACACACACACACACTCATATATAAGTTACATGCAGAGAGCGAGTTACTTCAACTTTATTTTAAAGTTGCCGCTTTTTTTTTTGTGTTTTCTTTTTTTTCTGTTTTTTTTTGTTTCGCTTTTCTTTCTTTTTTTTGTTTTTTTTTTTGTTTTGAAAAACTGGTTTTAAGGTATTTTCTTTTCTTTGACCGCGGCAATCGAGTTGAAACTGTTGCTGCCACTTGGCTGCTTCTGTCGCAGTTGCTGCTGCTAACTCTTTTATTTTATTTCTTGCTTTTTTTTCAGTTAGTTTCTTATTTTTTTTTTAACTTGGCCAAGAAACACCGCACAAGACGATTTAAGCTGCGAGTTCTTTTTAAAAATTAATTTTTTTTTAGAATTTTTAATTTAGTTTATGGCTTTTTCGAATTTGTTGTTTTTGAATTTAATTTTGATTTGTTTTGTTGTTGCTAACACACTTGAGAAACCCGTTTTTATTTTTCTATTAATTTTTTTTTATTTTTTTTTTTTTTTTTTTTTGCCGCTCACCTTTTGTTTAATTGTGAATTGTCACACCGTTGGCTTTTTTTTTTCGTTTTGTTCGGTTTTCGCTGCTCGGTTTTAAGCCATAAATTGTGTTTACTTTTGACAGTTTACAGCAGTCAATTATTTTTAACGCGATTTATTGAAATTTCTAATACAGAGTTTCGAAAAAAAACTAAGGCTTCAACAAACAAAATGACGCCTGCCGAAGCGTTATGCATTCGTTTGTATTGTTGTTGTTGTTAATCTTCTTTTTGTTGGTTTTTTTTTTTTTGCAATTACAAGCGCATGAGCAGCAACAACAACAACATTAAGAAGCACAGCACACCGAAAAAAAACAGCAAAATTTGCAGATGGATGTTGGTTTAAAATAAAATGATTTGCGTTGAGCTCAACGCGCAAATCCGTTTGCTGCTGCTCTCGCTGCCGATCCAATGTTGAATGAGCTGCAGAGCAAAGCAAAAGCAAAGAGTCTCAGATACTCACGAAAACACATATAAACGCCGAGCCGACTCAGTAACACACATACATAAAGCAAAAAAATTCACTATGTGCAAGCTGAGTTCACTCAATTGCGCGACTCAAATGTCTTCAAAGCAAGAGAGTTAGAGAACTGTGCTCAATTGAAGTTTTTTTCACTCAAAACTAAAATTTGTCTGATCCTCAGGCATATACAAGGGAGCTAACAAAAATATGGTTTAGTTTCTGAAATATGGTAGGGGTATGTCGAGAATTAAAAAAATTTAAATTACTTAAATGTTTACAGTTTTAAGTAATTTCGTTAAAATTTGCAGGTGTCTCAAGAAATGAAAGAAAAAATTACTAAAGAAAGGTGTAGAGTCAGCACTAATAGCAACTCAGTGATGAAAATGGATAAAAAAAAAATTGATTGATTGATTGATTGATAGTGATGGAAAAAATAATGGAAACAGCTTTTCAGTTCAAGCAGTATTTTTGAATTTTTGTATTGTTACCAGGCTGGGCAAAATGGGTCGTAGGATGAATTTCATAGATATTAAAGGAGTACGAAAAGTCGAAGACCATTTCTTTCATTAGAAGATCGAAGATAAAAGATCCTGTCACTGGTCGTACGATATGAAATAGCCTGACGGAGGTAGATTTGAAGGCACATTTTGCAAGTTACATACATTCCATTCCTCAACAAAAACAACATCAATGCAGAAAATCTGGTCACAATTTATTGAAGACGCGACAATGGCGAATAAATGATTGTGTTACCTTATTAAGATTAACAGTTAATTACACCATAGCTGTAGTGTTTAAGGATATTTGATTTAAAGAAAATAAAAAACCATCGAATTTCTCCACTTCTCTCAATTTGGAGATCAATTCCAGCCATGATATTGATTTTACTTTAGAGTTATTTTCGTGTAAGATGCATATCGCTGCTTACAAGGATAAAGGAACAATTGCAAAAGGTTTTTATGCGAACGCAATATCCGCGCGATAAAGTCGAGTGACAGAGGGCTGCTCAAAAGCTGAAATAAACGCTTCATTGATTTCCATGATCCACAAACCTGGCAAACCCTGAGCTATAACAGCCGATCAGTTTTTTTTTTTTCTATTTATCAGGCCAATCAATTACTGCCTTCCATTTCTAAGGTTTGAAAGAGATTGTTTGTTACCTGAATATCTCGCCCGACGTTTATTCCCTTCCACCAATTTGTACTCCCAGAAAGCTACATCGCATAGTCTACCACATATTCAATGCTTTTGAGGCCAAAGAATACTGTTAGAGCGTCTTCATCGACCGAGTGTGGCTCTCTACTATTAAATGCTGTGTTTTTTTTTATAGCATTGCGATCAAATATGTCAGCCACTTAAGCTGTCTTAGCTGAGGTACCGCAAGGTAATATCTTTTCTTCCTATTCTATTATTCCTAATCTCCATTCCAAAGGTCTTGAGCATAATGTCATCCAGAATGCTTATGGCGTAATTTAAGGTGCAAATGCGAGTCTTGTAGAACATCTTCACTTCTTTGAAGTTTGAGCGAAAAGTTTGAACATTAAACTCCATAGCGACAGGTGTACAAATTTATGGTTTACCCTAAAGAGACGAATATTTCTCGACGGCAAAGATAAGCTTTAAGTTTAAGTCTTAGGTCTTAGGTCTCTTACTAGATAGAGGAGTAACCCTTAAAAAGCACTTAATTGGAGTTGTAGGTAAAAGAGGTTCTGGCTATTCAACAATAGAAATAAACCTTCTTTTAGCAATACAAGGACTGCTTACCAGAAAATGTTTGTACCAACACGGAGTTACTGTATCCGAATTTGTGCTATCGCTGGGTTCAACCCCTTCAAAACAAAGCTGTGTACCTAATAACTGGCTATGATTGGTATGTTTGCAGCTCAACCATACATAAAGATCTCAATTTGAATACTAACGAGAAACCACTATTCTTCTACTCAAACAGATACAATGGCCGATTGATCGGATTGATTGACCACTGTAATACTGTATAATATGCTGTAAATATTTCATCAAACCAACTTACCGTACTATGCTTAGCACCCTTGTATGAAGCAAGTAACTGACAGATACAATTGTTGCGTGCTTTTGTTTATTTTATCTCTTTTTGGTGATTTTTATGCGCTTTTGTTCATACACTTTAGAATTTTTTTTTTTTTTTATTATGTTTATAGCGTTTAATACCCTTCCACGTCTGCACCTCTCTTTCTCACTTGTTTCAACTCATTCTCAAATGTATCTCGAATTTGTGTTATAAAGCATTTTTCGTTTACCTGAATCACGCGACTTGGAAATTCGTGCTGTTGCTGCTGCCTACTTCACCTTTGTTATTTAGCTGAGCTGCTTGTTAGTCCTTAGAATGCTGCTGCTGCCAGATCATTTAGCCTGTGAGAATATATATGTATGTATAGATTTGTATACACTGCAAAAAACGCGAAAATTTTGACTAGACTAATTTTAAATATATTAATTTCAGCACATTTCAAGCCAAACCAAACATTTATGTATTTCACCAGCGACAGGCGGCGGCGCCGCCGTTACGCATCACTGGCTCCTTTGAAAAAGTATTTCATACACAAACAACGAATATTTATTGCTTAATAAGAAACCTGCTTCGAAACAACTTTATCTAAAGTTCGATCTTTAAATATGTACATACCGCGACTGACTCCTGAGAAGAACAGAACGTATAGAACAAGTACGAGTTACAAAATAAAGTATGAGAACCTTGTTTGTGATGAGGTGAAAGGCGAGGCGAGGTGCGACGGACGAACCAACCAACCAACGTCGTCAACCAACTACTTTAAGAATCCAGTACGCGACATGTCGCATTCTTTTCTGTCGCTTTCAATATGGCAGCACACATTGCAAGCTCATCTTCCCATGCCATCCCATCGCATCGCATCCCAAATTCAATCGCCAGCCAGCTCAACGTTGGCAACGCAACCGCCAGTGTCGCTAGTTAAATGGCAACTTGTTGCCTCATTGCCATGACTCAACAAGCGCCAAAGCCAAAGTAAAACTGTCTATCTGTAAATATATATTGTATCACGGTACACGGTACGCGGTACACAGTGGGCGGAAATGTTCAAAATCAGATGAAAAGTACTAACTGACCTAGTAAATATAGTTTACTGCATATTTATTTAAAATCTTCCATAAAGTTCCAAAAAAAAAAGGGTCCAAAACTTGGGACACTATAAAAGGTAGGACCTTCAACTTCGGTTGTTAAGTATCTCCTGTTCTCTCTTCAATTTATTGGTATTTAATGACCAACCGTTTTCAATGGAATAGTACTCATAAAAACCTGGCCTCCTTTCTGAGTTTTTGAATGAAAAAATGTTTGTTTAAGCTCAACACGCCAAATTTTGTGTATCTTATAAAATAATCCATATAGGTTCATATCGAACGGCTAGGAGGCATAGCACCATACAAATTTGTCCACCCTTCCTGGGTTTTTGTAAGAAATTATGCTGTTGTGAGTTAGTTTAGCTTGAAATGAGAAATTTTTTGAATATTTCACTAATCCTATTTAAATATCCCGCACGAATTTAGATACGTATATATCCCCTGCACAAATTTAAGGTTCAATAGGGGTACAGAGTTACTCGAAGTTCTTTACTGTTTTTGTTTTCTTTTCTTTTTCTCTTCACCTAGAGTATGCAAATTATGCTAATTTTTCATATTCTTCCTCTTGAAATGAAGAGTTGTCCACACCATTATCAACCAGAAATAACATAAAACAATCTTTTATAATGGTCCTATAACGGTACACATTGATGATGACAGTGCAACAGCGATATCTAAAAAAAAAATCAAGTTTTCAATCGTTGGAGGTGGAGACATTCCTCGTATATTTATTTTTATTTATCGGCTCATTCAACAGAAAACTTGGTCTCACCACAAACATTTGTCAGGATTCACATTTAAGATGTTCTTTATAATGTAAAGCTGTACGATAGACGCACCGATCTGAACATATATGAAAGTAGATAAACCGTCTTAGCCCACAGTTTCGGTTTAGATAGCCCAACATATAAACAATATTACTAATTATTGGTTTGTGATGCATTTAATGGATCAGTTGGCGGCCATGCTCTACTTACTCAAGAGCCTAGAAACTTTCCAAAGTAACTTTACATATACATTTTTTTGTCGACCTTTGCCCATATTCAAGCAGTTCTCACCCACCGTGCCTTCTCTTCTGTGGAGGATCAGTGGAAGGAACGAAGATAGAGCTGCTGCTGTCGGCATGGCGACCGGCATTCATGGCAGAAAGTTGCCCTGTTGCTGCGCTTCTTCATTTTTCTTCTTTTTTTTTTTTTTCTTACCATAATGAAAAGCCATTTCGGAATGACTTGTGCAATTCGTCGTCTTCGTCGTCGTCGCAAAGCAAAGCAAAAACTTCTTGGCTTGCACTGCTTCGCTTCGTCATTCGTAAAACGCTTTGCAGCAGTTTTGGTGTAGAATGCAAACGAGAAAAGGACAAACAAAGAACTAAACACATTTGAATATATATCTCATTGTTGCATGGGTTTCTCCCGATTTATACTGTATGTAGGTACATGCAGAAGAGACATAAAATACTAAATACAAACAGAAGAATATGAGATATCGCTTAGCTGTTGCATATAGATTGTGCGTCTTCTTTTTATTATCACTACTTATCTGCTGTTGTTGTTGTTGTTATTGCGTTGTATTTGTCAAATAAATAGACATTTTTTATTTTACTATCTGATCGTTTAGCAATTAAGAAATTAAACGCTGGGTGACAAACAGCATGTAACTATGTCATAAATATAATAATTTATCTGCCAAAAAACGTAGCATGCACACATACATACATATAAAAGATACAACCTGAGCGACTGAGTGGCTGGCTGCCCTTAATTAAAAATGTCTTAAAGGCTTCATTATAGAAGGTGCTACTGTGCTAAGCGGCACATGCTATCTCTCGCTCACTCATATTGCAGCAGCTACAAAAGTGATATATAGCGTATATACGCTTCGTTTCTTCATATGTATCTCTCAACATTGTGTGATATTTTCTCGAATGTATTTCATTTTAATCTGGTCCTATCAAAAAATTTTAAAAGAGCGTCTTAAACTAAAAACGCTGACAAAGAGTGTACAAGAGAGAGAGAGAGAGAATCACAAACATGCTTATATGTAGATACAAGCTCAGTATCTATCGACAAACATGCATAGCTACTTACATACATATTTAGATACATGCATGCTTGAGTGAAATTCTCATACAAGAACAAGTTTATCATTACTCGTTTATGTGTTTAGCTGTATTTGTGTTAAAAGCCGAATCAAAGCAAAATGCAATGAGCCGAAGCCATGTAATAAACGATCTTAGTTCTCTCACTCTGCCATACACACACACACACACACACACACACAGCTTGAAGTCGTTCAATTCAGGCTCAAATGTATGTGTCTGCTGCTGCTCTCGCTATTTAGGCCTCGTTAACAACAATTCTTCTTCGTGTGCGCGCGCTCAACAGCAATTGCTGTCTCACTCTGTGTGCGTAAGCCAGGTAGAAGACTAGGCGTAGTACAGCAGCAGACGAGGTAGCAAGCAGCAACAGCAGCAGCAGCAAAAACAGCAGCAGCAACAAAACCAGCACCGCATACCCCTCGCCAACGCCTATGAACAACAAGCGCATGCAGCTTGTTTTGTGTACACTACAGTATCTAGTATTTAAAGGGTATTAGTAACTTTGTCGAAATATTTGTAACGTATTAAAGTTGGCATCGTATAGCATTAGTAATCGAGCGATATTATTGTTTTTTGATATCGATATCAAATGTGTTGTTGGTTGACAGGCATAAATTATTTATTATTTTAACAGAGAGTTTAAATCTAGCCATGTACGACTGCTTAAGCTCTATGTTTATATAAGTTAATCATTTAAATATTCAACTGAGACATAATATAAAGTTAAAGTCTTATTCCCAGAAGCTATGCAGTTTTTAATACCCTAATAGATCATATGAGCCATACAAAAGCACTGCTTACATCTCAATTGTGCCATGTATTTTTTATTTATGTCTAAAACTATCTAATTGAACTTTGAGCTGGAATTATAGTTGCTTTTAATTGAAAAAAATAGCAATCTATCCCTCTCAGCTACTCGTCATACTCTTTCTACCATATTTCTGTAACACTACCCTTACTACTTTCTATCACATAACCCACCATTGCACATTAAAAGCTAACGCAAAAATATTTTTTAGGAGACTGTTCTGATACTCATTTGAAATATGTATGTTAAAACTAGCTGAGAATTATAATTGCAATAAAAATTTTTAAATAAAAATTCTGGATCGCTATGTAGATTATATATTATATTATAAATGTATTAAGCCAGAAACAACTTCCTAATTTCTTATTGATTCGTGAAGTATATCTTATCTGTGGAATACCATATCAAGATTATGAAAAATGAGGGAATGGTTAATGGAACACCAAAATTATTTTTAATGAAAATGCCCATATTAATGCATCCACAACGTGTTATTGGTTGAATTCCAAGTTACTTATTCGAAAATGAGACTGAAGATCGAGTTTTCCTACTTAAATTGGATGAAGTTAACGAAATGTGGTTTCATCAAAACGCTCCGAGATGCCAAACATCCTGTTAAATTACTGAAAAACTTCTTGAGACATTTCCGTATAGTAAATCTGTCGTTTCGGTGATCAGTATTGGGTATCTAAAAAAACCTTAAATAGAGTTTGGAGTTTTTAAGCTGCTTTGAGGATGCTCCTTGTCTTTATACAACGCGTAGTCGGCAATATTTGAACAACTAGTCCTCAATATGACTTCCATCGACCTTAAACGGTCCTAGCACGGTTCGACAATATATTATACTATCGAAACTGCAGATTATTGAATTTCTTGTAAATTTATATATTCGACCAATTGCACATGTCACTCCACCACTCACCACGCCACTGATTTGATAGTTTCGAATCGCGCAGAAAAAATTTTAACAAATTTCATCTGGACAAACAAAAAAGGGGTCAACTTCAAAGTCTATAGAGTTATTCGAACTATAAAAGCCTCAATATAAAGTTTTGATCAGTGATAGCTTGTAAAATTTGTGATATGAAACACGCTCAAATTTCCTTATATAATTTATAATACCATCAACGTTTAATGTTCCTACGTGAGGTAAAGAATCTTTATTTTGTCTCCGGCAGCGCATCATATATCAGAAGAAGGCCACTCTCTGCAGCATTTTGAATGTTAGAATTTTCAAGCATTCTGTTCGATATTTAGGTTTTACAGAAATTATAAACCAACAAATTTAAACCACAATCAACAAAAACCATTTATTTATATATATATATATGTACCTTCTCTTTAAAAAATTATAGGTTTCGAAATTCCGACTCGAACGAGCTCATCTTCTTCTAACTGCCATAACCACATTAAAGTAGTTATAGGGTCTATGATTTTTTTTAGGTCCTTAAAGTCAGTTGAAGATGATTCTTATTATTAATAAAATTGAAGAGTATTTGAACTTCGCTACAAACGTAGACAAAATTTCCTCTTTTTTTTTTTGACTTTATTTTGGTCAGACAAGTGAGAACGATCGGTGCTAAGCAGGGACGTGATGAGATGAACCGAGACGAGTTCGTTTGAGCCTAAACTTAGCTGAGCCACTGCCACCGGTATGCCGTGAACCCATTAACTGGTGTTGGTTTATTGTTGCTGCTGCTATTGTTGTTGTTGCTGTTGCTGCCACTTCTGTGTTGCTGACTGACTGACTTGCGTTGGCAACACCGCACAACATTGTATCTCGGGTCTGGCCGGCCACAGCCAGAATATGCGTCATGCGGGTGCTACGAATTTTGCTGATTGTTTTTTGCCACTTCTGATGCTCTGTGATGGACTTCGTTGCTTCTTCGTCTGCTTCGAACAACTGTTTTTATTTTGTTAATTTATTGCAGCTTTATTCGGCTTTCGATTTGGAATTTATTGTTTTTCTTGCCTCGTTTTTTTATTTTTTTATTATTTTTATTTTGTTTAGAGATATTTAGAAGGTGATTAATGGTCGTCACGTTTTGCGCATTGCTTTAAGAACTATTGTTCATGTTGTAGATGTTGTGTAAAGCGTTATAATTAGAATTAATTTGAAGTGATATAAATGAATATTTGATACCCTATGTCCTAAATCTATGCGGCGTAAATCAACCAAGCGTATATTGTAGCGTAATGTTGTCGAATTGGTCGACTATATTATACACTGCGGAATGGTAAGAAGTTAATTAGTGGAAATACCGTGAAATGATATGCCAAGTACGAATAGTTTTCAGCTTTAGAGTATATTTTACATGGAATGGCTTTTTGATGATATCTCGAGAACGGATTTACAAATTCCGACGAATTTTAGTAATGAACTGTTTTCAACAGTTTGCATAGGGGGCGCTGGCTGGCGATGCATCTGGAGAATACAGAACCATGCTCTACTTTTGATCGAAGACACGTATTATGGGTCGGAGGTTATCATGCTTCCAAAACTATGTAATGTAATGAGTTTCTTAGTGACAAAACCCATGAGCTATGTGATTCAAGCCTCGATTGTCAAAAGAAAGTTCAAAGATGAAGAAGTTCTCATTCCGAGAATTCCCATGAGTCCAACCGATATGCCATTTGAGTTTAAACGAATTAAATTTCTGATTCAGCTTGCATTCGCCATTACGATTCACAAGGCCTCGAGCGTTTGTGGTCTGAATTTAGAAAAAACAATGTATAATGAAGGGAATCGACCCGAGTGCTACCCATCAAGCAAATAGTTCAATAAAAAGAAGTACAACAATGTAGTAATTAATTAAATCAAAAATATAGTGCTGAAGATAAGATCTGCTCCTTATCTATATCTGTAAGAGCATTCCGTATATGTTCCAGTGATATAACTTATATTGATGACAGCGTAATCGAATCTGTTAGAACTATATTTTGTTGTTGTAAGTTTAGCAATAACTCCCAAGTTTTCTATAGATGGAGCTTACGTTAATTTTAGTAAAATTTTCCACTTTAGTCTATAATCTTTGGTTAGACTAACTTCAGAATGTCTCGATGTCTATTTTAATACTGTAATCACAAAATGCTATTTTTTTTAGCCAAATTTCAAATAATTTTTTTACATTTCTCTACAATCTTGCAGCAAACTTGGATTGGATCTGGTGCCACGTGTCGGTCCTTTAGCTGTCGATCCACACGGCATAGGTATTGTAAAGTTATATAATGTACATGTGACCAGCGCGGATAATGCTAAAGCATCATCGGTGAGTATTTTAGTTCAACGAAGCTTTAAAGTTTCAATTAACCCAAATTATCCATAACCACTCACAGAGCCGTGGTACATTGCGACGCAAAACACAGCGCAAAATACTCACACATCATTTGTATTTTTGCATGCGTGATTTTGGTCATCGCATTGGTGGTGATGATGCGGAAGTCTACTTCTTTCTCTATGATGGTTCACATATGAAAGCACTGTCCGAACGTTTTCTTGTAAAGATCTCTAAGGATGGTTTCTCTAATTATATCGAGAAACTGCACAGTAACTGCACCGTTTTCACAGATCTAGGTAGGTTCATATTTAAAGGTCTGTACAGTGTCAATTAAACGCACCAATTCTTGTTGCAGGCGCTGCCGATCTCAATGAGGACTTACACTTGGTGGCGGTTGTCATGCGTGTGGGTAAAATCATACAATCCGACTCGGTAAAAAAAGTGGAAAAGACAAATTCCTGTTGTTTCGGTGCAACATATCGACGTCCGTTCGGCGTTGGTGTACTATCGCTAAGCGATATTTGCCAATTCGACAACAGTTTAGAGGCAACGACTACAGCGGCCGACGAGCGAGAGTACAGCTTTAAGCTTTATCAGTGTGAGGAGAAAGACTTCCATTTGTTGCACGAGCTAATCATTCGAAAATCGAGCGGCAAGTATTCGCCCATACAGACGGCCAGCCAAAATGCGCAGGGCATTGTTGTATCCATGAAGCTACTGCATGGCGGTCTCGGGCAGGCACGCCAGGAGCAGCCGTTACTCTTCCAGGGCACTACAATTACACGCAAAATGGGTTTTCCCGATGTCATAATGCCTGGCGACGTGCGCAATGATATGTTCATAACGCTGGAACGTGGCGAGTTCGAGCGTGGTGGCAAGAATACCGCTAAGAATATACTCGTTACGGTTGTGGTCTTTGATGTCGGCGGTAACATACTGAGCGAGGATTGTCTATGGGGTGCTTCGGGCATGGATTCACAGCCTTATTATCGCTCGATGATACTGTATCACCATAATTCACCCAGTTGGAATGAAATGATACGCCTGAGCGTGCCCATTGATAAATTCGCAACTTCACACGTACGCTTCGAGTTCCGGCACTGTTCAACACGTGACAAATCGGAACCTAAGCTGTTTGCCTTCAGCTTTGCACGACTCATGGATCCCAGTGGTGCCACATTGACTGATGGACAGCATGAACTGTTTGTGTACAAGTGTGAGGACATTGCCAAACTGCAGGCAGCCAACTATCTGAAGCTACCGTGCAAGCCAAAGGATGCACTTGCCAAGGTGGACTGCAGTTCTGTATATCATCGCAGCTCCAAGGAAGTTTTCGTCATACGTTCGCTGCTCTGCTCTACAAAACTAACACAGAATGCTGATCTACTGTCGCTGCTACAGTGGCGTGCACATCCGGATACTATACAGGACTCACTGACCGGTGTGCTGCGGCTGAACGATGAGGAGCTGGTTAAGTTCTTGCAGGATGTACTCGATGCTTTATTCGCCATGTTTTCCAATGAGGAGGGCAACAGCACGCAGCATTCCGGCCTTGTTTTCCATGTGCTCGTTAGCATCTTTAGTCTGCTGCAGAGCAATAAATTTCAGCACTTCCGGCCGGTAATGAACGAATACATCGAGAATCACTTTGCTGCAGCACTAGTCTACAAAGGTCTGATCACCTCTGTCGAGCATATGGCAGTGTTCATGACCAAAGCAGAGCATCCTGATCCGCTGCAGAAGTGCTTTGGTTCGCTAGAATATATCTTTAAGCTGCTCATACAATCGCGTAAGTTATTTGCACGTGCTACTGGTGGCCAGTATGAAGACTCCTTCAGACGTGATCTACATTCGCTCTTCACTGCGCTCAACGGCATGCTGGCGGTGCCGTCTTACGATGTTATCATACCGACACAGGAGGCACTGCTTAATTCGACGGGTGTCGTATTGGAGCAACTAAAGGACACATTACCCGCTCCAGAGCTGGGCATGCTAGCGCGCAATATGCTGGATGCCATACCACGTGATGCACCAATAAGACTGGTGCAGGCCAAATTAAATGCGGTTAAAGATTTGGTATCGGGCGAGCTCTTCCACGAGGATGGTAAGTAGCGCACGAATGAGTTTGAATTGAAATGTTTAAATTAAAAATGCGTTTGCTTTCAGATTCCCGGACAGTCATACTATCGGTGGCATGCAAACATCTGCGCATGCATCTCAGTCGACGTGATGAATTGCGGCTCTGCGCTGAGATTCTCTCCGAAATTCTAACACATTTGTACGATTTGCAGCGCGAACAGCAGGAGAAGGTCACCAATACGCTACAGCATGATCTCGACTCGCTCTGTAAGAACATACTTGGCATACTCATACGCACAATCAGCATTATAATGGAGGGTTCAAATGCAATATTGCCGCAACTGGTTGCCTGCCTGTTGGGCCTGTTGCAGCTACTCGACGAGACGCATTACAAACGTTACTGGGATGAATTAAGTCCGAATAAAGACCCACGTGATGTAAAGGACTTTCTAAGCAAGTCATTGCTTGTCTATGAGGAACTCTTAACCCAAGACTGGGTAGTTTTTCCCACAGACTGGCTTGTTATGAAACTTGCCTCCAATGATGTGCTACGCAAATCACTGGAGGAATTCGCTAAGCCGTTGGTGTATCGTTTTCTTGGACCGCAGGCTTTCGACTCGCAGCTATGGTGGTCCTATTTCAGTCTGGCAGTCGCCTTTCTGACGCAACCATCATTGCAGCTGGAGCAATATCGCGAACCAAAACGGCGTAAAATTCTGCACACACACGGTGATATGCGTGTGCTAATGGGCTTCCAGATACTTAGCATGTGGTCACAGCTGGGTGAACAGAAATTGCACTTCATACCGTCAATGGTTGGGCCGTTCCTCGAGGTGACGCTGGTGCCGGAACCGGCCTTGCGTGAGGCTACGCTTACCGTCTTCTATGATATGATGCAATGCGAACAGGTGCGTGCAACGCGCTTCGAAGGCAAAACTTTTTTAAATTTATTTTAATCCACATAGGCTGCACGCGGCTCCTTCCGTCTGGTGGAGAGTGAACTAATCGACAAGCTAGATCTATTAATAAGCGAGAATAAGGGTGACGACGAGTACCGGGAACTTTTCAGCACAATGTAAGTATAAATTAGCTTTGGATGTGTTGCTTAGCTGGAGCAGTGTGTATATTAATAACCATGTATATATGTATGTATATGAACTTGTTTTTGTAACCCATATCAATGTCTTATGTATCACTCATAATGTCATGCGCTTCTGCACTCAATTCTCTCGCTCTCCTGGAAACATCATATGTCCGATCTGAAGGGAGCATCTCAGCTTGGTGTAAGTCAATTTAAGTGCCCACATCTTGTAGAAAATTAACAATTTCGACTTCAGTTCTTGAGTTTGCGCATTTGTTTAAGTTTTTTTCGTTATTGGTTTTGTTATTGGTGTTGCTATCTTGCCTGTATAAACACTTCGCCAGAACTAAGTTAATAATCTCCATTTTTAAACAAAAAACCCAGTTTACTCGAGCGAGTTCAAACGGAAAATCCCAGTTGGAAGGATGCCGGCACAGCATTCATTGGTTCGGTCACACGTTTGCTAGAGCGTTTGCTGGACTATCGAAGTGTTATGCAGGGTGAGGAAAATCGGGATAAGCGCATGACGTGCACCGTTAATCTATTAAATTTCTACAAAAACGAAATCAATCGGAAGGAGATGTATTTAAGGTAAATTCCTCTTGATCAAAGGTCTTCGCTAACCGTATTAAACTGTATATTCTGCTATTGTTTACTGCAACAGATATATCTACAAGCTGCACGATTTGCATCTGCAGTCGGAAAACTATACTGAGGCGGGTTACACTTTGAAGCTTTATGCAAGTATGCTGAGCTGGGATAGGGAGACGCTAAGCTTTGCACCCTTTGACAACAGCGGCCAACCGGAATGGCAACGCAAGGAGCGTTTGTATCACGAGGTTTGTGCCAATACGCTTATGTTGTATAGTCTGGAGTTGGCTACTTTTATATACTCTTGCAGATACTACGCTATTTCGATAAAGGCAAATGCTGGGAGAAGGGCATTCCTCTTTGCAAGGAGCTGGCTTCACTCTACGAAACGCGCCGTTTTGATTACAACAAACTCAGCGAAATACTTATGCTACAGGCCAAGTTCTTCCAAAATGTTTTAACGCAGCTACGTCCGGAACCGGAATACTTTCGCGTTGGCTTTTACGGCTTCGGTTTTCCGCTGTTTGTGCGTGTAAGTAGCAAAACCACTTCACAATATTTCCAAAATATTCATGTATGTATCGTTCACACAGAATAAACAATTTGTCTACCGTGGTCTCGAATATGAACGTATTGGTGCCTTCACGCAACGTCTGCAAACAGAGTTTCCCACAGCTCAAATATTAACCAACAATAGTCCGCCGGACAATGCCATACTAAATGCACCCGAGCAATACATACAGATCAGCAACGTGCGTCCAGTGGGCGATGCGCAGGCATTGAAAACCGCCATGGTGCCGGTGCCTGAGAAGATAGCGCGTTTCTATGAGGTAAACGATGTAAAACGTTTCATATACGATCGCCCTATATACAAAGGTCCTATCGACAAGGACAATGAGTTCAAATCACTTTGGATTGAGCGCACCACACTTGACATTGCCAGTCCACTGCCGGGCATACTGCGTTGGTTCGAGGTAAGGCAGAAATCCGTGCAGGAAATAACACCCGTTGAGTTTGCCTGTGAGACAATGAACAATGTGGGCAAAGAGCTATGGGATCTAATAATACAATATCGCAGCGATCCCAAGCGCAACATCAATCCATTCTCCATGCGTCTACAGGGTATTATCGATGCCAATGTAATGGGCGGCATAAGTAAATATCAAGAAGCGTTTTTCTCTGAACAATTTCTAAAGTCGCCACAAGGTGTCGGACAACATGCCAATGTGCAAAAGCTAAAAACATACATACTGGAGCAGATACAAGTGCTCGAACAAGCGCTGGAGCTGCACGGACAGCTAGCACCGGCTGGCGTGCAACCGTTGCATAATCGTCTATTGGAGCGATTTTCGCAACTGAAGCAGTCACTGTCGGGCATGGGTCGACTGAAGCGCCAGCATTCCGAAAGCATTGTTAATACGCCACTGCCACCGTTGCCTACAGAGAAACGAACCAATAGTCTGGGCAGTAATGCGTCGAATGCCACATCCAATCAGCATAATGCAGCAGCAGCAAACTACGTTTACGATATGGATGACATCTATACGCGACCCGGCGACACATTGCGTCCAGTCGAAGCCGGTCATCTCGCGCATAATTCCTATCAAACACTCAGCAAAGAGAGTCTCAGCATACCGGAACTTATGCGTAACTCTACAAATAGCGGCGTTGCCAATGCAAACCACAGCGAAGCACCACCTGTACCCAATCGGCCACGTTCACAAAACTTCATTGGTACAGGTCTAGTTAACGATGGTCCTGAGGTGCCACCAAAGCGTACAATTGGCCCAGGCTCACCAAATGCGCCACCGCTACCACCACGTGGTATTACGCCCGATAAGCGCGCCTCAAATCCACTAATCTTCAACGACTTTGCCACAACTGGTGACTCTAGCGGCACGTCGAGTATGCCACGCAGACCGCACTCGGCACAGCAGCAGCATGGACAGAAATACTCGGTCGTCGATATCAGCTTCGATGATCCCGAAGCCGATCAGCAGCCACACTCACTGCCACCAAATCTGCAGGAAAACTGTTCCTCCGGCCATCTAAACGTTTGCGCTTATGCGACAAACGATTTTCGTGATTCGGGTATATCAACAACCAGTTCACGTGAACTAAATCATTTGAATAATCTAAGCGAGGAGTCTACTTCTATGAACACGGTACAACACCGCGAACACTGTCGTATGTCATCAAATGGTAGCATGGATGCAACGTATCCACTGAATACACCACTCAACATAACACAACGTGAAAACTCTGCTGGCTCCTTTGATGTCGAAGATTTACCAATGCCGCTGCCACCACCTATACCGCCAAAATCGCTTAACATCATAACAGGCGGCATGCACGCGTCTCATGATCTCGATACAACGACAGAAGAACAAGAGCAGCCACTGCAACACAATCATTCCAATCATATAAATCATAATTGTCATCATTCACAGCAGCAGCTGAACGGCAACAGCAGCGGCGGCGGCGATGGCTATACAACGCCACACAATGGCACAGCGCATGCTGCCGCGGCTGTTGCCGGTGAAACTCAGACAACAACATCATCATCAACGAATGCACACAACGATGGCGGCACTTTTTGAGTTACAATATGTCGCTGCCAGCATCATCAGTATCATCAGCAACACCATCAACAGCAGCAGCATCAGCAGCAGCTTGAACATACACACCAAACAGCTTCCACCACAACTGAAACTGAAACCTCTACCACATCAACATCACCAACACCGTCCTCCATTTTAACACCGCCACCACCGCCTTTGCCCATGCAGCAAGCGGTTGAAGCGCGTGCGCTGGTCTATTGTCACGATTGTCTATCGTCACCATCACCACCGCCCACAATCATTACGGAGCAGGCATTGGTGCATGCGACGCCTTCACTAACACCAACAGCAGCCATACCGCACGAACAGGATGCGTTTATAGAACACTGTTCATGCGGTTTGACTTTCTCGGTGAGCACAGAAACTGGCACAGCAGCGTGTTCCACTGCCAATTCTACTCTGGAGCGGCAAAGTTATTTAGCCGAATACGTAGACTATGATGTGGACTACTCGACGCAGGCAACTGACGCAAAGCTCATGGAACAACAGCAAACGTTACACAGCTATCAAAAAAAGTCAAACAGTCATACACAGCCACTACCACCACCAACAACACATCATCAACATTACAATCATGAACATGCACACATACATCAACACCATCATCATCATCACCAGCAGCACGGTCAAATTCAGAATCTGAGTAATGCGCAAGCGCAAACCGATTTCTCATACGCACCGTAAACCGGAACCGGCCAATCAAAAGAAAGGAACGACTCCTAGCCTAAACAAAACTTAGCGGCGTGCTAAAGCGCATGCTTCTAAATATACAATCGAGTGAGATATTATTAATTCGTCGGTGCCAAAAACAATAATGATGTAAGGAGGGGAGGGAGGAGCGATGGAGAACTTGTCAGCATACGGAATCTGTCTTTTTTATTCAATGCAAATTGTGAATTTTTAGTCTTAAGTTCAAGTAGGCAACTAAATAAGTTAAATGCAGAAATTGATTACTGCGCATCAGTGCCGCGTGCGGCCTGCAAGAATAGTTACTAAACATTTAAGAAATCGAGTTCTAAAGCATAAATAATAATTATTACAAAAATATTAGGGAAACCCTTTGAAGAACGTTGAGTAGAGCGCGCCAACTATTAGCAACGAAGCACAAGGATTTAAAATATTTAATAGATTAAAAAAAACTTTCTCAGCGTATTTAAACGAATCAAATAATAGGCTTTTGCAAATCAAAGTTTAAACTTAATTAATATCAAACATTTTTTATACAACTTAGCCTAGGTACATATATAATCAAACAATCAAAAGAAAAACAACAAAAAAAACTATTATTCGAGCTAAAGTTATACAATATACTAGAAGGTTTTTCCAATTTTATAAAAGTATAATCAAAAAATTACGCAGAAGTAAAAAACTTATCTTATCAAAATCTACTCTTAAGAAGCAAGAAAATCAACAACTAGTCATCAAATTAGATTGAAATCAAATAATAAATAAATGTACGATTAAATGTCTTAATACATATATTTATTTATTCAAAACTAAAGCAAAATATTATAACAATAAGCATTTTATTGTATTTTAAAGTTAATTATTTAAGCGATTTTGAAGGAATGAAAATAAGTAATCGGCAACGACTTCGAATGTTTAACTTTATATTTATATGTAAATGTATGCATGTGTTCAAAGTAGCAGCGGTTTTTCTTTTGGAATATTAATTTAAAACAAAATAGGACGATTAACTTCGGTGGAACCGAAGGTTGAATGATATTTGAAAATGATTCTTATCAAATTCATACAGGATTTCATCGAATGATACTCCTTGAGACTTGTGGATACTAATTGGAATTTGAATGCCAAATACAAATACCTGGTCATTCCAACGCTTATCCGGTCACTTTCTATTACGACGTCCACCAAGCAAGTTTGAGTCTCCATATAAACCATGCGTGCTGGAGCTCTTTCGTTTAATCTAATGAGATAACCAGCCCAGAGCAGCCACTGATATTTTATACGCTGAACTATGTCAACCTCATCGAAAAGGTCATACAGCTCGCGGTTCATACATGACCTAACGTCGTTGCCGAATATAATAGGACCAAAAATATTGCGGAGAATCTTTCTCTCAAACACTTCTGTTTCGACAGACTCAATCGCGTCTTATAGATCTTGATTTTCGTCTCCACACAGAGTGCTTCACTTTGAATTTGCTTGCTCAGTCCAAACAAGCAGCTATTTGCAAGCCTGATCTCCAGGCTGACTAAGTCAGACTAAGACTAAGTTTTCTACAACATTTAAGTTCGAATTCTCTATCGTCGCTGACTATCCAAGATGCGATGACGACGAACGAGAAGACACCAAGTACCCCGTCTTGTCATCATTCACCATCATTGCCGTTCCTGTGTACCATTTACTTTTGGAAAATCGAGCCCGACATACAGGCCACTGGCGTAAGATGTATTCCAACACTTGCAGGAATTGAATAGAGATAAGCACAAATGATAGCCGTCTATAGTGCTTAAGTATCGCGATCGTTAAAAATCTGGTAGTCATACGCGCTAAATTCCTGAAACCAGACAATATAGCAAGTATAGCAAGTATCGCTAATACTTTTCAGGTTTATCTTTTTTGATTATGATATATATTTGTATCTACAACAATCGAGCTATATCATGCAATATGCTTAACAAAAACAACGAAATTGGATTAGTTGAATGCATAATTATATTTTCCGGTTAACATATTTGAAAAGAGAATATATATAATAATAACGTAGATACTTAATAAACTAGACAAGCGGCTCCGCAGATAATCAGCTTTTACAAGAAACGTAAAGCAAAAAAAGTGTAACTTCAAAATATTACAATATCTTGTGAAATGCGCATTTCAGCTTCGCCTTTAATAATATATAATATAGAGAATAAATTTAAGCCTTGCTGATGCCGGTTAGCTCCTTGATGCTGTTTATCAAATATTTATTATACTCCTTGTAGTTGATCGGAGAAACCGATTGTATTGTGATCTTATTACGGGAAACATCACCATAAACTTCCTCCTTGCAGCGCAGTTTTAAGATGTGCGAAGTTAGATTCAATGATGAAAGCATTTCGTTGGCAGCATTTTCATCGTGTTCTAAGGCCTCGCCGACCTCTTGCGATGTATGCTGCAGCAATTGCTCACCTACGTCACTGAAACACGTTGCCCAGCGACTATCAGTCCAGTCGCCAATAACCATCTATATGTGAAAATTATGTAACTTGTAATATTTATTAAAAATCATTGAGAAAGTCTACTTACGTTGAGCAGCAGCCTGTACTTAAAGTTGGGGAAGGTTGCATTGCAGCGCTCGCAGCGAAAGTGTCCGGCACCCTCATCAACGACCTTTTTGTTGCAATCGGCTTGCGGACAGGCCTTGTAGAATGCATTTTCTGGACGTATTTTATGCACAACGGCCTTCATCTGGAAATAGTCGGGCTTATCACCGTAGCCAAGTTTACGTGCCTGAGCCTCTGCCAAGGTCAACCATTCGGTATTGAAGTTACCGCCGCCAGTACGTGCCGACAGCATATTGGAAATGTTCTCGCCGCCACCGTTATCGAACCAGCCACGTAATTTATGACCCTCCGGTATATCAGGATTAATTTTAAATATAGCGCCATTACCAATACTTAAACTCTTTCCACCATTAAACTCATTAACTCGTCCACCTTTCACGAGTACTACAGGTTGTACGTGACCATCGAAATTGAGTGCATCATCGCCCCAAAGCGTTAGACTGACCGCAGCATTGCTCATATCAATGAGCGTGATGTCACGCTTTGTAAACTCCTTATTGGTGGTGCGAGATGTGAAGGTCTGCACCTCACCAACTTCTTTGCAAATGCCTATTGTATCCACGGCAGCCTTTGGCTCAATGTTTGCAATTTGTGAAATCGGCACCAAATCGTAACGTATCTCTGGTATATCGTTCTCAGCATCTTCACAAAGCTGGATGACAGTTTCGCCGGTGCAAGTCATCTCGTAGTCATTCTTCAGTGTACTGAATTGTTTGTTGGCCGCCTTTAACTGGCACTTGGAAATGTAGTAAACACTATCAGGCTGTATCATGTCAAAAAACTTGTCGCATTGTTCCTTAAAGGCTGTGAGACGTATTTCGCCGGACTCATCCATAAGATCCATGCTAAAAAGCTTGCCTTCACCACGTGCATTGTTCCAAGTGCGTATGGCACTTTTCGAGGTGACACGCGCCTTAATTACCCACTTATTTTGATACGGACTCAAACTTGAAATGGGATGTGTCAAACTGGAGTTCATTGTGCTGTTCATAGTAGTATTGTTATTGTTGTACGACGACTTTGGCTCCGGCTTTGCTGGTGCTGGCTTGTTAACTGTTGTATTCTCTGACAATCCCGACGATTTTGCTTCAGTATAAGAAATAGGTTCGCCAATCTTCTTGCCAACCTCTGCGCCGGAATGCAAGACAGTCAATTCCAACATAATAAGCACACGTCTGTGTGCGTAAAAGAAAAGGAAAAACAGTTTTAAACACATACATATATAGCAAAGCCTAGCTACTATTTTATAGCACAAAAACTTACTTGCCAGAGTCGGTCTTGCTCACTACCGATGTTATATACTTGTCCACACGCACAATAGTGAACTCGGTCAAACTACCTTTGTCGTGCATGTGGTTAAGCTGCGTGGCCAGCATCGCATAGCTATTGAAATATTTACCATCCGACGTGAGCAGACGGAAACGCTCAGATTCACCGCCAGCGATGCGCTTGATACCCAAAAGCTGCAGCACCGGCTGCTCAACTTCTTCGCCATTCATGATGCGCTGCATTAAAATCAATTATAAACAAAGCCCAACAAAACGGATCATTGCAAATGCTTACCGCAATGACGCCGGTAGACAATGGAGATATTCCAGGCATTATTTATTGGTTTCTTGCTTAATTTTTAAACTAATTTGCAGAAATCGCAAATTTCACAACTTGGCAAAAGGCGCGCAATTTTTCCGTCTGAAGCGAAGCAATTTTTGTATTACAGTGATGGTTAGAGATGTGCTCCAATCTTTGCACTGTACTTGATTGACAAATCGACCACGGTGTAGAGCTACATAATGAACAACATCGCGTAATTTGCAGCACTACTTCAACATCATCTCTAGATACAAATATCAATACTATGCGACCGCACTGAGCAGTATCGATATTGACACCACAAACATTGATATATCGATAATTACATCGCGGTTTTTCCATCTCTACTCGAGATTAATTGGAATTGTGTGTGTGTGTATTTTTATTTATAATTAAATATTAAAAGTGATGTCTGCATATTAATGTTTAAATTAAAAGGAGTAGACAGAAAAATGTTCACTGTGACATTAAAGCATGCGAAGTTTGTGAAGTGTTCACCATTAAAGTAAACAAGCTTCCAATTTTTATACGAACAAAGGACGGAAAACTCCAAAGCAGAAGAGGAAGAGAAAATGGCGTTCGATAGTGACAACGAAAAATGAATAAAATCCATAAAATAATTTAACCCATACATATATTCCTTGGAAATCCGATATGCGCTATCACTTGTGCAGCGCTTAATAAAAATAAATTAAGTAAAACGAAACAAAAAAAAAAAATTAAAAATAAATAACTAAATAAATCGGCTCAAAAAATTGAGCAGGAGGAGAAGAGAATACATGAATACAAAGTAATGTAAATGCAGCTGAGTTTGTGTCCGTGTGTGTTTGTATCTTTGTGCATGTATGTGTATATGTATGCGGGGTTGGAAAATCGTGAAAACTACGAATACGGAAGCGAACGAAAACGCGTAAAAACTTTTCCTTGCCTCTAAACGTTGTGGTCAACAAATAGAAAACTAAAATATTTACTAAGACACCTTCATAAGTGCTCAATCAGCAGCAACAAAAAATGCCGAGCGCATCTTTCACTTCATCACGCACATACGTGCGACGCTCCAGACGAAAAGGTGCAAATCGTATTGCAATGCCCAACCGACCGACAGGGAATATAATGGATCCACTGCTGCAGCAGAATGTGCATGCTTCAAGTGCTGCAGCAGGTGGTGCTGTAGCGGGAGGTTCGGGTTCAAGCACCTCATCAATACAAAACAATGCAGCGTCAACATCTTCATCAACAACGTCCACTAGTGGCATAGCAGGTAGTATAACTAACAGCGCATCCACGAGTTCGGGTTCACTTTCCTCCGTAGTTGCACAATCGAGTTCATTGAATTCGAACATGCCCGGAGCTTCGAATTCGTCTGCATTAAACGATTACTCCTTCGGCTCGCAGTCAAGCTCCACGGCGGCTAGCAGTAGTGGTGCCGTTGTTATTGGTGTTCCGCCCGATGCCAGCTCCAAACAAAGCCAATTGGCAAATTTCATGACACAAATGATGGATACTACGGAAGCTGCCGGATCACTGTCGAATACATCATCGAGCCTGAGTAACAATAATAATAACTGTGCCAACAGCGCTAGCTCATGCACTTCCAGTTTCACTAGCGCGTCATCCTCAGCCGCGTCATCAAGTGTATCGTGTACGTCGGCAACAACAGTTTCAAGTCATCAGTCACCGTACGATTTACGCCGTAAAATCTCTGCCAATTCACATGAACAATGGTGTTCTAGCACGGCGCCGACATCATCATCTTCGTCTTCGTCAACATCATCTTCTCCTTCATCGTCGTCAACATCATCATCGTCGTCTACATCTTCGCCCGCCTGTTCGAGTTCAAGTCTGCCCGGTCAATCCAGTAGCGGCGTAGGCGGTATACTAGTCGGCCCTTCCAGCAATTCGCCACCCTTGGTCAACGCTTCATCCACTTCGTCTTCAACGGCCATTGTGCATGCGCCATCAACGAGCGCCACATTTCCCACAAACAACGCACCAACATCCGGTGCTCCACTTGCTCAGCCGCCGAACGTACATAGTTCCGTGCCTCAGCAGCATTGTGGCGCGCTGCCAGTAGGTGGTGCTGCCGCTGTCATTGAAGATAATAATTACATGTTGCCAGCAAGGAAGCGATCACGTCGCTTATATGCTCAAAGCGGTGACATGTCTACCGTAAACACAGCAGAGACCGGCAGTACCTCACCGGTAGGACCTACAGCTGCACAGTATTTGCAATACGAGTTGCCAGATGAAGTATTGCTAGCAATATTTTCATATCTACTCGAACAAGATTTGTGTCGCTTGTCGTTGGTCTGCAAACGGTTCAATACCATAGCGAACGATTCAGAGCTGTGGAAGCGTCTGTATCAGTCTGTGTTTGAATACGATTTACCGCTCTATAATCCGGATATATGTAAGTTTGTATTTGAAAAACCAGAGGATTCTGAATATGCAAATCCGTGGAAGGAGAGTTTTAGACAATTGTATAGAGGCGTGCACGTACGTCCTGGTTATCAGGACAAAAAGCATGCAGGTCGTAGCATAATCTTCTTCAACACCATACAGGCGGCACTCGATTATCCAGAAGAACGTGCTGCGGCAGCCTTTGCAGCTGCCTCTAACAGTGGCAATGTAACAGCAGGACTATCAAATACAAGCGCCGCTGGAACAGGTGCCGTTGGCACGGGAGGTGCAAGTGTCAACGCTTTGGTCAACATCTATGAAGAAAATGTGCCACCAGCCGAACATCCGGGACCACTTATATTTTTACACGCTGGACATTATAAAGGCGAATATCTTTTCATAGACTCTGATGTGGCGCTAATAGGTGCTGCGCCCGGAAATGTTGCCGAATCCGTTGTACTTGAGCGTGAAGCGGGGTCAACGGTGATGTTTGTCGAAGGTGCAAAGTATGCCTATGTCGGTTATCTGACGTTGAAATTCTCGCCCGATGTCACTTCAACGGTGTCGCACCATAAGCATTATTGCTTGGATATTGGTGAAAACTGCTCTCCAACTGTGGATAACTGCATTATACGTTCTTCTTCAGTTGTGGGCGCCGCCGTTTGCGTGGGTGGTGCAAACGCCAATCCAGTAATACGCAATTGCGATATCAGCGACTGTGAAAACGTTGGGCTTTATGTGACAGACTATGCCCAGGGCACTTACGAACACAACGAAATAAGCCGTAACGCGTTAGCCGGTATTTGGGTTAAAAACTTTGCTAGCCCAATTATGCGTGAGAATCATATACATCATGGACGCGACGTTGGTATATTCACATTCGAGAATGGCATGGTAAGTTAACGACAATTGATTGAAATAGTGCAACAAGTAAATAAATTTAAACACAATTTAATTCTAGGGTTATTTTGAGAAGAACGATATACACAACAATCGAATAGCCGGCTTTGAAGTCAAAGCGGGTGCGAATCCCACGGTCGTCAAGTGTGAAATTCATCATGGGCAAACCGGTGGCATATATGTGCACGAGAATGGCCTGGGTCAGTTTATAGAGAATCGCATACATTCAAACAATTTTGCAGGTGAGCTTATTCGATACATTATCATTTTGTTGCTTTTATTTTTACGGTTTTTTATGGGCTTTATTTGCGCAGGTGTTTGGATTACTTCGAACAGCAATCCCACAATACGCAAAAATGAAATCTACAATGGACATCAAGGCGGCGTATACATATTCGGTGAGGGACGAGGTCTCATTGAGCACAACAACATTTATGGCAATGCGCTGGCGGGTATACAGATACGCACAAATAGTGACCCTATAGTGCGACATAATAAGATACATCATGGTCAGCATGGTGGCATATATGTACACGAAAAAGGTCAGGGTCTGATTGAAGAGAATGAAGTCTACTCAAACACGTTGGCCGGTGTATGGATTACCACAGGCAGCACGCCGGTGCTGCGTAGAAATCGTATACATTCCGGCAAACAAGTTGGCGTATACTTTTACGACAATGGTCATGGCAAACTTGAGGACAATGACATCTTTAATCATCTCTATTCGGGCGTGCAAATACGTACCGGTAGCAATCCTGTCATACGTGGCAATAAGATTTGGGGCGGGCAAAACGGCGGTGTATTAGTTTACAATGGTGGGCTCGGATTGCTCGAGCAAAACGAAATCTTTGACAATGCAATGGCAGGCGTTTGGATTAAGACTGACTCGAATCCCACACTTAAACGTAATAAGATATACGATGGTCGTGATGGTGGCATTTGCATTTTTAATGGCGGCAAGGGTATACTCGAAGAGAATGACATATTTAGGAATACACAGGCTGGTGTACTTATTTCGACACAATCACATCCGATATTGCGGCGTAATCGCATTTACGACGGTCAGGCAGCAGGTGTTGAGATTACAAACAATGCCACCGCAACGTTGGAGCACAATCAAATATTTAAGAACAAATTTGGCGGCCTTTGTTTAGCAAGCGGTGTACAGCCAATAACGCGCGGCAATAATATCTTCAACAACGAGGACGAAGTAGAGAAGGCAGTCTCAAGTGGTCAGTGTCTGTACAAGATTAGCAGTTATACATCTTTTCCCATGCATGATTTTTATCGCTGTCAGACGTGCAATACAACAGATCGAAATGCAATATGTGTGAACTGCATTAAAAATTGTCATGCTGGACATGATGTTGAATTTATACGGCATGATCGGTGAGTATTGTATTGTAAGGTGAAGGTTTGCTTTGACATATAATAGTAAAATGCGCTTTTATATAGATTCTTCTGTGATTGTGGTGCTGGCACCCTATCGAATCAGTGTCAATTGCAAGGCGAACCCACGCAGGATACAGACACACTCTACGATTCGGCAGCGCCCATGGAATCGCACACTTTAATGGTTAATTAATCTCTACTCTAAGCTCAAATATTTTACAAACATAATTACATAAGGTGCGTATCAAAATTAGTCAAATCGAAAGATTTTCGTACGAAAGTCGGCAAAACTAAGTTCTGAGAAGGAAAAGAAGAGAAGTTTATTTTTGAAAGCCTGGCAAAGGTAGCTACTATTTAAGAGAGCAATCGTATTGATTTTATATGTCATATACTCATAGATTTGTTCAAAATGAAAGCCTTAGTAGCTTGTGTTTAAATGGAGTTTTGATGAGCGATTCAATTTAAATCAAATTCCGCATGAAAAACACATGATAATCGCTTGTAATAATAAAAAACGTATAAATGTTAGTCAAATTAATATTAAAAACAAAATATTGTTTACGATTATTTAAAAGATTATATAATTTTCATTCTGCATCTTCAAATTCAAATACTGTAAACAAATATGTTATATAGCTCTTTTATGTAATAGGCTGAGGTAGTCAAATCGACGCTCGAAAATGGTGATACGGTAGCCAAGTATATATGGCGTTAACGTGATAACGAAAGCGGTTTCCCAGTGGTGATGCTTTGCGGATGCATTCTCGGCTGAAATTAAAAGCTTATACTATGTTTCTCATAGCCCAGAAGGATTTGGGCCTAATTCATAAAGAAAACAAATAAAAACACACATTTTTGCAAGGAAAATAAAAATAATATGGTTAGAGAGCTTAATATGGCTTAATTAAAGAAGTAAGGTCAAATCATATAAAATGCTTTAACTACAACTTTGTTTGCGCGCGTAAAGGTCCGAGTTTGTTCCAATTATTATTGTATTTTTAATTAATATGTAAATATGTTCATTTCTATAAGCTTGACGATTGCGATTAGAGAAAAAAATAATGCTACCTTTTTCAAGCTTTTGTAAAAATGTATCAATATATAAAGAACTCAGTTTTGCCCACTTTAAAAGGAAAATAATTTAATGTGTTGGCTAATTTTGATATACACTTTATAAATCGCGTAGTTAAGTGTGCCACATCAATTTATGTTACATACATACATTATACATTTAAGCGTAATATTAATGAATTTATACACAAGGTTTTAGGCATCGTAGGCGTTTCTTATACACACAACTACTGTATATAATTACCTAAGCGGAAGTGTAAATAATTTTATTCAAAATTTCAATGTGCAATTTAAGTAGATTTCACGCAGTTAATTTGTGGAGATATTTAGCTCACTAAATTTATATTTCGCTGTCACAACGAAGAGCAACGTAAATTAAAAAAAAAAATAAATATATAAAATTTAAAATTTATATATAAATAATTAATTAATTATGTATCTCTAAAATAATTATATTAAGTAACAACAAAAAGAAACCAGTGAATGTTAGACTAAAACATACACACACACACAAACACAGAAAAACATAAGCTAAAATTCTCAATTCACTCTAATGCAAGCAGTTTCTTAGGCATGAAAAGTGAAAAATTTAAGCGTAGACTAACGAAATTAAAAGCAATTTTAAGTATTATTAACTACTTTAAACAAAATACATACACACATACACATATATATACATAATCAAAAGCATATTTAGCAAGTACATATATGAGCGACAACAAAAAAAAAAAGAAAAAGTAGCGCTATAGCAATATTTTACCATATGAATATCACCAGCTTCAACTCTTAAACATGTGTCATTTAGGCTAAGTATTCAAGATTGATGAGTATTCGAATTATATGCATACATAAATACAAACATCTCCAAACCACAAACTCACAATATTAAAAAAAAAAAACACTCAAGCTAGTTTTTGGTAGAACGCTAAACTACATACGAGTGACTATACCTACACAGAAATGCACTCAGTAATTTTTTATATAAAAATATATCAAATGTTTGATGGTAATTGTAATTTTATACACAAAAATATATAAATTAGTTCTTAGCGTATATTATTGTATTAAATTTATTGTTTAATATATTTTATTATGCCTTTAGGAATTATGTTCCAATTCTTCTGTCCATATAGTTTTTTTTTTCTTTAATTTTTTATGGCTGCTTTATACAAACTCTATTTATGTTTTATTTTATAATTTTTGTTGTAATTTTTCTTCTTTATTTGTTCATGCTTTAGCAATTTATATTTTAAATGTACTCCTCTCTACGAAATAAACATACAAATATATATACAAACATTCGCGTATACATATTTATAATTAGTAATATACTATACTATATTCAATACGTTCTGTAGACGAGTAAATTAAAACACTATAAATAATAGCTCTGTGTACTACGTAAAGCAAGTTAGACGTATAGCAATCTGTGACCATTTATGGTATTTGCTAAGTAGCAGAATCACTTGTAATAAAATATTTTACGTTTTAAATGCGAGGTTTACATAAAATTACTAATTAAAAAACAAAAAAAAAATATGTGTCTTTTATTCGACGATTTTAGTTTAGAATTTAGTTTTGTTAAATATTTTTAATTGTTTAAATTTGTATTCGAATCGAAGAGTAAATTTAAAATCTGTGGATTACGTGATATGCGCGCATAATCAAGCGGCGTGTTACCTAAATTATCCTTAACATGCTTATCCGGAAAATGCGGCAGAAGATATTCAACCAGTTCAGCATCATCCAGCTCTGCAGCAATATGTAGTGTAGTGCGTCCTGTGCGATCAGGCAATGTTAGATCAGCACCGGCCAATTGAAAGGATTGCAAACGTCGTATAGCGCCGCGCTCGGCTAGTGCACACATTACATCTGCAACAGTTTGTGGATTGTCGACTAGTAAACCACCAGCACTTTTCAGCAGAAGTATAACTTCGTGATTATCCATATCGATTGCTTCGTGCATGGGCGTGCGATTGAAACGATCTTTAACATCTAACGAACAACCATTGGAGAGCAGCATGTTCGTAACTTCAATGTTGCCCATGTGACAGGCAAGATGTAACGCCGAGCGTCCATCGAAATTTGTGCTGGTTAGATCGGCGCCATATGATTTTAAGCTATTTAGCTAAGCGAGTGTGCGAGAAGTATGTAGTAATTTAGGTAGTATTAACTAATTCATACACTAACCTTATCAATGTCGCCCTCGAGCACAGCCGCAGCAATCAGTGCTGGATATATGACCACTGCTAGCTTTTCCAGTTCGTGTGGCTTTGTCAAATGAAATGTGTGTGCAATTGCCTCCACTAAGTCATGTTCCTTTGGCATACGTTGCTTGTTAGAGGTCATTTCGCCGCGTAGATTCTTTTGCATCATCTGTAGCAGTGTGTATCATACATATAGAATATATTGTAAATATAATAGTAGTAAGTACCTGCTTTTTCTTAGCGAGATCCCATTCGTCTTTGCCGAGCACATAGGCCAGTTTGGTTAGTGCCGCTTCCTGTGTCATATCGTAACCTGGTAGTATGCCTATTTCCAGCAGCACATTTCCTGTTTCGTATACATTGGACACGCTGCCCCACGGACACTGTGTAGTATTCACAATTATAACACCAAGTTCGACTGCTTCTCTCATAGCGTCGAGTATATCATTACGATTAGAAGGCACATTGCCGCTACCGAAGGACTGCAGCACCACGCCACGCGTAGGCGACCGCAAGAGTGCACGCACCGTAGCCAAAGATATATTTGGAAAAATACGCAATATAGCAATGTTCTCTTCGAGTTTTGTGTGCACGCGAAATGTTTCGATGGTCTTCTGTCGAAATATGTTACGGCTCTTCATTTCAATAGTGACGCCAACATTTGCCAAAGCTGGTGCATTAAATGAATCAAACGCCATCAGTGACGATGTACTGGTCTTTATTGTGCGGTTGCCGCGCATCAATTTATTGTTGAAGAAAACGCATACCTCGGGCACATTATAATTGCCGGCAATTAGCACGGCCATTACAAAATGCGCCAGTGCATCGGTATGTGCTTCAAAAATTGGTATCTGCGAACCCGTTACAACGACTGGCTTTCCGAGATTCTCCAGCATAAAGGAAATTGCAGATGCGGTGTAGGCCAAAGTATCGGTGCCGTGTAGTATAACAAATCCGTTATAGCGATTATATAAGAACTTGATATCGTTGGCTATGCGTTTCCAATCGGAATAACGCATATTACTCGAATCCAGCAGCGGTTGGTACTCAGTGACATCATATATAACACGACGTTGCTCGCTATGCATGTAAGGTAACACAAGCGATGTTTCTTCACTTTCCGTTCCGAATTTTTCGTACCAGTATTGTTTGTCATGGCAACTGGGCAGCTCGCGTAGACGCGTCACCATTACATTTGGCACTGGAACCAGCACTTTAAATGAAAGCTATAGCTATAGTTTAAGGCTTAAATTAAAAACTAGCAAATAGCACACGCAGACACACCCTTCTTTTCGTTGCGCATCATGCCAATGGTACCGCCTGTGTAGATGACGCAGACATGCGATTCCGTTGCGCAGGTGCAGTCCATTCCGCATATACTGGTTGCGATGAGCGCGACGGCGTCCGGCCCAGCCATTTTGAAAAATTTTGGCTGTGCTACTTCTTTGAATGTTTTAGTCAAATTGTTTTTAAAGGCATGCTTAAAAATTAAAAGTTTTGTAAAATTCAAATTTAAGGATGACATGTTTATAAATATCCTTCAAACAATCAAGCGTGTGTTAAATTATCTCAATTAGACTATTTGGCTCATATCCGTAAGTTTTTATTACAGTTAGCTGAGCTATTCTAGAAGACAGTGTAATCCGCGAAGCTGCAATGTGTTAAACAAAACTAGAGCCGTATGAAGCAGCATAAGGAACTACGATCTAAATTAAAAAGAGCACAAATATCCTAAACATTTCAACTCAGTTTAAAAAACTGTGATGCTTATTGAACATTCCACTCTATTTCGAAATCAATTTTTGGACAAGCGAGGTGTAACCATTGGATTGTATTAACCATTTTTTAATAACTTTGAAACAGACTGATTTGTTAACCAATTTTATATCTTTTTAAACGAAACACTATCTAATATCGGAACCGACTTCTTAACGGTCTCTTTGCAGTGGGCAGCCTACGCTCAAGACATAACTGCCAACTTATTTAAAACCAAGTCTGTACAGAACTGTGTGTACAGCTAAAAATTGTCAACAAATTTGTCAACGACGACAACAGAGTACAACGAAGTGACAAAAAGAAACAAAAGAAAAAAAGAAACTAAAATCCAAAAATAAAGAAATAATCAGGCAGCGGCAGTGGCAGAATTAAATTAAAGAATTACAACGCAGGCCAGGCGAACGACCGCGCATTAGAGCACGGCCCAGCGCAGCAAACGGACGGCAGCTGCTCCAACAGCTGCAGTTGCGACAACGACAAACAATTAAACACAAAACAACGACGAAGACAACAAGTGCAACTAGCACTTGAGGAAGCCACAAAAATAGTCGGACAGCAGCACTCGGTTGGAGTATGTCCTACTTTACACACAATGGCGACTTGGTTAATCTCAATGTTGGCGGTCAGCGGTAAGTGTATCTACGTTCGATTAGAGAGTTCATTTTGCAGTTGTTTCATTGTGCTTAATTGCCGTTTTATATTTTCGCACAGATTTTCCACTTCACGTCAGACGCTTACGTGGATACCGGATACATTCTTCACGGCTCTACTGAGCGGCAGAATATCCAGCCTACGTGATGAAAATGGCGCTATATTCATTGACCGTGATCCGACATTATTCTCTATTATACTCAACTATTTGCGCACCAAGGATATTGATATTAAAAAATGCGAGATACGCTCGCTGCGTCATGAAGCTGAATACTATGGCATAACGCCGCTTATTAAACGCCTTGCACTATGCGAAGATTTAAATCATTCATCGTGTGGCGATGTTCTATTTTACGGTTTTCTCGCAACGCCGTCTATGCCAACAAATGACTCATTAACACAGACTGCAGTTGATAGTCATAGTAGCGGAAGCGGCAGCAGCAACAACAGCAATATTAGTGGTAATTTAGCAGATGCAGCATGTCTACCCTCTACATCGGCGGCGGCAGCAGCAGCAGCTGTTGCTCGTCCAGGCTCTATGGTACGTGTACCAGAGTCATCCACATCAGCTGCGCGGCACTCATCGCATTCACGAAATTCATCGTGGGATTTACGTTGTGCACGCACAAATGGAGTTATAGGCAATAGCACATCTGCTACATCTAACGTTCCCGCACAGGAAATACGTCCTTGGACTGGCGCTGCATCGAGCCATTCACGTAATGCTTCATTAGATTTTATGCGTCATTCGCGCAATTCTTCTGCGGATTTGAATAAACTAATACGAAATGATGTTGGCCTAGTATTTAGTCCTATGCAGAGCTCGAATTGGGTTGATCCCATGCGTGTGCAAATTATCAAAGCGCACCAAAATTGGATAGCAGTTGCCTATGCACACTTTGTGACCTGCTATCGTGTTAAAGACTCCAGCGGCTGGCAACAGGTATTCACGTCGCCACACATTGATGCAACTATTGAACGCATTTGCATAAATTCGAAAGTCAACATGTCCACAGCGGAGCCGATGCCCAGCAAAATGGTTGCAATATCCTACGGCAGCCAAATACGTCTTTGGAGCATACAGGACGGCGGCAGTAAAACAGAAATTGGAACATTTAATCTCAATGTGCGTGTCGAGTATCTTTTTTTCATTGGCAGCCAGCTGGTAGCGCTATCGTCATCCGGTAAGATAGGCGTCTGGCACGCAATGACACAACACTGGCAGATACAAGATTTAGTACCGGTGCTTTCGTTTGACTCTGCGGGCTCTTTTCTACTGCTCGGCTGCAATAACGGTTCGATCTACTATATTGGTAAGTTAATAAATTGTTGACTCAAATAACTATTATAACTGAATTCTCTTATGTAGATATGCAAAAGTTTCCGCTGCGCATGAAGGATAATGATCTGCTTGTGACTGAACTATATAAAGATGCAAATTTGGATCCAATAACAGCAATATCTGTATACCTGACACCAAAGACATCAAGTAAGACAATTTTAAGCTGTACTTACATATATAAATTATTAATTTACAAATTAAAACTTTTCAGGCATTAGTGGCAACTGGATTGAGATTGCCTATGGCACAAAGTCTGGCGCAGTACGTGTAATTGTACAGCATCCTGAAACTGCGGGTCACGGACCGCATTTATTTGAAACATTCTTTGTGCATCAGAGTCCTGTGACAAAAGTAATAATACATATTTAGATTTTGAAGAGTTAAATTAGCAAAATTAAATATTTTTTTTTCAAAAGGTTACGCTCTCCGAAAAATATCTCGTTTCCGTGTGCAGTGATATGATGTTTCATGTACGCACCTGGAGTCTGACACGTTTCCGTGGCATGCTTTCCACACAACCCGGTTCGACGCCTGAAGCTTCATTTAAAATTGTCTCACTCGAAGCAACCGATACAAACTACAGTTATGCTGCGGGTAACGATTTTGGTCCGTACGGCGATTATGAAGATATGATATTCATACAGAAAGTTGTGCCTGAAACAGATCAACTTTACGTACGCCTAGCATCGAATGGTGATCGTGTTTGTGTCATACGCTCTGTGGATGGCTCCACAATTTCATCATTCTGTGTACACGAATGTGAAGTTTCATCACGCATGGGCTCACGATTTATACTTACCGGTCATTGCAATGGCGCCATACAAATGTGGGATCTTACCACTGCACTGGCATTGTTTTCAAAAAATGAGCCACAGCAGAAAACCTCCGGCGGACCCGATACAAATGAGCTTCTCCGCCTACTGGACCAATGTGAAATCAGCAATTCATCATGCTCAACTCCTTGTATGTCACCGTGTCTATCAGCTCTGGGAGGCATGGCAAACGCAACAATAGCACGCATGAAAGCTAGTAATATTGCGTTGCTTAATCAAGTACATAATCAAACACAGCAATCGCCGTCGCTCCAACAGTCCACGGTTGCATCACATCCGCAACAGCAGCAGCAACAACAGCAACAAGCGGCTGAGCTTCCACAGCCGCCACTACCACAGCAACAACAACAACAGCATCAAGCGCTGCTGTTTGCGCACCAAAATGTAGGCGGCATTAATGAATGAAATGCGGAAGCGGCAATTTCGGCGCTCGTCGGGCGCGTTTCATCCATTCTAAAATTTAGTTTAATCTTTGAATATCTGTGCAAGTTTTTACAAATTCTATTGTGTACCGTACTCTATATGTGCCTGATGCGCTACTCGACATTCAGTCGTTTTCTCTAAACGTTTATTGTGTCAAAATGTAATCAACTCGGCGGTATTTTTCCTGCATTTAATGTCATTGCATGAATTGTTTATTGTTTGTTTATCAAAAAATCTCTCAAGTCTTTTCAACTAAATAGATATCAAGTAGTTCAAATAATAATTATGCAATTAAATAATATATATATATAAATAATAATAATATGTGCAAGTGTTTTTGTTCTTCTTTTATCTAGCAACGGAGCTATAGTTAGAGCGCTGGAGATATAATTTAGAGCGCATGGAATTGATTTAGATCACTAGAAAATAGCTCACACATACTGTGGCATATTTTTAATACTACTAGCAGATAGTATATTGTACATTCATCTTGAAACAACACGTTATCCAAAACTTCGGCTTTAATGTAATTAAGAAACATGCAGAAACCCATAATGGACAGTTTTATATTATATTTAACGTGTACTCCTTCATTTTGTAAGCAAAAATATGGAATCTGTTTTTCCATAGAGCCAACCGAAAGCAGAACTCTAGATCTTTGAACTGAATCGCATTTTTATTTCTCGTTAAGTTGTCTACCTCACTAATTGGTATACCCGCATGACCAAACACTGTATATAATGATAATCTATTAAATCTTTCTTGAGTGCTTATTCGTTTTATGCATTTTTAGAACTGATTACAGTTGATTAAATAAGAGTTCAACGCTCTGTTGACCTTCAAGCTTTCACAAAATCACACCATATTTTGATTCTCATTACCTTTGTTTAGGTTGAAGTGGGCAAAACTTTCTATTACTGTCTTAAAGATATGGCTTAATTTTAACAACGATGAATAAAAGTTGAGCCATGTTAGGTGTCTCTAAATTGACCATTGTTACTTCTGCTGTAGTGAATTTTCAAACTATGCCTGCTCGATGCCGCAGAAACTTCAAGTCGGAGACAAATCTAGACAGTACCAGTTGCACGGAGGATGAGTAAGTTGAAGAAAAGGTTCGTTCCAACAGCATTAATCCTCTGGATTTATTTTAGAAAGATCTCTTATTCCTTCCAATGCTAAACATTCTCAGAAGTTGCTGTTCGTAATGACTATGTCCAGAACGCAATATATCTGCCAAGGTTGTAGTGCTACCTATCGAATAATAACCAAGATTAGGCAATTTAATTGTTATCTTTTTTTAAAATAAACATTAACAAAATTTTTTTTTGGTTTAATATAATTTATTGTTGTTTGTTGGCTTAATTTAGTGGGATACAATACAATACTTAAAGCCTGGCTCAGGCTTCTTCTTCGGAATCAAATACTCTATTAACTATTAAATGTACACACTTCTGCATGTACTTTTTAACGCTAGCCAGCAATTTCGTCACTTTCAACTTAAAATTCTTAAGCGAAGGCGAAAAGATTCGCAAATACAAAAAATAGCGTACAAAAATATATATGTATATGTATGTCTGTCTGTATATGTATACTGTATACCACAACTGAACTCGTTCAAGTTTCTTTGTTTTCTATAAATATTTTCTTACACTTATCAAATCACAAAGGAAATGAAACCAGAGTATGCAAAATAGATAATTTCTAAAAATAAAATAGATTAGTTGCGCTTGTTTTGAATATTAATCTCTAAATAGGACGCGACGCACTGGATGATGACTTTATCATTTAAAGCAATTGGAACTGAATAAAACGCTGAAATTTATAACACATAAACAAAAAAAACAAAAAAACAATAAACCAAAACTTAGGCAAACAGGGAAAGTGATTGCCTCTGCTTAACAAGCCTACGGATATGTTGCTAATGTGTCTTAAAAGTTCAACTGGAGCATAGTTAAATTCATATAACGTTATAACTTATATGTAGGTACACTTATAATTTAAAATAGTAGGTAGGTATTATTTGCAATCAAATCTAAGCTAAGCTGTGCATGATATGTGCGTATTGCTAAGCAAAACTATATATGTATGTATATATATATATATGCCTACAACCTAACTACAATTACTAACTATATACTCATTGATTCACTCAATCATTTAATTTTTAATGCGTGCTTTCGTTTGTGGGTTTGTTTGTTTTTGAAACCAGCCTATGGTGAGATCCAGCTCGCTCGCGCTTTGTGGCTACACTTGAAAATAATCATCGACCTGTTCACTCACCACTGACGATGGACTCAACTCTTTCACTTTGTGATTGTTCAGTAGTTTGCCGCCATCCGGTGTCAGCGCAGGACTGCTGCTGCTTAATGGTGCATCGTCAGATGGATCAGTGTTTAGCCTCTCGTATGGATTCTCCGTGCCGTCCGTTTCCTCTCTACTACTAGTGTTTAGATAGCAGACTGATTCGTAGTTGGGATCCGTTTCACTGCCTGTTAGTGATTCGTATTGTGATGAGGACGGTGTCTGTCGTGAACTCATTGTACTTGTGCTCGTCGTAATAGTCGATGTAATTGAAGAGCTATTATTTAGCAGCTGCATTGACGCTGAGTTTATCGAAGTAGGCGATGTCATTGGTAGCGCAGGCAAGCAATTAACACTTGCCGGTGTGGAAACTGTGCTCAGCGACAAATCTGTTTCGCCAGCTTCTGCAATATCCTCAATATTACTGATTGCGCCACTGGTTTCGGCTTTTACCTCCAATATGCTGGCATAGTTGTGATTAGCATCTGCGCCTGGTATTGTGCTATAGCCGCCACTGCAGTCTTCACCTTTGATTTTGCTGTAGCCATCTATGGCATCCGCTGCATCATCGTCTTCTACTTCAACTGCGTTGTTTGTGCACTTCTTTTCGAGTACCTTTGCATAGCCATCATCCGAGTGTGCAGTGCTCTTGAGTACTTCGTAGTTAGGATCATAGTCTGAAGATTTTTTATTATCTTCATCTTCAGCGTCAAGCTTCTTTGTTAGTAGTTCTTCATAGCCAGGATCATTGCCAGTTGTGTTAGCTGCGCCGCTATTGCTAACTGGGCTGGCAATGGTCTCGTAGTGCTTCGGTGGTTTTGCATTCTGAGTTTGTGTATGTTGCGTTGTTGGCGCAGCACCTGAAAATTTAAAGCAGCATAAGTATCTAAAATTTAACAGTTTAAGGCAACTAATTAATTGGAATTTGGCAACTGAAATGTAACTAAGCTTGTACTAACACAAATCAGCAACAATTGACCAATTGGATGCATGCTTTCTTAAAAAGAACAGAAACAAACGTGCGAACAAATTAACTTTATGTATATAGAAACCACATATCGCAACCGATATGCCGCATATACTAACCGCAATTGCTTCCAAACAAAAAGTGTCAAAATTTTCGTTGTTTCAAATGAAAAATCGTAGAAATTTCTCATTTGGGCAAAACTAAGAAAAGTTGGCGCAACAACAATCAAAGAGACATAAGGAGTTATGTAGAGTAGGGCAGCAGATAATATATTGAGGTAATAAATTATTTAAGCAACTTACCTGATGCCTGATGTTGCCGTTCTTTCTGCAATATGTTTGCATAACAATCCGACTTTCGATTTTCCGGGCCAACTGCTTGACCCGCACTACGTAAGCCATCAGCTGGTATGGTCTCGTATCCGTGATCTTTTGCGGAATAACTGTTACTGCGACCACGGCTTCTGTCGCCAATGACAATCTTTTGTGCATCCATCAGCAAGGCAGCGGCACTGTCAAGTGGACTGACACCCAACGATTGCGACTGTTCCTGCTGTTTGCGTGTCATTACTGGTGAATTTTGTTGTGAGTTCGAGTTTGAATTGCGCGTCGAAAATTTGTGCTTTTTCATAACCTGTGTGAAATAAAATCATTAATACATCGTACGAAGCAAAATTAAACCAGTTTTAAGCGTACTTTAGCATACATGCCCTCAATGTCCTTGGACGGACTCAGACTCTTATTGCTATGTTTTTTTTGTGGCGTGGTATCCTGCGGTTCTGCTGTCTCAACTAAATCAACGCTTCCAGCACCACCAACAACCTCTACAACGGATATAACCGAATTGCGGCCGGACGCTAAATTACTGTTACTTGTCGCATGTAGATGTTGCGATTGGCCAGCAGCGTTTGATTTCGGTGTAGGTGGTAATGGCGAGTTGGCCTGTCGTTTCTCCGGTTTTGGTGAGCCTAAATTGCAAATGGATGAACTATTGTTAGAGGATGAGGATGCCTGACGTGAATGCATTTGTGCACGTAGACTATCAACTGGCGGCGGCACAGGTACACCATGTTCAGTAGTGCCGGTACTATGTGGACGATGCTGACTACTGCTGCTAACTCCGCTAGTGTTACTGAGATTAAGTGTTTGTTGTGCAGTATTAGACGTTGTTGCATTTTGTTGGCTCGTGTTGATTTCAACTGCAACAACTATAGGATGTGTCTGCATGGGCTGTATCTGTGCATATGTCTCAGAGCCACTTGTATATATGTCGGCGGCATTTAGTACATTACGACCGTTGGGATCATCAATTGCAGCATACGTTTCATCTATAGGGGTAAAGCAAATTGTGATTTTAAAAAAAATGCAAAAGTTAAAAAAGTATATTTTGTGTTTACCTGAATCATCCGAAACTGTAGCATAGTGAGAATCATTTGCATCGCGTCCTAAGGCAGGATTTCGCTGCGCAGGTTTAACGGTTTGCTGTGCTAAAATATTGGCTAGCGGCTCGCGTACGCTAATGCTAGTGTAGCCTTCTATAATTAATAAGATGTGTATATGTGAAATAAAATTAGAGATATGCTAGAATTATGAATGCAGTAACTCACTTGAAGAATCTTGTGAATCACCGCTGAAATGTTGATTCGCAATAGGTGGCGTCATGTAAGGTAAATCCTGACTCGCTGATATCATGCCCGCAATAGCCGAAGCAGCAGGTATTTCGGCTTGCGGTGCATTGTTGCACAAATTCTGTGCGCCCTCGCTTTGAGCACTGTGGTCAGCTAAGTTCATGACAACATGACCATTGCTTTGTGCGGCACTAGAATTGACATTTACATGCGCTGAAGCAGCCGCGGAAGATGTGGACGGTGCATGCAGCTGTGCATATGGATGTTCATGTTCTGTAGTGCGTACCTTAGCATAATCATGTGGCAGATTCTTAACGCGTGAATACGGCGAACTGACATCGTCAGCTTGACTTATGGAACTGTGTTGCGATACGCTGGTCTGCTTCTTTAAACTGGCTGGTGATGCTGCAATGAAATAAAAATTATATTACATAAAATTACTTTCTGAAAATAAGGCACAATACTTACGACTTTTGTTGTTCGAATTTTGTGCATCGACTATCATTTTATCAGCAACAGTTTCATACAGCTCGGAACCATTATCATTGGTTTCCGCAATCGGTATGTCCGGCAGACTACGATGTGCAGCAGTACTAGAACTGTAAATAAATTTTTCACATAGAGTAAATAATTTATACATGAAACACAGATAATTACCGCTTTTCTGAGTCAGCGTTTGATACGGTTGAAGCGTTCAGTTCAGCCTGTGATTCACTGTTGCCAATTGCATTGCCAGTGGCACCCAGTCCAACTCCGGCGCCACCGACAGGTATAACGATCACTTCATCTGGATTCTTCAGTTTTACCATGCCCTCCAAGCCAAGTAGATCATTTCTATTAAGAAAAATAATTATCAATTAAATATAAAACTTAACAGCGTCCGACACTATTTTTTTTTTTGAATGCACAAATTGCTGGGGCGGCCAAGTGTAACGATTCTTGAAACGATCGGATGACCGATCAACACACAAAAACAAATCAAATGATACACTGAAACATATAAGTATTGGGCACTGTTTACTTTCTCTTTGCGGCCGTTCCGTAAATTGCTCAACAAACGAAATGCAATTACAGCAACAACAAAAATGTTTACTTACTTCGGTACTTTCTTTTTACAGCAAAGACAAGCGGCCAGCATCACGACCAATGCCAGCGACCAACTGATGGTTACGTAGTATGTAACGCTGTAGTAAGCCTTCAGATGATACTCCACCATACCTGGAGCGAGTGTCTTTTTTTTTTAAATAATTTTTTTCTTTTTTGTTTATTGAAAACAGTAGCAGTTCACTGTGACACGTAAATTTCGGTTGCAAGTTCTCCTCGCCGCCTTGGAATGTTGAGCATTTAAATTTAAATGCATTGCGAATTAAGTTCAGCAACGTTTAATTTGCAACACAATCTCAAATCTCAACGCGAACATAATATATTTAATTTAATTTAACTATCTATTTGTTTTTCGCTTAATACCATTCGTTTAGCTGCTTCTTCTTATTCTGCACGAATACTGCCATTCACCAGCAATCAAAAAATAAAATGCCCAGTAGCAAATGCATACATTGAACACTCAGATTAATAAATAGTATGGTAGTGGATTAATGACAGTACGGTAAGGTGAAATATAGATACCAAAAATAATTGCCAAAAAAGTGTATTACTCAAGTTCCTTCATAAACAGCTGATATATATACGATTTTTTTTCGTACACATACATATGTACATCAACTGTTTTTCTACTTTATCAATACGAATGCCATAAAATATAATTAAAAGCATCATTTGCGATCAGCTGTGATCTTTGACGTCAGTTCTGGTGTTTTTCTAATTTGCATAGATATCTTCAAACTTGTTAATTTTAACTTGTGCCGTCGTCTTCAATTTGGCGCCAACTCTAATAAGTCCAAAAACCTTCCGAAGAATCTTCTACTCGAAAATTCATAAAGCCTTTTCATCTGAACATGACTCAGTTGGCACTATCAGTATTATTATATAGACTCTGATGTTCCTCATCCGACAGAGGTCTGTGTGAGTCTAAAGTAGCACCTCTTAGCAAGCGTAATTTTCGGCCTGATCTCCATGGAGATTTTGTTGTTACTGCTTATATCTGGTCTCTCGTAAATATATTTTAGAGCGTCGTCTTGTCATCATTCACCATGATTGATAGCCATGGCTTGTGAGAGACTCTGAGAATGCCTTTCGAACTCGCAATTCTTTTGAGCCGATAATGTTGTTGCGATCCGCATACGCGCGCCGCAATATTTCCTTCTGGATGTACTCCATCACCAGGCAAATAACGTCATACGATAGCTCATCACTCTGCCTGATACCTCTCTTGATATCATAGAGCTCTAGTATGTGATACTAGGATGCTAGTTACAAATATAATTAAACAAACGCGCTAGAATATTTCAATTCAATTTTTTGTAATTCAAAAATAACTTCTTATAATCTAACAGTGGGTAGAAAAATTATGAATTCTTAAATTTCCATCGTATTGAACATTTGGTACTAATCTAAGTCTAGCGATAGATTTTTTTCTCATTTGTGCGCTACTTTTTAGTGACTTTAATTGGCATTCGACAGTTGTTCACATACAATCTTAAAGCTCAGTATGTTTGAAAATAGTATTCTCAATGGTCTCTTGAAGTTTCTCAACCTTGCGCGATTGTTTCTTTATGTGGTCCTCCATGTCCTCGAAGCGATTGCTCTTATCTTTGTGCTTCTCATGCTAAAATATAAAAAAAAAGAAATATAATAACAAATAAAACAAAGAAATTATTAATTGCTCTAACAAACCTTGTACTTCTCCTGATGCATGGCATGTTCTGCGTGTAAATTGCGCAATTTTAACAAGCGACTCTCAAAATGATGAAGTTCGTGTTTGATGGACGTAAGTTCCTTGTCGGTAAAGTTATTTGCCTGCGCTACACGCCACAAGCCCTGTACTTTAGGCTCTATAAAGTCCTGACTATGTGGTCCAGAGGAAACCAGCCTCTCAAGTCGTTCATAGTGATCTTTGATGCCACGATGATTATCGCGTAGCTCGTTGACTTGACTTTCGTACTTCTTTACATTCATTTCATGTGTATTAATTTCATTTTCGTTCGGATCACTGATAATTTGATTGTACGTGTCCAAATCTTCGGTGTCTATGGCATCTGTAAGACAACAATTTAATATAATTAGTGAGTCGCAGTGTAGCTTATGGGAAACATACTCTCATGCTTGTTTGTATCAACGCTGCCAATATTCTCCAGAAGGCTATAGTAAATATCCACTTTATCCTGGTGATGCGTGAATTCCTGCTTCAGCGAATTTAGTTCCTCAGCTGTAAAGCCTGAAGTTTCAGCTTTTTCCCACAGACGATTTAACTTTTTGTCCTTGAAAAGGCTTTTGTTGAGATGGCGATCAGTAGCATCGTAGAATTTCTAAAGCAATTTACAAAAATTAATAAAATTGTTGTATTTTTGGCTATTAATATGTCACACCTTATACGGCTTCGTCTTTTCCTTGTCTTGCGTATCGTCAAAGTGATCGAGCAAATCGTACGTGCTCATTATGCCGATAAGTTTCTGACGCAAATTATGTTCTTTCAGACCATCTTTGTCTTGATGCTGTGAGTTAAACTGCTTCCACGTGATCTCTTCCTTGTCATGTATCTTGAGTTCCATATACAGAGACTTCAGTTTTGGTTCCGTTAAGCGCTGCATGAGAAAAATAAATTAATTTCCGGTTAATACTTGCTTTGATAAAAAAAAAAACTTACATTCTGTGCTTTGGACCACACCAAATTAAGCTTAGCCATGCGGAATGGACGCTCCAATTTCTTGAAATCGGGATCATACTTTTCTCCGGCAACTTCTCTAAATTTCGGCTCATTTACTTCGCGAGAATATTTTTTACTATCTTTCTTGCCCGCTGCAGTTGCATGAGCTAGCAGTAAAATTAGCGCAACGCTCCACCAGTGCCACGTATTTTTTGTTCCGAACATCTTTGCAAGGCCACGTGTGCTCAATACGAAATGATTGGTCTTCTTTTCCGCTGACCCTTTGTGCAGTCCACTACCGTTACCTGTCGGCTAATTGCGGAAATGGATCCTTTTTTTATTAAAAACTTTGTTATTGCAAAGAGAAGAAATTGGGTTCCAGTGTGACCTAAGTTTGAAAATTTACGAATTTACAGTGTGACCGACCTCAACCGCACAAATAAAACGTTGAGATTGAATTAAATTTAAAAATAAATTGTTTTTTTGCAATACAATTTAAATTGTGAGAACAAAAATGCATTGTAAAAATAAGTTAACAAGCGGTTAACATTGGTGCGTTAGTATTAAAGCATTTTCATATAATTTAGCTACTACCACACATTTTTATACGCGATTGTTCTCACAAAATTTAGAAAATAGACATGGATTCTTACGATGCCGTTTCATTATATACCAAGTCTCATCAGTTTTGGTGAATTGGATGCTTTAATAAAAGATGTTTGTGGGTGTATCGTTCTCGTGTTGCAAAAATTTTTAAAACAATTTTTTTTTTCAGCAGTATATTCGACCTTTTTTTATATGAAAAAAACATAAAAGTAATTTAAAAATAATGAATATGGTATGTGGTATTGCATGAGGCACTTAATATATTCAATATTCGTAATTTTATTTCATAATTACTCTAAACTAAAATATTATCAATGTAATTTTTTTGAGTGGGTTTCTATCAATTGTAATTTTCGGTCTTTTCTTTTTATTTAATATAAATCAATATTATTTGAAAGTAGACTATAGACCATTTGGTTTTTATATTTAAACAGTTCTTTTTAATCACAAAATAGATAATTTATTGTTTTCATCCAATTAAAATCAATTGCTCGAGTACACCTAATACTATTGTGAATTAAGCAGCACGCCCTGTCCATACATTTTTCTAAACACCCTGTGTTGCCAATTTTAACAACAAGAAAAGCTACGGATTCGATTATCGCTATTTAATTATTTTTGTTGGTGTTTGTTGTTTAAATTGTACGTGGCCGGTAGATGTTCAATTAAACTAGTGATATAATGATCCGTATACGTCGCCGTTTTGCCCTGATTATAAGCGGCGGCTGTATGCTTGTATTCTTGAGTCTTTATTTTCTGCTAAATTATGCGGCGCCGCTTGAGTCAAACAAGGGAAAAGTGAGCGATAAAGTTTTATTGTGATTTAAAAGCAGCCGTTTTAAAGCGTTTTATTTTATTTGCAGCCGAATCAAAATTATGGCGTACTCGAATCAAAGCTTGAACAGCTAGAAAATGGTCTGCAGCAGCATGAACAGAAAATGGAAGATCTTAAGCAACTCTTAGGTGATAAGGGGCAGCGCGGCGGTAGAGATGGGCCTAAGAAATATGAATTGCCGCTTGCTGTTAAAGCCGGCGATAAGCCAAGAACACAAAAGCCACGCAATGGCGTGTGCACTGACGTGGTACACGAGGTGCCGCAAGTGGATATTCAAATGTTGGATAAGTACGATAAAATGTCCTTTGTGGACATTGACGGCGGTGTGTGGAAACAAGGCTGGAATATCAGATATGATCCATTGAAGTACAATCCACATCATAAATTGAAGGTATTTGTGGTGCCACATTCGCACAATGATCCCGGCTGGATACAGACCTTCGAGGAGTACTATCAGCATGACACAAAGCATATACTCTCTAATGCTTTACGACATTTGCATGAGAATCCGGACATGAAATTCATTTGGGCTGAAATTTCCTACTTTGCGCGTTTCTATGAGGAGCTGGGCGAAAGCAAGAAACAAAAAATGAAACAGTAAGTTTGAGCATTTAAAAATTTTTTATACAAATTGAAATAAAAATATTTAATAATTTTTAGACTTGTTAAGAATGGACAGTTGGAGTTTGTCACCGGTGGCTGGGTAATGCCAGATGAGGCCAACGCGCACTGGAGAAATGTGCTGCTCCAGCTGACAGAGGGTCAAACATGGTTGCAGGACAATTTCAATGTTACGCCAAAATCCTCGTGGTCCATTGATCCATTTGGTTATAGTGCTTCGCTGCCCTATATACTGAAGAAGAGCGGTTTTGAGAATTTGCTAATACAGCGTACACATTATTCGGTGAAGAAAGAACTGGCGCAAGAAAAGCAACTCGAATTTCACTGGCAGCAAACCTGGGACAATGTTGGAAGCACCTCGCTTTTCACGCACATGATGCCATTCTACTCGTACGATATACCACACACATGCGGTCCAGATCCGAAAATATGCTGTCAATTTGATTTCAAGCGCATCGGTGGCTTCGGCATTAGTTGTCCTTGGCGCGTGCAGCCGAAGCATATTGATGATAATAATGTGCAAGCACGTTCGGAAATGATTGTCGATCAGTGGAAAAAGAAAGCGGAGCTTTATCGTACCAATGCATTGCTGGTGCCGCTGGGTGATGACTTTCGCTTTAAACAGAGCACCGAGTGGGAGGTGCAACGCATCAATTATGAAAAATTATTTGAGCATATCAACGCACATCAAAACTTTCATGTCGAGGCTAAATTTGGTACGCTGCAAGAGTACTTTGATGAGGTGCAACGCCAGGTGGAGCATAAGTTTCCAACACTCAGCGGTGATTTTTTTACGTATGCTGATCGCGCGGACAACTATTGGAGTGGCTATTACACCTCGCGTCCGTACCATAAGCGCATGGATCGTGTGCTGATGCATTATGTGCATGCAGCCGAAATGTTGCACGCCTGGCACACCTGGGATGCTGCTGCAGAATTTTATAAGAAACTAGAACAGGCGCGTCGCGATCTTTCACTTTTTCAGCATCATGATGGCATAACAGGCACCGCAAAAACGCACGTAGTGCTGGACTATGACCACCGTATGGTGGAGGCAATCAAGCAGTGCCGTTTTGTCATGCAGCAAGCGGTTTATCGTTTGCTAACCAAGCCGAGTGTAAGTTTTAGGTTCTTTGTTTTTGTATATTAATTAAAAGAGTATTTTTTTGCTTAGATCTACAATCCGGACTACAGCTTTCACTACTTTACTTTGGATGATTCACGTTGGCCTGGACCGGCCGCTGATGGTAGCCGCACAACAATCATACTGGGCGATGAACTACCTACAAAACATGTTGTTCTACACAATGTATTGCCGCAATGGCGAGAGGAATTGGTCGATTTCTATGTTTCAAGCCCATTTATGAGCGTGACCGACTTTGCAAGTAATCCCATTTCTGCGCAGGTGTCACCAGTATGGACTTGGCATCATGACAAGCTTACAGATACTATACATCCACAAGGATCTTCAACGAAATATCGTTTAATGTTCAAAGTTAAAGTACCACCAATGGGACTAGCCAGCTATATTATACATATGGAACCAAGTGACACTAAACCAACGTAAGCAAAAATTTGTTAATTCGTTTACTTTGTTTAACTATTTTGTTATTTTAGCTTTACGTCCTTCGCCTCGAATCTAATACTAACAGCAAATCCAATATTAATGCAGCTGGGCGAGTACCCAGAGGACGTTAAGTTTGGCGAACAGCGTGAGCTATCGCTACGTGTTGGCGATGGTCCAACGGTAGCATTTACTGCACATGGTCTACTTAAATCAATACAAATCTCGCCAGAAGAACCACATACGCCATTACATCTGAAATTCCTGAAATATGGTGTTAGATCTCAGGGTGAATATTCTGGCGCTTATCTCTTTTTGCCAAATGGACCTGCAGTGGGTGTTGCGCAAACGAAGCCGCCGGTTGTCTTAGTCTCCGAAGGCCAATTAGAAACATCCGTTTCGGTGGGTTTGCCATTTGTGGTGCATCATACAATATTGCGCGGCGAAGAACCGGAACTGCGTAATGTTGTCGACATAGCTGGCATGGATAATACGGAGATTGTAATGCGTTTATCGACACAAATCGATAATGGTGAGACATTCTACACCGATCTGAATGGTATGCAAATAATGAAACGTAAGCGTTTCGATAAGCTGCCACTGCAGGCAAATTACTATCCCATACCGAGTGCGGCTTACATTGAGGATGCGCACATGCGTCTGTCCGTGCTTACGGCACAACCGCTTGGTGGTGCCTCGCTTGCTAGCGGTGAAATTGAAATCATGCAAGATCGTCGTTTGGCTTATGATGATCAACGTGGTCTGGGACAAGGTGTACTGGACAATAGACCGGTTATGCATATATTCCGTGTATTAGTCGAAAAGATTAATAGTTGTACACGCCCATCGGATGCGAATCCAGCTGGTTACTTAACTAGCGCAGCGCTAAGGGCTTCCAGAGCAATACTCGATCCGTTAGATAGATTCATTTATGCCGAAAATGAGTGGACGGGTGCGCTTGCAACTTTTGGTGCTGAACGTACTTCAGCCAGCGAAGATTTACAAGTGGTTACAATGCGTCGCTTGGCAGTGCACAATGAACAGGAACAGCGCACCGGCTTCGTTGTGCATCGTACCAATGTTTTACAATGTGGCATTGGCGGCCAAAACACAAATCGTACAGAGAAGGTAAATCAATGCTGCTGGAAATAATTGAATCTTTACTAAAAAACGCTTTCTTTTTGCAGTTTGATGTGTGCAATCTCTTGAATGCTACAAATCATCAATCGTCTAAATGCCACCGCACTACGTTGACCTTCTTGCAGCAACTGGAGCAAGTGGAAGGTTCAAATGCATACACGCTATGCCCAATGGAGGCGGCTGCATTCGTTGCCAGTCATCATGATGCAACTACAGAGAATCTCACCAGTTGATCTGTTGCCTCAAATAGCAATAATCTCAGCAATCAAGAATCTCCTCTACAAGTTCAACTAAAAGTGTAGGACGCCGGCGTATTTATGATACGCCTTAGACTTAGGTATTACTATACTGCTATATTTAGTTACGAGTATGTGCAGCCGCTTTAAGGGCGCTGCTTCCGTTCAAGTCTGTTTTTAAGACTAAAAGATTTGTAATTATTTTTTTTTTATTTGACTACTGCTGCAATGGCACTTTGACTTTTATTATCGAATGTTTTTATTTGTGACTTCATTAGCTAATATGCAAAATGCAAATATGTAATCTCTATTATTTGACGACCTAAATGTCCAAGTTTATTTTAATTTTGTTGTGATATTTAAATGATATTATGCTGAAACATGTTATATGGACTAAGCTGTTTTACGTAAAATTTTTAGCTACTTCAAATTAACAAAAAATACTTAAAATTTGGAAGATTATTTATGTTTGAGTACCTAATAAAGCTACTAACTGGCAGCGTATTTAACTTTAAATGCTTATACTTAATATTATAGTTTAAACATTAGCTATGGAATTTGCATGTCGATTTTCGAGAAGCTGGAATATCCCGAAAGTCCAGTTTGGTAACAAAAACTAAACTGCTGTTGATATCCGTTTCAGGGCGTATTTTAATATGGAAATAAGTGTCGAAAGTACGGATTTGGTTTTATGTTCTCCAACGAAATGTCTCTCATTATTATATCAACTAATCGAAACCAGTCGAGTTTGCCTTATTTTTACATATGTAGATGTCATAGATTACAGTCTGATAGGGTCTCCTCATTTTTTGAGAATGCATATATTATGGATTTACATCAAAAGAATCCTAGTAGACTCCATAAAACCTAATATATTTATAATATATTTCTTATCAGCTCGATGAGATGAGTCCATCTCGCTAAGTCCGACTGTCTGTGTATTGTTGCACATTGTTTTACGTATATATTTTTGGCGATAAGCTCAAAAATTCAAGTTGATATGTCAGTCCGTATTTTAGGGGTGGCATCCATACAAATCCAACGACGATATCAACTTAAAATTGGATATAGTGGTTTCTCTTGGATTCATATTTCATTATATATATGTATATGTATATTTTTGGGGTAGCCCCCCCAGCTAAGTGGCTGAACCAGGGAGTGCCGTGGATATGCACAAGTGGGGGCTGCTCTCGACGGTGGGTGAAGCACATGGCAACGCTTTTCCCAGCTTTGAGCTTCACGTTCCACCTGTTGGCCCAGTCAGCGAGAGCATCTACGTACTTCTGTACGCCATCAGTGGCCATCGTGCATACATCATCTGTATATGAGGTCAAGAGCAGGTATGTGTGTGAAACTGAAGAAAAAATGACCAAGGGTGCTTCTTTGTGACACTCCTGTGATTGCTGGGTACGGGGTGGACTGATTTGCCCTGTTTCGACCCTGAAGGAACGGCCCTCCGAAACTCCGAAAATGATCACAAGGCTAGCAATGACCAGTCCTTACAAGAACTTTGAAATTAAAGGCGAGAGACTAATCAGGTAAGATCCAGGCCCCATCTCCATTATTGCGTTAACTGCTAGCCGGGACATAAACTCGTCATCGACGCTAATACGACCAAACATCCTGCGAAGAATCTTTCTTTCGAAGACTTCCAACGCCATTTCATCTTATGAAACCACAGATCACGTCTCTGCGCCATTGAAGTGACTCTCCATAGTGGTCTGTGATCATCTGCAACCCGATTACCCCTTTTTTGGCCTTTCAGGCATCTATATTAACCAATATTTAAATAGATCAGTCAGCTGACTAAGCTTTAGGAGAATTTTTCATAAAACCTTAAACATACCCTTTTTTTACGAAAATGGAGGATTTTCTGTGAAAAATGATTCCAAACTTATTGTTCAAAAACTAACTTTTTCCATCTCTGAAACATACGGTTCCCGAATCTTAGGAACAATTTGTTTTAAGAACCGCTTTTTGTATTTCAAGCAGATGTCAATAGGTGAAAAACATGTTGGCACCCAATTTCCTTACTTTTGGATTATTCCTAATGCTTTCACACGCTTGGCTCTGTTCTGGTTGTTTGAACAACTCCCTTCATTGAGTACATCCTAACTCTGGCCAAATTAAATTTTTCGTCACTAAATTGGCTTATTTCGTATTGGTTAATTTTCCGTTAAGCGCTACTGTCACCGCTAATAACGTCGAAGACGCGGCTTTGGGCGAAAAGTCTTCGTGAAGCTTTTTGGACACATGGACAGGTTCACTACTACAGGTGCAAAGTACCGCTCACTCTTGCTTGCAGCCCACGGCTGTACAGGGTCATGTGGGTCATGTGTTGACAGCGCACAAATTAAAAGCTTCAACACATGACCAAAGCACCTTGAAAGCAAGAGAGAGCAACACAGTAAAGAGAACGAGAGCGAAAGTGGTTGTTTTTATATTTAAATATAAAGAGAGTGAATAAGAGCGAAAATTCAATCTACTGACACGCTTTTGTATGTGTGTGTGCATCGGAATTTCTCATTTTCGAATTTGAATTTATTTTCTGAGTGCTGCCCTCAGTTCGTTCAGTGAGTTTGTACACATAACATCCGATCCGTTCCAATTGGGCAGCACAAAGCACAGCAGAAAACAAAAGAAACAAAAAATAAATTGTTTAGTTCTTATCTGACGAGCAAGAGTTCTAGATGAACTTCTTCTAACGCGCTGTGCGTGTATCTGTATCTATATAAACGACAAGTATCTGTGTACGTGTCACTCTGTGCTAATTAATTCATTTTTAAACTTTTTCAAAAAATATTTAAAGAATTTAAATTAAAAATTGTAGAAATTAAGTGCATAAAAATCAATTTTTACTGCCATAAACGACAACAACAACAATAAAAAGATATTAAATTAAATGCAAACGCTCTGGCAGCATGTGTGTGTGTGTGTGTGTGTGTGTGTGTGTGCTAGTGTATGTGTGTGCGTTTAACTACGTATCTTCGCTTCGTTTCGTCTCTCGTTCGCTTGCTTGTTCGTTTTCGTTTTTTGTTTCAATGCCAAAAAGTATCTAAGTATCTGCGTTAGTTGAACGCGTTTTTTGTGCTGGTTACATAAATACCTTCAAACAACAACTTCAACTAACAAATCGAATAGATTAGCACAGCACATGCTTATTGCGACGAACGAACAATGTGCGCTTATAAATAATGAACGAAGTATAAATAATCGACGATGTCTTGCGACGACACAGAAACGTGTTTCTTTATTAAATTTGAATTAGAATCAATGCAAATACATATGCACAGCTCTAATGTATCTGTGTATCTGTGTTAATGAAAACAGCGCGTTTGTCGCGCACTAATTTAATTAATTAAAGCTTGAGCATACTAATTAGTCAAACACGAAACTAAAATCGAAGAAAGAACTATAATGAAGTACAAAAATATCTAAAAAAAAAAAATCTAAATTATACAATGCAGTGGTTCAGTCGGGGGGAAACTTAAAAAAAAAAAGTCAGAATTCCATTGGTCAAATGTCATGCATATGAGTAAACGAAGAGCGTAAATAGAGAAAAATAGAAAGAAAAAATGAAAAAAAGATACGAATACATAGCAGAGCTAAAGAATCCAAAATTAAAATCAACGACGTCATATGAAAGTGTGTCAAAGCAGCAAGCACACAAAGCACAAGAATAATAACAGCAACAATAACAAAAAAAAAAAAAAAAAATGAAATGAAGAAAAAAAAATGTATCGCATCTGCACACATATGCACAATTGGCTCTCTGTACAGACACAGATACTTTATTATTACGCTCTTTATTTGTTTGTTCTTATGGCATGGCACAGTAAAAGAGCGCAGCGCACGCTCTCTCGCTCTCTCTAATTCAAACTTCAAATCAATTGAAAATGTATTGAACACAAAAACAACAGCAACAACAACTACAACTACAATAAGAGCGCCAACAAGTTTTTCTAGTTACTTTTGTTTTGCTGGCTGCTGACACTTGTTTTTCAAATTGGATTTTTTGTTGCTGTTGTTCGTTGATTTAAATATCTGTCCGTCCTTATGGCCGTCCGTCCGTCCGTCTGTCTGTCTGTCTGTCTGTCTATATTTTTATATGGCATGTGCGTTGCACTTGTTCAAGCATTTGAATTCGGTTTTAACGCTCCACACACACACAATTTATTATCTAAAATTTTTTTTTTTTTTTTTTTGTCTGACATTATGTCATGACTGACTTTATTGTTGAAGACAAAATCGTAAGCATAAATTTTTCTTATTCTTCTTCTTTATATAGAAGCATTTAATTTTTGGTTTCTATACAAAGCCATATGTATGTAGATACTTATGTATCTTGTTTATATGGCGTGTAAGCGTGGCATAAGTTTATTTAAATTTGCTTTAGAAATATTAAAGTTCATTGTGCATGGTAGTACAGGCAAGTGACGCAAGCCTAACTGTTTATTTATATATTGCTTTATATCAAATTTTTTATACGTTGTTCCTATCAAAAGGCGAGTCAATATAGAAATGTTCGTTGGAAGTCGAGTTCTTGAAGACTATAAAAATTAGCATCGTCAAATTTGCATTTTTAGATACTCTTAATCATTCCTTAGATCTTTTATATTCAATAAAGACGCTAACCCTAACCTACTTAAGGGGAAGTTGGCACTTACCATGACAACCAACACCTCATTCTGAGTTTTTGTATGAAAAATGTTTTATAGATGTTGTAAGTTTTGTTAGACACACCAAATTTGTGTGACTTTACGTTAACCCTTATCAAATATTCCATTCAGATGCATATCGGTTCACTAAATAGGGTAGCTCACTTACAAAACAGTCCAACTTATCTGAGTTTTTGTATGAAAAATGTTTTTTTGTTGTGATTTATTTAGCATGAAACACCATACTTGGGTGACCTTACGTTAATTCTTATAAAATATTCCGTTTAGGTTCATATCGGACCACTAAAAGGTATAGTTCCCATGCAAATCTGTTCAATCTTTTTCACTTTTTGTACGAAAAATTTTTTATTGCTGTGATTTATTTAACTAGAAATACAAAATTTTGGTTTCTTTACGCCGGACAACTAAAAGGGCTAGCCCTTATAAAAATTTGTCCAACCTCTTTGACTTTTTGTATGAAAACATTTTTATTTCAGTGGTTTATTTAGCTAGAAACGCCAAATTTTGTGTATCTTATATAATGCGGAAGAAATTATTTCATATAAGCCCCTAGATCGGACCACTAGAAGGGGTCTCATATAAATCGTTAGGAACAGGGTCATTTGTAGTCGAGCCCACATGACTAGAGCGTTCTTTCTTTATTGTTTTCCTTTTGTATAGGGGCTCCCCTCTAGTTTTCGAAAGAAAAAGTTATATATTGCCGTTCTCTTTACATCTCATGTGTCTTGGGAAGTTTCTTTTGATTGTATATAACAATTTTTGCGTAACTCCAGATCTTTTTCTGAATAAAAGCCTAACTAACAGATTATAACAGTAGCTATCAAGCAGTGAAAGCCCCGTCAAAATGGGTTCAGCTGTTTTGGAGATAAGACGGCTTCATGTTAATGTCGAGTCGATATGTATATGTCCTTCTGTCTGTCTATACATCTGTATGCACAATAAAATCTAGTAGACTGTAAGAGACATTTAGATGCTCCTATATCCTATATCCTATTTATATACAGATAAAGTGTATTCAATGAACATGCAAAGCACATTATTCGGAATAGCCCCCTAAAGAGTTTTTTTTATACTTCATTTGATGTATCTTACATTTGTTCTAATGGAATATCTCACATAATTCCAGACCGGATTTCTATAAGTGGTAACACTCAAATAAAAACGCATCCATTTTTCTTGCGTTCGAAAAATAAGTTTCCGAGAGTTTTCCCTATGTAAAAATTGTCTAAGACTCTATCCGAATCGGCAAAAACAGTGGAAAATGATATTTTGATACCTAAGACGCTTTTTTATAGACCAGATTACATATTATAAATGCGAAAGTAATAATAATTAAGAAATAGTTGGAGAGATTTATTGTGCTCTCGCAGAAGATAGTATTTAAGGTAGTCATCAGTTTTTCCATTCATTTCCTACTCATGGGAAACTGCACTGATTTGTTGATATTTTCCACAAAGGATTTGCCATAAATATTGAATAACCTATCAGAAAATAGCTCATTTTATAAGGAAATTGCATTAGGAAGTACTCAATGTTGGCAGTGAGGAATTTTGAACTATTTAATTATAAGTCAGAAATTTAAATCTGCATAAAAGCTTATTTCGACTTCATATTTTCCAACACCATAGAACTGTGTTGTATAGCTGCATATTGTATGAAAAAGGGGTATCCCAACTTTGCATATTACTTTTACTTTTTATTTTGATAGAGTAAAAAATTTTGCGCGGGATCTTCAAATATGCTTCCATATGTTAGAACAGAGTAGAATATTTACAAAATAAAACGAAGAGAGTAAAAGAGACTTTCGAGAAAAAGTTAAGTTGCACATGCAAGAGAGTAAAACTAAAAAATATAATAAAAAAAAGTGCTTTTACAGCGCTTGCACACAAGCATATGTAAATATGTACATATATATGTACATATATGTATATATTATATACTTCTTACAAATACCTATTTACTATGTGCATTTGTAGTTGTGACTCTATTGGTCTCGTGAAAACCCAGTGCCCTAATAACCAATTACAACAACAACAAACACGTAGACAAATAGAGGAAAAAAAATGTAAAGAAAAACCAGAGCAAATAACTAAGAAGAATGCCATATGCAAAGAAATGCGCAGAGAGCAAAAAAATAAATTAAAAGAAAAACACGTGAAACAGTAAAAAAAAAATAGAATAAAGAAACTATTAAAAGAAAATTAAAAAGACGCAAAACAAAGCAAAATTAAAGAAAAAAATAATTTATTAGAAATCAAGAAAAACAGTAAATATAGAAGAAAAAAATAAATAAATAAAAATTCTAATAAGTCAAAAAAAAAAAACTTGTATTGGAATGCAGCTTGTAGAAAAGCGTTCACTCACACACACACATGCATACAGTATTAGCGCACAGCATCTGAGAGCTTAGAGAGCGCAAGTCTTTTTTTGTTTGTTGTGTTGTATGCGAGGAGCGAGCGAAACGTAATCAATAACCGTTTGCAATAGAGAGAGAAAGTGTTAAGCAAAGCATAGCGCAACCAAGCTGTTCGCTGTTTTTATATAAAACAAAGCAACGAACATGCCAGCTGCATGCTATTTCAATTGAAATAAAACATAACTTCTCTTTCACACTCTCACTCTCTCACTCTCTCTCTGTATGTTGTAGCCAGAGAGCGCGCAATGTTTAACCTTAATGCAAAAAAATAACGTTTTAAAAAACCAGAACCAAATAAATGAAAACGTGAAGACGACGGCAGCGGACGCGTTTCGTTTATAACCAAATGAATTAAATTCAAAAAGTAAATTAAATAATACACAAAAAGCATAAAAAAAAAAAACAATTAGACGCGCTCAATATTTATAGAAAAAAATTTAAAAATTAAAAAAAAAAAAAAAAAACGACAAAAAAATCAATTTAAATAATTTTCTTCAGTTTGTTGTGCATTTTTTGTTTAAAACTTTAAATTCTTAAAAGATTTTTCTTATTTTACAGTTTGGCGCGCGCGTGTCTCTATTTTTCGCTTATTTTAAAAATTAAATGTTTTTTAATACAATTAATAAAATAAAATTTAAAACAATAAAACAAAATAAATAAAAGTGAAAAAAAGTGTTGTAAAAATTAAAATAAAAAGCCAAAACCAAGCAGTTTTTCTTTGATTTATATGGCAATTTTTCAACATATTTCTTGCATAGATACTCACATACAAACTTAAACTGCAGATATACATATATATATATATATATATATATATATATATAGTGTACATATATACAATATATAATGTGCTTTATATAATAAAAAACTACAACAAAAAAAATAATTTATAAATTTTAAATAATATAAAATAAATAACCAACGCTACAACAACAGCAACAGACACAGTTACTGCACCATTTATTACTTATATATATAAAAAAAATATATAAAAATAAAATATTTATTAAATTATATACCACTTTTACATAGGCCGCATCGCAGCTGTATGCACGTTTCGTTGCAAAAAGGTGAATATAAAAAAAATATATTTATATAAAATTCTTCTTTTTTTTTTTGGTTTTTGTTTTAGTTTATAAGCGCTACAAATACTTATGCATTTAATTATTATACAAATATATACATATATATACTCGTACCTCTACATAGTATATGCAAATCTAAGCAGTACGAGTCTCTAATTAAGTATAAAATCCAGTCTTTGCTGCCTCCTAACCTAGCCTAGTGTAAGGTCTAAAGCTCAGCGTTGGCATATTTTATTTATTTACTAGGGTACTCTTCAGACGTTTGTGTTTTGCATAGTATTATAAAATTCTCGTGCAGTCTGACAATCGGAAATGGAGAAAAATGTGCAGTAGTTTAGGTTTTGTCCGTCGGTTCTGTCGTCTGTTTGGTTTTAACAAAAAAAAGAAAAAAAAAAAAATTCAAATACTTATTTTGCATCACATTTCTCACGGTGCCTTTTACATATCTATCGAAAATTAGTTACTATTTATTCTTTACAATATCAGCTATCAAACAGTGAAAGTCCCGTCAAAATCGGTTCAGTAGTTTCCAAGATATGCCAAAACAAATACACAGACAGAAAATAATTAAAATTTTTTTTTTGCTATAAGCACGTTTTTTACATTAATATGCATATTTTAAGAAGCTATTCTTTGGACATTACAAACAGACACTTAAATTTTATTTTAATGCATTGATATCTATGTTGAGCCCTACGAAGTAATCACTCCATAGATATAATAAAATTGTGCTATTTACAAACCACGAAGCACTTCTGACATGCGCCTTTATATATGGTCTTGAGCTCTTATAGCGATACGGGCTATAACTCCTTAATTATGAGTTCAAGGAAAAAGTCGCAGGACGCCGAAGTCCGCTGCATGCAGAGGCTGAGGCATGATAACGATGTTCTTTGTGGTCCAAAAAATCACAAACAAGCAACCATGTGTGAGCATTAAGCATTAAGCTCTAATTTGTTTGGTCACAAATCCAAGCGATTGCTTCAAGGTAATACATATTCCTTATTTACCGTACGATGTTCTCTCAAGAACTCACGATGCACTTTGCCATTGTAAGTGGAGAATACAATGAGCAACACCCACACATTTGATCAAACTTTGCACTAATTTTTTCGGATTTCTGGCCGTTTCCATTGAATATTAATTCAATATATACCAAAATTTCGTCACCAGATATGTCTATTTTAAACAAATCCGAGTAGTAGTTGACGTCGTTTAAAAGCTTCCTTTGGTTATTTTGGTCAACATTTAGCATGGCTTGAGCCAATTGATATGCTGACAGCAACTTATCCAATAGTAATGCGAAGATTCTTTACAGCTTCAACATTTTCATCAGTTGTTCGTCCAGCTTGCCCGTCAATAACATCTTCTCCACCTTCTCTGAAGATCTTGTACCATTTAGAAAAATTTTTGTTTTCCTTAAAGTAGACTCACCAAATGCCATAGTCAAAATTTTATGTGCGTTGGAGAGCCCAATTTTTTTTAAACCATTTTTTAACACAAATTTTAAAACATATTCTTTGGACCATTTTCCGATAGGAAAAAATTGCCAAGCACTCCAAAATTCGTCTAATTTTTGTATCTGTTAAATACAAACTAAAATGTGTACCAACATACCTAAAAAAAAAAAAAAAAAATAAAGAGTCCAAAATCAAATTAAAACCATGGAGATATGTGGCAGAACTTCATACATTTTTATGGTTTTGTATTACCTTAATGGGTTATTTTTTTACACCATTTTTGACTTGAGTTTCTATAGCATCCAAATGAGATAAAAAGATCTGGCGAATAATTTCTAATTGTTTTTCGAATTTTTCTTGACATGTATTAGTGTGAAGTAATTCCTACAATTCTTCATCTTCAAACTGTATTATCACTTTTAAATTGTCTTTCAACTGTATATCTAGATACCGATTGATGGAAAACCCATCGAATTGAAGTAGCATGCGAAATTTCAAGAGTTACCTCTTTTTATTTCAATCTTCTATCTGTAGGTTTTTGAGATATCAAGCTGGATTTGTATGTTTTTTGACCAAAAAAAGGTTAATTATTTACTGGAAGCACTATAAGAAGAAGGTGCTCCATACAAAACAATGCACTATTTTTTAATATTTTTATAAAAACTTTAAATAATGTAAATATTGCTGCTCCAAAATTATCTTTTCTTGAATGAAAACCACAAAAATTGTATCTATACATGTGCCCTCGTCTATGAAAAGAGGGCTTAGTCGATTCGAATGGAGTTTGAATGGTGAAAACGAGAAAGTCATAATGAAACGAGTCCTCATTCTCAATGTCTGCAAACGAGTTGTTTACCTTTAACAGCTGTTTTCTCGAAGTTTTCAAACCCTTTTCATAGTCCAGATCACACATATGAAAACTGATGAGAAAAAAAGGCATAGATTTTGATACAGTTTGATCGAACACCATAAGATTATATGTTCGCCACTAGATGACGCTTTAATACAATAACTTCTACCCTTATACATGGAAAATAAAACCTATTCTCCATATCTTAACCACTATTTGCCGTCAATGGTTGACAATAATCTTTACATTCTTTTGAACAACATTAACCCATTCTTTGTCTTTGCATTTGTTTATAAATTAAAAATAAAAAAAAATTGGCAGTTTTTTCCAATTTAAACTAAAAGTGGTATTTATTAGTGTGAAACAATGGAATCGGAACAGAAGCATCGATCAATCCATCACATCACAACATGTTACTGCTTAGCTTTGAAATTTGTATAAAAAACAAGTAAGAAAATACAGTCAGGCGTAACCGACTGTAAGAGACCCTGTACCAGTTCAGGTCTCCTAACAAACACATTAAACGTTTCCCGAGCATATGACCAAACACATGACCACTTCTCACTGCTCGAATATGAATGAAAAGGAAAGGGGGGTCATTCAACTTCAATTGGTTATAAAATCGTTATTTATTATCCGATTTTGATGAACTTTTTGGATTTTGACTAAGAGGGACGTTAACTTTATACTGGCATACAATCAATTTTTCTTGTGCCGAAGAAATATTTCTCCTTGGGGGTGATTTTATGGGGAAGGGGGGGGGAGGGGCAAAATTTCAAAATAAACTTGTGAAATTCCGGAGCAGTCCTAGACGAATGCAAAAAACACGAAGTCTCTATCTATTACCGTTTCCGAGATCCTTTCGTTCATACGGACGGCCAGACGGACGGACGGACAGACGGACATGGCTATATCGACTCCTCTATCACTCCTGACCATAATGGGGGTAACTTTGGGGGTCTCCGACCATTATTTCTACCTGTTACATACATTTGCACAAACCCAATAGGCTCTTGTACCTTCGGTACAGGGCCTAATAAACAAAATTTTACTGAATACACCCACAAGCTCAAGAGCAATAGCTTAAGAAATTACAGCTTACGAGAGAAAATAATTTTTTTTAAGCACTAAAGAAGGGTGTTCAGAGCGCTGTGTGCTTTAACTTATTTTCTTATCTTTAAACGAGTATGTGTGTATGAAAATTAGTGTAAAATGTTTTTATCAGTTTTTATCACAAATTTCGTAATGCATTCGATGAAGTATTTATTTTGAGTGGAAAACATTTGTTTTTAGAAATTTTTGGTTGGTTTCACTGCTTCATTCTGGCAAGTTGAGAAAAATATTCAAGATATTGTCGATCCAAAGTATTGTCGATCACTAGATACCAATTTTACCAATTTTTGGCATATTTCTGTTAATATATTTCGAGGGAAGCATTCTCCCATTCTGAGTATTCCAGTGCTGCTCAATCGGCCTAAAATAATCATACGGAACACGTAGTAAGCCATAGCAGCAATAACTGGGGATAGGTCTAACCATTTTTATTGCCTTTTTGCAACTTGCGTTTGAGAAATCTTGGCCATTTTTTCGCAATAAGCAGCTCAAATGCATCAAAGTTAGACGAATTAATTTAAATATTATTTCATTGATTCTAGTCATTGAGAGCTGAATGGCGTGTGATGCAACTGAAGCATTGTTTAGATGAATTAATTCCAAAGAACACAATTATTATACGTCATTGATAATGGGTGTAACATATGTATATATTAAATGTAATTACAAATCTTCGTCGCGGATGGGTGCAGTTTCTTTGATTATTTAATTATTTTAGATAAGCAATTTATTAAAATATATGAATATGATGAGATGTCATCTTTCATTAATTTCTGTGGAGAACACTTCTTCTGTCATGGCGGTCCATTCATTGGGACTATCTCCATACCTCTTGAAAGATTTCTTGTATCAATTGGAAGTACTTTTCTGCATAAAATTACTTCGAAATTGTTAATGAAACAGAGACCAAGGAACAGTCATAGAATAGATTTCAGAAAGCAGCTTTGTGCGAGTGATGTTCAAGATGTGTTTAGCCGCCGGTAAGGTCATGAGAACAGTTTTATTTTGGAGCACGTGGCATAATTCAAAGTAATTATTTAGCAATAGGCAAAAGCCCATACATACTCAAATTAAAAACCTTCTCAATACCAAGTTCATTGCTGATACATTAGTTATATAATAGGAGTAGTAAAAGAGAAGAAGTTCCTTTGAGTTAGGAGTTCAGAAGAAGCTTGTATGTGTATGTTTATTCTTAGAGAATTCAAAAAGAATTATTTTTTGCCTATCAAGTGCCATCAGAGCAGAGATTTGCTCATGGTCCTCTGTGTGGTCCAATTCTCTAATCAGTTCTGTTGCGAGCAATGCTGCGAAGCTTCTTAGTTTAAGTTTCATAGATGAAACAAATTGGTGAATGCTGAGAAATCGATGTTAAGCTTAATGACGCAATAAACTCAACATGCAATTCTGTCGAATATCTTGAGTTAATGCTTTGTAGACGGTTTGATTAGTGTATGTGAGGCTTCTGGATGCTCTCCAGAAACTTAAGCGTCGTTGCAAAGCTATTTGAAATCAACTCTTACGGCATATAAGTTTAGATAGTGCATTTCTAAAAAGAAAAGTATTGAGAATGATCTCCGTAGCAAACATCTTCAAGAAAACACTCCCTGAAATGCTTGGTATTCACTGAGTCAAGCAGAAGATCAACAGTGAACAGTGTCCGAACAATAAAATCATTTGGTAATTTATAACAAGAGATAACTGTTTAACTAAAAAAATACTCAAATGACGTCACACTTTGGATTTCCCAAACAAAGCTCAAGTTTGAACTCAATTTTATCACTTTTGACCCACTTTCTTTGGCAATTAATCTTCTAGATGAACTGTATGTCTATGGCAAGACTCAAACGACATCACCCTTTGCAACTTCCATACGTAGCATAAGTTACAACTAAATTTTTGCTTTTGTCACTCTATTTCTTAGCAATTAATCTTCAAGATGAATAGTTTATCTATTATAAGACTCAAGCGATGTCATCCTTTGGATCTCTCAAATATAGCTGAAGAAGTTTGATCATCATTGTAACAAACAAAGACAGAGACAGAGAGAGAGAGAAAGAAAGCGTGTAGCAGAAGAAAAAAGCTTGAATTCAACAAATTAAAGGGAAAATTAAAGTGAAAAGAAAACAGTGCGAAAAATGCGCGCGTATTTCACCACATGGTGAAATTTTATGTACTGCCAAAATATAAAAACATATTTGAGCAGAAAAGGTAAAAAACTCGTTCTTCAGTTTTTGATGCAGTTTTATGGAAATTTTAAGCATTTTTTGATGTTGCAAACTGTAGAATCTTATAAATTTGGTACTAAAGACTGCATACCACGTCACATATATCTATGTTAATATATACCCTACGCTCTAGATATACGATAAATTAGTTGAACTTTGCTTAGGAACAACATTTGCAGAGTATTTAGGCAACATAGCTACCCGCGTCAAATTTTCACTCTCGTCGTCATATTATTATTTCCTAATTTTCACTCTTCTATTAATTCTATTTTTCTAGTTTGCTATTTTTTTTTTTTTTTTTTGTGTTACGTTTTCGTTCGTGTTTTGTCGTTCGCATACAATTTAACAAAAAAAAAAAAAAAAATTCAATTGCGCTTAGAACGACCCAGCTTAATGCGTTACGTCTCGCACCGACCGGCGACATCCCCTATGCTACAGCTTTAGCTTAGTACGCGCATTAGTTTCATTAGCGGCGTTGATGAGCGCTACGTGCACCCGCTGCCTGCATTATGAATACAGTAAAGCTCCACACCCCCTATACAACACAGCCTGCTGAACTGGACCCCCTTTTGTGTCTTTTGTCTCTCTCGCACACGTGTTCTACTGCCAGCGGATGTCAAAATGCGGTTGCTCTGTGTGCGATGCGGCGATTCAGCTCAACTTCAGCTCATCTCAATTGCTGTCGCGTTGTTGTTGTTGCTGTTGTTGTTAGTGCTGATGATTTTCTAACTAGTATCTACGGGTATTATTGCGCCCATTGCCGGGTCTGACACTTGCTACGTTGTCATCGTCGTCGCCGTCGTTCACTTGATTTCCAGTTTGTGCAATGCAAATTGGCATTAAATTGTTATTATATATATTTTTTTTTACTATTTTTTTTTTTACTATTTTGCCTTGTCGGCAGCGTAGTCGTGTTTTATTTTTTTTTTCCTATTTTCGCTAATTTGTTTAATTTGCGTTGTAGTTAGTCGTGTTGTGTTTGTTGTTTTTGTTGCTGCCGCCACTGTCGTTGTCGATTTGTGCAACTTTACTTTGCATGTCTGTGCATGCATGCATTTTAGCAATTTTTCCTTCGTTCGCTCAAATCTAAACAAGTGCAGCGCTGTGTAGTGGGTGAGCGGGGCGCGGAAGCGTCATGTGCGCAGCAAAAGGTCACCAACGATGGCAGCAGTTGCAGTGTTGACCTATTTAACAAATTTTGTAATTTTCGTTGTTGGCAATTGAGTTTGCGAAGTTCTCTGCGGCGCGTCATATTGGCTCAACTGAAGTTCGAGTGTTTGCGCTGCTCATGCATATGTCTGTGTAGTGGATCCGTAGTGATTGCTGCTGGAATTCTGACTAGGCATGATTTTAAATGATACTTGATACATCTATTTTGATGTGCTTAGCTCGATTAATGTTAAAAAAAAAGAGAAAATGTCATTTTTATGTTTAAAATGCAGAAAAAATTGAAGAAGTGTTATAAAACGTGTTTAAAGGAGGTTTAAAAGGATATAATTTGAAATAAGTTGCTCTTTTGTACGTCTCATCACTTAATTCTTATTACTTATTAGAGAAAAATTACAACCACTTAGATTTGTTTTAAGTTTTTTTGTTTGGTCGCATGGTTGACCAATCGTAAAGCTATAAAGAAATATTCAAACGCAATATATCCCACCCAGTTTTCTTGCTTTTTGATTAATTCCATATGATAAATTTCCAATGATTCTGACAACTCATTCTGACTATCTTTAAAAATACTCATTAGTAAAACAGCTGATTTTTGTTTACATATGTAGAAAGCTCAGCTGTTTACAGTTGGTAAAATACATATATGAGACATTGATATAAAAATATTCAATTCAACGTTCGCCAGAGATAGTCCGCGGAGGTCAAAGAAAATCAAATGCTTGCCGAAGTCAAACCTCTTTGCTCGGTCGAAATTAAAAGCCAAGTAGCGTGATTTTTGGTTACTATGAAGTATGTTCTTACCGCTTGGCATTTTTTATTGTCTTATGAAATAGTGTCATATTTCTAGAATATTTTTCCAAAGTTTTAAAATCATAAGACCAAAACCTGGGAGTGAGGGTATGGTAGGACCGGTGCATCGCAAGCATATTGAAGCAGCTGCTTAGCTAGTGAAAAATTGTATTTATCTCAAAACTCTAACATAATCATCGTACATTCTATCCCAGTGTGCTCATCCTCCCGCGAATCATTCCTAAGCTAGCACTATTGAATGATTTTTAAGACGCTTCATGTAAGTCGCTGCTTGCTGATTGGGGACATCTTCAATTGAAAGCGCATCTAAGTCCCTTTTAAGGTTGGCCATAATATGTAACAGGGCGCGCGAGAGAAGCTGCGGAGGACCTTCGCTTGGAGGACTCTGATCTTGGCAAGGTGTGATGCTGCAGCAAGGCCATGTACTTGCATTCCGTACCGCCAGACCAGTTTACGTATCCTTTCATATATAAATTCGAGAAGCTAAAGTTGGAGCATATCAGTGGCACTGTAGGCACAATTGTCCTTTTCCAGGATGGCTGTATCATCAGCAAATGTAACAATCATAATGTTCTGCGATTAATCCGTAGGAAGAGAAAAGCGTGCTGGTGAAGAGAGAATAAACTGTTTGTTCCATTACGCTTCCTTGTGGTACTCCAGCATTGATTTTTCTAACCTTTGACTCCATCTAGAACAATGGAGAAAGTTCTGTCAGCCAAATAATTCTTTACTAGTAAGCAAAAATAGAGGCGGCAGTAGAATCTTGAGCTTGTACCGCACTTTGTCGATAGCTTGCCTTATATTTTATTGTGCTGGCATTCTATGAGACTTGGGCAATCCAAACTGCAAGGGTGACATCGTCCTTATGACTTTCTCGATTGCAAGCATTGTCGTTGATGGCAGCTCTCGAAGAGCTTTGCTACGCTTGATAACAGAATCATTGTTCTGTAGGATTTCAATGCTGAATGGCTTTTCCGTTGTGATAGAATCTATTGAAAATGGATGAATTGAAAATGAGGACCAGGAAAAGCACTTCCTTATCTGGGTCCTTTCTTGTTTACGGTTCTGCATATGCGCTCTCTTCAGTGAGACTAGAGAACACAACTAGCCAGTACTGTTGAGCGTTGTCTGGACAATGCGGGCCTCCATAGGACTTAGCCCAAGTACAATCAGCCCTCCTGATCGGGAATTTCGGGGACACTTGCTGTTTATACCGCTTCGTAAGACTCCACAATGCGTGTCTTGAGTTCGCACCACGCCTAGAATTTCGTAGGTATCGAACCTTTTGCCTCTGCAGTGTCAGAAGCGTCCTGATCCTTTGATCTCTTTGTGACATACCAACACGCCAAACCATTTTCTTAGCGCTATTAAATATGTACCTTAAAAGAGTATCAAATGGTGTGGTTTTTGATGAACTTTCCGCTGCTAAAATACTATCATTTAAGATGCTTTGCGAAAAGGTTTTATTAGAAGTTATTCATTTTAAATTCATCCAATGAGATTCATCCAAAATTTAGTACTCCACATGGACACTAAATAAGACTCTTTTGGGAACATATTTAAGTGCAGAACTCTCCGATATGAATCTTTAAAATCTCTCATATTTTGCGGGAATACTTCTATATTTTATTCGGGTGCTAGCCGTATCTGAAAGCTTCTATAAAATTTGCTGAAATACATTAAAAGTATTCACACAAAATGCTGTTATACTGCACACATACATACAGAGCACACACATTAGCTAACACTTTGCTTATTCATTTCAAATAAAATCTCAGAAAATAAATCTCTGCTTCATTTAATTTGACTGACCCTCATTTTTTTACTATTTTTTTTTTGTGTAGTATCTGAACGTATCGCTGAAGCGCACATTTTTATTGTTGTTGTTGTTGTTTTTTGATTAGCAATTATTGATATTAAATTTGTTATTGCATACAGATGATTTGTTGTAAATTGAAAGAATTAATTGAATATCAAAAACATTTAAATAAAAATACCTAATGGAAATGTTGCATTTTAATTGTTCGCTATTTGTTTTTTCACTGTCAATATAGACAATTTATTGCGTTGTTGTTGTTGCTGGTTGGTGGTGTTCTATGACGTAATTAATAAATCCTAGAATAGAAATGGAAAGCAGGCAATAAAATTGATTATATACAACAAAAACTTCCAACAACCTTTATAAAATAGATCAAAACTAACCATGCGAAAACCTGTACTCCCTAATTTCAACTCGGAATTTCTTTTACGTACTCCCTGAGATATTTCGTTCTTCAAGCTTGAGTGCATACATTCAATCAGGACAATAATTTCCTATATAGCAAAAGTAAATCGTTGCATTATGGAACAGAGAAGTGAGGGGCTACAGAAAAATGTCAGAATGCAATGAATGATTAGATAAAGTAATGCAGAAAGAAAAGAAAAAGAAATTATGGGATAAATCAACTTTGGAGACACATTAGCAAGAAGAAGCAGCAGCAGGCGGCGAAAAACAGTTGTTGGCAAGCAACCATACAGCAAGATGTGGAAGGCTGAGCGAGCGAGTGGTGGAAAAAAGCTGCATTGTTGAAATGAAAGAAGCAAATATTGTTCAAGGCGGAGTAAGGAGTGGCGCGCTGCCACTCTTTGCTGATACCACTTGGCAACAATTGGCAACAGCAATGTCGACTGGTAACTCTGTCTTTTTTTCCCCCAATATTTGTTGTTGTCACTTCGCTGAAGCACATTGCAGTTGATTGCCAAAAAAAAAAAAAAAAAATAACATGTGGTAAAAGCTAAAGTGTGCGAAAGAGCTAGCTAGATATATACACGTTATCTCGCGCACAACAAAAAAGTGGGACAATTTTTTTCGATATTTTGTAGCCTCTTTTTTTCAATTAAATCACCAAATGCAATGAAATATTTTTCATTGTCGAGCTTTAAATTGGCAATAGTAGCAGCAGCAGCAGCAGCAATAAGAACTATTTCAGCAACAACAACAACATCTATAAACATGGTCGTTGTTTGAGCGAGACAGATAGAGAGAGGGTTATGCCCTAAAGGTTTGCAAGTTTTTAAATGGGAATTCTATGAAAATGCAAACAAAATATGTTTCTTATTTTAATAAAAATGTAGAAGATAAAATTATATATTAAAAAAAAAAAAAATAAATAAATAAAAATCTTTTAAAGCAATGTGTATTAAAAATATAAAAAAATTATGTTTTAAGAATATGAAGATTTGTTAACTTGGCTCTCGTCGTGTGCACATTCTGAAAAAATTGCTTGAAAATTAACGCATTTAGTTCGCCCAGCCATTTCCAGCCAGCCAGTTAGAAGACAGAGCCACCATGGCCTTTTTTTTTGCAAGTTCACAGGGAGAAACACAATTTCTTGATGATTCTTTCGTCTCTGCTGTAATGTAATGAATCTATGTTTCCTCTAAGGTAACGAAATGGGTCAGAATATTATTCGGATTGCGGTTGAACATTGCCCAAACACTTCTTAGAAATGGTCCCACTTATGGATTCACCTATCAAGCGGTTAGCTTTTTCATGTCCAAATATTTATGTAAAATGAGATGCCTAGAGCCTCATTCACCTCTAGATTTTATAGACGATTTATAGCGTGACGACCTCTTTAGGCATCATTTGTGGTGTACGATCACAATGAAGTAATCCACTTTACCATTAAAATTGATGTTAAATAGGCTTCATAGAATTTGTCGAGCCTTTTCTTGGTTTCGGTGAAGGTGCTTAATCAGCACATGAAGCTCACTTTTCTCCATTTTCGTTAAAATTTATGAGGTTTTCTGCTTTCAATGGCTGTTACACATTCACTGACTTATCAAACCACTCTCAAAATATTTCGTTCAGAACTGATATATTCATTAATCGGTCGAAATCGGTTGTGGAGTAGAGATTGAATTGAACTTAAGCAATAAATCACGAAATAGTGAAATGTTCTTCTTAATATAAATGTAAAACAACTGCTAACCAACAGTTTACTGTAGTTAAATTTAAAGAGCGCTGTTATTAACAGCATTCAAAGAAAGAAATCATGTTAATTAACATAACAGCAGCGCAAACAGTTTCAGTTTAACTCCCACAAAACATTTTTCACACAACGCCACTGATTGTGCTATATTGCAGCAATATTTGCATGTTGCAAGTGCCACTCAAAAGTGGCATATGCAACTTAAAAATGCATAGTATGTAGTATAAAAAAAAAAAGAAAAAATTAAAAATACAATAATAAATTTTATTGCATATTTACAAAATATGCTGACCAAGGTTTCGCGGCTCACTTGACCAGATTCTGTGTGTGTGGCATGTGGCATGTGGTAGAGCATAAGGAGCTGATGTATATACATACATATGTATATGTGTTTGCAGCGCGACATTATTATGCAGCTGCTGCAGTAATAATGCTGCAACAAAGTTGCAGGCGTCGAGTTTAAGTCGACAACAAAAACAAAAACATGTGGAGCCACTGACAACTTTGCGCTGCAGCAGTCAAATGACACCCGACGCTGCTGCTCTTAATAACAAAATGTCCTCAATGCGAAGCATGCACACCCAAACTAAACACCCGCTCGCTGCAAAAGCACAAACGCACACATGTGCACATATGTATATGCATGCTGCGTTCACCTGTCGTTCGTTGCCGCTCTCCGTTCTCCCACGCCTTGCATTCATTCTAGCGTGGGCAGCAACCATTGACGATGCATCGACCACGACGTCGTCGTATTGCATCGATTCGGTTTAGTTCGGTTCGACATAGTTTCTGCTGCTGCTGCTGCGCTGCTTTCAACGAACACCTCAAAATACTCCACCCCACCCACCGCTACATCATTGTGTTGTTCTTTACACGCATGCACATGCACACACACACACACATACATATTTGCTGACACATTTTGTATGCTGCTGGCTATGTTGTTGTTGTTGTTGTTTTTGCTATTTGGCATGCGTCGGTGTTCGTTACGTTGCCTCTGCTATTTTTGCCTGCCTGTACCCGTATGTCTACGACGTCACCATCGACGCCAATGTCGGAATGTTGTTGTTTTTGTGGGGATTTGGCCTAATTGTTCGCTATTCTGATTTTTCGTATTGGCCCACCGCTCTCTCTCTCTCTCTTTCTCTCTCCTTTGTACTCACTCAAGCTTTCTCTCATTCCATGTTTTCTATTTTTTATTTGTGCCCTGCACCAATTTACCTACTAACATATATGCACAAACATTTGTGCGAGTGTAATACTAAAAGTTTTTGAAAGCTGTAAACAATTTTCTGTTAAAAGAATTTAAAGTAAACTTTCTTACGTTTTACATGGGAAGACCATTGTATCATTTCTTAATACCGACTTCCATGTTTGCTCCATATTTGAAATTTGTGAAGAAGACTATACAGTACAACCTCGTTCATCCGAAGGGAAGATGTACCTCAGATAAGCGAAAACTCAGATAACACGGAAAGAATAAAGAACTAAAAAATTTCATTTTTGATGGTTTTTCAATGCTGACTCGCGAAGTTTCTCTCGTTTCATTGTCTTCTAGATCGTCCTCAATTTCTTCTCCAAAATTCACGAGATAGCCATCGTTAGTGAGTTCTTGTTCGCAATCATCACCATGTGGAGCCAGTTTCAGTCTCATTTCTGTCGACGTTCTAGAAATCAAAACTTTGTTCCATGAGACTGTGCAAGTCTACATTCTCTTCAGTGACGTCCGTTTGACTGCTGATAGCACTCCAAGCTTGCAAGCAAACACTCTGACTCGGTTACTAACGGTGATACTTTTCTTAAGAATTTCTTGAATGTCTCAAATACGCCTTGCTTCATTATTTCTCCAATGGCAATCACGTTTGGTGGACAAAATTTGACAATGATGTCCTCACATTTGAGAATTGAATGGAGCATTGTCGAGTACCAGATGGGGAGAGGGCGGTTTTTTACTACCTCTCATTAGGGAGATCAAGCGGGTGATACCTTTTCAGCCTTCTAATAGTAAAGCTGTTATCAAGTAGGTTGATGGCAAGGGTGTTAGTGTGCCTACTGAGGCGATTTAGGTAGGAGCTGCTTAGTCTACATATTTTCTGGTGAACCCAGGGCATCGGGAGTTTCTCGTAGATCACGCTGTTGGTATGAAATAGGTGCACGTTGGAAATAATTCTTAGAAAATTATGAAAACAGTTGAATAAAAGAGCAGTTCCTCCTGCTAGCAGTGCCTCAGATCGGGTCTCCATATAGGTTTTATTCTCGCTTTGTTTACCAAGGTTTACTCACAGGCTGTGGAGCAAGCCTGAGAGTAAACCTTTGAACGATAAACTATAAATACTTTTTTAGCTTTTTATTGAGTTGAGTCCATTTGGTGTGCAGATGAGGACGTGATGTTCTGCTTCTATCCAGCACCATGCGCAGATATTTAGCTATAGTGCTGCTTGGAATGGCTGGGGACAGTATTCCTTTCTCAGCGAGAAAGTCGTTTGAGTGCACTTCTCGGGGTTCACCACTTCTTAAGTCAAGTATTGGTGGTATGGAGCTGCCTTTGAAGGATGGCTAAAGCCAATTGGAAAACCAGGAAAGTCATGTCGTTGGTGTACGTAGCGGCCAGCATCTTATCGTACTCGATTGTTTAGATCGTATATAGGACGAGTTCAAGTACGCTTCTCTGTGGAACTCCGGCTTTGACTACTTTTATTTCAGAACTTTCTTGCTCATATCTCACAAAGAAGTTCCTTTGCTCAACTAAGGACCTCATAAAATGGTGGTACGGTGCTGGCAGAGTTGTCTTTAGCTTTTGAAGCACACCGAACACTGTCGAAAGGCTTGCTTTACGTTCAGTAAGACGACCGAACAATATTTTTTTCTACTCAAATACCTTCAGTATCCTCTCGACTTGTGCCATGTGATTTACTGAAGCCAAACTGATGATCAGCGATCGAACCAGCTTCTTCTAGTATTGGTCGGACTCTATGCAGGAGTAGTCTTTCGACTACTTTGGAGAGTATCGTCAATAAACTTTGAAGACAGAAGCAACAATTTTTTTTAAAACGCATCTCGTTTGGCTGTAAATCTTTGCAGTCAATGGAGATGTACATACATATCTCCAAAAACATTCATAGTCACCCTTTGTGCATATTTTTACATATCAACGTGCTGTATCGGTCCGTCTGTCCGTTTATCTATTTACGAGTTTGTTTAAATAAAAAAATTTTTTTTAGGTGTTTTTCGTTTCGTTAGTTCAGCTTTTTTTCGACAGACATATAACTTTTGCTGTTGTTGTTGTTGTTATTGTTGCACATTTATACCTTGAAAAATATTTTCTCGCTATTCATGGATATAATGCGCAACGTTTGCTAAAAATAAATCACAAAATACATATATATATATATATACTATATATGTATGTAGTATCTACAATATATGTATTTTCTCATATTCAGAAATGTTCACGGGGCATTCTTTGTTGCTGTACAAATAGTATCTGAATATATTTGTAGTTTCTTTCATTTTTTTTTTTTTGGTTCGTAACCATTGTAACCTTCACCCATATTAAAAATCATTTTATTACGAAAAGTTTTGGCAGGTATTAAATGAAATATGTGTACTCAAGCAATCAAAATATAAAAACAACAACACGAAAAATACTTAATAGATACAAAGCACGAACATGAGATTAGCGTAAAGTAGTTGAATCTGCTGCAGATACATTCTTTGGTAGCTTTTAGTTTGAGTTTTGCTGAATATTTGAGGGAATTAATTAGAGAAATGAATATGCGTTAATGACTTAGTTTTTATTGGTTTTTTCATTTAGATAAGAATTTATATTAAATTTGTTGGAAGTTGTTAAAGCTATGTAGACAATTGTTTCAGGTAATTTTTTTAGAATTGTTTACTTTGAATTTTTAATTCACACACAAGTGGCCAAGTAAAGCACAATGTATTAATTTTAAATGCGTTCTACGTAACAATTTATGCTGTCATGTATCTTATATTGGCTTCAACACACGCCTTAATGCCGACTTAAAGCTTATTTCGCAAGCATTTGCCTAACCATTGCTAATGAGAAATTCTAATTTAATTTAATGTAGAATAATTTTTCGGACTCATTAATAATTATGAAGTGTTAAAGCAAAGTCAACAAACTCACAACATAGCTACATGTTGTACACGTGCTGCGTGTATTGAAGATACGTAGATACTTTAAGCGAGGACATACTTATCTGCATATTATGTGTTGCTGGTGTACAATTTTAAGGCACATGTCATACATTTTTCTGTCGAGTCGGCATAAAAGCAAACATATATGTACATATATCCTTTACATATAAATTTCGTCGCATTATGACTGAAAGCGTTCTACATCCCGTTCTGCACTCGTAAAAAAAGAGGAAAAAAAAAAACCAAAAAAATAAAACACAAGACAAAAGAATCTGAGCCGAGTCAACGAAATCTAAAAGCCAAAATCAGCAACATCCTTTACAGTATGTCCCTGCACGCCTACTTTATCTATGCATCTCTCTCTCTCTCTCGCTTATGCTGTGTTACCTTTTCTAACTAACTAAAGCAGCTTATAGCCGGGCTGTAATTTGTATGCCAACAATTACAAAAACAACAACAACAACAACAACAACTACAAAAATAACAAATGAGCATAAATTATGCCCACAAAAGAATGCCCAAGTTACACATTTCCTGGAACGACCTGCTATACTCCACTTCAATACTACTTCAGCAGCAGCAGTTAGCAGTAGAAGAAATGTCTGCCTAAAGTGTAGCAGTAGCAACTTCCCTTTGCACACACATACGCGCACACTTTGCTTTGTCTCATTATTACAAAATCCGCTCCGCACTTCGTCGTTGGTCGACTTGACTCACTCATTTGCAAACTACACAAACTCTCCAGCGTTGTTGCTGTGACCTACTCAAACATTTTGGTACTTAACTCGCTCAAATAGACATGCAAATATATAAAAAATAAAACAACTGTAAGGCATATGTAGATACACAAAGCTAACACAGATACATTTGTGCATATAATGTATCTAAATCTAAAGCACAACGGCGGCTGTTATACGCGTTGTTCCTGTTTTTCTATTCTTTTATCTTTAGACATTTTTTTTTTTTAATTCCTGCGTTTTTCCACAAGTTTTTTTTGTTTTAACTTGTGTAAATATTTGCAAAGATAAACCCTTTTGTGTGTAATACCCTACGCACAGTTGTGTTTTGGAGTGGTATTTTGCTTTAAAATTATGAGATGTTATATGCGAATAGTGTGGAGTACATTACAAGTCGAACAGACAGGCAAAGTTTACTCAAGAAGTACAAAAATAAACATAAAATACAGAAATACATGCAGAGCACACACTTACGTTTACACTTTGGTTTGGTTAGTTCTCTATGTGACTATGCCTGCCTGATTTAGCAGATATAGCTCATAAAAAATGGTTTAAGTTCTAAGCCATAGAAACCTTTTTCAAGTTATATCTTCAGGCTTTAGCAGTTGCCTCCAAACAATCTCTGTGAATTGAAAATTTTTACTTCTTGGAGGAGAAATGTACCAAAATCAGTGATATAATTGCCTAGTTTTTTCTTATGCAGAGAAGTTTTAAGCCTGAGAAACCTTTTGCAAATTGAACTTCAGGCTTCAGCAGTAGCTTCAGGCTTCAGTATAAGCTTCCTCTAAACAAACTATGCAAACTTATACTTCCTGAAGCACAAAATTTATCAAATTCGGCGAAACACTAGTCTAATAAATTCTTGTGCAGAGATGGTTTAAGCCTGAGAAACCCTTTCCAAGTTAAAATTTTGGCTTCAGAAGTAGCCAACCAAAAAAGCTCTGGAAAATCGAGTTTTAAGATAATCGCTTAGAAAACAATTTCACCCATAGTAACTTCAACATCTCTTTTCTATTTTGAATAGAGGGATTTTCTCAACCCCTACGCCTTTTCACCATTAATGGAAATCTAGAGAAATCTAGAAATCGGTTTTGGTTGAATGAATCAGTAAGATCAAGCTCTCAGCAGTTTCCATTATACTACAAGCCTACTGGAAGAAAGTGAGCATAGATCATACTCCTTAATGAGTATTGCGGACGTCTGCAGCTTTGCTCTATTTTTCTCAACTGTTTCAGTTGTTATCCCTTTTCCATATTCACCTTTTCTTAATCTGACATTGGCTGTTTACTTGGCGTTGTAGTTCCATGCGGTTGGTGTGTCGTCTTTCTCATCGATGATGATTATTGAGGCTCAGAAAGCTTAGCAATTCTACCTTCTTTTGATATATTCACTAAACACACTTTTTTTTTAGAATTCTATAATCAAGAATATCAAAGTTCGGTGTATGTTTATTCGGGCAGACTAAACTGTTTAAAGAAAAACTCAATCTCCAATCTTTTGCCCTTCTCTTTATATCCGAGATCACTCTTCTTCCTTATATAACTATTATAAAACAAGAAAGAACTTCGCAGTTGACTGTGGTACTCTTCGAGAAACTCTGTACCCCCATCGAACCTTAGATTTGTATAGTTGATATCTTCCTATCTGCATCCGGGTAGAATATTTTATTGGAACCAATACATTAAAATTGTCATTTTAAGCTTAACTCAACCACAACAAAATAATTTTCTTACAAAATCCCAAGAAGGGAGACAGATTTGTATGAGAGCTACCTCTACTAGTGATCAAATATGGACCTGCATGGAATAATGTATGTTTGGATAGCAAAAAGGGACAGATTTTTATGGGTGGTATCTCTTAGAGAGGGTTTCTTACGTTCATTAAATACAAACTATCTCAAGTTATAAGGAACATTTAATTTTCAAACTTGAAGGCTATATCCTTCATAGTACACAAGTTTTTGTTGTGCATAGTCAGACAGACGTACATGTCTAAATTAACTTCACTTTTTGTATGGGGAACATCTCTTTTAATGGTCCGATTTGTACTCTAATGAAATATTTTATTAGGATTGACACAAAATTTATCAAATTTTTATATTGAAAGCATGAAAAGTGGGATAGATTTGTATGTAGGCACCCCTTCTAGTAGAGCGATCTGTTATCTTTAAGTAGAATATTTTGTAAAGTCGAAATTTTGTTCATACAAAAACCTAGAATAAGAAGTAATTTAGTAGGTTAAGTACCAACAAATCTTCTAGATGAACAATAGCCGATTATTTCCTCTCATCCTTCTTAAGCCATCTCTTAAATTCATTACTAATGATTCAAAAGTAGTTGGTGCATTGGTTGGTTGATTCAAGTTCTTGGTTAATGAAATAAAAAAGTTAGTCGGGATCATTCTTTTATTGGATTATTCAAACTAAAAATATTCTCAGAAAATTAGAAAATTAGGGACTTCAAATAAAACTTAAGGACTTGAAAAAAAAAACCCAACGAAAAAGTGTCAGAAATATTATTATATCCTATTTCTATATATACTATTTCTGAATGGTTTATCCAAAATCGGCATAAAAGATTTGAGTTTGGAAGCAATTTAGAACTTTCGCCCATTTATATAACCGAAGACAGAAGACTTTTTTTTATTTCAATACTTTATTATATTCTCATTTATATTAATTGACTTCTCCCAAAAAGTGTTTGTTTCCATCATTGCAAACTTAAACTCCGGATCTTCATCATCATCTAAGACTTCTTGTCCAGCACACACCTATATGTAGTTAAGGAGACCAGTTGAAAGAGAACAATTGCTCTTTAGTGTTTAAGCAGCCCGATGCGTTGTTGTTGGATGTATAGCCTCTGAAATTTGTGAGACATAAGGACGTGCGATGATACTCCCTTTGTATTACCAAAAAAAAAAAAAAATTTATCCTGTAGCTTTCCCATCAATTTTCTCCCACAATACTCGTAGGTTTATCGAGTAGCGCTATATATAAGTTATATATTTTATAAGGATCTTGTTTATAATATGAACCGTACTATCATCGCTTAGGAAGTCTTTCGTTGCTAGCTATAGCGAGTGAACACCTTTTTTTGATGAAACATAACGAGTGAATGCGTACTTCTTTAAATAGTACTTCGTCATTGAGATCAACACCATCACCTTTAATATATTTTTCAAAATATTTTTTAGTAAGTCTTTCAGTGTAATCTTTAGATTATAAGCTATAAGGCATAAAAGCTATTGAAAAAATGTGTACATTCTTAAATAGTCCTCATCATCGACATCTGCATCATTCAGATGAAGCGAATCTTCGTTCAACAGTTCCACTGCCTTTAAAATATTTTTCTATATCGGATGTAACTGTGTATAGCCGCTGTTTGGAAAGTGAAACTCCTCAAATATTGTCACCATTTCCATGTTTTTATGGAGTCCAGTTCATTTATTTGGTGTGTTCTTCCATGAATGTGATATTATTGGGTATAAACTTCCAATACTGGATTTAGGTTTTAATAATTTGGAAAGTTCTTTCTTCAACCAACTTCAAACTTTCCGGAATGTTATGTGGTTCATGTTCAGCCCGCTAAAAATTCGCTCGTTTAGTTTTTTGAAAGGTGTCGAGTCAAGATAGCTCCTCTACGACACCTTCTCAAGCTTCTTGCCTTCTCAACTCTGTTCATAATAATAATGCTTTTCGAGAAACTGATATTCTCTTTGATAGTTTGGACTTCTTCTTTTTCTTCTTCTTCAATAGTCTATTAATTTCTATACAGTATGCTAGAATTACAACCGATTATATAGTATATATAACTGCTTTTTTCTTCCTTCCTATTTAAAATCTTCTAAGGAGAAGTTTCCTGTTGCGGTACATTGAGTCAGCTGTGCTTATATAGCGAGGCCGTATACACAACAGGGCGCCATATATCGTTGGGTCGTTAAGTCTCGCGCTTTTTTGCTTACTCACATCTTTTATCCATTCACTCTTTCTCTCTTAGTCTTTCTTTGTCATTTTGCGATTTCGTGTGTCGCGTGTTTCGTTTATTGATTTTCGCTTTCATTTTTCATTTGGATACACGCGACCCGACCCGATGCGACCCGCATGGCTTTGCGCCGCATGGAACGGAACAGCGGAAGCGCACGTAGTAGGAAGTATTGTATGTGAAAAGTTTGCTTTTTTATTTTTCTTCTGTTTTTTTTTTTGTACTTATTCATGAACGAACGCATACGAAAATTAAGGAAAAACTAGCAACAAAAAAAGAAAAAAAAAAAGGACTAAGTACGGAAAATATTTAAGCGTTAAGCATTCGAGTGGTGCCGAAAAAGTTTGCGCATTTTGTTTGTCTGGCTTCGTGCCATGCTCTGTTATCGAAGATTGTATATCGGGGCGCATAAAAAAAAAAGAACAGAGAACAGTGAGAGGAGCAGCGTCAGGGACAGGAAACCAGATGGCAACATACAATGCTGCTTAATCCTGTTGTTGTTGAAATTTTCCTGCTGCAGCTTGGCATGGCTTTTCATATTTTTCTGCTACAAAAATAATATTTTTTTTGTTGTTGTTGTTTTTTTTCAAAGGACTATATGTTCCTACGAGTATTATTATGTGTTGTTGTAGAATCGCATAAAGAAATACGTACTATTTACAAACACACAAAGGCATAAAGCTACCGACCAACAACAACAACAACATCAAACACAATAAGTATCGTCCTTGTATGCTTGAGCTATATTTGCTTTGCAACTACCTACAACCAACCGCTTCCATTAGTTTCTCCGCCCACTTTATATTCCGCTGCAATTACGCCTACGCCCTCAAGTTTTATAGAAAAAAAAAAAATAGAAAAAGTACAACTAAGTACGCAGCAGACGAGTGTGAGAGACTTTGAGATACGCTGTAAACATATTGAAGCGTAAATATGATCTGGGAATCTTTTTTCCTATTTGGATTCGTGTGGGAAATTCGCATAAGTCTAAGATGCAGTAAGCGGGAAAGACTTGTATGGAAAATACTCCTTCTAATGATTCGATATAGAAATACATGGAAAATTTTATTTGAGTCTTCATATGTAGAGTCAGACAGACGGACATAAATAACTGTCTATACAGACTTGAATTTTAATGCTGATAAAGAATATTTAAACATTCCATAATATCTTCCTCGCCTCCTCTCACCTCTTACATACAGCTGCACAAATTCAATATACCCTTCTAGCTTATGCATACAGTGTATGTATATAAACTTGCCTTCTTTATTTAAAGCTTTAATGCAAGCGTGTTAAATATTCTGTGAAGCTGCTTAAGAAGCTCCTTCTGTTCGTTGGCCATTGCTGGTTGGTCGTCTTTTGCATTATTTATGTGAACTGCTGCTAATGCGCGCCACGAGCCTCGTCGTCGGTCATTTTGTCGGCTTTTTGCCTTGTGCGGCGGAAGTCATTTCTTGCTTCCTCTATGCACTCAACTAAACTGAATCCTACGTCGGCATTGGCCATTTTGTTTTGTGGCTAATTTGAACGTTTTCTTTTTAGCACCCCATTTGAGGTGGCAAACATTTTCATTTTCATATTTTTTCATTTTCGTTTACCCATTTATGAATGTGGGGCATTTGTTGAAGTACATAATACTCAGCAGTAGCAGAGCAAATTGCCAGGCAGTTAAGATACTCATAGTAGTTGGCATTTATGCCTAGCTGCAGCTACACAGCTACAGTACGCTTCTATATTCATTTTCGAATAAATACAAATGAGTTTTTGTTTCAATAATGTATTTCAAATGCGATTTCTTTCAAAGCCTTAATAAGCTATTCACATGTCAAGTTAAATAATTTGGAGAGCCTTTCTTAATTTGTGGTGTTTTTTTTTTGGAACTGAGCAACCTCATTTAAGAACTTCAATTTAATGCATTTAATGTAGCAAATAGAAGTAGAATTCTGTTAAAAAACACTTTCTTCTTCCTTTTCTTTTCTCAAAAGTGAGAAAAAAAACTGCTGCTGAAAGATTTTATTTCGCAAAATATAAAAAAGCGACAAAAAAATCATATTTTAATTAAAATTGTGAACAAAGCATTCACAATGAAGTAATCACAAAACAGCTGTTTTAATATTTTAAAGGTTCATTCACAAATAAGCATTCACAAGCGAACAATGGAGTTATCACAGTTGAGAAGTAAACATTCACAATCACATTCACATTATACAATGAGTCACAATAATTCTCAAAACACAGCATTATATATCATATTTCCAAGTAGTATTTAGGTATTCAAGAAATGATATGAAATATTTAGAAGCAAGTCTATAAAAAGTGTATTACATTATAGAAAAATAGTACGTTTTTATTTCATATATTTTATATAAGCTGTGCTTCTCTACAGTAGTTTATATTACAACAAACAGAATATATTTATGCAGTCACTAGTCAGCACTAAAATATTTTCCAGGCTTATCTAAATTGTTTTTGGTTAAATTTTTTATTTTTGATGTGAATCCTTACAAACTTGTCTTTAAATGAAGAGCTTGCTTTAGATCACGGCAAAGATTCCAGCACAAATCTCCCATCATGTGAGTGTCCCATCTTCATTGGTATTGTATAATTTCCATTATTCATTATAATTTCCAAGATTTTCAAGAAATCGATCCAATCAAGATCTCTTAAATTTGACAACATGTCCAGTAAATAGTTTTTTGATTTATAATTCCCAAGAAATTAATTCCACGTTCACTTTACGAGCTCATTTATTGATTCTACAACATTTGGACTAACGGTCTAATATGTGGGTCATCAAGATTTTTAAGATTTCTGCACTTAGTTGAAGAAATTTGTTCGTTTTGTAAGAAACGAAACCTATTTAAATTTTAGTTTTTCCTTTTGTAAGTAAATTTTTCTCTTTCGGTCGAGATGCCAAAGACACAAGACTATTTCGCTAAGTTTAAGCTTCTGGCTAAGTCGTTTAACTAAATCTGATTGAAAGGTTGAGGATCTGATACTTGAGTAGGTGTGATATATGAATTATAAGATATTTTCATATTATTTCCATATAATTCAGTGCAAAATAAATTGATGATGTGATAATCAATAACAATCGTCATCATGATTTAGAGCTTCTAGCCAAATAATTTTAGGGTGGAACTTTTCCCACTTGAGCAGGAGCTAAGGAATATCGCATAAAGTTTATATATTCTAGAACACCATAAAAAGTTGTTTAAATCATGTCCGCCTGTCTGGCTGTTCGTATGAATCATCATAAATTGGAGATTATAAAATCTAGAGCCTTCAAGTTTGGGTATTAAGAATGACCTATACAAGCTTCACTTAACTTGTATTCAATGTAGTTGGCAACCTTCTTCCACAAGGGAGATTGACACCTTATAAACCTACACGTCATTCTGAGTTTTTGTGTAAAAAATTAGTTATAGAAGATGAAAATTTCGATAGAAACGTCAAATTTGTTCTTTTTTTTACGTTAATTTTTATAAAATATTGCATTTACATAGGTGCAGCTCGGAACACTAGATGGAGTGCAAATCTGTCCCAGCTTTCTGGATTTTTGTATGAAAATAATTTTATTCTTGTTAGCATTTACTAGTTTTGTGTATTTTGCATCAATTCTAATAAAATATTTAATAAAAGATCAAATCGGAACATTAATAAGGATAGCTTCCATACAAAAAGTAGACTCGATAGAGATACATGTACGTCTTTCTGGCTGGCTGTGAACAACAATAACTTGGAGACTATAAAAGTTAGAGCATTCAAGTTTAAATATTTTGTGCCTCTTATGCGCGCTTCAGTTAAGTACTGTTTAATGAACATGTTAATCACCTTCTAAATGTACCCATAAATGCCTGACCATCTTTTCGGAGTTTTTGACTGAAAAATTTTGGTTGTTCTTGTTAAATTAGCTAAAATCGCCAAATTTGGTATAGTTTAATTAAATTCTAATGCAATAAACAATTTTGTTCCATAGAAGGGATAGTCTCCATACAAATCTGACACCGTAGCTGGGTTTTTGTAAGAAGAAAAATTTGTTTTGCGTTTTAGTTTAGCTTGAAAAGACGAATTTGATGTTTCCAATATTATATTTCACACGGATAAAGATTTGAATAAAAATCCCTTGTAAATTAAAGGTTCAATGGAGGCACATGGTATCTCGAAGTTTTTTTTTTTTTTTATAGTCTATGGATTTCTTCATAACTCAACTTGGTGTACCTTTATGAAGATAAAAAAAAAAAATTTGTTGAAATAATCTTCTCTGCAGTTGAAGCTGTTTGCTTGTTCTTTAAGGCCTGCTGTCGCATACAACAGAAACTGAAACTGAATTCAGTGCATCAGCAACTGAAACTGAAAAATGTACTTTTGACTTCTTTCAGTACTGAATGACAGAAATATACAAAATACAACCCTGATAAAAATGTACTGTGATAACAAAAGGCATTTAGTTTCAGTTTCAGTTGCTGTTGTATGCGACAACAGGCCTTTAGATCCGATTTTACCCTTTTAGTTCAGTATGTTGACTGTTTCTTCGAGTCAAGTGTGACATGACTGACCAAGATTTATCTGTATCTATAAATCAACTCGAAAATTCGGCGTTATTGCTTTGAATCTTCGGCAAACTTTCAATGGAAACATACTCACGGTGTTGTATTTTGTTTGCCATTCTGAGAGATTGCAGCAGTAAAGATCTGCGCTCAGCTGTCTTAAATCAAAATAACAAACCCACTTTTTGTAAACTCTATCATTTCCGATCGCTAGTCACACACTTTATGTTATGGAATATCATTTTGTGAAATTTCTTCATCATTTCTCAATTAATCCAAAAAATATTCGATAAATATTTCCACCAAATTTTAAGTCTCCGGCTTACATAATATAAAGTTGTTATAGAATTCATTATTCATTAGTTCTGGCATATTTTTTTTTTTCAAAAAAATAGAAACTATTTAAATAATTTGGAACTTTTTTTGATTAAATCAGGAAAATGAAATTTTTCGTTCAAGAATTTCGGTAACTCGATTTCTGCACCTTGAAACTGCAAGAGCAACTTGTATATCATATCAGCACATTAGGTAGGGCATTGGATTATGTTGACATTTATTACAAATTGATAAATTTTTTTTTTTTTGTAAATAATTGACGAAATGTATCTTTAGCAAGATGAATTGCAGTGCGGGCGGCTAACAAACAAAACAAAAAAAAAAACAAAAAAATCCTGATAAATTTGTAGATATTTATCAGCGGACAAAGAACTCCTACGGAAAAGTGTCAACAGTTTTGACCAAAGAATTGACAGATAAATCACAAACGGATGAACAAACGAGCGTACAATGCATGCAGATACATTTCAAGTTTGTGTGTGTGTGTTAGTCAATCAATATGCCGAATAATTGTATAAAATGTAACTGACAGCGTGGTAAGAGATACTTTTTGGTTGTTTGCAGTTCAATTTGTATATTTTTCTAAATAATAAAACACGTGATAGTTTGGAGTTCATAATTTTTTTATTATTTCAAAAATTGTAGATACATTGCATTGCAAGTAACGATGACATATATAATTCTTATCTACTACTTTATTATAGTGCACAAGCTTTTAAATACAAGTATTTTTCAAATAATAAAATAAATAAACATATTGTAAAAGTAATAAATAAAACAGTCAGAAGTCACTTAGTACATGGAATGGAAATGTATCTGCATATTTCACTTGAAGCGCGCGGAGTTTGTCAACAAGCATATTAAACCGTAGCATATCTTTGTGTTTGTTTGTTTGTCAGCGTGTATGCGTGTGTGTGTCTGCTTTTATCAATTGCTCTGCTGTACAAGACGCAAAGCGAGAAAATAAATACATAATAAACTATTTACTGATAAGAAAATAAATATTCAAGTGCCTGTTTTGAGATACTTTTTTGTGTTTTTGTGTGTGTGCGTAAGAGCGTGTGCGAGTGTGTGTCGCTGTTAAGCTGTTTTTGACTTTGTATTTGTTATAAGTTGCTCTCTAGCGGCTGGCTGCTACTTCGCGCTCTTCACATAGATACACACGCACACACAGCTGCATATACAAACAGTAAACGCTCTATCGTGCTCATTCATAGATATTTGATTTGTTGTTGCATTTGCTTTTTATTGAATTGTTTTGCTCATTTTTTAAAAGATACCCTACAGTATTTGTTTAAGCAAGTGTATGTTAAATTTGTCAGCCAGTTTGTAACAGAATTAGGAAGAGATTTAAATAGGGACTACCACTACTAGTTGTACAATATGGAACTGTATGGAATATTTTATACGAATTAAAGTAAGATACATCAAATGTGAAGTTTTTAGCTATTCAACAAATCCATAAATAATGTCAAATAGGAGGGACATATTTTTATAATTTCTATCCCCTAGGTGGGGTTTGGCACAGTCTTTGAGTACTAGTCAAATAATATAAACGACTCCAAGATATTGCTGTTCATAGCCAGACAGACGGACATGTGTATAGCGACGCAACTTTTTGTATAGAGGCTACCCATTTTAGTGGACCAATTTAAACCTTTTTGAAATATTTTATTAGGATTGTATAGGATTGTATAGGATTGTTTTATTAGGATTGTTTAAAGTTGTAAAAACCACAACAACAAAAATTTTTTCTTACAAAAACCTAGAAAGGAGCGACAGATTTCTATAGTAGCTACCCTTTCTAGTGGTTCGATCTGCATCTATATAAAATATTTTAAAAGGATTAATGTAAGCTAGACCAAAATTGGCCTTTTGAGCTATACTAAAAAAAAAAACAAGTAAAAAAAATTACAGTCGGGCGTAACCAATTTCAAAATAAACTTGTAAAATTCCGGAGCAGTCCTAGTCGGATGCAAAAAACACGAAGTCTTTGTCTATTACCGTTTCCGAGATCCTTTCGTTCATACGGACGGACAGACGGACATGGCTAAATCAACTCCTCTATCGCACCTGACCATAATGGGGGCAACTAAGACTCCATCAAGTTCTTCAAGTTCTCGTTGTTTAAATTTTAGCCAGACAGACGGGCATCTCCAGACAGACTAACAGATGAACATAGCTAGATCGACTCGCCTTTCGAACTTATCAATACATTTTAAGGCGAGTTCTGTCATTTTCTGCTGGGTGTAACATATCTATTATATATACTCTTGATAAACTCGATGAGATGAGTGTTTTAAGCCTTGTTCATCTATACGTCTGTCCGTTTTGTGTGGTCTTAATCTCAGCATATATGGAAATCACAGACAAAATCGAATGTCTTCAAGATTTTGCGTAAGATTCATATCTATTTACCTTTGCCTATAAATCTCCACGTAATTATTTCGCAGAGATCAAGCTTAACTATCTTAAAAAGCAGTTAATAGGCGCCCTTAGAACATATTAAACTTAGTGAAAGGTTCTTCTTGTGATTTGTTCTACAATAATTTTCCGACTGAATAAAAACTAATCGTTGAACCGAAGCCAAAAGAGGCTCTTCAGAGACGTTCATTCAATTTAGGTTGAATATTTTATTCGCAATCTGTATACTGCTTCACTTAGGCTTAGTTGACATATTATGCTACCATATGATCTTCTATTTTTTATAACTAAATGGCGGAGGGAACAATTTTCAAAGATTTAACAAAACTCAGCATATATCTCAGGTCGATTTATGAAACATTTACCATGCCATAAAGAAATTAGTTCCACAGTAAAACAAGTCTTATTCCTACTTAAGACTGTGTAAGTTCATATGATATGCTGGAAAGCTTCTTTCGCCTCTTCATTAAGTAAACTTCAACATATACCATTCGAGCTGTTACCAGGTCTAACAGCTTGCAATGGCTAGTTACGAATTCACTAGAGATTTCTGTTGTATTATAAGAGTCTGCATAGTTGCTTCTACTCTAGAAAGTTCATTGTCTGTAAGATCTCTATGACCGGATACCAAAAGAAGTTCAATTCTGAAATATTTAGCAAAAATTATTTAGAGATGTGAAATAATTGCTTATTTTGAGAAAAATTATGGCTTGACTGTTCGATTTTAAGTTTTATAAGCTGTATTTTGTAACTGTACATGTACTTTAAGCAGACCTAGGTGTCTTGGATAGGAATAAACTCGGCCGGTAGGCCCTATATTGGTCTAGATGTATAATGCACCAAATCACTAAAATTCTATTGTTGAATTTTTGGTCACTTTAATCGAATTCATGGTCGGAAAATATAAAAACACCCCTTAGGTTTTTTCTAAACTCAAAAACATCGTTGTTATCTGCTAAATTTTTTGAAAAGTAATATCTATTGCGTCTTTATTTTAAATAATATTTAAAATTTTGTAGCCTAAGACTTTGTGGAGGTTGAGGGGTTGCTTAGAGTGCTGTATTATAATATCTTATAAACAAGAAACTCTGCAGTCGAGTGATTTCAATTTTGAGATACTTTGTACTCCATTGAATCTGCAATTTCTATGTGTATATGTATATATGTGTGATTCCTGCAGTAAATCAAAGACAATAAATAAATGAATATAGGAAAAAAAAAAAAAAAAAATAAGCGTCGACTTTTAATGGACCTATTTGTACCATATTATTATTGCGGAACATATTATTAGAATTGATGTTAAGTGCATTTGAACGAATTAACAGAAAAAATTTTTTTTTTCATACAAAACGAATTAACAGAAACAATTTTTTTTTTCATACAAAAGTGATCCAATTTGGAGCATATTATTATGGAACATATTATTCGAATTGATGTAACCGCACCAAATTTGGTTGAGTAAACAGAAACCCATTTTTTTCATACAAAAGTGATCCAATTCGGAACAAATTATTATGGAACATTTTATTAGAATTGATGTTAAGTGCACCAACTTTTTTTTCTTACAAAATCTCTAAAGGGTGGCTTTTTGTATGTAGCCATGCCCTGTAGAGGGGTTAACACATTTTTTTAAGATGAGTATCCGAAAAGAAAATTGGAAAGTATCTATATATATGCTAACTTAAAGGGTTTATCTCTTATAGTCTCCAAGTTCCATTACGATGGTGTTCCGAAACAGCTGGAATTTTTTTTTATGACAGCATTCAAATAAATATATATACATAGTTTTTCCCGTCAAAATATTAGAGTCTTCGTATAAGAAATCCGTGCAGAAGCAAAAATAGACGAATGGCTGGACCAACGAACTATTTAAAACCGGTTATTGTGTCTAACCAAAACATGAAGTTTCATCCAAATCCGGATTAAGTTTTAAATAAATCTTAACATAAATTTATTAATGCTCTGAGTGAGGGACGTAAGACTTTAGAACTGTCACCATAGGTCAAATGTAACATGTTAAAATGTAGAATTAGAGCACGAAGAGAAGAAGGAAGGAGATATAATGACAGAAATATGCGGTTTGAGATTTGTGCATACTTCCTAAGAATAAGAACAAAATCTTAGCACATAGTTCTTTAAAGGGTATTAAAACTTCAGTTGAATAAAAATCTTTGGCTCGCTCTTTTTCTCTCTCTCTCCCTCTCTCTATTTTTATTATATGTGTTTCTGGGTTGTTTTTGTATTTAATTTTTTTATGTGTTTCTCATTTCATTTTAATTGTTTTCGGTCTTCGATTTAGTTGAATTTGATTTACTCAACACGTTGCTGCTGCTGACGTCGACGTCGAACGTTAAAGTAAACGCCGCAGTCAACAACAACTTCGACGTCGTCGTCATCAAACGTCAAACGTCGAACAAAACGCTTGACGCTCACTCTCAGTTCTCGGCTCGGTTCGTGCAGCTCGATGCGATCGTGCGTTTAAACAGTTTGCGGCTGCTTCTTCTTCTACTTCAGTGCCTTCGTTTCAAGTTCGGCTTCACGCGTCCGTTAGTCGCTACAACACCTCCAACTCCGTTTCTGCCAACAAAATATAGTCAACAGCAGCGAGTGAGTGAGTGAGTGTTCGAAATACAACAAAACAAATTTTGTATTGAAAACGAAACAAAGAAGAAGAAGAAGAGAAAAAGTTTTCTGTGTTTTGTAATCGCGTTTTTTTGAAATCATATTTTTTGTAGTGTTTTTGTTGTTTGTTAGTGAAACGCATAAAATTGCATTTTATGCATAAATAATTAATTAATCGGATTGCTTAACTAAAAAAAAAAAAAAAAAACAACAACAACAAATAAAACACACATTGCTAACTAAGGCTGCATAAATGCATAAATTATTTGTAAATTTCGAATTGGTGAATTTTTTTGATTTAAAATTTTGACCAACAAACACTTCTCCACGTCTGCTTCTGGTTTTCATTTGTAAATTATGTTGTTTTTTTTTTTCTTTTTGGGCACATTTTTGGCATATTTATTGCATAAATAAATTGATACGCTGCCAAAGTTGACATATCTAGGGTAGGGTGTTAAATGTATAGCGAAAGTAGTTGCTTTTCATTTGCTAAAATATTTTTGCGGTTAATATGTGGAATTTGTTTTGGTTCTAACAATTAGTTGTGTTGCTTGGCTGATATTGGGGATTCTACTTGAAAGTAAAAGTTTGACATTCTTCACAAAAATTTACTTAAAATTGCTCAAGATCTTCACTGAATTTAGATCAAGAGAAATCAACAAACTGTCTGAGAAATGTTCAAATATTGCAATTAATTTTTAAACTGTAGGGTATTTGTTGACATAACAAAAAAGTAAAATAAAAAGTTTTATAATTTTGGAAATTTGTTGAATAACCTTTAGTCGAATCATCTAGTTTTTAATATAAATTTGTAGTTTTCAATTGAATTTTCATGCTTTTATTAGAAATTCCTACAATTCTGTTCCAGTTTTCACTTTCGTAAAAATGTTAAAAGATTTAAATGTTTAAACTGCCTTCCTTTTTAATTTAAAAAAAAATTTAATTTGTTTCAAACCACATTTTTTTTTTAGTTGCAAAAATTTCTAATTTCTAAATTTCAAGTCTTACGCTTTCATAAGAGTTTTAAGCAATTCCGCTGGTGTTCTCGTTTTCAAAAATAAATTTTACGTTTTCACTTTGGAAATGATTGAAATTTTTGAAAGAACTTTTTGCCGAACCACATCGTTTTTTTTTAACAAAATTTTGTTCGTTTTAATTGAAGTCTTACACTAATATAAGAATTTATACTGTTCCGGTTTATAATTTCGTTAAAATTTTACGAAAATAAATTCGTCAAACTTGTTTCGTCTTCACTTTCAAAATGATTTTTAAAGATATTTTTTATTTTTTTGTAATAACAATTTTTTTGTACACTTTTATAAGAATTTCAAACAATTCTGTTCCGGTTTACAATTTCGTTAAAATTTTATGATAATAAATTCGTTAAACTTGTTCCGTTATTACTTTGAAGTTAATTTTTCAAGAACATTTTACCGGTCCACATAGTTTTTTATGAAAATTTGTAGTTTCCATTTGAACTATTTAAAAGAAATTCATACAGTTTTGTTCTGGTTTTTCTTTTCGTTCAAATTTTACGAGAATAAATTCGTTCAAGTATGTAATTGGTTTTTCAGTTTAGAAACATAGAATTTTTCTAAAGAACTTTTTCAAAATTTTTTATTTTGTTTTCAATAAAGTTTTACGTATTTATGAGAATTGCTGTTTCGAATTCCTAAAATTTTTGTTTAAAATGTACGAGTATAAATTCCATAAACAGGTTCCGTTTTCACTTTCGAAATGATTAAACTTTTTTTGTAATTGTATGCCGAACAGCATAGTTTCTAATAAATATTTCTAGTTTGCAATTCAAAGAATTTAAAAAATTCTGTTCCTGTTTTCATTTTTGCTTAAATTTTACGAAATTAAACTGGTTTCATTTTCAATGATTGAATTATTTTAAAGAACTTTTTGTTCAACCGCATAGTTTTTGATAAATATTTCCAGTTTTCAAATAAAGTTTTATGCTTCTTCAATGATTTCAAACAATTTTGCTTCTGTTTTCATTTTCGTTTAAATTTTACGAGTCTAAAGTCCTGAAACTGGTTCCGTTTGTACTTCCGAAATGATGGAACTTTTTTAAAGAACTTCTTGCCGAAACATTTGGTTTTTGCTTTATTAAAAAATTATGGTTTTCTATTGAAGTTTTACATTTTTCTGAGAAATTCATACAATTCTGTTCCGGTTTTCATTTTCTTGCATTTTTAACTAGAATAAATTTCTTAAACTGCTTCCGTTTTCACTTTCTAAATGTTTATGCGTTTTGAAGTCGCTTAAAATGCTCTATGCATAGTAATTTTGAAATCACAAAACCTAGACGAAAGTACATAACAAACCAGTTTAACAAATTCGCTTTCACAAATTCACTTTTCTGAAAGTGAAAACTGAAAACAGCTTAAATGCTTCATAGAGCGTTCTTAGGCTATCAAATAATCTAACAGTCTAGCATATATAAATCTATTGGACAAAAATTTTTCAAGCATAGCATAGCAACGATGAATATGTAAATTTATTTGTGGCCACTAGGCGGTACAGCTCCCATAAAATAATATTTGCTTTGAAATCAAACAACTCCAAAATTTAAATTTGTTTTGTGCGCTTAAAATTGTTGTAATATTTTTTTTTTTTTTATATTTGTATAAATAAAAGGTCATCTATTAAAAGTTTTTAAAGACTATTCTAAATTCAATATAATTCTTAAGATTCCAAGTTCATTTTTGCTCGGCTTTCTGCTTTAAAAAGTGTTTTTTTTTCGACTGGAGATTTCGCAAAAAGTGTGAAATTTGAAGACACTGTTACAGAACCAGTCATGATTTACTTTGCTGTACATAGTTTATAATACACAATTTGTTTATACTAAAGTCAAAAAGTATTTGCGGCGTTGCCAAGTTTTTACTTTTTCCCTAATCTCAAACTTCATAAACTTCATAATTTTTTTTCTTCTAATGTTCTATTAATTCGTTTCGTGGGACAAACCTAAGTAGTAGCCAAATCGTAATATATTTTCTATCTTATCTTACAAATTGAGTTTGTGCATTTCTCAACACTAATAAAATAAAAACTTCCCATTCCCATTCCCACCGTTTAGAATAACCCAATTAAAATTAAATGCATCACACATCATACAAAACGCAAATCGCACAGTGTGCGGGCTGTCTGAAGCATGAAGCATATTTCAGTTCCAATAAGAATTAACAGCGCGTGCTGCCAGCATATTTCGAGTTCGAGTTCTGGTTTTTTTTGTAAATATTTTTAAAATTTTTACGAAAAACTATTTGTTAATTTGCTTTTATTTGGCTTCTACATAGTTCAGCGTTTTCGTTTTCCTGTTTTTATGGTTTCTCTCGCGCTTGCAATGAAAAATGGGGTGTTTTTCCATGCGTTTCGTTTGTCCGTTCTATATATGGTGTATACGGAATGTATACGAAATGCGCTTGGAACGCTTATCTGTTACGTTATCAATTGTGAAAGCAAGCGATAACTTGCGTGAAGATAAGTGTTCTTTTTTCTTTCGAGTACATACTTAATTGTGCCTGTGTATTATATACATAACTATATAATATATATATATATATAGACTATATATATAACATTAATTTTTCGGTATACAAAAAGTGTAGACCGTGTTTTTAGATAAGCTTTTGATTGGTTTTTTTTTTTTTTTTTTTGATAAGTTTTACTAAAAATAAAAAAATCATTTGACAAATTTTAAGTTTCAACTCTTTGGCTTAATATGGAAATATAAATATGTACTTTTTATGGAACTGTTCTCAGCGTTTCAGCGCAACAGCTTTGTAACCACAGTTTCTGTCTCCATATATCTATATATATCCATATAAAACAGTTGAACTTTGTTGTTAATAAAAAAAAAAAATATTTGTCTTACTCACATTAAACTAAAATTTTATCGGTTTAAAATATTTTTATAGCTTTTTGGGGAATTTCCATTTATAATAAAAAAGTTGGACACTTATTCTATTTTGTACAGTTAACTTGTTACAAAAAAAAATCGTCCAGAAAAAATGTTACTAAAACTTCTTTCCATATGGGAAATAAATTTGTTAATGGAAGATTATTGTAAATCGGAAGTTTACACCTGGGTTAAAAATTTCTTAGAATTAAATTTTCCATGCCATGAGAATTGAACTCGCTTAGTTATGTTAAAAAATATAAAAAAGTATATAGTAACGACTTTAATTTGGAACATAAATTAGACTTTTTTACAGTGTCCCATAGCTGGCTGTCGTAGGTTCATATATGGTTTATAAAGGTTTTGTAGAGCAAGTATTTCAATCGTCAGCGGAGTTTATTTTCTTTGAATTTTAGTTTCATTTGATCTCTATTTTGTTCTTAGTATTTCCAAGATAAATAGCAGTTGGAGATTAGCTTCTTCCTCATTATTTATTTTAAGAGTCGGTTATTAATTCAGTTTGCTGTTTCGTTTAGAATTTTCTGGCGTCTAAGTTGTTGCTGTTGAAAGATTTTTATGGGCGTATAAGAGATTGATGTCATCTGCAAATGTTTCTTTGTCTCTGTGGGATGGAAGGTCTGATAAAAGGTCCTAATTTTAAATAAAGAAATGTCGGTCATGTAAATAGCTTTTTTTTACGTTTAAGAATTGGTTTCTATTGGTTTTCTATTGGTTCTAATCCGTCAATACAGAGTTTGTCAAATGCTTTTTCCACATCAAGAAAAAGTTCTATTCAGAATGTTTTTGTCTTCTAGATCTGCTATTATTTTGTGTGTGACTCTATAGATTTGCCTAACATATATGATTTTTTAAAGATTTTTATGGTTTTGGGATTGTTAGAATTTTCACAGTTTTGAAAAGAATCCTATCTTAAGGCATTGGTTCTGCCTTCATCCAGTATCCCTATTTTCTGTTTGATGAAACGATTTCAATAGTGAGTATTGAGATGGTGGAGCCTCTTGATACTTTCCATAATTTTGGAACTTTTTTCAGCTCTAATCTCGAGTTGAATATTAGACATATATATTTTACTATCCTGTCTGGTAGTTCTTTAATTAGGCAAACTCAAATAATTGTGTTGAATGGAACTACCATCAATATGGAGGTTGCCATTTTTTTGATCCTTGAGCACTTGAGCACTTTTGATGTTTAATTTGAGTGGACATGTCTTGTGACTTCGTTCAGACACCATGAACCATGACCACTGAACGTGTATAGCATTTATTATTTTTTGAACTACCTTGTAGATCTGTTCATCTGTATGCCATGATTTTTCCTGAAGTCAAATTGGTGCTGTGGAATGGATCTTTATGCTGGATAATATTGCTTTAACAGTTTTAGGGATCATTGTTATCGCAATTCCATGGTCATCACGGCGTCATAGCGTTGTAAATAAGCAATAGGAATATAATGAATAGGGCTTTTAGGACACTCGCATTCATTTTGGCATAGTCTTCTGCTTCATTGACTTTAATTTGTTCGAAATCTTCAGTTGGAGGAATTGACTTCGTTGGAAGGCTGATCTGTAGTTCATCTCTTATATTAAAAATCAAATTTGCTGTTTTCTGGTTAACTTTCTGAAGAAGATAAATAGTGTTTTTGAAAAGTTCCTAATGAGACGCGTCGATAAAGTCATTAAAATAGTTTTTTCATCTGAGAGTTGGCACATTGTTATATTGGCGTAGATAGCTTTTGGCGATGTGGTGTTGTTTAATAAAGTGTTTAAGCTTTATTACCAAGACTCACTTATAACCATCTTTCCCGCAATAGAGGGTCTCCTTTTAAAATCATATTTTTAAAAATCGCTAATAATAATACTAAATGGTTCAAAATACTACTCAGTATGTCCGGCACATTCTAGGACTCAAAACTTGGTATGAAGACTTCAAATAAATAGAAATTTCTTATGAAGTATTCCCGTAGGCTAATGATGGAAATCTGAAACTAAGCTTAAGTTACATTGAAAACTTCCGAAGACGTTGCTACACTGAGCCATGCTGCTAAATATGATATCATATGCTTAAGTTTGCACCTAAACCTCTCGTGGATTGAAGTTCCATTGAAAGATTTGATTAAATTCAAAATGGTTTTGCATGTTTGGTGCTGAAATCTCTATTAGGATTTTTTTTTTGGAAATGGCAAGCTTGACAGAGAACGTATTTTTATTATGCAGACAATTTCTAGAGAAGTCATCCCGTGTATCAACAGAGTCCATTTACTTTTAACAGTTTTTATCATCTCTCACCATTTTTTGGACTAAAAATACATTTTCGAAATTTTTGAGCAATATTATCTCCATGCATTATTGCACTCTTTTTTGGGAAAAGAAGTGGTATCAGACTTTGTTAATTTCAGGATTTTAGCTTTCATTGTGGTGCACAATTTGTGATAAAATACGTATTTCGGTTCGATTGGATCCATTTTATTTCTGCGTCGATATTTATTGATCGCCACAAATAGTTATTTTAAGTAGAAATATGTTAAGATTACAACGAATGATGGAAACCTGAACGCACAAATAGAAAGTCCCACTACTTGAGCGTTTCCAATTTAGTTTAATTGGAATTGCCTTTCATTGATCATATCTGTGCTCTGCTTATGACTGTGTTTGACATGAACACCGAGACCTTGCAGACTAAAAGGCTTAGAGTCTTCAAGTTTGAATATTTGAATTCTCTTATTCCTTCTTCAGATCAGTTCAATATATGTTTCAACATCTACCGAAAGCGGGGAATGGCACTAACCATACAAACCTATATATTTTTTTTTTTGTAAAAAATGTATATTGTTGTTGTTTATATGTCTAGAAAAGCCAAATTTAATCTATATTCCGTTAATCATTATAAAATATTCTATATAAGTTCAGATTGGACCACTAGAGGGTGTAACCGCCATTCATTTCTGTCCCACCTTTATGGATCTTTGTACGAAAACTTTGGTTTGTTACTTAATTCTGCTAGAAACGCCCAATTTTATGTTTCTTATTTTAATTTAAAAAAAAAAATATTCTATATAGGTTTATATCGGGCAACTGGAAGGGGTAGCCCTCATAGATATTTGTCCTCCTTTTTGGCGGTTTTTGTAAGAAAAACTTTTTATTGTGGTTTAATTAACTTTAAACGAACAGCATATATCGAAGTCGAGCAGCGTTTTTTTTTTGTTTCGCTCTGGTCACACAACTTTAAGTGCGAGTTTCTCAAAGTTCGGTTAATATATTTCTAACTGTTAAACTGCCGTTTAACATAATTCTCTTTGTTTTCTTTTTTTTTTTTTTTTTTTAATTTCTAAGCATTCAATGAAATATCGACAACAAATGTTTACATCAAAACGACAGCTAAAAAGTATCTCATTCTCAAATAATCACAATTCAAAAAATTTGTGCTAAATGTATATCTATACACGCCACACTTGACCTCGTGTCGGCAGCGCATTGGCTGCAGCAGCTGCTAAACATTTTATCATTTCACAGACTATACATTTAAGCAAAAGTTTATGCATTATGTAAAAAGTACAGATACAAATGTATCTATGCTGCTTTTAGCTTATTGCAGCTGTTCAGATGCATCATCATTAGCATATTTAATCGAAATAATAGCAAACAAAAAAAAAACAACAATAAAGAAAACAAAATTCTAATCTCGACGTTGATGAAAAAAAAAGTGCAAAAAAAATTCTAATCAACATAGACAAATTTGTATCTTCGTACTGTGCAAGTATCTCGCTTGTCATCAGCTGATGCACAACAAGCTAAAGACAAAAATATCTTTCTTCGGAGCATATATATTTTTTTGTTGTATTTTTCTTTTTATTTTTCGGCGTGCTTATTGTTATTTTTTGCTTTTTTTCATTTTTCATTTATTTTGATATGTTTGTTCTTTTGTGCATTCATTCACATTTTCAAGGACGTTCAAAAGCGCTTCGCGTGCGCAAAACTTACCAAAATGTATAAAAAAAAAGAAAAAAGAAAAAGTATTTCTGCATATTTTGCATTTTGTTTAGTTTGAGATACATTTTTCTGCTTTTTGCAGCTAAGCGCATTGCTTGCCAGCGACTGACTGACTGACTGTTTGTTTCATTTATTTTTCATTAACACAAATCGAAGCGAGGGGGAATAAACATAATATAAAGAACTTAGTATAATAAAAATAATTTGGTGTGACTGTAAATTGACGTTGAAATGAAAATTTGAATTTTATTTTTCGGTTTTTTTTTTCTCGCTTAATTGTAGTCGAGTGTAAACTAAAATTAATTAACTTTCGTCAATCACAGTCGTTGCCGTGCTTGTCTTGGTTTTCTAATAATAAAATGTTTTTATTCTGCTACAACAACAACAATAATATATAAAAAAAATATTCTCCAACTTCAACAGCAACAGCAACAACAACTTTTCAAGTATTAGATAAGATACACACGTTTCGCAACCTGTTTCTCAATTGAGAAAACACTTTAAAAATCCATGGGGAGCATGTGTTAATGGTTTGTTGAAAGCGCAGACTTAAACAAAAAAAAAAAAAATGTAATTTGTGGCGCTACAGTTTCCAAATTATGGCCAGCTGGCAACCCTAAACAAATTTTGAAATGTAATTTAGTAAGATTTAGTATTGCAGCATGGGACGATTGCATTGAAGCTTTGTTCAAATAACTTTGGAATTAAAAAAAATTTATAGATAATTTGTATGAAATGTTTGTCTTACTAGATTCGGCTTCGTTTTCAATTGTAAAATGTTTATTAAATATCTAACTTGACAATTTTTTTTTTAAAATTGGCTGCCGACTGCTGCCTATTTGGCTTTAAATTGTATTAAATTCAAGAAACTACCCATCAAATTTGAACTTCAAGCGTTATCTAAGCCTTTCATTGCAGAAATTTACACCCAAATTTATTTTGAAGCCGCAATTTCATTTTAAGAGCAAAGTTTTGTTGATCTAAGTTAAAAGTCTTGCTAGATCGTGCGGATTTTTCAATTGTTAAACATTTATTAAGCATACAACTTGAAAATATTTTAGAAATTAGCTGCTGACTGTTGCCAATGTGTCTTAAAATTAAAAAATTATACTCCTAAAATTTAAATTTTACACAAATTAATGAGTTTGACTAATTTAAACAATTAATATTTCATTTTAACTAAAAACATAAAATTCGATTAGCTGTCAACATATGTTTTGGAGTTATAGTGCTGTAATTAATTATAATACGTGGTGTCTATATTATCAAAAATAAAGTTTTATAGAAGACACAACCAACCAAAAACGTGCAAACACCATTTCTGTAGCATTTGCTAAGCAACTAAAAGCTTCTTACATCTCTGACTGGTTTTCAGTTGATTATTTTATTTTATTTAATTTTTAATGACTGCTTCAATTCGTTTTTTTTTTAGTTTTTTTTTAGTGATTTTAAGTAAATGCAAATATATGATGATTCTGTTTTATTTTTTTTTATCAAACTCAAATACCAAAAGTGGCTGCCAACCTGTTTCTAAACTCACTGCCTGCCCACACACACACACGACACGGCATGACAGCACTGCGTCTATTTCGATTTGAGTGTGCTTTGGGTTAGTTTGAAGTTTGAGATAAGTTTAGCATTGAGATACTTTGTACATTGTTTGTTTTTGCTGCCACTAATGTGTCGCTCAGTCGTCTGTCGCCATTACGTCTTCTGCGCTGTATTTTTTATTTCAGTTTTGTATTTAATTTTATATTTTTTTATTATATGATTTCTTAATACTTATTCGCGCCTCGTAGTCGCTTTTTCGAACAAAATATAATTTTAATGGTCAAGGTCACTTGCAGTAAAAACAACAATAATAAAGATATACAATAAAAACCAAGATACTCGAATACCCAACACTCACTAATACTCACGAATACAGTGCAGTCAGCCAGCGCGCGCGGTAAGCGTGTCTGACGAGGCATTTTATTTGAATAATAAAATGTCATTTTTAAATTTTTAAAAAAAAAATTAAATGCGCGTTTTAGTAAAAAATTAAATCTTATGCATAAATTAATTTATTAAATAATTTTTGTAGGAATTTTGTGCACGCTATGGAAGCGAAGCAAATATTTAAATAATGTCTTGCTTCCGCTGCTCATTTGTGAGTTGCATTTGAATATTACTTGTGATCGGTCAGATGCGTGTGTGTGAATAGCTCAAATATTCTTTGCATCATTTGTGTTGTTTAAATATTTTGTGAACTTGAAACGGTGAACACATTATACAAACTAGCTGCCTTATATGTTAATAAGTGTAACGATAACAAGTGCAACGATAACACAAATAACGATAACACAAGCAACGATAACAAATGCTTAAGCCATTAATAGTAGATTACAAAACATTTGTTGAATGATTTACAAACTACTAAGCTATTTCGTAAGAGCCCTGCACAGTTGCATTCGATTTAGATAATTCGTTTTAGACAAATCGAATATACTCGTTCAAGGCTAAGCAATTTTTACATACATATACATATCTTTCGCGCACTCTAATGAAAACTACGCTGGCTTGAGGGGTTGACTTGAGAATTTATTTTTACAATCTCCTTCTTGACTTCAACTTTGCTAACATTTTTAAAATATTTCACTTGAACTAATCAAAGATTAACTCCCATGATTTTTAAACTTATTTGCTTAGATCTTAGAAGTATTCGAGCCGAGAATTTGTTTAAACCATACAGAAAGATATGAGAACGAGTGGAGGCACCATTTTTAACAAACAAATTTTTTCCAATTCTAAATACAATATTACAGAATAGTCAAGATCACAGAAGAAGAAGAAAGTCACCAACACAACGACAAAAGCTTTCTTGTTTGGTTAAAAATATGTTTCGAACGACATTAGTTCAAAGAATTTTTAAGAAGGCTCAACCATTCAGAAAGATATGTAAATGAGTGGAGATATTATTTTAGATTTGAGAAATAGAAATGTCAGAGTACAATAGTCCCAATAGTTCACAATACCCCAGAACATTGAAAAAAAAAAAATCACCAACACTACGATAAATGCTTTCCCATTTAGTTAAGATTATTTGGAGGGCATCAGTTCGAAAGCTTAGTCAGACCAAAGACTTTGAAAAGAGAGGAGATGAAAATTACCGACTGTAAGAGGCCCTGTAGCAGTACAGATCGCCTAACAAGCACATTAAATGTTTACCGAGCTTATGACCAAGCTTATGACCACTTCTCACTGCACGAATAAGTGCCTTATAAAACATTTTTTTATGTATGAAAAGAAAAAGGGAGGACGGAAGTATCATAGGTCGTTCAAATGCAATTGCTTATAAAATCGTCATTTATTATCCGCTTAATGTTTTAGGCTTGGTGGTGATTTTATGGGGAAGGGGGTGAAGGGCAGAATTTTAAAATAAACTTGTAATATTCCAAAAAACACAAAGTCTCTATCTATTACCTTTTCCGAGATTCTTTCGTTCATGGCTATATCGACTCCTCTATCACTCCTGATCATAATGGGGTTAACTTTGGGGATCTCTGAACATTATTTCTACCTATTACATACATTTACACAAAACCAATAGGCTCTTGTACCTTCGGTACAGGGCCTAATGATGAAAAAAAAAATAAATACACGGTGATGGATGGACTTAGATGTTTTCCAACATTAAAACTTCACAAGTCAGTTTAGATCGTCGTAGCAGAAAGTCACCAATAGTTAGAACGGCGTTAGTTTGAAGATTATTTAAGGATATTCTCCTCACCTCCACCATTCATAAAGTCATGAAAATATCATTTTTAGATATTAAAAATAGAAATTCAAAATTATGAAAAAAATAAAATAAATAAATGGAGATGGGTGGCAATTGATGTATTCTAAAACATCACAGTCATCATCTGCTTGCCCAAGAACACTTAAAAAAGAGTCACCATCACTACGAAAAAATCTTAAGAAGATTCTTCGAACGGCGTTAGTTCAAAGATTATTTATTGTGGCTAATCCATACAGAAAATATGTAAACTAATGGAGATACTATTTTAGATTTCAGAAATATAAAGCTCTTAGCATTGTTAAGAAGAAAAAGGAGCACAGAAGAAAAAAGGCACCACCAAATGCTGTTCGACGCTAGTTCGAAGATTATTTTTCTGGAAAAGTACTGAAGTTTCCTTAGAAATGCGATGCATAAGCTTTTCACTTTAGTCATTAATTCCATGAGTTTATGAGCACGCATAATCATTCACGTCTGGTATGGCGGTCGAGAGCTTCATGTTTGGCAATTATAGCACAGTGTTACCGAAACTCTAGAACACAGTTTGCCAACCAAAGCCCGTGCTATGCGAACAACTTCATGCTTCTCACATATATATAACTCGAACATTTGGCCAAGTTTGTTGTTATCTCCATGAATTGTTTGGAAATTAAACTTCAAATTAGTTAATGCTTTGCTGAAGAAGTCTGACATTGCTTGGTAGGCTTAAGAATCTGCTAAGTTGAACACTTCCAACATATAGTTCTGCAAGCATAAACTTTGTATTATTTTTTGAATTATAGCCGCTTCGTTTCTAACCCTTAAAATTTTGGAGATCTTAAAACTTTTGAATGGTCAGTTCTTCTCTTTTTAGCCAGCTTAGTTCTATCCTTAAAATTCTCTGAATATTTCAAATGTTGGATTATTCTTGTTTGTAGTTCTAAAATTCTCTGAAATGTTAAAGTTTTTAACTGGAATGTTTTCTGCTATTTGTCAGCTTAGTATAAGCGGATTTGAAATTTTTTTAGCCCTTTTGGTCTAGCACTAAATATCTTTGAGATGAAAGTATTTTGAACGGTGGATTTTTGTTTTTTCTTTACCCACATCTTTCTAGCAGTAAGAAGTTTTGATAGGTAGATTTTTCTCATTATAGTTCCTGGTTTCTAGTAACAGATGTAAAAGTTTTGAATGGTGAATTTTTCTCTTTTTAGCCAGCTTGTTGTTAGTAGTAAAAATCTCTGAGTTTGAAAAAGTTTTAAACGGTGATCTGAAGTCAAGAAAACTGCCAAAAATTAGATATTATCGAAATATGACAATTTGCATTTAATAACTAAGATTTCTTAAATAAATGTACATCATGTGGGGACAGGTTTGTATAGGAGTTATTCCTTATGGGTAAGCTTGGTGTTTTAAAAGGCTTAGTATGACCATTTTTAGGCCCTGTACCGAAGGTACAAGAAGCCTATTGGTTTTGTGCAAATGTATGTAACAGTTAGAAATAATAATCGGAGACCCCCCAAAGTTACCCCCATTATGGTCAGGAGCTATAGAGAAGTCGATATAGACATGTCCGTCTGTCCGTCCGTCCGTCCGTCTGGCCGTCCGTATGAACGAAAGGATCTCGGAAACGGTAATAAATAGAGACTTCGTGTTTTTTGCATTCGACTAGGACTGCTCCGGAATTTCACAAGTTTATTTTAAAAACTTGCCCCTCCCCCCCCTTCCCCATAAAATCACCCCCAAGGGTAAAAATTTCTTCCGCACAAAAAAAAGTAAGTATGCCAGTATAGAGATATCGTCCTTCTTAGCCAAAATCCGAAAAGTTCATCAAAATCGGATAATAAATGACGATTTTATAAGCAGTTGAATTTGAGGGACCCCCCCCTTTTCGTTTCATACATAAAAAAATATTTTAAAAGGCGCTTAGTCGTGCAGTGAGAAGTGGTCATGTGTTTGGTCATATGCTAGGGCAACATTTAATGTGTTTGTTAGGCGACCTGCACTGGTACAGGGCCTCTTACAGTCGGTTACGCCCGACTGTGATTTTCTTACTTGTTTTTTCCTATGGATGTCGATGTTTTTCTTCCTTCCAATTTTTTTTTTTTTTTTTTTTTTTTAAATTTTGATGGACGAACTCTAACACATATGTCTTGTATTACTTTGTCTTCTATTTTTTAGATTTTTGTTTTGAATATCGCTTCACAGTGGAACACATGTACAGTAGCACAAAATGAGAGAAATTCCGAGGCTTAGTTTACTTGGTTTTATATGTATATAAAAAAAATGTCTAAAATTTATTTTTATAAAAAGTATTGATTTGGCTAAGATTATTGTTGCATGTGAAAATTAGTTGCAAAAATTAGAAAGATCTATTTCGAGATTACGAGAAAATCTACTATATTATATATTATGTAATATAGCAAAGTTCTATAAAAAACAAAACAGACAGACAGAGTAAAAGTAAAATTTCTACAAAGGCGATATATTGCAGCATTAAATGAAATAAAATAAATATTTAGTATTATTTTATAATTAGACTTCGAATTCAAGGTTGCGAAATCCGAATACAGCAGCCAGCAAGAAAACACGTTTCTGACTAATTAAGCTGCTTGAAAAATTTCATTTATTTTGTATATAAATATTTCGTGAAATTAATTATTTAATACTTTTATGAAATTAATAAGAATTTACTAAATAATATAACTTAAAAAAAAAAAAAAATAAAAAAAAATTCTTGCTTGTTTCATACTTTTCACATGAGTTGCTGTCGCACGCTTTCGCGCGCTACTCTCTTACTTTTGCTCGCTCACATCATGCTTTTTCGAACGCTCGTCTTGATTGTGCTCGCTCCTTAAATGTTAAACTTTGTGTGTAAATTTGTTCGCTCGCTTTTTAAACGTACACTCTTGCGCTCGCTCTCTCTCTCTCTCTCTCTCTCTGTGTTGCTCGCGCGCTTTTTTTTTTTTTTGTTGTAAATTCTCTCTCTCTTTTTCTAACTCTCTTACAGCTTTCTCTCAGCTCATTTGTAAAAATATAATAAAAAAAAAAAACAAATTTAAATACAATATCAAAAAATATGTTGTTTATAAATGCATTTATTCTTCTTTTTTATTAACAAACAAACTCAAATGTATCTCTTTGAACAAACTACAACAACAATCGAATATCTATAAATGTTATATTGTATTTATTATTGCTGCATTCACTCATAAATATTTTTTTCTTTTTCTTTTTTTCATATAAACGTTCGTTCGTTCGTTCGCACATTCAAAAATCCACCACAACCACCAATAAAAAAAAAAAACAAATTTAAATTAAAATAAAAAAAAATAATAAAACCAAAAAATTTATAAAACTAAAGGACTAAAAACCGAAAGCATCCCATATTAAAACCAAATAAAAACCAAGATTAAAAGATAAATCGAGTTGCGTGTTCGTTGCATTGCATTTGCTTCTATTACTTCTACTACAGCGTGTATCAAGTCAGAAATCAGATACTACCTAAAAAAAAAAAAGTAAGCCAAGCTTAAGCTAAAACCAAGCCGAAAATCGAATAACCAAAGTCCAAATGCTGTTGGCCAGCCCGTACATCATCAGTGCATCTACGAACCAGCAACAACCACCAACAACCAACAAGAACACCATCAGCAGCAACATTGAATAAGTTGAATCAATTAGAGCAAATCAGTTCAGTACAGCATAGAACTCAGATCAACCACGAAGAACTTGCATCATTACAAAAAAACAAAAACAAAAACAAAAAAGCTCACCAATAACAAATTAAATAAAAAAAAAATAAAAAAAAAACCGACTACTACTACTACTCAGCATCAGCATCTATCATCAAAATTCAAAAATAAGAAACGCAGCAACAAACTCGCAGACGTGCAGACGCAGCAGTAACTTCAAGTAGCATCGATCGATCTATTGAACGTTCAGTATCATCATCACAGTTAATCGCACCATAACAGTTCAGCCAGAAAGCCAAATCAAACGAATTCAAATCGTTAAATCATCATAATTACACAAAAAAAAAAAAAAAATCTATATTTTAAAAAATAATAAGAAAACACCGTCGTCGTTGAAAATCGAGTACAAACAAATACAATCCAAAGCAGCGCAGTAATCAGCCACAAGATTCATTTGAAAATGGAGGACGCTGCAATGGAAACGTGTCCGAGTCCCGAAATTGGCGATTCGCGTAAGCGGCCACTCGATTCCGATCCGGAAAACGAACAAACCAAACGCTCACATTTCAGCTCTGGTAAGTCATCTCTCTCTCTCTCTCTCTCTCTCAAAGCAAAGAAACAAACTAAACTAAAAAAAAAAAAAAAAAAAATTCAAATTCAAATTTAAAAAAAAAAAAAAAACTAAAAATTATAAAGAATTCAAAAAAAAAAACCAAACGAAATAAATCGTTAGTCTCGAAAAAAAAAAAAAAAAATCAAATCGAAATCAAGCACCTACCGCCCTCTTGTGAATGATCTCATATAATTCATGCAGATACTCGTATTTAACCTAAAATCGTTTCAAGTCGTTTCACTAAGTGCCACGCCTCCTTTTCCTTATCAATTTGCAAAAAAAGAAAATTATCTAAAAAATCAAAAAAAAAAAACAAAAAAAAAATATTAAACTCTAATCACACACACTGTCTATCTCTCTTTATCTACTTACTATATCTCTCTCTCTCTCTCTCTATCTATCTCTCGCTCTCTGTCTGTATGTTCTTTGTACATAAAGTTCATGCCAATGCTGTCAATATTGCTGCCGCCCCTCAAATCGTCGCCACCGCTGCCTAAATGTATCTGTATCTCATTGCAATTGTATATACAAAATATCTATCTAACTCGCGCTCATGCTCTGATTTGTTGTTGCTTATTTGTGTCTATGTATATTCGTAATCATTTTAGTTTTCCATTTTCAATTTTTTTGTTTTCTGAAATTTGTTTTTTTTTTTTTTATGGTTTACCAATTAACTAAAAATCGTTCGTATTTAATGCTACGAGTGTAGTTCAAATAGTTATTATACGGAATATATACAGCAGCTGACAATATTCGAAATTTTTTTAGAAAACTTTTTTGTGGGAAATTTTTACGTCGTGACGTACGCAGGCGCTGGTGGGACATATAAAACAATTATATTATTGAAAATATACGAGTACATAAGAATGCCTGATAGAACTGAATCATTCAATCAATCAATCAATCATTCATTCATCAATAATGCACAGCTGAAACCGTTAGTTTTAGAGTTGTGCTACTGCTAATGGTTAGTGAAAAATTGTATCAGCCAGGGATTTCGTCAATAGTTGCATGTATTTATTTTTAACTTTCCTTTTAATAGGCTTTAAAAAATTTACAAAAAAAAAAAAAATGGTTTATTTGTTTCGCCATTTTTGAATAAGTTTTTGCACTAAGCGGGATAAAGGTTTGAAAATTTATATGGGTTAAAATTTTACCTTATAATTTTTTAACGATCAAAGATTTACTAAAAGTGCAAATATGAGTTGGGCTTAAAATTCTATATGGAGCAATAATTTATATGAAGCAATAATTGTTTGAAATTTTCTTCAAAATCGGTTTTCATATTCCATAGTAGAAATATTATAACCGGTTTTGTAGAAGTGCTTCCTTAGGAGGCAATAATGTGTTGGAGTTGAAGTATTATGGCTCTTTATTTCCCTATTATCTTTAAACTGAGTTTCAATACGCAAAAAATATTTAGACACATGTGTCACCGATTCCGGAAATTGTTTTCCAAGCGAATAGTTTATATGGTGCAACAATTATTTCCATCCAAACTTCTTCATAATCGGTTTTCATATTTTACAGTGGAAATAATTTAACACGTATTTCGGCGATTTTTAAAAATTGCATCTCTAGAAAAAATAGAATTGGGTTGTATAGATATTCCAATCTTTTCAAATTTGATTTACCGCTAGTCCATATATAAAAAAAAAAAAAACAATATTCAAAGACTATGTTTTGCTCAGCTGGGCAATTTGTGAAAGTTCAAATCATCGTCCAGAACACTCATAGAGCTTTATATATGGGCCTTAAATTTAGGTTAATAAAATATACTTTTATGTGGTGAGAGACATATTTTTTTTTTTGAACGTTAAATATTTCATAAATATATATGTATAATATTTTATATGTCATAAGGGTAACATATATATAATATATATATATATATAAATATAAATATTCTTCCAATGATATTTCTGTTGTTCTTCTATATCAATACCGTTATAAATAGGCGAAAGCAAAACAAGTCAGTACCATATATTTGGTTTAATTGAAACATATTCGCTTTTCTTTTTTCTAATTCTTTTGGGAAAATTGTAAATTATACTCAAAATCAAAATCGGTTGATTATTTTGGGCGTATATTGTATTAAAATTTTTTCTTTGTAAAATAAATACACTGCATTCTTTCTTGATTGCTGGAATTAATTGATTGGTAGAAAGCACAAAAGTAGGCATAAATAAATAAAAATATTTTGAGATCAATTTGAGATTTTAATTTCAGAACATTTCTTCAACGAGTCTTAAAGCCGTTTATTGTTCTACAAGTCTCAATTAGTTCTAAGTGATTCTGATTTAGATTTATTTAGGAGTCTTCAATAAATAATTTATTTAATAAAAATTATTAAAGCAGACAAAATTCTTTGACATGAAATGTTCGAATTTTGTTCATTGGATGAACTTTAATTTAAAAAAAAAATATTGATACGAAAAAAAAAGTTTAATCTGTATTTATGCTATTAAGTTTCTAAAATTCTTCAGTTTATCTTTATGTTTCTTCTGTGTTGATGGTTTGAAGACAAACACAATATTCTTAGACTTTACTTGGAGATTTTATTAAATGTATCATATTACGAGTAATAGTCGTGTGACATTGCATGTTCGATTTAATTATGGGTCATCCTTTTTAGACATATGTACATATATTTCCAATAACACATATAGATATATTTACTAGGTTTTACTTAATTTAGTACAGTACTCTTTTTTTTAGCGAATTGAATTCACATTTTTCAATGACATGTGATCGCATAATCATATCGAAAGTGAGCATACAAAAACGGTTACAAAAACTTTCCAAGACAGCAATAATTTGTTAAACACAAATACAAAGAGAGAAAATATATTTTTATCTTTTATTTCGCGTTTTGCGTCGTGACGGTCGCAGGCGCTGACCCTTGTATTTCACTGTAAAAGCAAGCATTAAGGATTTTCATGCCAACTTCTGTGGCATACAGATTATTCTTGCTGTTATTTGGCAAGTTTCAAAATTAAATTAAACAATAAGTGAAGGTTCTAATTGCTCGCTGTAGCCAATAACTGTATGGCATAAGTCCAAACTGGTTTTAATACGTTCTTATACAGTCGAACCTTATTCTCTAAGCTGAGTTGAGAATTTCTTCCCAAAAGCCAAAGCATTTTCTACGTTTTAAAATTAAGATGCGATACTTTAGCTTCGATATGCACCTTCTATGTCAATCTGCAATCAAGATGACCTCAAACTAGTTTTCTGGATCTTCATAAGTGCAAGACCATAAAGCATAAACCGATCGATGCTTCGAACTGCTTTTGATATGTTCTATGGCCAATTTGTTGCTAAATATTATCTGTTTCATTGATGAAAGAAAACCTAAAGCGTTTGAAGAATTTTTGCTTTCACAAAAACTAGAAATAGAATAGAACAGTTAATGAGCATGGGTTATCTCCTAAGTGATTCATCATATATATATATATATATTCGCACAGTTTTGGTGCCTTTAATAATGTCTGATATTCTAACAAATAAGTGATTCCTGATTACACAGACACGAGCCAAACGCATGTCCAAAAAAAATTTGCTAGATATGACTCTACATAGTGGACAGCGCGTCAATCGGGCACGTACACACGTCTGGAAGTTATTCAATCAGTTCTGCTCCAGCTTACTCCCAAACGAATCTTCACACTAATTTTGAGAGTTTTGTGGAAATATTTTTTGGTTGTTATTTAATTAAGAAACGCCAAGTTTTATGTAATAGAAGTATACAAATAATATATCACATAGGTACCGTTCGGACTATTATAGACTATATCATGTTTCATGTCACTGTTTTTACATAGAAAAAGTTCATATAGAAGCCACTTGAATGTCAATACCAAACTGTGTGCGCTCGATTTTTATTTTATTTATTATTTAAATGGCCGTCAACCGTCTGCCGGTCATGGCCGCGTCCAGGAAAGCGCGCCAGCCTCCATAATCCTGTGCACGCTGGCGCCAGTCGTTCTGAATGCCAAGTACGGAGAGATCTCTCCATACCTGGTCATTCCATCGAGTGCCCGGTCGTCCTCTATGTCGGCGTCCACCAATCAAGTTTGGGCCCCCCATGTGCGCTCGAACTCACTATAATAAAGGTTTATTACTTTCATAATTAAAAGGAATAAGTGAAATAACTATTCTCTTATAAAAAGCTTCATATAACAGCAATATCTAATGCGATACCGAACTGTGCGCGCTCCAATTCACTTTAAAACGTTTTTATTAATTACAATGCGCATCATTAATAAAAAGAATAAGAGAAATAACTATTTTCAATAAAAAATCGTTCATATAGAAGCAACTTTATAGGCAATACCGAACTGTGTGCGCTCATATTTACTATAATACATGTTTATTATTCTCCAAGCACTTCATAAATAAAAGGAATAAACAAAATAACTATTTTCGTATTGAAGAAGTTCATAAAGAAGGCAAAGGCAATACCGAACTGTGTCAATTGCAATTTATGTTTATTAATTTCCGTGGTTTTTTTTTAATTAAAACGAATTAAACAAAATATTTATTTTCTCATAAGTAAAGTTCATTTCGAAGCCACTTCAAAAGCAATACCGAACTGTGTGTGCCACTGTGTTTAGTGTCTACTATTTTGTGTGCGCTTTCTATATATAATTAGTTTAATTCTTAGCTATAAAAAGACACAACTAATTAGCACTTGACATAGACTTCTTAAACAGCCCTCAAACTAATTAATGGCCATTCACTCACTCACTCACTCAATCAATCAGTTTGACCGCCAGTCAGTCAGTTCGTTAGTTAGCAGAGTCAGCTAAGATTGGCAGTAGATCCCAAAACACAGCACAGCACAGCACAGCGCAGCGCATCAAATACCTTACGCCATGCAACAAGCCCCTCGTTTAGTAATCTTTTAAATTAGCATGCAATGTCCTGTGTGTCCTCAATGCCATGCCATATTGGCAGGCGTCCGACATTTACAATTGTAAATATAGAACACGAAAGTAGCTCGATACAGACATGCGCTGCGACTAATTGCGCTGACCTGACTGCTTGTCTGTCCGTCTGTCCTGTTGCACTGCTGCACACACACACACAACCCAGCCCGGTTTGACCTATTTCAGTAGGCAAAACTACTTATAACAATTTAAATGAATGTAAATGCGCCGCTACTGCACTACTTAAGTGGGCTGTAGGTGAAGGTGTTTGCATTTCGTTTTCGCCGCCCATTAGAAAGTTTTCGCTAGTTGCTTTGGTCGCAGTTTGCAAAGCAATTAAGTTGAGATAGTTGAGCGCTGCAAACCTGTCGAACGAAGCATAGATTTGCAACGCCACCACACAACACACAACAATGACACAATGACGTCCCTGAACTCAAGCAATGTGTGCGGTTGGTTGGTTGTCAACTTGTGCAGAGCAGTAAACCTGAAAAGCGCATAATGAATGATACTAGACGAAAGTATCTACAATATAATGCTCGCATTCATGCAGTCACGACGCAGTCAGTCTATCAATCAGCACTTTATTCATATGCAAAGTCAAGCCATTTGCAACGCAATCAAAGCAAGATGCAATGAAGCAGCAAACACTTAAAACATAAAAAAGTATCTATACAACGCGCAACGTGTATCTATTACGAAAAGTAGACAAAGTTTTGCATTTGACCACGAGCTAAAGCCTATCTCTAAGCGTTTGTGTGTGTGTGTGTGTGTGTGTGTGTGTGTGCTAATGCTTTGTCTCTGTGTATGACTTATAAGCGCTTTGCTGTCTCGCGGGACAGTGTGCAAACGCGACTTGACAAACAAGCTTAACCTCAAGGTGAGCCGCTGTACTATGCTAGCAGCACGGCAGCAGCAGCTAACATCAAAGTCGACGAGTATCTGTATCGCTGAAGTACCTGTCGCAGCGCGCTAAGTTTCAGATAGCCACTTAATGCTTTAAAATATAGCTAGGCAGTGCTAACAGCTACATAGATACATTTGCTTTAGTGGTATTGGTGTGCGCAGTCATAGTCGTAAAAATAGCAAAAGTAGCAATACTCGAAATATTTTGCGTTGGCTTTTGGTATTTAAGCGATTTTCATAGATTTTTCTCGCGTGCTTAAAGTTTAGAGAAGAAGCCAAAAAAAAAAAAAAAACGTGTTCAATGTTTGGCGTTTGGAATTTTATAATAGTCTATTTTGCTTTTTAAGCTGGAGATACTTTTCAAAGAAAGTTCAAAAAGCTATGCGTTCTATAAAGCACAAAGGCCGTCTAAGGCTCATTCATCATTTGCTGCTGTCATACTTTGTGTGTGTTTGTAGCTGTGTATCTTTTAGATACATTTTTTTTTTTTTTTTTTATCTTTTTGAAATTTATTTGAGTTGCATCATTTCATTCGTATACATTTGTATCGCTTAGGTGTTTTTTGCTTGTCAAATTTTAATTTATATTTATTTAGCTGAAATTTTTTAGTTGTTGTGTTGCGTGTTTTTATTGTTGTTTGCACTGAAATACTGTGCAAGCGGGAGAGAAAATAAAAAAAAATATATACATACTATGACAACAGATACAAATGCAGCTGTATCTATTGGCATTGGTTATTAATTAAGTTTTGTTGTCATCGCTGTTTTTTTTTTTGTTTTTGTTGTTTTTTGTAGAACAGGTATTTAAAGTTTTTTTTTGTTCTGCTAAATACACTTTATACAAAGTTTAAAACGGGTTTTGTAATTTTGTCAGTCAGTTTGCAACGCAATATACAATATATTTGAATTGAAAACATTTTAATCTGACTAATATAAGTTTTATATGACAAAAGATTTTTATTTTAAAATTATTTTACGCTATGTATCTTACGCATTTGTTAGCTGCATAGCGCACTTCAATAGACACGATTTGTTACAACTAAATCGACAAGCAACATCAAAATGTTGGCAAATTACCACAAAATATAAATAAATTAAATAGCTAAAACTTACTCATGAAGCAGTCAGTTTATTGTTGTTTGAAAATCCCCCACTGTTGTTGTTGAGATACATACAGTGCGAGACAAGCAGACAGCCAGACGCGGCGGGGTATTTTTATTATTGTTGTAATCGCTTGTAAAACTTAGCTAATCGTACATTCATTGATTTTGTTTTCTGTTGCTGTTGCTGTGCACGGCAAGGGCTAAGATTTCAAAATTTGTTGTACAAATTGATGTTACATCTCTTCGAAAATTAAAAAAAGAAAAATACTTTTCAATCTATGATCCGCTTTGTTAGCTCTTGAACTTCTTAGACTTGTCGATATGTGCCTCTAAGACTCACGACAATCCAACCTTCCATTGGCTTCACGTGAGCAATGAGTTCCGGCCATAGTAAACTGAAGCATCTTCTCATTTCAATGACATGTGGCAATTTTTTTTATCTGTCACTGCTTATCTTTAATGTATCATAGCTGATAAAAATTTTTCGATGTGGAGTTGCTATATGGTGCCTTCTGTAAGCTGTCCTCTTTGCGAGATAAACTAATAAGTTAGATTGGATTATATATATTGGATTATTGGATAAGTTTTGATGCATTTTGCATGATGAATATATTTGTTGCTTCACCTTCAAAAAGATGTACTCAACTCATACAGCTGCAAAAAGTACACAAAAAATCTATCACGTGGTAGGTGTCTAATAAACACCACAGCCTTTTAGTTCCATTAAATTATTATTTTGGTGAAGTTCGGCTTTGGATGCCATAGCTGGTGATTCAAAAACAGGCAGTTTCTGTGACGAAGTTTATTGATTTCATGAGAAACCTTTATTTATTGAGCTTATTAATATATATCAGCTTCGAGAGATGGTCTTGTATGATGAAGGTGTACTGTCTCTGCGATGTTTGCAAGAGATCGAATAGAATAGAAGATTCGAATAGAAGATTCAAAAACGGAACAATTTTGTTGCAATTGGGTATATTCAAGCGGTATATGTTCCGCTTACTAACGATTGAAAGCTCCGGGATATGTTCTTCAACGGTCTTGCATGATAAAGTAGGTTCGGTGTCACAAGTGATCGAATGTGGGTAATTAAAAAATGAATCGATTTTATTGCAATTAAGTTCCCTATTGACAATATTCATGTAGTTTCTGAGATGAAATTCTTTGATTTTATGAGGAGGCTATGTATATTAAGCTAACTGAAGAATTCCAGGTACAGGAGATGGTTTTGAACGATCTTGAATGATGAAGGTGCAGTATCTCTGCGATGTTTGCAGTTGATCGATTCAAAACCGGAATATTTTGGTTGCATTTGGGTTCAATTCAACAATTCATGCGAATGGTGTAATGCAGTTATTTGATTTCATGAGGCACCCACATATATTGAGCTCACTGAAGAATTACATCTTTTGGTGATAGTTTTGAACGGTGTTTATTGATGGAAGAACTCAGTGTGTCACGAGTCAGTTCCTTTAATTTTATTTCCATCAGTTGCCATCTCGTTATGAGTACTCATCTCTTTTTATGTCGCTTAAGAAGGTGACTAGCTACCGGGTATAATCCAATGCCTGACGATTAATTACATCCCATATTTTGGGAACTTTTAAGTCGTTTTCTATGTTGGAAGCTCGCATGTGAAATGCTATGAAGGAATTTCGCCTTATTTTATTCATATGAGGGTGGCACGATTATGACCTTTTCGAATAGCTTGGCTAACGCAAAGTAGTAAGTTGATTGGTCTGTATAAATCCACTGCTAACGGATTTTTTCCTGATTTATGGATCATACAGACTTGAGTCTTTTTTCATTGCCTTTGTATGTGACTTAAACTCTGCGCCGCATTAAATATCAGAACCAGCAAAGTATCACTTTGACTGGCATTTCTTTTAGCGTAAAGTTTTCCAATTTCGCCTGGAATCTTTCTGGTCTAGAGACTTTTTATGTACGATGAGACTTCCTCAGCCGTTATGAAAGTTATTCGAAGGGCAAGTTGCACCCTTCTTTATTTTTTCTTTTTGTTTCTAACGAAGTCTAGTCGAAGGGCTGAAATCGTGCGTCTAAATTTTCAACAAAAGTTTCAGCCTGCTCGTGCGAAGTTGTGGCCCAGTTACCAATAGACTTTGTGAGGTTTGAGAACAAGCATAAAAATGTGACAATCGAAATGTATAAAATTCTATTCAAACTGTTTTCTAGCGCTTTTCAAACCTATTACATATATCGCTGCTACTTAAACTGTAAATTTTTTAATCTCGGCGATGCCTCACATATACCAAAGGATGTCAAAGAGGGGTCATAGCATTGCAAGCCGGATCAGTCAAATGAAAGTAAATATTCAAGACGTTCAGAAATCAGTTGGTCCAGAAATATTTATGGTTTAAACTATTACTTAAATGAGCGCTACGTGATACCTTTATTGAACGAAAAGATCTGCAGTGGACGTGATTCCATTGTAGATGAACTCAGACTGAAATTATGTAGTTTTTGTGGAAATGAAATGATAATTGCTTACGAACTTCTCCTAAACAAAAGAAGAGATATTCTTCTAAGTGTAAGTCTAGCTTAGAAGTATCTTCACATCATTAATCGGTGACACCGTACGTACTTATTGATGAGCCAGCATTTTTATCACCAATCGATGAAAAGTTGATGTTCCTATTGACATTGGTTCTTCATGTTCTTTGAAATCATTGGTGATATCTATGGAAATTAATTCAAACCTTATGGCTGTTGCCAACTTTGAATCTCTTGTTGGTAGTTGAAGACTACTCTTTTGTGTTCCATAATGTTTTCATGGTTGCAAACTCCTCTGTAAAACCTGAGACTAACCACATCTGCTGGCTCATCTGTTCAAAGACAATATGCATCCATAGCAAATAGCATCCATAGCAAATAACCTCATCGCTGTTGCCCCTCGGAAGTCTGTATTTAACGCACAACTGTCTTCTGAAATGACTGAAGATTAGAAATCGTATATGATTTCGACACTCATGATATGGGTTTTCAAATTTGGTTTACTTAAGGGTTATAATTCGTTAAGTCTATCAAACTTCCTAAAATATGCAGCATTGAACCGGATTAGATACGACATTGACCATTGAACCAGATACAATATTTTAAATGCATTATTTCTTTAGAAAAATAATATAATTTTGTGTAAGACAACGCTAAAATAAATTTTAATATTAACAAACTTTAGTTGTTGTGTAGCGTATTGAAGTGTCGTTTACAATGACTTTCAAGTTTTAATTTTTTTTATTAATTTTGTGTTAACAGATTATTTATTTAGCTGTCTTCGTTTTTATGAGAGAAGCACTTATAAATACATATTTGTTGTTTAATAATTATTTTATTGTTTCTGGATTTGTTGTTGTTGTTTTTTGTTGTTGTTGTCATTAAGACAAACTTGCTTCAAATACGCAGTTCAAGTTTTTTTTTTTTATAAATTCAATTTTTTAAGTTATTTTACTATGACGTCAATACGGATGGACGGAAGAATGGACGGCTGGACATACTGCAACGAATTTTGATTTGCTATTTTTTTTTTCTCTCCCTAGATATCAAATAAAAAAAAATATATTTTATAGATATTTAGTTAGAAATTCAATAGCAATCCGTACGCAAAATCCATATAGCTACAATATGCAAAGCGGCTTTGAAAAAAATGCTGCGCAGGATGTGCAAGTGCGTCAGAGGATATGAATGTGAACTATGCTGTTGTTGGAGCATATTGGAGACACACTCAGTCAGTCAGTCAGTCAGTCAGTCAGTCAGTGTTGGCGTCTGCAAGGAAATGCAGTATAAATAGTATATATGTACTTGCAGCATTTTTTGTTGTGGGATTAAATATGCCGCCAACGCAACGGTACAGCATGAAGGGGGCGTTTAGGTCAACGTGTAGCGCTTACATAATCAAACTAGACAACAGCAGCAGAGAGCGAGAGTGCGCGCGTATTACAGACATTGAAAGTAAAAGAGCGCAAAATGAAGAGCATATTTTGTGTAATAAAGAGCGCATGTTGCAAGTAGCTGTGGCAAGCGGCGCAGTTGACCTACTTTAAATGCACACGTGTGTGTTACCAATACAAGTGTATGTATATGGCTGCGTAACTGCGTGAGTGTATGTGTATGGTTTTTCTTTTTTGTAGTTAGACGCTCTCTCGCGTTGTGTATCTTTTGCGCTCTTCTTCTGCATGTCCTGCGCAATGCGTTGCCTTGGCTGCTGCTGCGTGCCTTGCAACAATGCAACCGAAAGTATGCTGCAACTATTTATTTGTTTTTTTTTTTTTTTCTTCTTTGCATTTTGCAGCCACTGTCGCCATACACAGCCAGCCAGCTAGCTACGTCCTTGAGCGCTGGCAATGCGCTCGACTTGACTTAACTTTTGCAAGGCAGTCAGTCAGTCAGTCTGACTGACTGTCCGCACGATAGTTTGTCAGCCATGTATCTCTACTTGTACGTGTACGTGTACGTGCACGTCCTTCTCTTTTGTTTGTTTCGAAGTGCGTTTGTTGCCTGCAGGCTATATAATACGACACACTACTACTCACGGCCTTCACTAGTCTGCTTGCCAGCCCATTAAACACCCAAGTCATCCAAGTTGAGGCATGCAATTTCATTTTTGGGTTACCTTATTCTTTGCTTGCGCGTCAAGTGACACAAGCTGGCTATTGTTGTTGCGTATTGCAGTTGCTACATGGTTGCTGCATGTATCTTGCCTAAGTATCTTGCCCTCAAGTGGCCTACTAATAATTATTTGTATGAAGATGCCTTCTTTTTTTTTAAGTTTTAGGTTGCGTTGTCACCAATGTGTAAACTACAATGTGGCACCTTTGTTTAGCAACGATTTTGTGTCAGATATATTGTGCAGCAGCAGCAGGAGTGCTCGAGCACTCAAGCTGTGTCAATCGCTTGCCAAACACCCCCGTTTGCTTATGATTTTGCACGTTTTATAGCCCGTACTCCGCAATTACTTCATGTGGCTGCTTTTTTTGTTATTTTTTTGTGCTGTGCTGTGTATCTTTTCTGCTGCATTGTTAAGCAATGTTCCAGTTTTTGACCTCAAAATGCGTTTATCATTTCGTAGGTTCAGCTGGCCTTTTTTTCTCGCACTTTTACTTTCATTTTGCCACTTTACTTGCCGAGTCTGCTACACAGTTTGTTTTTTTTTTTAGACGCTTTCTAACTTGTGCCGCAATACTGGGTCAAATGTTTTATTTTTTTTCTTCGCTTAGTTTAGTATATTTTACTATCGTTCGAATAATTGTGTCTTATGTTGCCTAAATTGTGACGCATTTTAAGATTTTAATCAACGTTTTTTGTTTGAAACAATGCGGCGTATGCGTAATATTTAATATCGATTGCCATATTGCTCATACGCACACAAGATAAAAGCCAGAAAATGAAAGTTCATAGTTTATTATATAATATTGTAATAATTTATTTGCAAGAACAAAGCATTAAATATCTTTCGCTTTTATGTATAAAGTTTTATAGCTTGTTTGATTGTTTCTTTCCTATTTTTCGTTTTTTTTTTTTCGTTGGGTGTTTAGTATAAAGCTTAAGCGAAATTGAAATTTTGTAGCTTGCTGTGTGTTGTTTTGCGACATTTAAATTGACTGCGACTGCACGCTTACATATGAGATACATACATACATACATAAAATTTATATATTTATATTGGCGTGTATTATCTAACTCGCTTATCTCACCTATACAACTAAATAAATTTGTATCTGTTTGCATTTCAACTTTGAAATTTTAATGAAGTTATATATTTTCATATACACAACGAGAAAAAAAAAATAAAAAAACATACGCAAACAAGCAGCTACAAAAAAAAAAGAGCTACAGATACTCATGCACACATTCGAAGATTCATCAACTCGCTCCGAGCGTCGCAAATAAATTCAATTTTAATTTCTGTTTCTGTTTCTATTTTTCATGCTTCGCTTCAACAAGTGTTCTTCTTTTTTTTTTTTTTTTTAATGAATTTTACTAGCAGAGCACCCGCGACTTTGTACGGCATTTGAAGCTGTTAGAAAAGAAAAAAAAATTTAAAATGGAAAATGAGTCTCGTGCATTGAAACTGTACAACTTTGAATATCGCGCCATGCTGATTTCTAATATTAGTGAGGAACATATTATTCGTATGAGGCTCTATGACAGAAGTACATAAAAACAATTCTCTGGCAGGCGGACATATAGCTATGTTACCGTTGCGTGCTGCCTTTTTCCGTCTAGTTATTGTCGCTGTACTGTTCGGCAGAATTGAATGTAGGCGCGAGAGTCCATTTGCTTTAGATTTAGTGTAGCATAGCGCACTCTGGGAATACACACCGAACTTATGTGAAGAGATCGACAAAATGGAATTGTTTTGGTTGGAAGTAACCACTTTGTGACGCGTTCATACAATTATTTCTCAATATCTGGGACAATGCAGGCTAGGGAAAAGGGAATGTAAAAGAGATATATATCAACAAATCCGTTTTCATAATTTTCTTAACGATTTTTTATTTGAATAAAACATCCCCTCGCCTCCTAAAGAACTTTAGTTTGCATTGCAATAGAGGTCTTACAGTTTTCGTGACAATTTTTTATTTCGCTTCCAGCTTCAACCTTAAATCGCTGCAAATGAGCAACACTAAAAAATTTTTTTTTTAAATTTGTTATATTATTTGAAGTTTTTGGGTAATCTTGCAAAGAAAGTATAATCAAGAAACCTTTCACTTTTTCGTGACGTGGTTCCATGAACCTTTTTCGTGAGCACTTTTCGTGGTGCTTACACTTTTTCAAGATGCTTAAATAGTTTCACTTTAAAATTCTTTCACTTTAACGTGATAATAGAATTTTTACGGTACTCTCGCTGTACTTTCCGAAAAATCTTGTATTTTCAGCGAATCATACAGAACTCCTTTTTTATGGATCTTCGTTTTATAGGAATAAATTCAAACAGTTTAAGAATTAACTCCTTTATGTAGTACTGGATCATACAACAATTGTCATATTTTCGCTTCTCCATGATGCTTCAAATTTTTCGCTCTCCCAGAAATGAGCGCATCACTTAAAATCTCTTAATCGTTTTAATGACTATTGAAAGTTTTCATTTACATTTCACTTTTTTCGTGACGAGTTCGATTTTGACATTTTTTGTTACCTTCGATAAAGAAGTTTCACTGAATAAACTTCTCTTTTCGCTTTTTCATTATATTTGACATTTTTCGGTAACCTCGCAGTAATCTTTCACTTTTTTGTGACGTTATTCACAAAAAAGTGTAGTGTTTGCTTGAAATTTTTGATATTCGAACTAAAAAATTTTCACCTAAAACTCGTGACTATAGAAATTTTACAGTACACCGAGAAAAAAAATTTTCATTTAAAAATATTTCACTTTTTCGTGACGAGGTCGCTTTTCACTTTAAGAAATTTGTTTTTTTTTTCCTTTGTTACTTTTCCATTAAGCTTAAAATTTTTGGTCACCTTCGCTTAAAAGTTTCGCTGATAGTTCTTTCACTTTTTTGTGACGGTTTACCTTTTTTTATTATACATATAAGAAACCTTTCATTTTTTCGTGACGTTATCGTTTTTCGTAATGCTTGATATTTTTAGGTACTTCTTTTACTTTTTCGTGACAATAGAAATTTTACTGTACTCTGTAATGCTTTCACTTTCACACCTAAAAGTTGTTACAACTCTTCAGTCACACAATTGCAGTTTGGAAAATACCCACATACATCCTATCAACAAAGTATTCGAAATTAAATTAATTTAAATCTCCCGGATTTTAATTAGGCAGAAAATTTCATATTGGTAACACAGTCCTTGATTCTGATGTTAATTTTTAGCGCTATCTCTCCACCAGTTGGCTTTTAGCAGCTATTTCAGTCAGTCGATCTCAGTAGTGCTTGACGACATTTTATAATAATTGAAAATATTGATCACCACCAAGATTTTGTATCAGTAATATATGACATCACAGAGAGCGTTCTTAAGTTGACTCTATGACTTAGTGAGTAGATATATTCTGAACTCTGATTCCTATGCAATATGAACATTGAATTTTAAAGTATTTAAGTACTAAAAAGCTATAACTCGAAAATGTATTTATTTTGTAATTTAGCGATCTATAATTTGTTAAATTTAAATTTTAGCAGGCTAGGCTAATCATTTAAATAAATTGCAACGTAGATACGTGTTTCGATTTCCACTACGTAGACTCATGAGTAGGCTTGTCTAGATACTTGCTCATATACATTTCATATTTAAAAAGCCTCCTATGAATCATAATATTTCCATATATTGAATGGTAAATAAAATAAATTTATTCTTTATAATACAAACTCAACGCTAAATCTCCAATTTATGAAGAAATTATTAAGTCTTAAACTATTTCAGTTTTGCATTGTTTTATCAATGAGTCAGTCGAGACAAACATTTTATTACCATAATTTTTTTTTTTTTTTTTTTATAAATTTTTTCGATAAGAAGCAGCATTCAAGCGTAGCTGATATTAGATCATCATACAAACACACACATACACAAAAACAAAAAAGAGTGATCTTTGGCGTGCACTCTCTAGCTCACTCTCTCTCTCTCTCTCTATTTTGTCTTCTTTCGCTCTCTCTCTATATCTCTTTATCATGCTCTTGCATGCTTATCGCTGACTCTTTTGCTTATTTTTCATATTTTCTACGATCTTCACATATGTTTGTGAGACAATTTATTACAAAACTTTTAGCGTTTAGCGCTCTGGCCAACAGCGCATTTGTGTATTATAAATGCTTATCTCATGCTGCGCTGTTACGCCTCTCTCTCTCTCTCTCTCTGTAACTTCGTCAGCATTGCTGAAGCTCGGCTCTTTACTGCTTTACTGTTTGTTGTTGTTGTTGTTGGTGATGATGTGTTTTGGGCTTTCGGCATTTTTGTTTTTGTTTTCGATATTTTTTTTTTTTTTAGTTTTCGCTGTCGCCGTCAGCGTTCTGCGTTCAGCATTTAGCTCAGCGTTCCATACATTTTCGATTCGTTCAGTCCAGAGCGATCCGATCCGAGTGCGCGTCGACATTCGACAAATCGTTCCGTTCGTTTAGTTTTTTAGTTCGTGTGTCGTGTGCGTTCCTTTATTAAAAGAAAAAAAAAAAAAGTATTTCTTATTTCATCTGCTGATAATTTGTTGTAAATTTTTAGTTGCTTATTTAAAATTTTATTGCCGCGCGCCGTCCACGTCTACATTTAAGTCTTCATCGTCTTCGTCATCAACAGATCAGCAGAATAGAATTTATGCAGAAGAAAATTTCGTGAAAATGCTTTTTTACGAAACGTCACAACTGAACAATAATTGTACGTGGAATGTATTTTTGTGTGAAATAAAAAAAAAAAAAATAGTTTTAAATATATTTTTAGTAAATTACTTTAGACAAACGATGTACGGAGTAGGGGGGCGGCTATTAGCTAACCTTGAAACGCTTATGCACAAGTTGCATTGCATTATAATCTGTTCAGTCACGCCTCTCTACACACAAACGTGCTTGGTTTTCATTTAAGCTTTTTTTTTTTTAAACGCTTGGAATTTGTATCCCTTTTTTGTCTGTTTCTATTTTGTCATTTTTACAAAATAAAATCAAATCTCCAAAAGCCACAAAATCCAAAGAATGAAATCAATTTCACAAATGGTTGCATCGCTGTAAATGTCATTCGAATTTGTGTTTGTATTCTGTGGTTTCCAGTGGCCCAAATTGTTGCAAATTATCGACCCAAATGTACGGACTGTCCGTCCTAACAACAACCCCATATGCAATACTTGACGCTTCTAAATTTCCATGCTACCGCCGCGCTAGCGCGCGCGCCCTTTGCTCATAGCAGTCAATAGACTATGGCGTATCTTTGCCAATTTATCTTTTGCCGCACTCTGGGCTTTATTGTGTGTATCTTTAGTTTTTTTTTTTTTTTTTTTTACACTATTTAGTATCTTGTATCTTGTTATATATATATTTTTTTTTCTTTACATACTTGTCGTTGACGTTCAGCTTCTTATTCTTCTTCTTGTTATTATTTTTCTTATTTTTACCATGTGATCTATAATAGAAAAACTAGAAAATATAATAATGAAAGCGTGAAACGTGCTGATGTTCTTCTTATTGTTGTTGTTGTTGTCGTAAACACTCGAAAAGCAAACAACAAACAGCGACAATGACAACAATCTTCGAGATACTTGTTTGTAATAAATTTAAATTTGTTCGAAATAAATTTGGTTCAATGTCAACGAATAATTATACTAGTTGACAGACAGACAAACAGGCGGTCAGACAAACGTATGACTGTAACGTAACAAAACGTTCATATAGAAGTGTGCGACCAAACGTAAAACTAACAATTGGAATTTTTTTTTTATAGACCCAGCAACAAATGTGTGCAGTTTCTATATACATATATGCTGTAAGCTATTATTTGCTTAAAAAAGTGTATATTAAGTCGCTTGAATTATATATAACAAACAAATGCAGGCGTGGAAGATACAAATGTATCTGAAAACAAGAGTTGTTATAGTTATGTTCGTCTGTCTGTCTGTCTGTCTGAATAATGAAATGTTGAAACTTTATAAATTTTACTATCTGTGCTTCAAACATAGTCTATAAAGTTTTGGTAACAGACCACTTTAAAGTGTTACCCCATGTAGATATGTCCGTCTGTCTGTCTTTCTCTACAACGAGATCTCCGATACTATGAAGCATAGAGCCTTAAAATTTTAATATTTAGATACACATATTTCATGCTTAGATAAAGTATTCTAGAGTGTTTAAAATTATGGTACCAGGGCGACTATAAGAACCTGTTTCATAGATATGTCCGTCTGTCTTGCTGTATGAACAATTTGAGCCTGTATACTAAGTATGAAGCATAGAGTCTTCAAATTGAAAATTGAAATATTTAGACATTCATATTTCTTGCTCAGATAAAGTTTTTTAAATAAACGTATCTACCAGCGCTATTAGAAAACTTAGTTCCACATATATGTCCGTCTGTCTGTCTCTATGAACTACAAGATCTCGGTGACTATAAAGGCTTAAAAGCTACAAATTAAAATATTTTGATACTCTTATATCTGCCACAGTTAAAGTTTCTTGCATGAACGTTCTAACTACACCAAAAGTGCTAGGCTTCATATTCGTCTGTCTCACTTTATAAACGCCTACATTTCGAAGAATATAAAAGAAGATTTTTAGCCTATAAATTTATTAAAAGCGTTTGCCAACTATTTTATTGTATCTAACAATAATCCTCACAAAATATGCTTCTTCAAATATCTTTTACAAAACTTTTAGCGTATCTCCATTTCGTACAAACTCAACTGCAGCATTCTTTCATGACGCATATTACTTATGCTTTGGCTATACACATTATTTGTCTAATGAGTACGCAATGTGTTCAATTTCAAAATGGTTTGTCACCGCGACTGCTTTATATTGTTAATTCTTTATCTACTCGTTAAGTAGATATTTTTTTGAAGTAGCTAAAGCAAAAAATCAAAGTATTATTCAATTGCTGTCAATACAGCAATGAAAATTTATAAAGTAGCCACAACAACACAAACAAATGAACTTCATTCAATAAGAAAAAAAAATGGAAATATTTTTAAATGCGTGAATTGAAATTAGGCGTCAAAATTATTTGTTTGTTGGTAGAAGCGAAGCAATGCGGGTTTGTGTTGTTGTGTGTGGAGTATCTGTGTATCTTAACCTTGAAACAAGTCAATAAATGCGTATGATTGTAGTTGTTGTTGTTGTTGTTTTTGCTGTTGTTATTCAGGCAGTAAAGCGCCAAAAGTAAAATAAATACAAGATAAAAGCAACACAAAGCATTAGAGATCTGTCTAAATATATATATATATATATATATATATATATGTATATCTATGCAAAGTCTATTTTAAAAGTTTCTATTTAAGCAAAAATAGACTGAGATGAAACTTCATTGATGGGTTGAAATATATTAGTAAAACATTAAATTTGGCTGAGAAATCCGATTCAATATTTCATTTTAGTGCGAGCGAACTTAATTTCTATATTAATATAGACTTGCATTTTTTTTATATGTCACACAAAATACGATGAAATGGTTTCATATCATTCCTTTACTTATTTATAAGCTTCTTCCCTGGGACATGTCATAGATGTCATTGGTAGATGGTGACGTTTCCAAAACATTTCCATTTAGTAGAAGTTCGTAGTGTTCTACATAATGACAAAACGAAGAACATTTCTGCATATGACCGATTCTTTAGTCTCCTTCTTTCTATTTCGAATGTATAGTATGAATAATCATCCGCCTTCATGGCATCTTTTGTGTAATCCCAGCACATTATTTCGGAGCACAAATTTGGTTTCATGCAGCACAAGTTACTGCTGAACAGCTCAACCTATTGGACAATCTCATCATTAGTGCTTTTGAGGCCAAGAGTTTTTTGAATGAAATTTTCAAACATCTTCCAGCAGATCTTCGACACTTTATGAGAGTACCCCCAATATGTATGTATGTGTGTTGATTAGTCTTAAAGCAACCATTCTGAAACATGAAATCTGAAATGCAATCTTAGATCACTGACATTCATATTTGAGCACGGCTTATGGCGTATTGAATGCATTCTAGAGCAATTCATTATTGTGATGCCACACAGCTCTATAGTTCTAAATCTTTATTATCATATAAAGGTCTATACGTCTATATTTTTACTATAAGACTAAAGATTAATACAAATTTTTAAAGACAGGAAAAGCACTCTCTGAGAAGATATGGTTATAAATATGGTCATCAGTTTGTGAACATATGCCTTTTTGTGCTCATCATCTTGCATTAAACTACGAAACTAGAGCTCCACATGTTCGATAAACAGACAAATTAAGTATGTTGTGTGTTTAACAACTTAAAAATTGAGACGAATCGAAGAATTAGTGGCTTTAACCCACTTGTTTATATATAAAAAAAAAAAATGATGGACAGACAGACAGACATAGAATTAAGAAGTCCATATATATTCCTTAGATGTTCACCAAGACCCCTGCTGCCTGTTATGTATATTCTTTTCCAAATTTATACACTTGAGCCTTCATTTTATTTGAGTAGGTTAACTCTCGAGAGGGCAGAAATAAAAGTTGATATAAAAAAATTATATTCTAAAAAAAACTTTTTTCTGTGAACTCAGTTAATGATTCATAATTATGGATGTTTTTTTTTTTTTTTTTTTTGTGACTAAAATATATTTTCTATAAATATATTAAAGACGTTTATATAACATTTTGATTGACTCATTTATGATGCACTGTAGTATAAGCAAGGAAAAGATCTCTGAAACACATCTAGTAAAAATTTTATACTTAAAGAAGTTTGCAGAACTCAATTTTTTTTTATGATTTTAGAGAAGCAAGAAATTAAACCATTTAAAAACGTAACTGCTTGGAAGTTGAAACTTGGTTTTCTTTTTTTCTCAAATGCCCTTTATATATGTACTAGATTTCAATCATCTAATAATAAATATTTGCTTAAAAATAAAGATTTACTTTATTCTCATAAAGCATTGGCCAGTGTGCCAATGTATAATATTTCTCTTGGTGCCCTTTATATATGCTCCGAATTTGCTTAATCTGCGTATAAATGATAAATTTGTTTAGAGCGTGGCTATATAATATTGCTCACTGGTGTCATTTACAGATGTATGTACCAAATATACGCTGCTGCTGTCTTTTAGAAGTCGATTTTTGCATATAATAAAGTGACAGCATATAACTTTCACTGGTACTTTATTTTTTCAAGTGCCCTTTACATATATACTACATGGTCATTCATCTAAATTCAAATAGTTGCTTAAAAATAACGATTAAGATTTTTCTCATGTAGCACTGGCCGGTTTTCCATCGTATATTATTTCTCCGGGTGTCCTTTATATATGTATGTATGTACTAAAACTGTGCTGCAGTGTCCCTTTTGCTTAACTCTTATAAGAAGACTTGTACACATAATAAATTGGCAGCACCCAATATTCAGTTGGTGTTCATTTTTTCAAGTGCCCTTGACATATGTATTAAACTCCAACCATCGAATTGCAAATAGTTGCATAAATATAAATTTCCGATATTTCTCATGTAGCACTTTTAAGAATTCCAATTTATAATATTTCTCCCAATGCCCTTTATACTTGTACGTAGGAAATCAGTAGCTTATAAGAAATTTTGTTCACATAATGAAGTGGCAGCACCCAATTTTTTTACTCAAGTGCCCTTTACATATTTATAAAATTCCATGCATCTAATTTCTAATACATAGTTGCTAAAATATGATGTTTTAGATTTTTCGTTTCTAATAGCGATAGGATAGTATTTCACTTGCTTCCCTTTTTATGTACTTATGTACCAAATCTGCTCAGCGATATCACCTTTGATTAACGCTTATAAGGATTTTTGTCCATATAATGATGTGCCAACACCCAATTTTCATTTGGATTTTGTTTTTTTCCAATTGCCCTTTACATATGCATGTACTCAATTGCCTCCATTTAATTTTAAAAAGTTGCTAAAATGTATAGATTGGTATTTTTATTCATGTAACAATGGCCAATTCTGTATTGTAAAATATTTCTTCCGGTGCCCTTTATACATGTGTGTATCAAAATTGTGCTCAAACTGCCACTTCTTATCTTTTATAAGTCGATTTGTGCAGATAATAAAATGGAAGCACCCAACTTATACTTAAATATTATTCCAAGTGCCCTTTATATATAATGGAAATGCCCAAAAAATTCCTTAAAAATATTTGATTTTCCTCATGTATTGCAGAGCAGTTATTTTCTACATTGGATTTGAGCGTGGCTCTACGCATCTCTTCATTGTATCTTATATTTCCCAGTGTTCTTTTTCTTGTAAATGAATCAAATCTCATACAATTGCGCTTAACAGTTGTGGAGATATAGTGACGAATTGCAATAAAGTTAATAGCAAAAAAATATTTTCTATGAAAAAAGTATGCCTTGCAAACTGCAAATGTGTCGAATTATTTGAAATCTGAAGAACTCTTATATTTTTATATATACATATAGATTTTTTTTTTACACATTTGAAGCAACATACAACCATTTATTTCGATATATAAATTTCTATTAATTTTTTGACAGCATATCAAGCCTATAACACAGCAAAAGCAACGCCCAACATTGTATCTCCATTTCGACACACTTTGCGAAACTCTTAAAGCAACACTTGTAGACATGCTTGTAGACAACTTGTCGTACTACTTAACACTGCTACTGCTTTGCTTTATTTCGTGTTAGCTGCTTTTTTTTCTCTCCATCTTCGTCTTCGTCTATCGCCCTCTTTCACTCTCTGCCACCCAAAGTTTGACATTGAACCGTCGCACCAAAAATTAAAATAAACCAGAAATAGCTACGACAAAAAATTTAAAAAAAAATGTTTTTCGAATTGTGACATTTTTATTTATTGGAATTTTTAATTTATATTATTTCAAAACACGGCGCTCAAATCAAGCCTCAAGCTTCAAGTCAAAGAGTCAAATAAAATTTAAGTTAATTACTTAATTAGCTGCGTGCCACACAGCAACTCGAATATAAAACGAAGACGTTTCACACTCCAAGCAAGCGCCAAAGGGTTTTCCAATTAAAGGTGCATCTAATTTGAGACAAGTTTTTTTTTTTTTTTTTTCGAGTTTAGACTTGTAGCATTTCCAGTTGGAGCTCATGGCTAGCAACTTTGAAGTAGTATCTTTTTTTTTTTTTTTTTTTTTTAACTTTTGCTGCTGTCTATCATTTGGTTTGTCAGTTTGTCTATTGGTTTTGTAATCCGAGGCAGCAATATTTGCGATTGCCATCGACTTGTTAATTTGGTATTTGGCAATCTCAAGCAGAGACATCAGCGAAATAAGCAGCTAACAAGGCAGGCAGATGCGAAATGTTTGCTAAACAGTTTTGGCTTGCGCTAACTGGCAAATAGTCTAAGAAAAATTGAGTAATTTACAAAGACCGGATTTGATATTTTGTAGCGGTTCCTATATTACGACTGGGAACTACTACTACGGGTTCTGCTATTCAGCTTTACATGCATGTACTTGCGTAATGCCGACATTTCAACAGTGCCCGCACACTCCCTCAGGCACTTGTGGGAAGTCCCAGCATGCATGAAATCTTTTAATAATTAATTCAACAAAAAAAAGATGATCTCAGCTTGCAAAGTGTAAAAATAGTCAAAGGCGTCGAGTGTCATAAGCAGCTTAAAACTTTATTATAAATCTTAACTCTCTCTCTCACTCTCTCTCTCTCACTTTGGCACGCTTTTGTTGCGCTTTTTCTGTCACTTTCTTGCTTTGTTGTATTATAATAAAAAAAGTTTTATAATAAAAATATGACTCGGTCGGTCAGCACAGGTTTCAACGTTTTTAGCTCATCATCAACAGCTTCGACATCATCATCAACGCTATTAAATAGCAAAAAATGTATCTTTTGTGTGTTTTTTTTTATTTTTTCATTTTTATTCTGCAATTTTATTATAGTCGTCTGTGTTGTTGTTGTTTTTATTGTATTATAATTATTTCCATTTTTTTTTTTGTTTTTTTTTTTTTTTTTGTTTTTAAACGCTTTGTTGTTTAGAGTTCAGTTTTCAATTCAAGGGGGGACAGTTTAAGTTATTAGTCTGTGCTCACTGCTCTTCACTTCTGGAAACTTGTTACGTTTCAGTTATTTTCAGTTCAGTCGGTTTGTATGTCATTCAGTCAATAAGTCAGTCAGCCAGCTCTGCCTAATGTTAGTAGTTAAATTTGTTGTTTTTATTGTTTTCAGCTTAAACAAACTGAGTTGTTGATGCATTAAAAATATATTTCGATAAGAATTTAGTAATTATTGCCTCGAATAATTTGTTCGTTAAATGCTTAGCAGGTATAGGTTTGAAATTAATGATATTTTGGAAATTTTTCTACATATATAATAAAAAAAAAAAGCAGCAGTTTTGGCTTGAAATTCAAAATATTTAAATACGCTATACATTTGTATAAATTAAAAGCTTCAAAACTTTATAAAAAAAACAAAAAAAAAAAAAATTGAATAAAGTATTTTTGCTTAACACGCTGTAACTTGGTTAATTTTCAATCGATTTTTTAAAGCTTGGCAGTTTTGCAGAGATAAATTTATTTCCAAGCATCTATTTATACATTACTTTGCAATCGGTTGGGTAGTTTGTACGACATTGTACCATATATCAAAATCTAAATATTAAAAAAATTGTCAAAATCGTAAAAAAAACTGAAATATGATATGATTCATGTTCAAATTTAAAAAAACCTTTAAAAAATAAAATAATAAACAAGAAATGGAAATGAATACATCAGAAATGTATATAATGATCCGAAATCTTCATTAGAATACTACATTAGAAATGTATATGATAATCCAAAATCTTTATTAGAAATCTTCATTAGAATTCTTTATAAGTAATCTTCATAAGAAAACTTCTTTAGAAACGGATATGATGATCCGAAGTCTTCATTAGATAACAACTTTAGAAATGAATATGATGATCCGAAATCTTCATTAGAAATCTTCATTAGTATTCTTCATTAGAAATCTTTACTATAAATCTTCTACGGAAAACTATATTCGAAATAGATATCATGGTCCAAATTTTTGTATTACAAATCTTCGTTAAAAACCTGCAATAGAAAGGAATCAGATGATCCGACATATTCATTAAAAATCTTCATTAGAAATCTTTAACAAAGATCTTCATTAGAAATCTTCACTAAAAATCTTCATAAGAAAACTACATTTGAAATGGATATTTTGGTGCAATATCTGCATTAAGAATCTTCATTAAGAATCTTCATTAAGAATCTTCCTTAGAAATCTACATTAGAAATGAATATGATGATCCGAAATCTTTATAAGAAATCTTTATTAAAAATCTTCATAATAAAACTACATTAGAAAGGGATATGATGATCCGAAATCTTCAAGTTTATCTTACAAAAATTATTAATATTAAAGAGCGAAGATGCATTCTCAGTTTTTCTCCCTGACTGAATTGACAACCGTTTGCTGAAGCAAAGTTGTATGATCATCTGTTATGTTGCAGATCTTGATGAATTTTAGGATACTAGTGTCATACGCAGAATATCGAATATAAGCCCGGAACTGTCTTGAACCTCATTGCACCGAGTTTTGTCAGAAAATTTGTAGCGAAGGCAGACCAAAAAACTCTTGCATTGTGGCAGTAGAAAATATTCGCATGTCATCAGTCAGCCGCTACTGTTTGTCCGCACATCTGATGGCGCAAGTTTACATGAATTTAGACCAGCATACAAAGAAGGCGAGGGTGTATAACTGCAAAAGATCAATTTTGTAGAGCAGTCCCATCAAATAGACATTTACAAAGGGCTCTAGTAGCAAAATTTTGCACTATTTGTAGATAAAGCTTCCAGTTAAGTCTTCTGTCTAGAGTATTACCCAATTATTTGACTTCAGTGGAGATTTTTAGCACTGTTTAATGGATATAAACTGGAGCTAACACTTGCTTACATTTTTTTGGAAAGAAGGCTCAACAGCCGGCTGAGAAATAATGGTGACGCCTTCAGTGGTACCTCGCTTGGTCACCAATCAAAGAGCTGAACACTTCAAATAAAATACAGCCAAATTTTTCATATCGAATGATTCTTTAGCCTAGTTCGCTGAGCTTGCTAAGGAGATAATCGTTTAAAAGACCATAAAAGTGGAGAATAGACATCCTTTGATAGCTTTGTTTTTAGCAGATATTTGCTTATATTTAAAATAGCATCCACCCAGGCAATGGTGATATATTGGCTAGACCTCTTCGGAGAAGTGTTCGTATTGCATCATTAATAGTCAGAAAAGAGATTCAGAAAAGAGATTCGAGTGATGGACTGCGCCTCCCGGAAGTGATGGAGTGCGCTTCCCGAAGTCACCCACTCTACATTTAGATGAATTTGGTTGTTTACGACAGACAAAATATGTATTACGTTTGTGCCTGATTTGATAATCGATTAGTCGTTTGATTGTCTTCAGAATGTAGCAAGACGGATGGGTCAATAGTTCCTCCATATAAAATGTATGTGCTAAAGCACTTCCGTCCATTCGTATAAGGTGACCAGCCCTGTGCACCCGTTTGAATTTTATAGTCAATCTTATTGAATAACATATACCTTAACTTGTCGCCAACTCTTATAGGTCTATTATAATGTGGAGTACTCAAACTTCAATGATTCGAAAGCCAATAGGTTCTAATTATTTTCCATACTTTAAAAGAAAAGCCTTTTAAGGGAGCTATACCTTCCGGTGCTCACATGGCATGGTTCTAAAATGTCTCAATGCCAGACATTGCTAGAATGCCTCAATTTGTCGATAGTAACTCTTTCTCTCTATGATAGATAGGTATTTTCTTTTGGGATTTATTTTCGATATAATTTTTTTTATATATATATACTGGAAGATCTTAAATAAATTGAAAAACCTGGCATGAAATGCTGAGGCATTCAACTATATTTTTTTTTTTCGATATATATTTTATAAATTTTCTATCATTTCGAGAAACTATTAGTTCTTGAAACAGTGGACCAAACTTAGAAAGCAACGCACAAAGAATAGACAAAAATAATAGGAAACACTGTACATATATCTGTATTCCATCTCATTCGCACGCAGGCTAAATTCTATATATGTATATGTATGTTTGTTTTTAGTGTCGCTTTTTCGTTTCATTGAGTTTAAAATTACAAAGATGCTAAAGAAGATTTCATTTCAATAAAAATTCGTTACAAAAAAAAAACTGAGTTAAAGTTTGTTTAGTTTGTTAAATTGGCGAAAATGTTTTAGAAAGAAAATTTTTAAAATAAATTTCGAGTTTATGATTTCTAAAGCCACCACAGCGTGGCATATAAGTTTAAGGAAGAAACCAAGAACTTATTGGTAGAAAATTTAAATATTAAAATATTTTGGAATAAAGTATTGTGCCATCGTATAAGGCAAAAGTGAAACAGCACACTTAAAGCTCATATTGATGTCTCACGCTGTCTAACATCTTGCATACGAATAGACATTTGTGCAGTGTACCGAAATTTCGGTTTTACCGAAATGAAAAATTTTTGTCTGTTAATTTTTGTTTTTAAATGAAATCTTTTTTTGGAATATTTTTTTTTTTTTGGCATTGTTAACCTTTGTGCATGTATGTAATTATTTAAAGCCACTGGCGCAGCTATAATTATTCATATATTGTATTATTATCTCTAAAAAAAAAAAAAAGTACATTAAAATTAAAAGAAACAACAAACAAACAAAAAAAAAAAATAATAAGGTTGACATTCATGCAACGAGAACTTAACTAATTTTTGTGTAGCTAAAATACAAAATAATTTAAATAATCACAAAAAAAAAATTATATTTTTTATGTATATGTATATCTAAAAAAAAAAAAAAAAAAAAAAAAAAACTGCGTTTTAAAACGTTTTAAATATTGTGTCGCTGTGCAGCTTTAGTGCAGTTGTTGTTGTAGCGTTGAAAGAGTAACGTAAGGAAAAAAAAAAATAACACTAAAATAAAATAAAATATTAACTAATTTTTTTTCCCTTCTTCAACTAAAGAAACATTCCCACAAAAGCACTGAATAAAAAAATTAAAAACGAGTGAGAAACATTTGCGAAATGAACTACTAAACCAAATGTAAGTGAAATATAAATAAAAAATAAAATAAATAAATAAACTCAATGCATCAAAATGTGATAAAATGCAAAAAAGTAAAATACAAATTTGAAACAATGTTGTGATAAACGCCTCACAAACTATCAACCGAAAAAAATCAACCATTAAAAAAAAACATTACAAAAAATAAACGTCCATGAGCCAATTAAGCAGCGAAACATGAAATAATATTTAATAAAAAAAACGCATTAATTCATTTGGAGAAATAGAGATAACAAGCCATACATAGGCCATATTTGCTGCAAATCCTATAAATGCAATCAACACAAAATCAAATCAACAGCATCAACGTGCACAAGGACTAGCAGCGTATTGTAAACAGGATACAGCATACAGCATACACAAGGCTGCATAAGGAAACGGAAGTATTAAGCCATCAACGAACCATCCTCTCAACTACGACTCAAATGGTAAACTTGAACATTTTTACTGTAAATGTCAGAAAAAAATATCAAAAAAATAAAAATTTGGATGTTGTGTCTCATTAAGCACATATGGACCATATATATATATATATATATATATATATATATACATATATATATAAAAAAAAAAATATTTACTTCTACTACCACCACCACAACCACCACTACAACTACCACCACCACCAAAACCACCTAAAAAAAATCTAATCAGCATTGCCAAAAAATAAAAAATCTCTTAAGCGTCATCTTATCATCTGTCAAATGTATCAAAAATTTAGTAAAGCTCTTTTTTGAACAACGCCACCATCAACAAACATTAGCAACATCTTCTAAACTAAACAAAAAAGGATGCATTTTTCAAAATAAAGCAGCAAAAATACTACTATTTGTATTTTCTACTACTATTTCAACTGTGTGTGTGTCATACAAACAACGTCACCATCATACAGAATAAAAAAGTATAAAAAAACACCAGCACCAACACCAAGATCTAAGCACAGCTAAAAAAAAAATATAATTTTTATATATGTGCGCTCAATCAATCAATCAATCAATCAAAGCAGCTGCTAAAACGCGCAACACACGAACTACTACTACTACTATTTCTACTACTATTTTCACTACTATTTATAACTGCTACTGTTGCTGCTGCTCACATCATTACATTAATACTACTACTACTACTACTACTACTACATCTGTTGTTGTTGTTCTCAGCGTCTGCAGCAAAGCAACACAAATTGAGCTACATCAGCTTATAGAAAATAAAAAAAAATAAAAATGACACGCAGCAAGCAGTTGCGTAATGTTAATGTTAGCGTAATACACATTGTGTGTGTGTAAACACTTTGCCAACATGCTTGACAACATGCTCGCAGCCAAGGCATAAAGCGTAAAATAGCTTATACGGCATGTCTGAACAAATAGGTTGTGTGCGGGTTAATACCAACTTGCTTGACAACATGCATGCAACAATTTTTGTGCGAAAACGTGCTCGAGTCAATATATTATAGCGCGTAAAACACATTATAAAGTACATAGGAGTAACATGTAATGCTCGACAACATGCTCGAAGCAATATTACAAAGCGTGAAACAGAGTTTATAGAGCATGTTTGAGCAAATTTGTTGTGCTCGGCGTACGACAACATGCTCGTAGCGATATAAAAATATTTTAATATTCTTACGAACAGCAAAGTTCGTTTGCACTAATATTATCGAGTCTCACACTTATTATTACGCTCTTCTTGTGTTTTTCTTTTTATTTAAAATACATATATAAAAATTTTGATATTCGTTCGAGCAAGCGTTAAGTTTGATAGCAAACTTGTACATTTGATACAGTCTAGTCTCACACTAATATTTTGATATACGTACGAGCAAGCGCTAATCTAAGTTCGAGCACAAACTTGTTCGTTTGAATGTCTATTGTTCAGACTCGCACTAATTATTAACTGTATTTATTTTTTGTGTATTTGAAATATGTACAAAGACTTAATATTCGAACGAACATGCTCTAAGTTTGTCAGCAAACTTGTTCATTTGATACCGTCGAGTCTTACACTATTTATTAAGCACATCTTCTTAATTTAATTTATGCACTTTCTTGTTGTATTTTTTTTTTTTTTTTTTCCTTTAAAAATTTCTTTCTATCCTCGTCTTTAAAATTAAAAACAACGTAAAAAATCCCTCACGCGCTCAACTGCTGCTCGGAAACATGTTGTCAGCTGTCGTGCTGCTCGAACGACATGCTCTACATAATGTGTATTGCGCTTAACACACGCTGCTGCGCTGCTCACCAACTCTTTCGCTCTCTATCTCTCTCTCTGTCGCTCTGTCGCTCTATCAAACTATCTCACAAAATCGCTCGTACGTTCGTTCGCTCGCTCGCTTGATCGCTCTATGGCACCTCATTCAATAAAACAACAATAAAAAAAAAAGCCACCAAAAATAACCTTGTAACCTTTCTACACTGAAATGTAGCTTCTGTATGTGTGTGTGTGAGTGCGTATGTAAGTTTGTATATGTGTGCGTGTGTGTGTATCTGTGTTTATGTGACGCAATTTTTTAAATAATCTTAAACAAAAATTTTCTATTCTTCTCTCTTCTTTTTTTTTTTGTTTATTTTTTTTTTTTTATATTATTTCAACGGCACAAAAAAACAAAATATTAAAAAAAAATAGTTAAATTGGATAATTTTCTGAACTGAGTAAACCTTGCTAAACTAAAGGAAAATTTATATTTCTCAAAAATAAATAAAAAAAGAGAAAACCGAAATAAAAATTCCGTCGCAGCTTAAAAGCACAAATTCAAATAAAGACTGATCGGTCATATATATATATATATATTATATATATATTCTATAAAATACAAAAAAAAAAATCCAACGACAACAAACATTTCTCTCTCAAAAAAAAAAAATGAATCAAGCAAATACATTGCAACAACAATTGCAGCTGCAGGCAGCAGCAGTCGCTAATACCGAAAACCTAATGAGCGATGCTTTTGAATTGATTGACAACACAACTGCGGCGCAGCAATTGCTCAATCATATTGATTTATATGCAGCAACAACGCGACAGCAGCAGCAACAGCAAGAACAACAACAAAAACAGCAGCAACACTACGAGTTGTTACAGCAACAACAACAACACCACCAACAGCAGCAGCTACAGCAGCAGCAGCAACTCAGCAACATGAGCTTCAATTCATATTATCATAATCAACAACAACAACAACAACAACAACAGCAGCAGCAACAGCAACAGCAGTTGCCACATCGTCCATCGTATATATCCTCCTCTCCAACATCGTCCTCGTCGCATTCCTCATCGACATCCTCTGCTGCATCCTCATTGACATGCTCGCCAGCGTCATCATCGCCATCAGCAATACAACAATTAGCACAATTCAATCAACAGACAACACTCAATACAATACAAATTGGAGAATATCCAAACATTTCGCCCATCTCAACATTAAGAACACACGAAACAACAATAGCATCATATATTCAACAACAACAACAACAGCAACAACAAAGTTTTAAACTAAATCATGGCAAACATCAAAATCATTATCAGATGGAAGGACAACAGAATCTAACTGCGATGCCAACATCAATACCAACAACAACAACATCAACAGCAGCTGCTGCAGTTGTGGGAAATATGACTGCAGCAGCAGCAGCAACAACAGCAGCAGCAGCAGCAACAACAACAACTGTTACAACACAAAATCAACAACAGCAACAACAACAACAACAGCCACAACAACAGCAACAACATCAGCATGCTGGCAGCAATTCTTCACCATATAAATCCTGTTGGTGCTTCGGTGAGTTGAAAACACACACACAAAAAAAATAATAAAATAAATAATAATAATTATGCCCTGTAAAGGGTATACCAAAAAAAAAAAAAAGAAAAGGCAGACAGACACCAAAAGGCAATCAATCAATTTATCAATCAATCAATCAATGAAATCGTAATCAATATCAAAATAACGTTAAAAATCATTCATACGCCATGTTTACGCTTGTTCGTATGCGCATCGTTCATACGCACTACTGTACATTCTGTATAAAAAGTAACGAGGAATGTTTTGAAATGAAACATTAAAAGAGATAATTTATGCAGTTGAAATAAATTGCATATTACTACGTTTATGACACATTTATAGCACTATTATTTAAGCTGTTTTGCCATTGCCATAAGCTATAAGCTATAAGCTAGTTGGCAACACTGTTATAAAAATATAAAAAAAATCAGAGCCCTATGCTATAAAACGTGAAAGTCACCTCTTACATTTCATATGTATGTATATGTAAAATTTAACTACAAAAGTTTATCTAGTTTATAACACATAATAAAATATTTGTTCGGACTGTTATATAGTATGCTAGTTCTACAGGGCTGCAATATATATGGTGATCATTTTTTAATTACAATATAGTAGGAGAAAATATATAATATATTGTCTGGTGCTAGTTTGTGCTACTAAAAACTTAAAACAATTAAGTGAAATAATTTTTATTAAATTGTTTTTCTGTGGCACTTCATCCCTCGTAATCATACTATTCAGTTCAGCCCATTTATGTTCATGCGGCAGTTATCTTACTTTAAAATATAAAAATAAAAATTATATTAGGTTAGTTTGGCAGAGACCCATTTATCATGTTCCAAACTGCTCTGACAAATACATATTTCTTGCACTTTTAGTTTTCTGCTTACATATAAATTCTTTTATTAAAATAATGAATATGACGCTCTTTTTCAAGGCTTCGTAATATGCAGATAAACAAACACATTCATACATACAATCGTAGAAAGCTATTAAGTATATCATATTTTCGTATAAACTCTGTTGATGTATTAGTTTATATGTTATTAGTGTCGCTTTTTCGTAACATCGAGTTTTAAATCACCTCTTGAATGAATTTTTAAGGCATAGGCAAAGAAAAATGATAAGAGTTGGTAATAAACGTACAACGGGCAAAACTATTACCAAAAATTGTACCAAAAATAGTTGTGGAGGTTTTTTTTTTATAAACATTTTCTAACTGTATAAACTCAACATAAGGCAAAGCAAATATAGCAATCCAACTCATGACCATCCCACTCGCACTTAAGCGTCAATTTCAAATTGCGCTCAAATTCGGTATGGCAACTCTTAACAGTTTAAATAATTCAAGTCCGAAATTTTGACAAATTCTTAAAATTGTTCCTTTTTTTTTTTTAAATAAAATATACCCGTTACAACATATACAGAATGTTTCAACGTTGATCTCTTCCATTTCTCTCTCTCTCTCTCTCTCTCTCTAACAATATATCATTTTATAACTCGTCTCTATCGTACGCGCACAACTTTATTTCGCAACATCTCAGCTCAGCAATAACAAATGCAACAACAACAAAAACTACATCAAATACAACGTAGCGCAATCAATCGAATATCTTTAATCAAATCAAATCAAATCAACACATCATGGAATCATCGAATCATCATAACGAGAAAAAAAAAAATCAAAAAACACATCAAAACTAAAAGTGTATAAAAAAAAATTTCTATGAAATAAGAACAACTCGTTTATTACATTTTTTCAGCATGTAATCAGCTGCTTTTTGTGGAAATGTTTCGAGTAAAAAAAAATTGCTTATACATATATAATTTAAATTCTTTTTTTTTTACAGTTTAAAGCTATTTTTTTTCTTTGTTTCGTTTTTTTTTTCGCGTTTTAGTTATGTTTTTTTTTTTTTTTTTTTAACATATGCTTGTCATATTTTCTTGTGTTGTGCAACACTTTCAATGCCTTCTTCTTCTTCTTCTACTCATTCACATACATTAACACACGCCAAACACACGACGCGCCATCGACGCAGCATCTGTCGTAGAAACGTAATGGAAACGAAACGCCCACGTTGTCTATTTTCGTTTGAGTTTCTTCTTCTGCTTTTTTAAAATATTTTTATAAACTAGCCCGAAATTTTGTTAAATTTTCATAGATTACTCATACGCTACATTGACTGTGCACACCTGACTTCGTGTTTGGCATGCGGGCAGGCACGCAGGCAGGCAGGCAGGCACATTTGTCAAAAACGTTTTGAAAAACGCATTTTTTTTTTTTAGTCAATAAAATATTTTTTGTGTACTCGTAAATTTGTTTATGAAATATTATGTATAGGTGCGGAAAAATTGTTTGTATTTTGTTTGAAGCAAATGGAATGAAAAATTATTGCTTTTGAGGCCTATTTATATAGTAGAGTAGTACTATATATATTCATTTCGAGTATTAACTCAACATTTGCCAAAAGATTTCTTTCTTAACGGGTTTTATGTACAAAAAAACACAATAAAACTATCCAATTTCTCCAATTTCTTCGCAAATCAAATTGCAAACAATCACTTGTCGACATACAAAAAAAAAAAACGTCACAGCAGCCAAAATCTATTCCAACCAGTACACATGGCGCCTTCTCTTTTGTCTTCTTGGTTTTTATTTTTAATTTTTCCATTGCAAGCAACATTGACAGCTACATAAATTCTGTGATTTGTTGTTTTATTTATTTCACTAATTGTTGGTACAAATGTTCTTGAAATAAACTAATTAAGAATATATTGGACATGAGTTCATGACATCAAAACAGTCTGCAACCTTGCTTATGGTGACTTATTGTGCAGGCTTTTAAAATTATATATAAACAAATTTTAAAATTATTTTTAAAAATAAAACAAAAATTTAAGTAAAATGGAAAATAATTAAATAAATTTACAAAAATTAAAAAAACTAAAAACAAAGCATTCAATGATTTTTTCTGGGGGACCACAAATTTCAAATTTTTTATATTTCGTTGAGAAAAAAACAAATTTTGAGTTTTGAATAAGATTTAAAATTTTTTCATTAAATCTTATAAACTTCTCCAAGAAAAGTCATCATCTAAGCCGCACTTAAATAATTAGAAGCATTTTTTCGAATCATGGGAATATTAAAAATTCTTAGATTACTTTTATTTGGCTGTCTTTAGATATTGGTTTATTTTGAAATTAAAATTTTCAATTATTTCCAATTATTAAAATTTTATAAAATTCTTCAAGAAATGTCATCACCTAAGCATTTTGGGGAATCATGGGAATATCAAAATTCTTCGATTACGTTGATTTGGCTGTCTTTAGAAATTGTTTTAAATTTTTTCATTAATTTTGATTAACCTCTTACAGAAATGTCATCATCTAAGCCGCCCTTAAATACGTACAAGCATTATCTGTTGCACAATTCGAATAGTAGAGCTTTTTGATTCATTTTACAACATTTCCGTAAAGGATATAAACTCAATCTATCCAAATTTAACTTTTTAAACTCTTATTTTTTTCTAAAATTAATGCTGTTCAAAATATTCGTTTGTCCACCATTCTGGCAGTTTGTGAATTCCATCCCAAAAAAGAACTTCTCCGGTTGAGCGGCCAAGCGCGAATCGAGACAATATTTGATACCCTGTTCCGAAGTGAAGCAATTTCGTCTGACCCGATTTCAAGAGCTCACAATACAACACACCCTTGTGATCCCATCAAATACAGAGACATTATCTTGGCGCTATAGATATTCGGCATTGCCGTGGAAGTTGATTGTTGGCTAGGCTTCACATACAATTTCTTACGCTTGGGGTTATTGTTATGAATTCGTTTTTCATCATCAGTGACAATCCGTTGCAAAAATGATTTCTTTTTGTGGCATTGAAGCAACATTTCCGACATGCGGAACCTGTGATCGATGTCCCTAGGTTTCAATTCATACGGTAAATAATTTCCAAGCTTTTTGATGAATTTCTAAGCTTCTGGATGAATTCCAATGATTTTAAACGTCTGAAATTGGTTGCTTGATCCACTCCCAAAGCTTTAACAAATTCTTTTTACGTTTGGCATTGCATCTTTATCGAGCAATGCCTTTCAATTCTTCATCTCCAAACCTTTTTGCTAGTACGGGTCGTTCTTCGTCTTTTAAGTCAAAATTGCTACTTTTAAACCGTGCAAACCACTTCTGGCACGTTCGTTTAGCTAGAACATGGTCATCATAAACTTCCACTTAAATATGATGACTTTCGGTAGCACTTTTCTTTATGTTACATGTAATAAAGAAGAACTCCCCGCAAAAACACTTCATCTGGCGCAAAGTTCGACATTTTCAAATGAATAGAAAAAAATTGTTGGTTACGCTTTAACCAATGACATATACTAAAAAATACCCGAATGACAGTAGCTTCCAAATGAATATAGTCACGGATGAACACAATGCAAAGTGATACTAGTAACGCCTAGAAAGCTGGAGTTCAAGTTTGTGTTTAGAGTTTTTAACTTTGGATTTACATATATGCAAAATAGTATACAATTTTCTTAAATTGATATTTTTTGTTACAAACGGTCAAAAATTTGTTACATACTATTCCCATAGGACAAAAGGGTATACTAAGTTTGTGCAAATGTATATTAGAAGTAGAAACAGGCGAGACAGACGCCATAAAATATATATGTTCCTTAACATCATCAAAAGTCAAGTCGATATAGACATGTCCGTCTGTCTAACTGTTCGTTGAAAGTCCAGATCTTGAAGACTATAAGGAATAGAGACTTTAATAATGCATACTTAGATTCACTTATTCATTCTTCAAAAATCTTGTATTCAATGAACACCTTACCCTTCTCCCCAGGGGGGGCGAGTTTGGCATTTACCATGCAAACCTACTCCACATTCTGAATTTTTGTATGAAAAATATTATATAGATGTGGTTAATGTGGTCAGAAATATGAAATTTTTGTATCAATTATTCCATTTAGCTGCAGTTTGGATCACCAAAAGTGGTAGCACCCATACAAATCTGTTTAACCTATACGAGTTTTTGTATGAAAAATTTTATATTGTTGTGGTTTATTTAGTTAGAAAAGCCATATTTGATCAATCTTGCTAGATTCCGAAGAACATTTTCCATATAAGTCTAGGTTGGACCACCATACAAATTGTTAGAAACTGGGGTATCTCATCAATCATCATCGATTGCAGCATTCTTTCTTGTTTAAATGATGTCTTTTGAAGATACAGAGGTTAATAAAACTTCATTTGACAATCACAGTAAATAGTAATAAATATTTTCTTCTCTTTGGGAGAGGCGTAGATTAAGTAGCTTCGGTAGTTATTCCCTCACTTTTTTTATGCCATATAATGGATGTGTGGAATATTTCTTTTTATAATTTGCTATACTGCTTAATTTCTTAGGGTGTTTAATTTCTTGAGGTGTTTAAAAAATCTCTGATGAATATATTCAATCAAAAATCTTTCACCTTCCACTTTCTATTTAAAATAATATAATAAATCCTTAATAAATATATTAAAAGAAGCTTAAGTGTAATGCTTTGTCAACAGATTATTGTGTGTCATAGCATTCGAAAGTCATATGTGCTTGTTATCAATATATGTCGACTGCGGCTTCTCTGGCCACTTGACCCACACAAATAGCTGCAGCAAAACTTTGTGACTGCCTGTGCTGTTATTTATTGCAATGACATAATTCTAAACTGCTCCCGTGGCTTTATTTGTGCTTGAGCTTTAGGATTTATGCATATTTCTGCAGTTGGTTGCCTTAGTGACCCATAAAAGTGTTGGAGAGAAAAAAGAAAAAGCAGAAGAAGCAGAAATTTATTGCAGTTAAAGCTTTGTGTTAAAAAGTGCTTTAAAAAATGTTTTATTTGAGTGCAAAGAATATGGTTGAAAAGCAAAGAAAAGAACAAAAAAAAAAGGGGTGGAAAAACCTAAATCAACAAAAATTTATGCATTTAATTAAAAATTAAAACTGCGCTTTTGCACTCGAATATTTTCATGCAGTGCACACACAAATGCTTACACTTTCCTTGCAATGCTTTGTCTATACTCAAAGTATGTCGCTTGCAACGACACACACACACACACACACACACACTCAAAAGCTGCATAGCGCTAAGTAAAAACATATGTGAAAATGCGGCACTATTGACATATCTGGCTATTTTTCTATTTTCATGTCACACTTTTTTGTAATATTTGTCTTTTTTTTTGTTTTCTGCTTTGCGCTACTTTCGTTCTTTAAAGCAAAAAAAAAAAACAAAATGCAAAAATAAAAAAACAATTCACAGCTTGTATCTAATTAGAGAAATACTTTTTGAAGGACACTTTGCTTGAGTGGCAAGCAGACTGCGATACATATTTTGCAGTTCGCCCCTTTTTTTTTCCTCACCTCTTTTAATTTTCGCTACACATATGTATGTGGTTTAGCTAGCAGAAACAGCAAGAAAAGAAAAAAAAAAAAAAAAGAGGAAGCTAAATTTAAACAATTTGTAGAAAGAAAAAGTATCTCAAATAATGGCATGACAGTCTAGCAGTGAGAGTAGCTAAAGTCGGCTGGTCTCGGCGGCCGGTAGTGCAGTGCGGTGCTGTACCAAACGCTGATCAGAACAGCACAACAAGTGTACTTAACTATTTGTAGCGTTCGTTCAGACAATTCAGCCGCCGCTGCTGCTGCTGCTGCTGCTGCTGCATGATGATGCATGAATGAGTGTGCGAAAATGAAACCGTTACCGCCTCCGCCGAAGTAGCTGACAAAGTCACTTTTCTAGTAGAATAGTACATAGCCGTACGTCAAGTCGAGCATCAAGTCAGGTGTAACGTGCGGGCAGCAACGTACGGCGGCGGGCGTTATGAATATAAGCGTATTGTGTAATAGACCGTCTCCGCTTGACACATTTATTAATTGAAATATATATATTTTTATATTTGTGTAGCTACATTTCACGCCGCCGCGCTACACTTTGTGTGCCGACTAACACTAGTTCTTGTTTTTTTTTTTTTTTTTTTTTCTACTTCTATTTTATTTGTACAACTGCTTTGTCAGCAGCTCAGTAATATGCAACCACGCCTACATACTACTGCGTCATACTATATCGTTCGACATATTATTTTTTTTCTTGTCTTACTTCAAAGCCTCGCATTCAATGCATACCCACACTTTGCTCCACTACAGAAGTGCGCTAAGCAGCAGCAGCAGCAGCAGCAGCAGCATTGTTTCGCACAACATATATCAGTGATACATCTTCTTGCGTTAAAACTTTTTTAAATAGCTCATACATACTCTTATTTATTTACATATTTAGTGTATAACACTTATGACACATTTAACTATTTTGTTTTTTACTCACAATTGTGTGCATTACACATTCTTTTTCTCTCTTTTCATCTCTCATTGCAGGTGAGTCAGTTTGTTCTGGAAATGAGGTTGAAATCGAAAATAATAACAATAATCATATTCATCATGGTAAGCTTTGTCATAATTTCATTAAAAACCATTTTCAAACTCATGCAACAGTGAATGAGAATTGATTTGACGTAAAAATTATTTGTTCTATTTTTCTTTTTTCGTTTTCGTTTTATTCCTAAACGCCAGCTGACACTTGCTTACAGCGCAATTAATATTAATTTAATCAGTTTAGAGTTTTACAGAGCTATTCTGGTTTTCATTTGTGCTAAGAATTTGTGGAAATGAAATCGTTAAAATTATGAGATTCACAATACTAAAAAAGCGAAAAATTTTCCATTGAATTCATTTTCACAAAGTCTTTTCACTAATAAAATCCGGAACCGTGCAGTTTGAGTAAGCTTACAGCAATTGAACCAGTGCCAATGGCAGAAAAAAAAGCGTAAAAATACGGTTGTGCGCACTATTGGCTTTTTAGCTAATATATTATTGCGCATTAGAACTAGGCATGAGCAAAATATTTTATTTTGAATTATATTTAAAAGCAGCATATAACAGTTTTGAACAAAATACTACACTTTTCTGTTAAATCAATTTGTTTATGTTAATGCACTGCTCTTTTCTGTTAAATAACAGCTCTTCTCTGTGGAATTACTGCATTTATCTTTTAACTGTTAGTATTAACAGAAAAAATGTGTTTTAACAGAGCAGAACTGGCATTTAACAGAGACGAGCTGTTAGTTAACAAAAACAAGCAGTAAATTAACAGAAAGTGCAGCGCTTTAACAGCAATTAGCAGCTCCTCAAATCGAATCCTAGGTGAGAATGTACAATTTGGTTTTTAATTTTTCTTTAAACTTTTTTTTGTGTGAAAAATTTACTAAAAATCATCAATTTTTTGAGGTTATAAAAAATTTAAAAAAATTAGGGTTTTGTCCGGCGAATCGGACTATTCAATCCTTACTTATATTTGGTCGCTGAATTCGAGTAAGGAATCGGAATTCGATGTGTAGAATATTTTTTTATGGTAATTTTGCCCTATAAAGTCCATTTAATGTAATATATTAAATTTTAAAATATTTTTCGATAAGCGCTGTACCTTCTAGTAGCCACAACATGACCTTTTTCATGAGTAGGTTTGATATTGAATTTCATTACAAAATATATATATAAATATATACACACTTAAAACCATGAAAACTTGGTCCTTATTTAGTACACATCAGCAGCTCAGCGTTCTCAGCTTCGAAACCCATTCATTTCCACTTATTCGAATCTAAACAAAAGACTTTTTGTAGCAGGGTATATTCGTATTCGATTTTTTGAAACAAAAAAAAAAATAGCGAAGAAAACATGGAGATCCAAGAAAAGAGGTGAAACAGCAATTTATGTCCGTCTGTCTGTATATCTGTTTGAGTGAAGAACTCACTCAACGCGGAGCATACTAAGCTAATTTAAACTAACAGAAGAAGACTCTGCAAGTGTCGCACTGTTACAAGAGTAACTACCTACCTGTTTCATAACAAGCCTCTGTTTCAACTCCACGCTAAAAAAAAATAATTCTTTATGACTAGGCTAGACTTTTGAAGTAATAAATTTTTAAGTAAACAGCTTAAAATTGGCAGTTAGACGTATTTCTGTGGCAGTCAAATATAAATTGACTTGCCACGCCTATTTTAGGATATAGCAAACTCACCGCCAAGTATCCGATTCTACCGAAGTCTGTTTTCATTAATTTAAAATATAATTTTTACTTGTTTCAAACGATACTTTTTGCTTATACCATTACTAAAGCATAACAGCTGTTAAATACATCAACAGCTGATCTAGCGGCACTAATTATTTTCAAATGTTAACACTCTATACACACTCTAACTGTAAATTGCTAACAGCTGTAAGCAAGTGTCTCGGCGCTAATTGTTTTTTAAGTTTTTCCAAAAAACAAAAAAAAAAATTATTTAATGTGGTAAAAATCTTTCCAATTCGTATAAGAATTAGTTTTATATAAATTTTGTACATATTACTAACCCAAAAGAATAAGAATTAAAAACTTCGTGAATTTGCTTAAAAAAAAAATAAGAAACTTTTCAAAAAGAAATTATCCAACTAATCCTGTACGTGCTTTTTGAGTGCGCCTGCTACGCTAAGCAAGGCTAGACTGTAAGCTGCAGCCGGAGCCGTCAGCAGCAAAAGAAAGAAAAAAACAGCATACAACACAAATTCGCTGCATCTCATTTCATGCGCATTCCCAAAACATCTTCCAAAGCATGCTACTAACCACTGAAACCTCATACATTTATATATATATAACTTTCATCCAAACGAACCATGCCACCGCCTCATACCATTCCTCATGCGCATAACTGCCAAACGCCGCCGCAGCAGCAAATTGTCAGCGTACGGCGTTTGGCATGAAAAAAGAAAAAAAAAATGTTGCCGCTGTTATTATTTTTGATTTGAAACCTGCTACCACCTGTATCCAAGAAACCACTACCAAACATCACTACTACTACTTACTACTCTTTTACTACTGCTATGTACTACCTACTATTTAATACTACCAATACTACTGCGTACTACGTCTGCCGAGTGTGTCTGTCTGCGCTCCATGACTGTGCGACTGTACACCCAAGAAAGAAAACTTTGCCAATTACTAATGCAAATTGCTATTTGAATTTGTTTCGTTTACAGGCGACTCCACGTATCACATGAAGATACTCGTGCCCGCCGTGGCCTCGGGTGCCATTATCGGTAAAGGTGGCGAGACAATTGCCTCCTTGCAAAAGGACACCGGTGCTAGGGTTAAGATGTCAAAATCGCATGACTTCTATCCGGGTATGTATATGAATTATTTATTATAAATAGTATGACACTAATTGTTCCTTTTTCATTCCACCCTCGTATACAGGCACCACCGAGCGTGTCTGCCTTATAACCGGCTCCATTGAAGGCATCATGACCGTCATGGACTTTATTATGGATAAAATACGCGAAAAACCCGATCTAACCACAAAGATCATCGATGCCGAATCGAAACAAACACAAGAGCGTGATAAGCAAGTCAAAATATTGGTGCCCAACTCAACGGCTGGCATGATAATCGGCAAAGGTGGCGCCTTCATTAAACAGATTAAGGAGGAGAGCGGTTCATATGTGCAGATCTCGCAAAAGCCGAAGGATGTCTCATTGCAGGAACGCTGCATTACAATCATCGGCGATAAGGAGAATAACAAGAATGCCTGCAAGATGATACTCTCGAAAATCGTCGAGGATCCGCAGTCGGGCACGTGCCTCAATGTCTCGTACGCCGATGTCAGTGGGCCGGTAGCCAATTTCAATCCAACCGGTTCACCGTACGCAACTAATCAGAATGCCATCAACTCGAGCACCGCTTCGCTCAACTCAACGCTCGGCACAGCCATTGGTGGCGCAGCCAGTGCCGCCGGTCTGCTGGTCAACGGTACCGGCATCAATCTGTCAATCAATTTGGGCGCACCGAATCCGGCGCCAAATCTGGCTGTTGCCACACAGCTGCTCGAACACATTAAGGTAAGTGTATTAGAGATTAAGGCACCAGATATGATTTTAAAACATATTCACTCAAGTATTGTCTATCTTTCTATTATATGCAACAGGTTGCCATGCGCGGCTCCGGCTATGCGGAGACCGCCACCTCGGAAGTGTGCGCTGCACTCGGCGTACTCGCCAAATACGGTGTACTCGGCATGGGCGTAGGCGTGCCGCATGCCAATGGTGCACACACCACACTCGGTAGCTATCTGGGCGTTTCGACGCTTGATCAGCAGACAGCAGCTGCCGCCAGCGCTGCTACAGCTGGCAATGTTTTTGGTGCCGTTGGCCAAGTCAATTTGGAGCAGTATGCTGCTGCGGCAGCTGCTGCTGCTGCTGCCAGTCGCCCGACACAGACGCAACTGGAGGCTGCCGCTGCTGCGGTGCAATTTGATCCATTCCGCCATCTGGGCTCGGCTGCTGCACAGGCTGCTACGCCCGTCTCACTGAATAACAACAGCTTTGGTCTGACCGCTGCCACCGGTGCAGCGACGACGCAAACATTGGGCGCTGCCTCGGCGCATGCGCTAAGCGGTTTAAGTAAGAGCCCGACACCGGGCGATTTGGGTGCCAAGGATTCCAAAAATGTTGAAATTCCAGAAGTTATTGTTGGCGCTATTTTAGGTGGGCCTCGCTATTATTATCCCTATTAAAGAAAAGTAAAAAAAAAAAAAAAAACAAAAGAAAACAGAAACAGAAACACAAACCAAACCGATACTGAAATCCAAATCTGTTACTGAAATCTAAAAAAAAAAATACAAAAAAAAAAAAACGAAAACCCAACCAGCGATGCCTTTGCGTGTTGCTAAAATTCTTCCATTGCTTCCAGCATTCCTTAACCTATTTGCTCTATACATATATGTATTTGATCTAAATACTTGTTTATACACGCAAAACTTATTTTTAGTCTGTTTCATTAATATTTTTCTCGGTTTTTTGTTAATTGTTTATTCGTATTTTTTGTTTTTTTTTTAAATGTACCTAATTGTAATTTTAAGCTTTTAAGTCGTTTAGTTTACTCATTTTTTGAGGCGTTTCATATGCTGTCTGAGCATTTCGGCGTTCGGATATACTACGTCATTATTTCTCCTGGCATATATACAAGCTAGCATAAAAAGATCTTAAAATCATCTTCGATTCACGATACACATTTAACATTTTTACGTTGTCTGTTTTTGAAGACCTTTCACTTATGACATGCACAAATGCACTCTCGATTTATTTTTTAAGTTTGGGTGAGGACTTTGATGGGGAGAAAATAGATCTAAAAAAAAATAATGGAAGAAATATACTTAAATGTTTAAATTTTGCAAAATAATTGCTTTAAGAATTATTCACCATATTATTTTTACACCACAATTTAAGGGAAAAATATTGTTAAAAGATTTATTCAGCACAAAGTTATTTTACCATAAACTACACCAAAAGAAAAACATCACAGAATTGTTTATAATCACGAATTATTGCATAAAAAATCGTCTTATAGAACGAGTACATCTCGATTGTATGTCGAAAATCTCATTTTGATAGCAACTAATGTCGGGATGGAGCAACAGATTCGAATGTTATATGAAAGGATCACTATATCTCCTAATGATTGTTATATCTCCTATTTGACACAATGGAGGTAGCTTTGTTCCCAGTGCTGGACTCAAATGCTTCTTGATAGAAGAACACATTAAAATATATCGTTAAACCCGAATTTTAATAAACTGACTTAGAAATTTATAAAATTGCGTTTTGGAGTTTATATCGAATTAAATGTGAGGTGAAAAACCATAGTTTAAAATTAGTAAAAAAAAAAATAACTGTAACAGTTCATTGATTTAGGACTATTATATGAACTTTCGCTAAAAAAAAAAAAAAAAACAAAAAAAAAAGCATTTTATGGTGAAAAAAAATTTGGTGGTGAATACATTAATGCAGCTAAAAATATTATTTCAGTAAAAAAAAACATATTTTTGCGTTTAAAAGTTACTGCTCCACTCAAAACAGTATCACATAAATTATTTAGTGTGGTGAATAAAGTTTTATTGAGAAAAACACTATTTTCCAACATGTCTTAGATGCGCAAACATTTTTTTCGTTTATCAAAATACTATCTCCAACATGTTTCAGACGTGGTGAAAAAAATTTTGTATGGTGAATAAAGTTTTTTGAGCAAAAAAGATCATATTTTCCAACATGTTTAAATTGAATAAACAAATTGTACATTACTTAAAATATGCTTTCCCAAAATATTTGAGATGTGTCTGTGGTGAATAAAATTTTTTGTGAAGAAAATTTTTTTCCGAAAAAAAAAACTTTTTTTTAACATGTTTCAGAGGCAAATAAGCAGAGCTATATTTTTTTTCTTTCTTAAAAGTCCAAATCCAACATAAAATCTGTTATACATTTATTAAAAAAACAAAAGGTTCTAGTCAAGTTCTTGCCGTACACACACACACACGCATACACGCATATATATAAATATATATACATTCCATACACACACTCCATGCACGAATGCACAACACCAATGAATTTCAATTAAAAAAAAAACCTAAAAATAACAACTTCAAACAACAAAATCTCAAGATCTTGAAAACAACATTCCATAAAAGTTTATAACAAGCTCAGATTTAGCTGTGCAGCACTTTGTGTCGTAGGCTGGTCCTTGAATTAACCAAAAAAAAAAAAAAAATAAAAATCGAAACAAAAATAAGTGATCTTGTATACATTTAAGAAGCTACACATTATTATTTTCATTGTCACTTTTCCACGAATTTTTACGAGAGTTGCGCAGTTTTTTCTCCCTCCCCCCCTAAGATACTATAAAACATTTTAAATTCAAACGTGCCGAATTGTTTGTGAAAATACCTCAGCTATGTTTTAGCTTACACGCGGATTTAGCATTTTAGTTATAGATTTTTTAATTTTTTGTTTTTAATTAGTTAACCCAGTTGCACGGAGAACCCAAACAGTTTAAAATAAATAAATAAAAAACCTAACTAATAATAAATATTTTGCTAACTTAAAATTAATATTTTTGCGCTATATTGTTTTTGATAAATTTAATTTAATTTTCAACTATTGTATATTAAATTTTATTTGAAATAATTATATAAAAATTTACTTTTTAAAAATTAATGCCACGCACAATACAAAAAATACAAAAAAAAAAAAAAAAAACAAACAAGCACATGTATATAACTTTATATATATAACTTATGTATCATTTGATTTATACATATATAATAACTAAAAACAAAAAACAAAAAAATTAAGAAACACACACATGTGCATTTTATCTACATATATAACTGTTAAATATGAACCATTTAATAACTGTATCGCATATTACAGGTCCGAACGGGCGTAGTTTAGTTGAAATTCAACATGTTTCTGGCGCAAATGTGCAAATTTCCAAAAAGGGCATATTCGCACCAGGCACCAGAAATCGCATTGTAACCATAACTGGTCAGCCGGGTGCCATTGCCAAAGCGCAATTTCTAATCGAACAGAAAATCAACGAGGAGGAGACAAAGAGGGCGCGACAAATTCCATTAACCACTGTTGTGAATTAAATTTAAAAAAAAAAATTAAACAAAAAAAATTATATATGAAAAAAAAAAAAAAAAACAAAAAATAATAATCAACAAGAAGAAGCAAGCAAGCAAGTTGAAGAAGCAGAAGATCTTAAAAATTAAGCAAACAACAAACAAAAATAAAATTACATTTTGAAGAACAACAAATCAAGCATTAAACAAAAAAACACTACACACACACATTGACATGTTACAACAAAAATTTTCAACTCTGGCGCAGCTACTGCAAAATCTCACTAAACGCCATTTATTTATTATTTTTTTATTAAAAAAAAAATACAAAAAACAAAGCTAATAAAGCTGCAAAGACACATAGCTACACCCTACACACAGACACACACACACACACATACTACAATACATAACTAGCGACAATTAAATGTTAAACGTCTACTTTTCAACTGTTTAGTGTTTTTTTTTTATTTTTTGTTATATAAAAAATTAATTTTTCATTATTAAAAAAAAAAAAAATATTTCTGTTGGTAGCGTTTTCAGTGTTAATTAAAAAAAAAAAAAAAGATAATTAGCCAAAAGCAAATATATTTATATATATAGAAAAAAAAAAATAATAAAAATAATAATTTGTTAAGCAGTTAAAAGCAACAAACGAGGTAATTATTGTTTGAAAAAAAAAAACACCAAATATTTTAGTATTTTCAAGCATTAAAAATGGGCTAGTGATCAATAAGCTTTACTACCTACACAGAATATAAAAAAAAAAAAAATAAAAACATCCCAAACCACCCTATACGAGTTGTTGTTACACACTGCGCTATTGAAATTGTTTCCCTGTTTTTTGCCCTACTGCCTTACTACACTTCCCTTTTATTAATTATATAACTAAAATAAATTTAAAAAAAAAAAAAAAAAAAACTACTTAATTTATTTTAAAAATTTTACAGCGTTGTTTGATTTGTTTGAACTTTTCCTTTTTTTATATATATATATAAAAATTATTATTATTATTTTTTTTTTATATATACATATATTAAATACACATTTGTTTTTAATATATTTTTTTTTTTATGCAAAGTGGTGTTAATGTGTTGCGCGCGCACGTGAGTCTCCTTGGATTTTGATTTGTGCTGTTTGATTAATATGTTTTTTTCTTAATTATTAATTAATTGAAACCCAAACTATTATTAAAAAAAAAAAAATTACATTTAATTTTTTTTTTCAACTTTACTATTTTTTTTTTTGTTGGTAAATACGCACATTTGTTTAAATTTTTTTTAAACTTTTTCTTATACTTTTTTTTTTTAAATAGTATATGCGACTACAGTTTTAAGTTAAACTTTATCTAAAATAAAAAAAAATAAAAAAATTAAGCTATTATATTTCCAAAATTCGGCATCACAAACTTTTTACTACTAGTTTACTTAAAATTGTTTAACTTGCTATTAAAAAAACTTAATTTATATGGTTCATTTATAACAAAAAAAATTTTTTTTTAAGTATTGTGCAATTAAAAACTTTAAAAAAAAATTCAAAAATTTGTTTAGTATATTTGTTTACAAAATTTTATATAACAAATATAATAAGCAAGCTGTATGTAAATATATAAACACATATTTTATTTTTTTCTTTTAAGCCATTAAAGCAAAACACTTCACAATTGTTAAATGTTTTATTCCCCTACACATATAAAAAAAAAACAATGTTCGTCGTTTATTTCTAAAAAAAAAACATCACATTTTAATTTTTGTTTAAAAGAACAACTTGTAATAAAATATCAAACTAAAAATCATTTGCTATTATTTTATACATTTTTAAATTTTTTCTTTCAAATATTATACATACATATACGACATATATATATATTAAATAGTTTAGTTTAATTTGCAAAAATACAACAACAACAACAATAAATAAATAAATAAATAAAGAAATAAAATAATATACAAATACCAATAAAATGTGCGTTAATTATTTTCTTTTTATTTTTTTATTTTAATAATAAAAAAAAAAATAAAAATCACTCGCTGCGCCGCCATCACATTGCTCACCACTCTCGTCACTCGCTACTTCAACCAATCAACACACAAAATTCACCACAATCAGTCAAACAAACAGACAACTTTCTTTTTTTTAAAGCCTATTCACCACTACAATTTGAATAGTTTGTATAGTGAAAAAATAAAAAATAATATTAAAAAAGAAAAAACTCTGAAAACGTACGCCAAAAAAATAATAAAAATAAAAAACAAAGAATAAAATAAATCGTTTTACTGCGTTAAGTTTATATCGTATATAAATAAATATATATATGCATACGTTTGATTTGTTGTATAGCTTTTAGATTACATATATAACATATATATTTACATATTAACTACATACGTTCATTGTGCAATATTTGAAATATGTGAAACGAAATGTCAAACTGACACTTATTAATGTAAAGCAAACACCGCGTTGAAAAATGGTAGTAGAAAGCAGTAGAAGAAAGCGAAAAATAAAGTTGAGAAATACAAAAAAAAAAAAAAAAAATCGAAACAAAAAATAAATATTTAAATAAATGATAGTGTGCCTTGAAATATGCTAAAAAAAAAAAAAATAAATAAAATAATTAAGCAAAACGTGCGCATGTTAAGCAAAGTTAAATGTTTTGGTGAAAAGTTATAAAATACATAAATGTCTTTGTTATAGTTTTATTTTTTAGTTTAACTAGTTATATAAATACATAAATTAAATTTTCAAAACACAAACACTAACACACATGAACACACACACATATAATAACTAAACATACATAAAGCATGCATATTATTGTTTTTCTAAAGTCAAACATAAAATAATAATGATAAAATAAATGGCGCCCAACGTGTGGCAAACATTTTTTATAATTTATAAACTGCAGCAAAAAAATTATGCAACAAAATATTGCATTGTTAATGCATTTTTAAAAACAAGGCAAACAATATTTGGCGCCCAACGTGAGGCAAAGATTTAATTATTTAACAAATATTAAATAAATATTTTCTTGTATTGTTTAAAAAATTTTTTATTTATAAACTGCTGAAAAAAATATGAATTTTATGAATTTTGTAAAAAAAAAAATTGGCGCCCAACGTGGGGCAAAGATTTTTATTATTTATAAACTGCAAAAAAAAACATATTTTTTCCATTGTTTATGAATTTTGGTTTTAAAACAGTCCAAACAATAATAGGCGCCCAAGGTGAGGCAAAGATTTAATTATTTAAAAACAATTAAAAAAAAAAAAAAAAAATATTTTCTTGCATTGTTTATAAATTTTATAAACCGTAGAAAAAAATATTTCCTTCATTGTTTATGAATTTTTGTATAAGAAACAAACCAAACAACAATTGGCGCCCGACGTGAGGCAAAGATTTTTACTAATATGCAACAAAATATTTCATTGTTTATGAATTTTTACCTTAAAAACAAAGTAAACAATAATTGGCGCCCGTGGTGGGGCTACGATTTTAATTCAAAAACTTCAGCAAAAAATATTTTCTTGTATTGTTTATGAATTTTTTCCTTAAAAACAAAGCAAACAATAATTGGCGCCCAACGTGGGGCAAAGATTTTATTATTAAAACTAGAAAAACAGTAATTTGCATGCAGTAACTGTTTAATAAAATTAAAAAAAAAAAAAACTATACTACCAAGAAAAACCGTTGTTAAAGCAATATATAAACTAAGAAATAGCCAAATTTATTTGACAAAATGACAAAAAAGAAAACAAAAACAATAACAACAGCAGACAACAACAAAGTTAAACGCAAAAAGAGAAGAAAACAATAGAATCACAACAAGCATAATACATAAAACGTTTAATACTAAAAAAAAATAAAAACATTTTAGCAAAAAAAAAAAAAAAAAATAGAACAGTCAATCAAACAATCAATCATTTCGAACAAAACAAAAAAAATTTCGCTGCAGTAAACCAGGGCACTCAAAAATTTACACATAAAAACATACAAGCATACAACTTCACACAGATCACAGTTACACACATACACACACACACATACATATACATAAACAAACATCTCGTACAAGTATCATCATGCTCACTGAGATATGTTTAAAATTAGTTAAAGAAGAAGAAGAAGAAGAAGTTGAAATAAAAACTAAATAAATAAATAAAAGTAAAAAATAAAAACAAAAATAATAAATATAAAAAATAAAGTTAATGAAAAAAAAAATGTACTGGATCTGTGATATGTATTAAAAAAAAAATATAAAGTTTAAATTAATTATAAAATAATTAATTAACAACATCAACAACAAAGACAACAGCAACAATTATCAAGCAGCAATAACAACAACAAACCAAAAAAAGAAGAAGAACAAGCAGCGAACAAATAAGCATCGAAAAAAGTTTGAATTAAAAAATGTAACTGTTGTCCCAAAAAAAAAAAATAAAATAATCAGTAATTTCAAGACGTTTCGTTGACATTTGGCAGCAAATATAGTTCACCAACACTGCTTCAGCTGTTTTGCTGCTTTCACAAATTAAAAAATATGACACTCACACAAAAACATCACAAATAAAAATAACAGTGCTGTACAGCGGCCGTGTAAATCTGCGCCTACTACTACATACATATTACATATAAACGGAATTCGATGTTTTATGCTTGTTTTGATTTTTGATTGTTTTACCAAATGCGTCACAACTGCTGTGCAAAAGCTTTAATTTTTTGCCACTGCTTCATTAAAAAAAAAAAAAAAAATTATACAAAATGTATGCAGACAACATTGCACCCTACACGCTCATATACATACACACAAACACACATAAAATCGAACACCTTTGACCCTTTCGACATTACGACTAAAGACTATATATAGCGTGCTTGAGAAGTAGCTCTAGTCATGAGCTAAGTAAAAAAAAAAAAAAAAATTACTTTGAAAAGACAACAACTCAAAAGCAAAAACCATTAAAAAAAAAATCAATAAAAAAAAATTAGTTTTCTTTAATATACACATTCATATGTAACCATATATATTTAAAGTAAAACAAAAAAAAAAAAAAAGAAATGTTATTCAACGACGGAGTCTATTAGTGTTAAAAATTAGTAAACAACATTTTATTATTATTGCTAATTCTTAAATAAAAACAACAACAACAACAACAAACGGAGCTAATCCTTAAAATAAAAAAAAATAAAAAACAATTTTTGCATAAAATATATTTTACAAAATAAAACAAAAAAAAAAAAAATAAAAATATAAAAATAAAAACAACAAATAACTAAAACTAAACAAAAAAAATCAAGTTGAACATTTTTGCTCTAGAAAGAAATTAAAAAATAATTAAAAATAAAAACAAACTTTCACTTCTTATATGCAACAAACACTTACTAATTTAATTTGTTATGCTCTCCCACATTAAAACTGTTGTTAGAACAATTATTTAAAAAATATATAAATAAATATATATACAAAACATATAAATATATTACATACATATACATACGTGCATACATAAAGCATTAACATAGCAGAGAAATAAAAAAAAAAAAAGAAATAATTAAAAAAAAAAAAATAAAAGTTTTATTCGACTATATACAATATAAAAAAAAATAAAAAATCATAAAATGTAAAAAAAAATAAAAACGCATACAACATAAAAAAAAAATTCATTAAAACATTGTTAAAATTAAAAAAAAAAAAAAAACTAAGCAGATGCGATATTTAAATAAAATAAAAGTAATGTATGCAAACGAAATAAAATTATTAATAAATTAAATAGTAAAAATGTAATTTAAACAATAAAAAATAATATACATATACTATAATAATATTAATAATAAAATCTAGTTGTTAGTGTGATAAAATTGCGTATTGAATAAATTTATTAATGATTGATCGATGACAACAAAATTTTGTATTTTTATTTTACTTTTAAATTTTATTATTTTTTTTTTTAAGTAGCTAATTTTTAAAAGGAAAATAAACACATTTTAAAGAAAGAAAAAAAAAAAAACTAATAACGATCAAAACTTTGAAGTTCAAAGAAATAAAGTACATATATATATATAGATATATTTATTAGAGAGATGGCAAGCAGGCAGTAATTTAAAAATTAAATAAAAAAATTTTAACTAATTGGACGAAACAATGCTGTGCAGTGTTTTAGCAACCAAAAAAAAAAAAAAATAAATAAAAGAAGATATTAAATTTAGAGTATTTAAAAAAAAAAAAAAAAAATTATTTATTAAAACAATTGTCATAACTCATTAAATATCATCACAGTTAAAACATAAATGAACAAATTAAAAAAAAAAAGAGATATAAAAAAAAACAGAAGAAAAGCGATGTACAAATTAAAAGTTAAAAAAAAAAAAATCAACAACAACAACAAGAAGAACTACAAGTTACCATTGAAAAAAAAAATACAAAATTTAAAGCAAAGAAATATAAAAAAAAAAAAATTAAAAGAAATAATTTAAAGTACGGTTAAACCGTACATTTTATGCGCTTCTCAAAGTGTAATAGTTTGAAAAGCACAACAGTTTGAACAGTATAACAGTTTAAAAAGTATAACAGTTTAAAAAGTATAACAGTTTAAAAAGTATAACAGTTTAAAAAGTATAACAGTTTATTTGTAAGAATAGCAGTGCATGTAAATGAAATAATAGATATGATTTTTTATGATATATAATCAGTCTCCATACTGTAACTTAGTACATTCAGCATTTTTATGTGCCTAAGCTGACTGAAACTGTTAGAGATCTTTGGAGAAGTCTATCTGGACAAAACACAGCTGAACCATAATTTGTCAAACATTGCTCGAATATAAAAGAAGGCTGCAGTCGTGTAAGCTGCCATCGAGATACCCTGTACGCCCATGGAACATTAAATTTGCATAGAAGATATGTTACAATCTAGATCCGTGTAGTATATAATTTTTTGGAATTAGTTTAAGATACAACGAACTCGCTAGCTAGAACAGCTGAATTAAAAATAACAACAAACCATTAAAAGTGGGACATATTTGTATGAGGACCACCTCTGCTAGTGAAATATTTCTTAACATAAAGTAGACCCAATCTGGCATTTCTAGCAAATTTACCTTACGATGTAAGCACATTTGTTAAATTCGCGTGCTCTGAAGATTGACTATCCAAATGTATAGGCTCTATATATTTCATTATTAAGTTCTCGATTTTCATACGGTCGGACGAACATGTCTATACTGATTGACACTTTGTTGCTGATCAAGTGTACATATATAAAATTGTTCGTCCACGTACAAAAGAGCCTGCAATTGGTTGTTGCTCAGTTGAACATTGAAGTTTTTGAACCGACGAAACAAATCTCTGCATGTTTTACTTGATAAAGCCATGTCAACATGGGTCACTACAAATATTCGTTGTGATTCGATAACCGATTTCTTCAAATTGAAGCAAAGTAGCAGAGCTTCCCGCATGTGCTCAAAAATTTGTATTGTATTGCCTATTTGTACGCAGATTTCGAGTACTTGTTTTCCGGGTTATTCTAGTTAGGGGCAGTTCACGGTCATAGATTGAGGCTGCACATCATCTGCTTGAAAAAGAGCTACAAAGGTGGATTGACTTTTTAAAATCTTCAATGACGACAATGTTTGATGCAGAATTCGATAGTCAATGCCGTTGCTGATGTTGATTGTTGACGCAGTAATTTCCACAGTTTTGCAGCATTTGTCACATAGCTGTTGGTTCAGGCTTCATTGTAGAACTTCTAGCAACTCGGTGTCTGTATGTTTTAGGATTTCGTTGAGAATATAAAAAAATATACGGCAGTATATAACCTATGTATATTATGAAATCGATACTATTTCCTTTGAATCAAATGTTGAGAACCTCGTATTCGTAATTTTTCTTAGGAACTACACAACTGCATAGAATATATAGAATATTTCTGTGAAAAATGTGCGCCCTCTACTTGGAAAAGTGTTTCAGAATGATATGGTATTGTTTGTCAGATTCTGGTCAAGCTGATGAACGACAGAATTTTCTATAATGAATTTAGTCGAGAAAATCACCTTCTAATGCCATTCATTTCATTCAGTTGTTTGGAAAAATCTGCTTAATACTACCTTTAGCTTGTTTCATTGTAAGATTTTTATATATGCTTATATACGATATTCTATGTAGAACGTTGATGCATAAAAGAACAGTTGCAAAACTTGTGGAAGGACTACGCGAGACATAGACTAGCTATGGGTTAACGCGTTTATTGACTTGGAACTCCTCAAAATTGAAATCTTACTTAAATGTTAGTGTCATGCCTTCGTAAGTGTCCAGAACGCATATTAATTAAACACAGATTTTTTGGACACATGCAGTGGATGCTCTCTAGGTGACTGATTTGCAAATTAGCTGCTTTAAAATAAGTGTATTGGATGGTTCTGACACGATATAGGTTGTGTGGTTCAATTCTCCAAGTTTTAATAGCCTTTTTAGGCCCTGTACCGAAGGTACAAGAGCCTATTGGTTTTGTGCAAATGTATGTAACAGGAAGAACTAATTGTCGGAGACCCCCCCAAAGTTACACCCATTATGGTCAGGAGTGATAGAGGAGTCGATATAGCCATGTCCGTCTGTCCGTCCGTCCGTCTGTATGAACGAAAGGATCTCGGAAACGGTAATAGATAGAGTCTTCGTGTTTTTTGCATTCGACTAGGACTGCTCCGGAATTTCACAAGTTTATTTTAAAATTTTTCCCCTCTCCCCCCTTCCCCATAAAATCACCCCTTAGGGTAAAAATTTCTTCGGCACAAAAAAAATTTAGTATACCAGTATAGAGGTAACGTCCTTTTAAGCCAAATTCCAAAAAGTTCAACAAAATCGGATAATAAATGACGATTTTATAAGCAATTGAATTTGAACGACCCCCCTTTTCTTTTCATTCATATTCGCGCAGTGAGAAGTGATCATGTGTTTGGTCATAAGCTCGTGAAACATTTAATGTGTTTGTTAGGCGACCTGAACTGGTACAGGGCCTCTTACAGTCGGTTACGCCTGACTGTATTTTCTTACTTGTTTTTATTTCAAATACAATAAAAATTGCCATGTGAAGCGCATAATTATAAAAATTTTTGAAGCTCAGCTGTTTGAATATTAATTTTTTTTTGGCTTAAAAATCCAAATCATATTTTAAAAAAAAATCCAAAAATGCTCCACAAACACTCATTAAAACCAAAAACAGTGACCGATAAATTGTAGTAAATATAATCCTTAAAAGTATTAAAAAAAAAAAACAAAACCAAAAATACAGAAGAGAGACCAGTCGCTCAGTAAATTCAATGAAATTGATTTTGAAAACAGTTTTTGTAGAGTAAAAAATATTACATGTATACTTCAGTACCTTAGAAAAACTAAAAAAAAAAGAATATAAATAAAACCATTAAGAAATGCAATTAGAATTAAAAGCAAAGCAGAAAAATAAAAACAAAGACATTTCTTCAACATGTTTCGAATTAATTACCTAAAATATATAAATATATATATTACTCGTAGATGCAAAAAACATTACTTACACGCATAACGAAACGTTTTGAACTTCATTAATTATTGCTAGAAAACCAAAAGAATTAAATCTAGAAAACTAAACAAAAAAAAAAAAAACAAAAAAAAAAGACAATTACCAGAGTTGCTTTGCAGAACAACTCGAATCAGTCAGTGTAGCAGAACGAATCGAATCAACATACGCCGTAAAATATTCAAAGAACATTAACCAAAAATCATGGAAATTCATTCAAAAGTAAAAGTACTAAAAAATCTTTTATGATTTGACTGTGATAACAAAAATGAAAAGAAATATTTAAACAAATAAACAAAGTCGTGCGATTGATGTGGATAGTAGGTAAAAGAAAAAATCGTTTAGGAAAAGCAGATTACAGTAAAAAAGAAATATATATATATATATATAGTACCGTATATATAATATAGTTGTATAATAACGAAAACGAAACGAAACGAAACTAGAAGAAGAAAAATAATAAAAATAACTTAATACACTGCACTATGCCTTGGCTTGAGTAGGGTGTATTGCTAGAAAATTGGTAATGGTGAAGGTTTGTGTTGCAAGTGAAACAAAAGAAATTTTAAGAGAAATTGCGGAACAGTTTTTAAATCAGTGTTGAAAAGTGTGAGTAATTTAATGTGCTAATATGAAGTATACAACTTGTTTAGGCTCCGTAATTGAGTAGTCTAGATTATGTATTGGAATAGGTATTCGTAAGGTTGAGAGAAATTTATTTATTACATGGGTTTATGTTACAGTTACACCATCACGGAAATTTTTAATGGAATATTACAACGGAATATTACAAGTCTGTTGGTGTTAGAATACTTAGTCACTGAAAGAATGTCGTTCAGTTAAATGATCGGAAGCGTACAGCTATTAGAATCATTGATGGTAAGAAATTATATTATTCTAAAGGCATATCTAAAGTATACACCTTGAGGAAGAGACATCCAGTGCTATTTATGAATATAGTCTGGCTTTCTGTTGTTATGCATAGTTATTGAGAAATAGAGTTGCATAAAGATGGATGATATAAGAAAACTTCAGAAAAGTTTCATTATTAAAAAAGGCATTTATGGGAAAAGAGGAACGTAGTTACTTAACCATAAATAATGGTTGTTATTTATAATTTTTTTAACGGAATATCCAACGGGATAAACGTTAAGTTTTCTAGCGTTCAATGTTATCGAGAAAAATAAATACAGAGAGACGGATGATATAGGAATTATAAGAAGCATCGTTAGTTAGAATAATGGAGTTACTTGTCTATGAATAACTGTCCTACTGTAAAATTTAATTATTCGAACGAAATATCTAACGGGACTTAAGTCGAGGTTTCTAGCATTCATAGTTGTTGGAATATAAACATACAAACAGATGGTTTAATTCTGAAAAACTAAATCGTGAAATCCAGACAAAGCGAAGGAGTTATATGTCTGGGAAAAATGGTTATTTAGCTAAATTGTATTATTCCAACCAGATATTTAACGGGACACAAGTCTAGTTTGCTAGCTAACAGGCACACGGATGATGTAGGAACTACCAATAGTTCTACAAATTTTATAAACTTCAAGGCGATATCAAGACAAAGGTATGGAGTTACTTGTCCATGTTAAATTTATTTATGCTAACGGGATATTTAACGGGACTACAGTCTAGTTTTCTAGCGTTGATAATTGTTAATTGTAATAAACATGTCGCCAGATGGATGATATAGGAACTATAGGGTCTATAGGAACTACCGTTAGTACTGGTAAAATTTTAAAATTTTGTCTAGCGTTGATAATTTTTAAGAAATAAACATGTCGCCAGATGGCTGATATAGGAACTATAGGGTCTATAGGAACTACAGTTAGTAATGGAAAAATTTTAAAATTTTGTCTATCGTTGATAATTTTTAAGAAATAAACATGTCGCCAGATGGATGATATAGGAACTATAGGGTCTATAGGAACTACAGTTAGTACTGGAAAAATTTTAAAATTTTGTCTAGCGTTGATAATTTTTAAGAAATAAACATGTCGCCAGATGGATGATATAGGAACTATAGGGTCTATAGGAACTACAGTTAGTACTGGAAAAATTTTAAAATTTTTCTTGATATTCAGCTTTATTATCCAGTGGACTTAGTTGTAGAGAAATAAACATATAGTCTGACAGATGATATAGGAACTATACAAAGTTCGATTAGCTCCGAAAAAATTAAAATTTTTCTTATGGTATATGCAGACAGAGGGACATAGTTATTTGATTATAAAACGGACTATCTACCAGGACTCAAGTCAAATTTTTAAGCATTCCTAGTTGTTGAGATATAAACATCCATATATAGGAGCTATAGAAACTACCCATAAATTCTGAAAAATTAAATTATTCTAACGGTATATTCACAATGTATAGCTCAAGAGTACAAAAGTGTATATCTTCAATGTTTTGCTCACATATGGCACTAAGTTAGAAACGTTTTGGGTCGAAAGATTTCAATGGAGTTTCCACCATAAACTTTACCATATTATATAAATCCTGAAAGTTCAACAAATGCAATACAACCCTTTGACTCATAAGAGTGCAGTGTATAGACAACACAGAATGCCCAACCAAAAGCCGAAAAGAACATAGAACGAATGTTGAAGATTTTCTAATTAGTTTAGAATTCAAGAAGTCGCAAGGAAACCAAATTAATAGGTAAATGAATCAAAGAAGAAAAAACAAAAAAAAAACAGAGGAAAAAAATTTAATGCGAATAAACTTTACTTATACATTTAATTAGCAAAATATATACATACAATAAATATTTATATATATACAAATATATATAACAACAAAAAGAGGTCGAAGAAATATATTATTGTATATTGAAATGAATAATTTTTAGCAACAAAATGCCGTCTTGAAACCCGATTCGAGATGAACAAAGAAAGCGTGTATGTCTTCAATGTTTAAAAAAAAAATTAAACACTGAAAAACAAAAAAATAAAACGAAAATAACAATTAATTTTAATATATACTCGTATATAAAATGTGCTCTTAACAAATAACCTAAATGAGTAAAGATTCTAATTAATTAATTAATTTTAAAAAAAAACTTATTGCAAAATCAGTTGCACTTTATACTTTTCCAAAGCGTTTAATAAAAACTTAGCGAAAATTGTTTTAGCTATATCTGAACTAATTTCTTTACAATAAAACAAACAAAGGAAAAAATAAATATATGCATTTACAATAAATTGTAATAATTAATTAGCAAAATTCAACCAAACGTGAGCGTACAAGTTTATTGGGTAAAATCTGTTAAAACAAAAAAAGAAAAAGAAATTATGCAACAGTAAAAACAAAAAAAAAGGATATAAACTAAAATAATAAATAGTTACGAGTAGCTCATTTGAATTTTAAGCATAAACCGTTTTAAACTAAATAAAGAAAAATAAATACTATGTATAAAACCGAAGAAATTAAAATTAAAAAAAAATTTAAGCAAAAACCGTAAAGTCACCGCGCCTACCGGATGCACACAAAAAGTCTCATATTCTGAACAACTCTGTTACTTATAAATCTTTAACTAGTTATTAGCAAATATTTATATAGATTCTTTTTCTAAACACATTGTTACAACTCAGTTTTGATACGTGAAAACAAAAAAAAAAACAAAAAAAAAAAAACAAAAATGGGAACTTCAAATGTTCGTATTACCTAATCATTATCCGGTTCGAAGGCGCCGTGTCTATTGCGCTGCTACAACTCGGCGGCACATCTTTTCCTTTTCTACGATATACTCTATGCTAGTTACAGATACATAAATACATAGATACTCGTATACATATACATTATTATGTAGATACAGCAATAGTTTGTATGTATATCAATCCGTATGAAACCGAATCGTGAACATCAAAAGATGATGTTTTTTTGTAACTCGATTGCAATGTTATATAATGCGTACTCGAATGTAAACTTTATAGTAAAAATTTGTTGAACATATATACACACAAATACATGCATAATACAATTATATAGAAAAATCGTACACGAAATAATATAATATATTGTATATGTAATAGGTAAATGGATGAATGCAGTAAGTGAGGAGTATTAAAAAAAAAAAAAAAAATTTAAAAAAAACCGAAGCAAAATCTAATAAATTGATATATGATTTATTCATAAAATTAGTTAATTAAAGTAAATTAAAAAAAAAAGAAGAAAAAAAAAACTGAAAAAAAAATGAGACAAAGTAACGAAGATTATATATGAATGCGGAGAAACGTGAATAAATTAATAATAATAAAACTGAACTAATAAATTATATTACTATTAATTAAATGAAAAAAAAAATAATAAATAAATAAATGACTTTAATTTATAACTGGAGGGTGGCATGGGTTGGATTAAATGATAATATTTTAAAAAAATTTATAGTTTCTGCACAAAGGACAAAAAAAGGATTAGAAAACAAAGTCAAGACACGTAACTTAATAAAAATAATTTCCTAATTAATTTGTTTTTTTTTTATATGTGTAGAGAAGATCGTGTACAATAAGTTCCTTGTGTAGGGCTCTGATAATTTTTGGCGTTGCAGCGAGATGCCTTACCTTTTTTCCCATCATCGGCTTAGTCATCCTCATCTGCCACATCATCGGTCATTACGTGGCCAGCTTTTGACTTTTCAGTTCGTAATTCAAAAACTTCGCTTATAGCAACACGAAAGCAGAGAAAATTTAAATCAACTTCACCCTGATGGTTCACGATATATTCACATAATATGCAGACTATAGCTAAGAAACGATTTACCTGCAGAAGATACAGAATTGTGTTCTTCTTTAAGAAGACTAGAACTACCGTCGTAAAATAGCTTCTCTTCTGAGTTATAGATGCTGGTAAACTCTATAAAACTTCTATCATACCCTAGCAAACTTAACAGGTCTACATATCTACACGCGAAGAATCAGTGGTTATATAGATTTTCGAATCGACATCAACAAGTTATGCCTTCTCAATGCGTTAATTCGATATAAAAATGTTGAACAGATTCGCTAGCAGAGAGTTCATAGAGGGAGCTTGAAACATTGGTCTCTAAAAAGTCCGATGGTTGCGGTTCATCTGAATTTTTTTTTTTAAAACGTTGAAATACTTTAAATATTTGTTGTTGGAAAAATAGTTTCCTTACAAATTTTGTCTTCGATGAGAAGTTCCCAATATTTCATACTCTAAAATAATTGTTTTCTATAAAAAGCGGTTCAGCCGTTCTTAAGTTATGCGCTTAGCCAGACACAGCATTTGATTTTCTGAGTTGCATAAAGAGAGCAGTGGCAGCAGTATCTTCACAAATTTAGGCGAGGGACTCGGAAGTGACTTCTTCTCTCCGAATCGAGAGAACATACTAATCGACCACTAAACAGTACAGTACCAACCTGATCTCGAAGTCTGGATAAATGCATGTAAAAGGAAATTGTGAAGCAAATAAGCTGGCTATAAAAGTTTCCACTGTCCGAAAGAGATACTGTAGAGATGCATGCAAGCTATGCACTAGACTAAACACGATGCATCATATGGAGAAACTTGAACACATCTCAAACCTTTAGCTCACTTGTAGGAACTACAATCTCAAGTACAATTGCATTGTCTTAGCAGAAGAGGTCACATATATTTATGCTGTTAAAAAGCTCAATGGGCCACTGTCATGCTATGTGGTTATGGTCCATAGGGGGCCTACTAAACTAGGGGTTAACATCCAGGATTTTTGCAGTAGTTGTGAAAGCATCAGTGTTAGTTTACATTAGCAGGATACTTGCTTTCCCCGGAAGTATTTTTATGAATAAGCTTACGTATATGAATATATATCAAAGTACAGTGAAAACTCTCTTAGGCGGACAGCAACCGTCGGGCATTTTTTGTCCGCCTAATGAAGGAATTCCAATAAACCGTCTTGATTTTTGTCGCTTTTTTAAAACAATTTTTTATTGTATATGGCTGCACCTTAAGCCAGGCTGCTTTTTAAATGTGTAGCATCCAAGACGTTAATTGGTTTGTTTGGCAAATCTGTCTCAATGCTTGCCAAGATATGTTTCACAAGCAGGGTTCGATAGAAAATTTTAAAATTTTTAATAACACCTTGTTCTAACGGCTGACAAGCTGATGTCTTGTTAGACGGAAAAAAAAATAATTTTAAAATTTTTCAATCGTAATTCGTCGAATTCCATTAGCCACTGTATCTTCAAATCGCGTGTCATCCATGCCTTCTGGTTTGACTTCCAATTTACTGGTAAATTTACGATATTCAGGGAGGCAAAAGTTCTAGGACTTGCAGCTTTCCGAATAACGAGTGGCTTTTCTTTCTCTCCAGCAAAATTCACACAAAATAGAACTGTGAGTCTCGCTTTGGAAAGTTTTCCACCATGAGATTTTTCGATCTTAAGCGCTAAAGTTTTGTTTGGCAGCGTCTCATCAGCGTTATAAATATTGATGGAAGTTTTTCTAATCTAATCTAATGGGTTTACTGCAGCAGCGTCACCCGATACACATCGAAAAGTTATGTTGTGTCTAGTTCGCCACCTTTGCTGCCAACCGTTAGATGCTTCAAAGTTATCTATTCGGAAGTTTCCGAGTCAAAATGAAATTATGCCATGCAAGCAAAATGAATCAAAACATTTCATTCGTGGAAATCCACAATTTAATTTGTTTTGATTCCACGTATATTTTATAACGTATTTTCGTACTTCAAGTCCGTTTGTAAGGGTTTCGCGTCACAATTTTTTAAAAAATGTTGTCCGCGTCCGATTAAAAGGTGGTCCGTTTAAGAGAGGTGAAAATGTTCGAAAAAGTACTGAAAAACAATTGTTTTAGAGAAAATGTCCGTCTAAGAGGAGTGTCCGTCTATTAGAGGTGTCCGTTAGGAGAGTTTTCACTGTACTTGCCTATAGAAGCCTATATAAGAAATAGGAGAGTATGGTGTCATAATGAGACAAAAACTCGCCATCGCAACCTAGGGAATGTAGTATCTCCCTTTGCTTGAAGTTCATTAGTCAAAAGACGTGGCCTAACTATGTATGATATAATATATCATCACAGTTTAATAAAATTTTTTAAAATACGTTAATTGCTTCCTGTGACAAAATTGTGTTGGTGAGAAAATATATTCAATGTAGGTAAGTTAGAGTTGATCGGATATTTGTTCAAGTTAATGCATTTTACTGCTTTTCTGATCTAATTTTTTCTAATATTTCTACCGTATATAATACATATCTATATTTGCACAACATATACCTGCCTACACGTAGTACTAACTGAAAAGCTAATAGATTCTATCTTGCTTTCCGTCTTCTCTCATTCACAATTCGTTTTCGATTAGTTCTATTTATAGCATTTTTTCTGCTCTTTTACAAACTACGACGCTAATAGACGTTTTTTTTTTATTTTAATTTTAATTAGCTTCGTTAGAAATGCATATCTTTGCGCCATGCGATCATTAATCCTCGATAGTATAGTGGTCAGTATCCCCGCCTGTCACGCGGGAGACCGGGGTTCAATTCCCCGTCGGGGAGGTTTTTTTATTGGATGAAATGTAAACATTTTTTTCCCTACTTTAGTTTTACCTTTTGGCTAAACTAAAACAAAGTTAAAGCGTATTAATTGTGTATTGACTTGGCAAAATAAATACAAGTTTATCCGACAAAGTAATGATCATACTTTATTGCCTAATAGACCTAGTTTGGCATTGATTCTCAACTGTTTATTTGTATTTACTGTGGTTTGATTAGTCCAAATTTTGTTCACGATTAAAAACTTCATAGAGACCATCTTATCTCGGCAAATTATCGCAGAGCACTACATTAAAATTGTATTTTTGGTAACTACTATCAGAATTGGATGACTGTACAGGCAGAAAGCTTAGACGTAACCAAGATGCATGCATAATATGTACTTATAAGTCGATCCACTAAGATGCCCACAGTCTCAGCAATCACGTCTAAATTCAATTAATCAAAAAAAAAAATAAATAATTGATTATTTTAGTGAAATCTTTACAAGATCCCTTGGCTTCAATGTTTGTAGCATAACATATTTCACTAGCATTCGAATTATGCCTAGTTCCAAATCGACAAAGAGTTTCAATCCAATAAGCAGAATTGCTGTGCCTATTCTATTCTTTCTGTCGGACAAACAACCTCTCCTCGTCCTAATGTTCGTCATCGACTACTTTTAACACAGGTTCTAGATCTAACAAGGCTCAAACAAATTTCACAGGAATAACTTATGGAGGTTAACTAAGACGGTTGCGTTATATAACTATTCTATTGAGGAAAAATATTCTATCTGAAAAACTTTATAAACCTCTTGATTTGGTTTTAACTCCACGTTTGTTCAACTTCTTCTTCCTTTTTTTCTAATAGAAACAAGTAAGGAAATTAATAAAATTTTAAAATAAAGTTGTAAAATTCCGGCGAAGTCCTAGTCGAATGCAAAAATAACTAAGTCTCTATCTATTACCGTTTCTCAGATCCTTTCGTTCATACGGGCGGACAGGCGGACAGACGGACATGACTCATTTTCGCAGACATGTCACATTTTAAGATGACAGTCTGCGAAACAAGGCTCCAAAAGCTCCAAGTTTAGACTACCAGTGAAAGGAGTACATTTTGTAGTACTCTTATTTAATACGAAGTGGAAGTGTGCTGAAATCGCGATGGTTCTAAGCTTAACCTGACCAATATGTCGATTATCTGTATGATGAATAAAGTATTAATTCTGATTGTCAGTTCGGTTTCAGACATCATCATGTCACACTGAGCAAGTGTACAGAGTAGATCATTACATATGTACTTGAAAAATCGCTACCGTCCCACTGTTTTCTTGAATGTGCAACAATCTTTTGATCGTGTTTGGGTTGAGGGTTTAATTCCAAAAAATTTTGAGTTTCTGTTCCTTGTTGGACGCTCTTGACAGTTCACTATAAAATGTATTCATTCCAATACGATACGACCAATTCGTGCTGGAGTTCGTCAAAACAGAGCAAAACTCCTTATGCTCTGTTTACTGCAGACATGTTAGACACTATATACGCGAATGATACTGTGATTATCGCAAAGTCCAGATGTTCCATTGCTGCAAGAGTTTACCTACAAAAGTTTGTGAAGCATTACGGCATGCCCATTGCGAGGTCCCAGCTCTGTGCCACTTGAATAGGACACTTAAACGAAATAAACATTTTCACGAATTCGGACTCTGTTTAACACAGTTTTCACTCAAATTTAGGATAATTTCAGTTTTTAGCCTTTCAAATTTTATTTATTTTCTCTGCTCCGAAACTGTATACATCCGATTTAGAAGGGATTCATACAAATGGGACATATAATTTAATTAACTCGAGCTCCAAATTAAATCGATGATTTGTGTTAGTTCGGGAGTACTCGAATACGTGTCAATCATTTGTGAGATTTGTGATTAAATTTGTATCCGGTGAGTAGGGCGACGAAATGGCTTCCTACACTATCACACTTGAAATGCTGCTATGCAATCGGTTCAAATGATCGCAGCATCTTACCTCCAACTCTGTTATATAGCGGGTCCAAACGATAAGTTTCTTTGCGAAGATCATGGAAATATAGTCATCAACAAAATTAAAGTTTTTATCGTCAGACAAACCATCGCAATGTCACTGCGAAGTCCAGATAACATGTGTGTGTTAAAAGCTGGGTATGGTAATTGCATTCATTGAATTCAAGTGATCCGAAGAATTAATAGGTGAATCTAATTAACCAAATTTGAAGGCTCTACACATTGTAGTTGCCAAGTTCTCGATTACCATACAGATAGTCAGACAGTCGGACGGACGGACAGACAATATTGACTCATCTTCATGTTACATTTGCATAAACTTAATATACCTTGTTCCCTATGGGAACAGGGTATACAAATACCGTTATTTTATCTTTCCGCTTACGAGTTAAGAGCAATTGCAAAGTGAGTATACAGGTTGTCCTAATCAAGTGGCCAGTGTATGTTACATCGACTATATTTGTTTCTTCCATCGATTCAAATTAATACATTTTTTTTTTAGTTTGCTTTTTGGTTTTGGTTTTATTTCATTAAAACTGTTTTGAAAAGTTGAATACAGAAATCATTGTTTTGTTGTGGATAATGCGTTTAGTTTGAAGTAATGTTCGCTATTCGATTAATAGTACAACAATCATTTAAATGAAATAGTTTAGGAGACACTTAGTACATTCATATACAATACATACATACATAAGTAGATGTTTAATTAGCTGCTTAAGTCTAGCTATGCATCATCGTCATCATCATCATCATTGTCATCATCATCATCATCATCATAATCATATAATATAGTTTTATCAATTTATTAATATATTTTATTACATTTTATTCGATTTTAAGGTTTAACGTTAAATTTTAAAATCTGTGCGCAATTTGAAAAAATTCTACCCGAAGCGAAATAGAAATAATTCACTTGCGAGTGTGCTTAATCAGATTTATTAATATCAAATTACAACTTTATGTTTTGTTTTTTTATTTTTATTTATTTTTACTTAAGAAGTTTGTCAACATTTATGGTGTACTGAAGATTTAATTTGGTTTTAGTATTTAGTTTAACACGTGGTGTGCTGTGTGTAGTTAGTTAATGTAATTATTTGCGTTATGCAGTTTGTACTTTTCGAAAAATGTTTTAGTTGAACTTTAGCCTGGACTGTTTAAATACTTTTTTGTTTTTTAATTTTATTTATTACTTTTTTTTTTTTTTGCTTATAGCATTACAAAAGTTATGCATTTGATTGAGTTGATTTTTTTAAAATCCCTGAATACAATTTTGCTTTTCGTCGAGTTATGTTTTTTACATTTTTATATATTTTTTGTTTTCTTTATTTCATAGAGTAGCCTAAATAAAATGCATAAAAATAGAGTTAAATATAATATCTTTAAGATACTTTTTTTTTCGTTTGTTTTTTGTTTTTCAGTTGACATCAAAACAGATTCGAATTAATTTTGGTTTATTTTAATGCCTAAAAGTAAAACTTTATACGCAATTTTCTGTTTGTTTATTTTGCATTTCTGCAAATATTTATTTCACTCTGTGAAGTGTTTTATTTATTAAATGCTTTTTGTAGCTTTAAATCACATTAGCTGTGTTCATTAAATTTTATATCATATTATATGCTTCTCAAGTAGTATTATGTAATTCACTCTTCCGATGCATCTACGTCTTTTTTGTTTGGGCTGTAATTCAACGTACATATTTTAATTTGTTTTATTTTAAATGTTTTATAGTTTTAATTTTTCTTTTTCTGAACGAACTGCAATTTCATTTCTTCGTCTTACGTCGCTTTGCAGTTGTCGTCGGAAAATTCTATTTGTTTGGCAACTCCGGCGGACAGTCCGGCTGATTGGATGGATGAGCAGCACGGAAAGCAGGATTGCTTTCCAGCTCACGATCAATGCGTAAAATAATGGGATACGGACGTAAGTCCACATGGAATCTTTAATAAATAAAAAAATAGTTTTAAAGACATAATTAAATTCAAATTAAGTACTATATATACCTTCTAGCATTGAAGACCTGCGGCACTAGGCAACAGTCAGCCATGGAGATCTCATCGCCCACACAATATTTGCCAGCTGAGGTGGAGAGCACTTTTTCAACCGCGCGGAAACCACGTGTTATCCAGTGCTGCGCCCATTCTTTCTTCTTCTCCTCACCGACATGTATGAGCACAACCAGATTCTGCAGCGGCTGTATGCCCGAGCAGATAATCTCACAGATTTCACGTACTTTGGCACGCTTATGCACATCCTGCGGCAGCAATGGACGCTGCGGACGTGTCTCCTCTAGATAGTGCATTATGGCCACCGATTCGATGAGTGTATGCCCATCTGTTTAAGCAAAAATAAAAGCAATTATTAGTTGACATCTATATAATTTGTAGAAACACTTACCAATCTGCAATGCGGGCACCTGCTCCATGGGATTGACCTCGCGATATTCATTGCAATGCTGCTCACCGCCCGATTTGATTAGACTGATTGGCTTGATGTCGTACGGTATCTCCTTCAGATTGAGCGCAATGCGTACACGCCAGGAGCATGAGCTGCGCCAATACGAGTAAAGTATTGGCTGCGTGGCGGCGTCCACAGCGGGAGAAATAGAATTGCTATTAGTTGACATATTGTTACGGTTAGATTGCGTCGTAAAATATGTGCGGTTAGAACAACTTCTGGCAGCGAACTGTGCTAGACCCATCGTGCCATATCTACGCAGCAAACCCATTTTAAATGTATGCAAAAAATCTAGTATCAGACAGAACTGGTTCAGCAGCTTTTCGATTCAGTTCGCTAAATTATGATAATGAGACGGACTACCGACGTTCGAGTTGAAAATATGCAAACGAGATATGAACATATCAAGTACGCGCCTCCGATTGCTAGTGGTCTTTTATTTGTAATCTGATAAGCTTGTTTACTTTAAACACCGCAAAAGTTTCCATTTGATAATGCACGCGGCTTAAAAAAAATAAACAGCTGACAATGCAGCCAGTGTTAAAAAAGCTTGCAAGTGGGAGCAATGTACTGTGCAGATAGCGGTAATTCGCCAAAGTGCGAACGAGATAAAATAGTAATAAATTAATTAAAGTTGCTACTTGTATTCTGATACCCTACAAAAAAAAAATTTTTGTGGTATCAATCTTTGTTTCAAAATGTATGCAATATATCTTAGTTCTCCCGCTCCCATTACTATATATACCAAATTTCATCTCTGTATCTCAAATGGATCCGAAGATATGACGAATTTTTTCATTGCCTATATGGGGCCGGGTTACCACCCTATCAAAATAAGTAGAATTACTTCTCTCTATCCCATTGAAATGTGTTCCAGCTTTCATTTGTTTATCTCAAATGAATACACAAGTATGAAGAATTTTGTCTATCGTTTATATGGGGACCAAGCTTATCAGTATTACTTCTTCCTATCCCATTGTCATATCTAACGAATTTCATCACCGTACTTCAAATTGACGCAAAAATATGGGAAATTTTTATTATCGCTTATATGGGAGTGTGGGCAACGCACCCACAGATTTTGACAGAAAGAAACCTTTTCCAATGTCCTATTTATCTCTATACCAATTGGTTTAGCGGTGTAGGCGTAGGAGTAACATCCATCCATTCTCACAAACCTTCCCATTTGTTACGGAATATATACCAGCAATCCTTTGCTAAAACACCTTTCAACAACTGTTATATTCCGCTCACTTATTCGCTTTAATATAATTCTAAATAATTTTATTACACAGCAGTTTAAATGTTGCCCCGTAATTCCGATACTTAAGCCTAAATTGCTCGATAAAACATATCAATTCGACTGTGGTGGCTAGTTATTAACTGTAAACTATTTAGCAGTTGAGAAATGGGACTTCGAAATGTTAAATCGGACATCGGTTTTTTAGCAATGCTAGACTTTCGGGACACCTCTGCCTTATCAACCAGAAATCATATAACCATAATCTCTTTGCAAAACCTTTTGTTAAAGTCGGCATTCATACAGTCATTGACAAAACTCATAGTTTAAACTGGAATTTGTTTTTCCTTTCCAACACAATGGCAGTTGCAATGATCACAACTCTCCGTAATCCTGTGCACTATAGCCTACAACAAATTAAACTTCTTTAAAACCAAATTTAAATGCAACAGCAAAACAAAATTGTTTCACCTTCTACGGGAACGTTCCTCAAACTACACTTAAAAAAATTAAACCATTCAGCACTAAGATTATCAACGGGTATTTATCGCATTTGGCTATATCGACTTCTCTATCACATTTGACCATAATGTGAGTAACTTTAAGGGGTCTCCGACCATTATTTCTACCTGTTACATTTGCACAAACCCAAAAGGCTCTTGTACCTTTGGTACAGGGCCTAAAAACTCGAATATGAAGGAAAAATATGTGAAACTTCTAGCAGATTATAATCTAATGTGTCGTATAAATATGTTATAGCTGCAACAATGCGAAAAAGGAAGCACACTCAGTAAATATAACGGCATATTTATAGTTTGTTCGAACTCGTATTCGGAAACAGCGACACATCCAGTTTTTCGGCGAAATTTTACCCTATTTTCATCTTTAAGAACCCTACAGCACCGTAATATATTTTTGTTTTTTTTTCGTTGACTCCGAAAATTTTAACGAAATCAAAATAAAATACATATTTTTAAGTTAAAATTATGTTTTGGTTAAACTTTGATAACAGTTTCTGATTAGTATATCACTACGGAGTGGAGAAAAACCATTCTGCAAGACCATTACCATTATGACTAATTCTTATATACTCCGCGAGCAGGTCATTCAACTTTTCAAAAATTAGAGTGGGTCATGGTCCCCCTATCCACTCTTCTGTACACCCTTGTGTATGGATATGGCTATATCAACAGGAATTTTATTATACACTTCACCATATAAATATATAACACCCTGTTGTTACCAATTTTTGGTTGCTAAGCTATTTTTTTAAGGATTTTAAAGCGGAGGCTAATTTAATTTCATTTTAATTACTACAGTCGACTTTTGCGAGAATTTAAATTTTTCTGAAAAAAGACTTTAAATTAGCAAATTTCAGTGGTATATAAATTCTTAACATTTTACAGATTCCCACGCCCATTTTGGTGGCAAAATAACGAAATAGATTACACACATGTGTATAAGCTTGCACAAAAGCCAACAAAAAGAGGCAAATACGCGCAGAACAGTAGAAGTAAGTTCCCTAAAAGTTCATTGAACTTGCGGGTGAATGAACGAACGAACCAATGAACAGGCGGAGTCAGTGGGCCTATACCACGAAAAGTGAATGTACGTATGTACATCTGTGCGTCTGTTTGCCCGTAGGCACTGTCACTGTTAGCCTCTCAGTCGATTGGTTGGTAAGTCTGTCGGTCGGTCGGTCGGTCCGTCGGTCGGTGTACCGAAGTGTGTCGCACATCAAGGTCGGTTCGGGGCATTAACCTCTGTAAGGAGCACGGCTGCGTTGAGTGAAATCGAGAAGCGCGCCAAGGACATATCGCGTTAGGCCAGCGTTACTTAGCCGGTGACGAGAACTTTTCGCATGGTGCTGCTGTTTCCACATCAACAAACTCGTTTGCGGAAACGGCTCAGAAATGCAGAAGTAGCAGAGCTTTGAGTCCTGTCTGCTGGTGTATAGTCCAACGATTGCTAAGGGTTGTTGTTTCGTGTTGTTAAGTTGAGTTTGAGTGAGTACCATTTCATGGAAGCTCTGCGAAAGTGAGTTTGTAAGTGGAAAGTGAGAAGAACTGAGTAGAGTAGAGTTGCCAACTATGCGAGTTCTATGTGTGCTACTTGGTGCTTTGTTACATATCCTTGTTGCTGTGCATATGCTGGCAACTCTGCTTGTATAAAATCCTAAACACTAGAAACACATAAAAGTAGCGTCAAGGAAGTATGACAAAAGCTTCGATTTCGATATTTTTGACGCACATGCGTGGTAGCAGCCAGCGAAAAGCATCCAAAGAAAAATGGTTTCCGGCATGAGAAACGCTCAAACCACCGGCGACAACGCACTGCACGGATCGGAGAGTATGAGTGTGTCAGCGTTTCGATTGCGAAATATTTAATAGTTCAATTTAAATAGTAAATGCAGTAAATAGTTAAACGCATACACTTACCTTGGCTATGGCCGAGAGGGACATAGCGTTGTGGTGATACTTTGAGTAGTTAATTTTGAAGCCGTTTAACAAATGCGAACGAAAGCAATTCAATGCCGGATTTTGATGTATTCACGGTTTGTACGCGAATTTGCAAAGTTGCACAGCGTCTAGTAAGAAGCCAACACAGGGGTTGAATTGAATTCAATGTTTTTAAGTGTTCTAATCGCCGACGTCCGTCGTTGTCCTTTGTATACGCAAACACAGCGCGGTGTGTCGTTCGACTGACCAACTCAATAAATTCACACAACTACACACACACACATACACATGAAACTGAATTGTTTCCAATTTATGTTAATTAAAAGGATTTTTCGCTTTTTCCAAATTTTTTAAATTTCGTGCTCAGCACAGTTTTATGGCGATAATAATTACAGCTGCACTTCTTTGCACTCAAACCATTAACTCGTGCGATACAAACGCAGTCAAACGCGCAAAACGCTCTCTCACAGGATGTGAAGGATGTGAAGCCAAAAACTCAACTGAACGTTGCGACTCGTCAAAAGTTTCGCAGTCTGTTGAAGTAGCATTTGAGCGTTTGAGTGAAAATTCGCAGTCGGTTAAACTTTCAGGGAGTGCGAATCATGTTTGTTTTTGTGTTATTGTTTTTTTGCTTAAAAATATTTTATTTAATTATGGGGTTTAGCTGGTATTAAATATGGTACTTTAATATAGGATCTCAATATGATTTGAAAAATACAGGGTGCGCCCTATCGAGCTTCGGTATAGAAACGCTGAATAGCTTTGACGTTCGTGAAGCGATTGCCTTGTGTAGGTACGTTTTGGAAACGTCAATTCAGTACAATTTGAGCCATGAATAATTTAACAACCATCATCGGCCCTTACTTCTTCAAAAAAGGCGAAACAGTCGATGGCAAGCGATATCGGTGGATGCTGGCGCACATTGTGTGCCCGGATATGCGCCGAAAGGGTCTAGAAAACTTCTGGTTTCAACAGGACGGGGCCCCATGTCACACAGCAATCGATACAATGGAGTTTTTGCAACGAATATTCCCTGGACGCGTTGTGTCAAAAAGAGGCGATATAGACTGGCCGCCGCGTTCGCCGGATTTGTGGGGTTATCTGAAGAGCAAAGTGTACATGAGCAAGCGCAAGACCATCACAGAGCTCAAGGAGAGTATTCGCCGATATGCTCGAGAAAGTCATGGAAAATGCTCGAAAAAAGACACTTTTTGCCATCAAGAACAAAGGTGGCCATTTGGTCGATATTGTATTCAAAAACTAACTCAAATGAATTGTAAAGGATCAATCAAACTAAACATAAAACATTTTCCATGAATTTTTGTTTTTTTCCAAAGTTATTCAATATTTTCATACCGAAGCTCGATATGGCGCACCCTATATATAGAATGATGTTGGCTAGTTTTGATTTTGTATAATAGTCCTTCGTGTCATACTCTATTAAAAGCTTACTGTATATCAAGAAATACTTCTTGCTGTGTAGGAAGGAGTACTGCCCAATAATATAGGTTTCGTTCCATTGCGGAACTTATTGCTTCCACTAGACGGTGTATTTCTTCTGGTGTTCCATGTTTGTAACAAAATCCAAATTAATGATTTGGTAATATTTGAAGTGAATATTTTTCCAAACATGGCCTGTATAAGACTATATGGCTTTCTGGTTTTCCTGTTTTAAGAATCATTACTAACCATTGCGATCGAAAGTGGTTCAATCGTAATATTATTTAAAAAAATGTTCATAAAAAAAAACCCTTTTTGGGGAAGGTTTTTATGGAGCCATGGCCAGGAGTATTTTCCAGTATTTCTACCTGTAATTGGACAGTTTCTATTTATTGGGTGTTTTAGCTATTTTTTATTGCTCTCCATATGTTGTGCTCATTGCTGTTATTATGCTTACTGAGGCTTTGAAGATTGTATTCAGTAGCATAATCCTCGAGTAGCCGTTGCTTCAATTCTGTCCGCCGTAAAAGAGTTTTATAATAGGGATGACGGCTTAACTTCCACACAATCTTCTTTTTTCTGGATTTTTCCACCAAAAAAAAACGACCCTGTTGGAATGGTTTGAATTTGATGTCAATGGAGTGGTGTAGTAGGCAGCTATTCCAGTGGTAAATTGTAATATTTCTTATTTGTAACAGTGATGTAGCTTTATGAAAGTGTTTGAATTTCGAAATAAGTCTGAGTGGTCGCACTAAGGTCAACTGTGTAAATGATATCAAGTACATTCTTCTGAACACTTTTATATTTTATTCCAATTAGTTGGCCATTATAATGGTCTTCCAGTTGATAATACAGGAAAGGAGTTGTTTGTTACGAACTTGTCTAATTGTATAATGTTTTAGGATTGTTCAGTTTGATACCCAACAATGATGTTTTGCATTAAATAATTGTTTTGCCCATATCTCGAAATAAGAAGAGCCATTAAATGCGAATCACAAAATTCCAGTTTCGTCTGTTTTCTTCAGCAATCTCTCCCGATTTATTTGGTTTTTCGTTATCATCTCATTCATTTTCCTATAAACCGCTTTAAAAAACGGATTTTAAAATGGGTTAATTCTCTTAAAATACTAATTTTTAGAACTAGTTATGATTTATATTTGATTGTTTACTACTTTTAACTATTAATATTATTTTCACATTAATTCGCAATGTATTTCATAGCAAATATTGCTTCCATTTTTTTTTTTTATTTGACTTTATTTTAATAAACAATTAATTTTTGCATTTGAAATTTTATATTGCCGCCAAATACTAAATAGTTCCCTCACCACCCAGCACTTGCTCGCAGTGAAAGTCTCCCATCTGTACAGATATATAAATTTTACAACACTGCATTGCATTGCAAATTAATTGTTCGACTTATGTATTTGTGAGTTGTTTTTGTTGATGTACTTTGACCGCTGCCTCGTCTTTGTATTGTGTGCAAGAACAACAAAATATAAAAAGATAATAGGGTACAAAATACTCTTCATAGGTAATAATCTACAACTCTATGGACTTATGTTCATCTGCTGTTTTCTACGCTGGGTATCAACATTATCACAGTTCTGCAAATGTTAATTTCTTATTTTTTTTTCTGTAGATAATCTTATCGCTTTGTCGTCTTTAACTTATCAAAGCATTTCAATTGTAAGCTGTCTATTAAATAACTGTGTTTTCGCTTTATTTTACATCTTTTATAGTCTAAAAGTGAACAGCTCAGTCAACCGCAGAGCCTTTAAGTAAACGCACGTACAAGCAAACATTGAAGCAGTCATGTCATCCGCCTCGAAACAATTGCGCTATGATGGGCGTGTAGCTGTAGTCACCGGCGCTGGAGCTGGTCTAGGCAGAGAATATGCACTGCTGCTTGCATCACGTGGTGCAAAGGTAGTAGTCAATGACTTGGGTGGTACCTTCAACGGTGAAGGTGCTTCGCAACGCGCTGCTGACGTTGTCGTTGATGAAATTAAGTCGAAAGGCGGCGTAGCGGTGGCGGATTATAATTCGGTGACCGACGGTGCAAAGGTCATTGAGACTGCAATTAAAGCTTTTGGACGCGTGGATATACTCATTAATAATGCTGGTATATTGCGTGATCGTAGCCTTGTCAAGACCACCGATGCCGACTGGGATCTGGTGAACGATGTGCATTTGAAGGGAAGCTTCAAGTGTACACAAGCTGCATTCCCGCACATGAAGGCTCAGAACTTTGGACGTATCATAATGACATCGTCGAATTCGGGCGTTTACGGCAATTTCGGTCAAGCAAACTATTCCGCTGCAAAACTGGGTTTGGCCGGCTTGGGCAATACAGTTGCCATTGAAGGCGCAAAGTACAATGTATTCTGTAATGTAATCATTCCGACTGCAGCGAGTCGCATGACCAAGGGTATTATACCCGATATGCTCTTCGACGAGCTAAAACCTGAGCTTATTGCACCGGTGGTGGCCTATTTGTGTCACGAAACGTGCGAGGATAATGGTTTGTTTATTTCACATTAGTATTTTTGCTTAAAATGTCTTACATAAATTCAACTTTCAGGTAGTTACATTGAAAGTGCCGCCGGTTGGGCCACAAAGGTACACATGGTGCGCGGAAAGGGCGCTGTTTTGCGCAGTTCGCTGGATCATGGTGTTACGCCCGAATATGTGCAAAGCGTTTGGTCAAAGATCACCGATATGTCGCAAACTAAACGTTTAAATTCTAATGTTGAAGCATCCAGTTCGCTTTTAACGGTGCTGGAGAACCTTAAGAATAGCAAGGAGGGCGAAATTGAACAAACTTTCGATTTCGGTAATAAAGATTTGATACTCTACGCATTGGGAATTGGTGCCACAGTTAAAAACCCCAATGACTTACGTTTCCTCTATGAAAATGACGCAGACTTCACAGCCATTCCTTCGTTCTTTGTGCTGCCCGGTCTGCTGTTGTCTATGTACACGAGTCTAGTAGGCAATGCTTTGCCATCAGGTAATGTTGACCTTGCAAACATTCTACACGGAGAACAGTATCTGGAAATTTGCGACGACATTCCAACCGATGGTAAACTAACGACCAAAGGTCGTGTATTTGATGTGATGGACAAAGGTTCCGGCGCCGTTGTGGTAACTTACTGTGAATCCTTTGATGAAAATGGTCGTCTGCTTGTTAAGAATCAAAGTTCAACCTTTGTTGTCGGTGCCGGTAAGTTCGGTGGCAAAAAGAACCCAATTGCTGGTGTTGTGCCGATAGCAACCCCGCCAAACCGTGCGGCAGATGCAACTATACAGTATAAGACCAGTGAGGATCAAGCAGCACTATACAGAATGTCCGGTGACTTGAATCCTTTGCACATTGATGCAAATTTCTCACAATTGGCAGGTTTCAAAACACCTATTCTACATGGACTTTGCTCGCTCGGCTTCTCGGTGCGCGCTGTGCTAGCTAAATATGCCAACAACAACTCTTCGCTCTTTAAGGCAGTCAAAGTGCGTTTTGCTGCGCCCGTCATTCCTGGTCAGACACTGCGAGTGGATATGTGGAAGGAAAATAAGCGCATACATTTCAAAACCTCTGTTGTGGAGACTGGCAAAGATGTTATCACTGGTGCCTATGTTGACTTGAAGCAGTCGTCAGCCAAGCTGTAAATGCTCGTTTATATATACATATGTGAGGTATATCTAATATATTAAGCATGCATACATACATATATATATATATAAAATGTTATGGGTCAGTTGGTAAAAATCGTATTTTGTTCTTTAGATTCCAATTTTGTAGTTTGATATTAAATTAAGAGTAGTTACATTAATATTGAATGTTGTATGTGACGCAAATGAGATGTTGTTGATAGCCTACCTACCACAGCGTGGCTGTAGCATGAACAACAATGACGAAGTGTTTACTGATAAGTCCGATTGAATCAAAAAGCTCTTGAAATGTAGATTCAATTAAAAAATATCCACACCCAAGAAATTAAACTTCGAACAGTGACGCTGGACCTTGGCTCATAGAAGATGTAACATGTATACTTTGGTGGCAAGTTTAACCTTCTTTCAAGGACTTTTATTTAACAAATAAGTTTATGAAAAAATTATTTTTTTTTGACGAATTGTCAGCAACATAAAATTTGGAAATCCTCACTTGTTATTAAAACAAACTAGTTTTGTCGCTTTTGGCTGATCGAAACACGGCTTAATGAGTATCGTTTTCAGCAAATCCTTGGCCTCGGTTGTAGTGCTCATTGACTTTACGTAATCAACATACGTTTGATTCTCCTGCATAAGCTTGTTCTTCTCTTCGAGCATTAGGACTTTCTGTGCCTCGGCTACTGCCTGGCGACGCCAAAAGTTTTTTAATATTTTGTACTCTTCTGTTATATCCTAGAGATTGGTAAAAAAAAAATATATTTAAAATGTTTACATATACAGCTAAATACGTACGCTCTCGGATATATCAAAATACTTCATTATTTTAAACTGATCCAGCTTAAAACCTTCGTTCAGTTCGTCATGATTTACTCTTTCGGCCATTTCACCGCCCATGATAACCTTTTCCGATTCGGTTTGCAGTTTACGGCAATTATTCCCAAGCGATAATAGAAGTTCACCTTTTTTGACTGATTTTTCAAAAACCTGTATTGGACGCATCTAATTAATGCTTTTATTTATCTTAATCTAGATTTTTTTTACCTTGCTGATGTCGTAGCACTCAGTGGTGAGCACCAACAATTTATCATGCGTTATAGATGTATCCATTTGTATATCCTTATCGATACGCCGGCGTATGTTTCGAAAATACTCCAACTCCAGACGTAGATCATTTATGGTTGCATTCGTTTCTTTCTCAACAGCCAAAATGTCCTTCTGTATGTCGTTTATCTGTGCATTGTATTGCCATTCCTCATGTGTGAGCCTTTTAGATTCCTCGACGAAGTCCTTTTCGCGCTCATTTAGCCAGCGTATGCGTTCATACTTCTGTGAATCCAGCTCGGAGTGACGCAGCGTATCAATGAAGCTTTTCAGTTGTTTATGCATTTTGTTCATTTTGATGGCTATCTCATCGCGTATATTGAAACGATTCTCGATCTGCGTAATGACATGTTGTTCACGTTTCTCCACAAACAGTAAATAATCCTCACGCATTGCATCCGTGGCCAGCACATTTCTTGCGTGTAAAACATTGCCGCAGTGCATGTCCATTAATTCCACTTCGTAGCCGCGACGCTTGATCTCAGTATAGAAACCCTTTATGACTTCCTCAGCTTTGATCGCATAGCTCTCGCGCGATGCTTTGACCAGCTCTGTATAGCAGCGATGTATGTAGTCGAACATGCCGATGGTGCGTGTGTAACCACGCTGATACTGTTCCTGTGTGTTCGCCATATCCTGCAGCATAAAATCAAGCTGCTGATTTTTTCGCTCAATACTGGACTCTGCCTGCACTTGCCATTCTTGTAGCTCCTGTCGAAAACTTTGCATCTTCACTTTGCGGCACAATGCTTCCAGTTTTGACAAGCCAGCTTTCTCTTGTCCCTTGGATAGTTCCAACTCGCGATGCATTGCATCCTGTAGTTGACGCGGAGAAGGATATAAGCAAATTGTTGTTCAACATCTTGAAATACTTACGCGCAACAATATTTTCTTTTCATCAATGACTCTGAGACGCTTCTGTTCACGCTTCTCTGCCCTTTTCTCAGCTTTGGTCTTCTTTTTTGGTTTCTCTGACCCTCTATCTACGTCAGCAGCAATGTCCTCCAGATAATCATCCTTAAGTATAGTCAAACGACCGCTCTCGGCCAAACTTTGTACTGTCAGCCTGGCATCCATACTGATGTGTATGGTAAAAAAACTATATTTGCAGTGGACTCTTAAATAAGATGTATATCGAAATTATGTTTCGATATATTTAAACTTTTTGGGTCAATTAGGGGTTTATATTATTAGTATTACTGCAACCTAACTATGCTGAATGATATTGTGTATATGTGTATATTTCTTTGAGTAGAGCCATACAAGTATTAATTGGGTTCCTCAGTTTCTAAAAAGTTATTTATTTTTGAGTTGTTGAAAAAAATTTTGACATAATTTCAATTAGGTTCTACCGTACAAAGTCGTCGATTGATAGTTCGGTCTTGGTAACATCTGGACATGGCGATTTTCATGAATAATATTTATAGGCTGCAAGAAGGAAATTTTTTAATCAGTAATTAATTTTTTTGAGTTTTATTCGCTACTGTTTATTTTTAAATTTTTCGCTGTCACAGGCCCCTAAGGCTCAACAGTTGTTTTAGTGTACACTCCGCCTTGACTAAGCAGCCCTGTCAATATTTGTTGCTTGTAGCGCCACCTGCTTTGCACATGATGTAGTTTGGAATCACTGCATGCCGGCAGTTTTGTACATTTAATGTCTACGCGAATTTGTTGATTAATAGCGTTTTTTATTAATAAAATTGACAACTAAAATTAATGCAAACGCACTAAACACTGCACGCTCTTATTAATGCGACTACTAGGCGTGCTGAACAATTTGTGCGGTAAACATTTCACAGCCTTGGGACGTGGACAGCGCGGCTACGCCAAAGTAAGTTTAAAATCGAAATATTTAACAAATAATATTCTATTTTAAATGTCTTTAACAACGCGAAGGACTTAAGCTGCTGCGTGTGTGCATCTTTTATGCAACAATTATTTCAATAAGCCAATTTGTGCGGTGCTGCGTCATTACTCGCTGTTTGTCTGTCTGTTGTCCGCGGCGCTGCCGCAGCCGGCTTCAAAGAGATTCTTGCGCTATAAATAAACTGCCTGCTTTTGTATGCAGCAGCGGCAGATGAATACAATCGTAAATTCCATGCAAATATTGTTGCTTTTTACGCGCAAATCTTATGGCGAATCAGTTGCTTTGGTTTTTTTGAAATGTGGGCTTTTTGTTGTTCCTGTTTTTGTTTATAATTTGTTTGCAATCAAGGTCATGCATTGCTCGTTTGCTGGGAATCATTGCGCTTGGCATCAGCGGAATATAGGGGCGTATCTAAAATGTTACGACTCCAAGCGTTATCTGAGTAAATGGGACATTGCGATCGCTGCTTTGAAAGTCATTGGCATTGAGAACATCCATCAGCGTAATCGCTCTGTCATAACATTTCTTGACTGGCAGTTAGCTTATTATGACACAAGTTGAAAATATCTTCAAGAGTCTTTAAACATGCATGCCATTCTATGGTGCTTCTAGCATTATCAAATTGCTTACCCACATCGAACTTGAATGGTTCCTTAATTTGATTAATACTCAATATTCTCTAGGTGGTCCAAAGCTGATTTGACAACTCCAAGTAGTTCATTCATCAACTTTCCTTGCCCATGCATCAGTTACTTTATTAGACCTAATCCACTTACATATTTCTCCAATCTTTGCTTCAGGCTATACATTTTACACATATTGTTGCATGTTCTTCTATAATAGCCGCCAAGTTCTGGGCCTTATTTATGCAAATGCATAACCTGAATCAAATAAGTCAAAAGAACCGAATAAAAAAATAGTCGTAAAAACTTGATTCAGAATATTAATATATTTTTGTTGTTTTTTTTATAGCACAAAAGTCTACTTTTGTTATATTAGTCATACCTTAAATTATTTTTCTGTCTATGGTCGAGAAAACAGCATCCAATTAAATGTTTGTGGGTTTTAATATTTTCAATAACGCTTACAGTCTTCATATAACTTTGCACAACTTGAACAGATCTTTATAATTATATTTATTATAATACTTTTAGTGGCTAAGATTATGGATACTTTTTTTGCAGCTATCTGATACAAATACAATTGGACCTGATGCAACATTTGTTATACTCGGTTCCCTAATGTTTGCAGTACCAAAACCAGCTAATGATTCCATTTATCTCATTGCATACTCTTTGTCTGCTATATATATATATCTGTAGTCTGAAGTCTTTTCCATTTATAAGTTCATCAAGCATCTCCGTAAAACTGTAATAAAAATTTAACCATTGGTTCCATATCTGCATACCTGGACGTCAATGATATTTGTTCGCGAATAAATATTATATTAGGTTACGCCGGCTGACCCCTTGGTTGAGTTGACACAAAAACCAGTTGATACTTAGTGACACCGAGGATAAAGGTTTTAGGGGCATATGGAACTCATGCATCCGCCATGGATGCATGAGTTATTCCAGGTTCTCTATAACTCCCGGTACATAGCCATTCTGGCAGACGTTCATGTCAGTTATACCTTAACTATTTTGCGTGGACGGCTGCCAGCAAATGTAGAATGTCTTTTAAAAGTCTTAACTCATTCCTTTGGAGCTAAAACATGTATTTTGATAGTTTATTGCTCGGTTGCACACGTTGTTCTGAATATCATTCAGCTTATTGTGTTTGCCTACTTCTTTTAAATTTTGGTCCAAGCGACATTCGCTATAGCATCTATAGGGAAATTGACATATCTGCTAGACGTTTGCTTGATTATGCTTCATTTCAATACCGCCGTTTTTGAGGTGCTAAGTGTGTCAACTGCTGCCCTAATCGCTAAAAGATTTCTGAAAAGGTATTCATTCGTTGCGTTCGGCAGTGCGAAGAGTTTCGCCTAGAATGTGCTGCAGTAGTCATTTATTTTGTACTAATGACTTATATGAGGCGCTGCTGCTCATACATCTAAGTCCACTTTGAAAACATCTGCGAATAAATATTCTGAGAGCTGGTTGCAACAGTCTTCTACTCGCATTTACGTTGGAGTTTGTGTGAAATTGGTTTTAGGAGTCATGTAATCCGTGATCCTATTGCTACTCAACTAACTGCCAACTGAGCGATGATCCTAACGCGTTTGGCGGAAATCTGACCGAGCAGGTTTGCATAAATGAAGGGTAGACTATAGCTTTATTTTCAGTGTTTTGTTTATGGGCCTCAAAACCAATATCATTTGTTGGGACGCTCTACTACAGCGAGTGTTTTCAAGCACCGCATGATACAGACCAAAACCATCTACATTTCGACCCAACTGACTTAATGGTGTTCTTGTAGATCTGTAAAGGCATTCAATTGACTTAGCCTCTAACCTGAGACTTAGTAGCTAATTTTGTCCTTTCTCATCTCTTAGAATCTATTTATCCAAATATATTTAGAACAAGCCATAACCATCTGTCCACAGTTTGTATAAAGAGTATAACTAACCGCGCTGTTTATATACAACTTTAAACTAAATTAGGCGGAAGTACCGCCCGCAATTGGCGCACGTACAAATTTGTTATATTGAATATTTTTCGTCAGAATTTTGATACGATCTTTAATTAGATTGCCAACATAATTCTCTCATACGCTGCTTCTTAATGTTTGTGCATGATAAGAGTTGACACATTTCTGTGCATATCGCTTAAAATCGAAAAGTAAATCTCAGATTAAGACGTGTTAGCGCGATAAGATAACAATTTATTAACTGCACTTTACTCGTATTTCGCGGCAGTCATAGCTAATTGCTGCTACTGCGAGTACAAGGTACTGCTTGATTTGCTGTTAAATTAATTAAAATAATAAAATAATAACAAATTTCTCTTTCCTTTTACAGATGGTAACTGAAATCAAATTTAGTCCATCGCTCACTGTCAGCGATCCGCATTTTAAGCCGGTGCTCATCATTGGCCAACTGCGGCATCTCAATTTGTTGAAATTCGAAAATGTTGCCTTGAAACTGAAACCACGCGTTGAGGAGGAAACTTTCAACAACGCCATAGCCTGTCTTCATCCTGCACCCACTGATAAGTGTTCATTGTACTTGGATGTGGCTACAGTTGCCGCACTGCCGCTGAAGTCATCGCGTCACAATACCGCATCACGTGCACATGCCATAACGCGCCTGGTCAAAAATCATGTGCTCAACGTTAATGAGGAGAGTATTGTAATTGTTTGTGAACGCGAGAATATTTTTGCAAGTGCTTGTGCCGTCGTACGCGCTTTTCCGCTGTACTCACGCAAGACCGGCTCGAATGGTTCCAGCTCTACAACTGCTGCTGCTGCAGGTGCGCATAAGACAGATGGTGCCGCTGGCGATGCAAGCAACAAATCTGTAGTCAATGTAGAATTTTTGATAATCAATGAGGATGGCTGCATCACAGATCAATCGCTGGCCGAAAATGAAATCAATTGCTTGGAGGATGCAACACGCGGCATACGCTTAGCTGCACGCATTGTCGATACGCCGTGCAATGAAATGAATGTCGACACTTTCGTAGAGAATATAAAATCTATTGGCGAGAAGCTTTCGATCACGCCAACCATAATACGCGGTGAGGAGCTGCAGGAGCGTGGTTTTGGTGGCATTTACGGTGTCGGTAAGGCAGCTGCTGTGCCGCCAGCGCTGGTTGTGCTCTCGCATGAGCCGAAGAGTGCACAGGAGACAATTGCATTGGTGGGTAAGGGCATAGTCTACGATACGGGCGGGCTTAGCATTAAGGGTAAGACTGCAATGCCAGGCATGAAACGTGATTGCGGTGGTGCTGCGGCTATACTTGGTGCCTTCTATGCAGCAGTTAAGTGTGGCTTTAAGGAAAATCTGCATGCAGTCTTTTGTTTGGCTGAGAATTCAGTTGGACCAAATGCTACGCGGTGAGTTGAACTTGAAGCAACATTATTGTGTAATATTTTTTTAATATATACCACCAACTGCTTACAGACCCGATGATATACACACTTTATACTCTGGACGTACCGTTGAGATTAACAATACAGATGCTGAGGGCCGTCTTGTGCTAGCCGATGGTGTGTGCTATGCGCACAGAGATTTAAAGGCCAACATAATACTGGATATGGCCACTTTGACTGGTGCACAGGTAAGTTTTATACTTTGACTATAAATGTTAAATGTTGCATCCATCATAACTAGCTGCATTTTACTTTCATTTGCAATCAGCATAATAACTTTACGCTTTTAAGTGCTTCAATGCAATGCGCAGCAATTTATTCTGGCTGCATCCTTGAACTGTTTACTTGTATAACGTGCTCTTTTCCTTTTTGTGTTGTGCTTTATTTTCTTTTATTGGTTACTAAAGCTGCGTAATGCAAAATTTATGCAATGCTTTATAAAGTCATGAGGTTAATTGGAAAAAATAAATTGCAATTTTGGCTTTTTATTTCGAAAGCTTCAAGTAGCAGTGTAGCGTACAACAACAATTGCCAAAGGAAGCAACCACAAAGGCACAGAGTGAGCAGCAACGCTGGCAGTAAAAGCTTGAGAGGCGAAGCCAGTGCGCGATAAAGCGAATATCAGCAAGCGAGTGATAGCATTAGGGGCGGGCATAAGTCTGTGAATAGATGGTCTAACGTTGTGGCAGGCGGGTGTGGCTGTGTGTATGTGTGTGTATTTACTATGGCAAACAATTACCATAAATCTTGGCTGCAATTTGCTTAAAATATGACGCCAATTTACATTATTTGTGGTTCGATGGAAAATGAATAGAAGTACTAGTTAGAACCGAACAAGTGAGTTGTGTGCGCTCATCTTTCACTACTTTCGCTTTACGCGATTGCACTTTGGCCTTTGAAAATTCTATTAAGTGTGTGGAGATACTTAAAAATCAATTGAAATTAATGAGCTTCATAGTGTGTCAGTGCACTAGTAAAATAATTATATCGATTTTTTGTACCTTAAGTGAAGTAGGTGTGCAGTGGAAAGCACGTACTATACGTTTGTCGGTTAGTTTGTTATGCTTTGATATTGGTGTCGTATTGGGCTATGAAAATATATTTGGGTTTTCTAAATGCAACATTTTAATATTCCATATAGGAATATATCCCCAAAACAAAACAAGTAAGAAAATCACAGTCGGGCGTAACCGACTGTAAGAGGCCCTGTACCAGTGCAGGTCGCCTAACAAACACATTAAATGTTTCCCGAACTTATGATCAAACACATGACCACTTGTCACTGCACGACTAAATGCCTTTTAAACCATTTTTTTATGTATGAAACGAAAAGGGGGGTCGCTCAAATTCAATTGCTTATAAAATCGTCATTTATTATCCGATTTTGATGAACTTTTCGGATTTTTGCTAAGAAGGACGATATCTCTATACTGGCATACTTACTTTTTTTTGTGCCGAAGAAATTTTTACCCTTGGGGGTGATTTTATGGGGAAGGGGGGGGAGGGGCAAGTTTTTAAAATAAACTTGTAAAATTCCGGAGCAGTCCTAGTCGAATGCAAAAAACACGAAGTCTCTATCTATTACCGTTTCCGAGATCCTTTCGTTCATACGGACGGCCAGACGGACAGACGGACAGACGGACATGTCTATATCGACTCCTCTATCGCTCCTGACCATAATGGGGGTAACTTTGGGGGGTCTCCGATTATTATTTCTACCTGTTACATACATTTGCACAAAACCAATAGGCTCTTGTACCTTCGGTACAGGGCCTAATTAATGTTCATTGAAGGTAAAGGACAACGGGAGCTTTCTTTCTTGAGGTTTAAATTAAAACTTAAGGCGTCTTAGGTGTTGTTCAAATTGGTTCAACATCTTACCAATAAACTCAGGATCTTACTCTTACATGTTTCTATGAACAATAAGCATTCACAGCATGTTTAGTTTCGCGTCTCTCGTCTTTGAACGACTTCTCGTCTTGGCAATTCGTAATATACAAAATGAAAATGTCTGGACAATGCGTTTTCTGCTGTTGGAATAATAATCAAATGTCTGATAGCGGGCCTCCAGATTCTCAGCGAATGTTTCTACACGTTCCTTAGGGGACTTAGCCCAAGAACCTTCAGCTTTACTGATCGGTGTATCGGTGACACTTGCTGTTTATGCCTCGTCGCCAGAGTTCACAATGAGTGACTTGAGTTGTGCCTCTGTAGCGTCCGAAGCTTCCTAATCCTATTGACTGGTGATGAAATGTTTTGCTTTTAATAAACTACTAAGTTATAGCGACACCAACAGAAAATTACCTATTTCAAAATTCTTGTTTACTTTGGAATGCATTTTGTAGGTAAGAAAAACTTGTTCCAAAATATGTATGACTATAAATATTATCTTTTGGGATCTTAGTTGACAATTTGTCACTATCTTAAAAAAAAAAAAAAATTTGTTTTTATTTATGTACATATATCGAAATTAAATTGAGTTTAATGCGCATTTAATGGAAAAGAATTTATAAGTGCGGCACACGCCACGCAATAACATGCGAAATGAATTAAATGTGTCCGGAGTGTAGTACGTAGTACATGCAATAATATTAATTGCACGAAGTAGTTTGTGGAGAGTGCATAAGAATAAACTGCAGCACTTTCCGCTTCTGGTATTGTATTTGCAATGAATTTCATTTTGCAGTTGTTGTTGTTGTTGTTGTTGCTGCTGTTAGTAGCAATCTCCAGAAAACTAATATTACGGGTTATATACGCGTGCTAACAGCTAACCTTGCACCTTCATATTGCACACGGAAGTGCACAATTCGTTGGCTGTTTCCGTAACAGTACGCCTTTCATTTTCATCGGTTTTTTCTTTTTTTTGCTAAAATAAAATTCTAAACACAAATTTTCAACATACTGTATGGCTGTGTGCTGTTGTTGTAGTTGTTGCCGCCTGCAACTTCTCTGAAATGCTTTCAATGCATTAACACGTACACTTGGTGCTGCTCCTGGTTCGTTCGTTGGTTGGTTGGTTAGCTATCGGGCATGATACAAAGCACATTGCTCCGCGTTAAAATTTTGCAACAACGTTGGGTATTTTACTTGAGCACTGGGCGTTGGTCGCTCATGGCTATCAGACGAAGCGTGCTTTTAATTTTTACTACAGCATGTTTTTTTTACTTGTTTTTTTTTATTGCTGCATTGCTTCTACCAATTTTGATTATTACATAGTTGCCGAGTTGTATAGGAGTCTCTAACGTCTGTGCGCATAGATTTTTGTAGCTCCTTTAATTTTTTTTTTATTTTTTTTTCACTGGACTATTATCATTTAAATGCTGCTAGTCGAAGTTGCCGCTGCTGCAGCTACTGCCATTTCCGGTGCTGCCGTATTGCCACTTCCGCTTTTGCTGTCCTGTCTGCTGCTTGCTAAACCGTCTGTCTAACTATCCAATGACTGTCGCGCGCGTCTTTCTGTCTGTTAGTCTCTGTGTAGCTAGTTTTATTAGTTCCTTCACAGCTTCCATAGTTTGTGTTTTGTACGAGCATTTCAACGCTGTTCGCGCGCCATGCAGCCAGTCATCCAGCCAGCCAGCCATCCGTGCACCTTGGCTCGCCTTTCTATTTGCAATCTAATAGTTACGTTAAATGCACAATAATTTATCACAATTTAACAATTTTCTGCACCTTTATTCGATTTTGTTGTGCTGTGCAACGGTGTTGATTTCATTCATTGCTGCTGCTTGTGCCCGCCTGCCACCGCCTCTGTGGGTGTTTAACTAAATTGATCCGAGTTTTTAATTGCTTTTGTAGTTTTTTATTTTTATTTTAATCCTTTTTTTGCGGTCAAGCTATTTTAAGCTGTCTGAAGTGTGCTCACAGCTTTAATTTAACTTTCATTTATTTAAAAATTTTATCTTTAAAATATTTTTATTATTTCTATTTTCTTTTATTTTTATTTTACAGGGCATAGCAACAGGCAAATACCATGGCGCCATTTTGACAAATTCTGAAGAATGGGAAGTCAAGTCACTGCAGGCTGGACGTAAATCCGGCGATTTATTGGCACCAATAATTTATTGCCCAGAATTGCATTTCTCGGAATTTGCATCCGCAATTGCCGATATGAAAAACTCCGTAGGGGTAAGTTGAGCTGACGCTGACCAGTGCTTTTATATTTTTTGAAAAATCTACTATTACGCATGCAACTAAAAAGCTAAGCAAGAAGTTTTTGCAGATTTTTGTTGGCTTCCCTGCTTTTTTTCGTAGCAAATGAAAATTCGATTTTTTGCTCTTCTCGATTTTTGTCGTCGATGTGTTTCTGGCTAAAAGAATGCTGCAGTTAATTACAATTTGACACTCGTAACTTTGCTGCCACAGCCATAGAATCATTTTGCCGTTGGCTTTTGACTCTTTTTCCTTTTTTGTTTGTTTTTTGTGGGCTTCCTAGTTGCCCATGGTACTACTGTATGGCTTTGTTTTGGCTGGCTTATACTCACTCCAATTAACTCACCCAACTCTTCTCTTCCAATCTCAGCACAGTTCGTTTCTCGTACGTGACTTTTTGTCGCAAAACTCTTTGAACTTTGAGGTTATGATTCGTGTTTTACTTTGATGTATACGTATGCAATATATTTGGGTCAATGGTATTTTGTTTCAGAGAACTTTTTCTGCCGTAGATATCTTTGTGTTACTTAAATTGTTTCAAAAATTTTATTTAGCTTGCAGCAGTAAGTTGACTTATAGCTTTATGTGTTCGAGGTGGCTAATAATAGTTTGGTTAGTTGAATTTATTAAGAAAATTTAATAGTTTCTTGTCAGGGTGTATATAAACTGACTCTTTGTATGAACTACGACATTTTGGAGACACAGCTCCTTCATATGTTTAGACTATACTATTCCCTTTTGAGATGCCATAGAAATCGGTTGCTTGTTGGTAGTATTACACTCTAATTAGATAAGACTTTACTTACATATGAACCATTAGTTTCTAATATGAATTGCTCTATTAAGTTTAAGTGGTTGAAATTTATGGTTAATTCAGCCACTGCGTATTTTGAACTCCTACATTAAAGTCCGCCCAAAATTGTATAATTAGTTTATTCGACTTCAGCAGCGCATAGCATTTTAAACCTTTATAAGTCCATCAAATGTAGAAGGAGAGGGCGAGGGTGGCATAGGAAGCATAGCCTCCACTAGTTCGGATCAAAAATGAATTGGGTTACTACTTCCTATCCCAGTGAAATTTACACCAAATTTCATCTTTGTACCTGAAATGGACTCTTAGATATGACAAAATGTTTTATACCGCTTATATGGCGGGTGGGGTATCCCGTTCGACTTTAACGAAACTTTTCTTTTTTATGTTCTTTTTCAACGTCCCATTTATTTCGATAAGAAAATTTATACAAGTTGGCTTAGTGGCTTAGACGTGATGCGCGTACAAACATAAACATTAATCTACGATTTTCTATATGTACGTATTGATCAAAAACTACTGTGAATTTGTCAATAAATTGAAAAAGGTTCGATTATACATCGATATTTAGTTCAAAATTGTTCTCCATTTCAAGCCGAACACATATTCCAACGCGTTTTCCCATCTTTAAAACATATTGATTGTGGAACCAACTTTAGCTCCTTCTGAAAATGGTCTCCAAATGCTTTTTCGCTTTTCCCGAAATAGTAACTGGAGTGGGAACAGAAAAAGTCACATGGTCGTGCACAAGAGGGCATCTGTGAGCACACAATTCAACTTTCTCCAAAATATCGTGCAAGACATTCTGCACCAATCCATAAAAGAAATAAAGCGTGGTTCGATATATAACCTTCTAAACTTTTCTGAAGTTTTCGTCACCCATAAAGATAGACCATCCATCTCTATGGCCGGAAAGAGGGAAATCATCAATCACAGCACGATCTGCTTTAAACTCATTGTTACACTTTGACATTTCGAGTCCACGTAGGTGACCGGTAATATGTTCACTGCGGTTGCTAGAGGTTGGCTCGATAAGTCAAAACTTTATGCATAAAAGAAATTTTTTTCGGCATATAGATGTTCTAGTTCTTAATTTAGTCTCATTTTAGCTCGACACAATGTTTGTCCAATATTTTTATTTCTTCGAAATAATAAAATTTCGTTCGTTTTTTTTCGGTAATGATCTCTTCATTCGAGCCTTATCTTCAGGTTTGAAAATATGATATCGTCTCATGAGACCGGTGGTCATTTTTCCCTTCTCAAAGTAATCGATGGATCAATGACACTCCGTACATCCCAAAAATAATAAACGGTGGCCATGACCTTGTTGATCTTGACCTTCTATGGTGTATCTTCACATGAAGACACCCACTGTATTGAATGTTCCTTGAGTTCTGATGTGGTCCGATGTATTTATGTATTGTCTACGGTAACGAAACGGTGTAAAAACTCGTTCGGATTACTGCTGAGTATCGCCAAACACTTCTTTGAAGTGATGACACGGCTGAGCTTATGTCGAGTGTGAGTAATTGCTCATATAATTTTTTCATGACCAAATATTTATGTAAAATGAAAGGCTTAATAATGTTTCATTCGTCCAATATCCATGGATTTTTTTTTTACTCTTTCTGGCGTCACGAACTTTTTTGGGGACCTAAAGGTTCGGTGTCATTGTGTAAATCACTTCTTAGCCGTTGAAGTTTATGGTACAGAGTCCCCATAGTACTTTCCAGGTCTTTTTTTGGTTACGGTGATGGGTTTTTATGGAAAAAATAATGCTGAATCAGCGCACGAAATACTCGCGTTATTCTCTAGTTATTAAGCTGGAAGAGGTTTTGATGCAGATCTTATGACACACAATTCTATTCTATGCTCGAACCTTTATCTAGGTTATAATTGTGTAATATCACTCTAATCAATGTTTGGGTATGTATGTAGGTATGTGTATGTATGTAGGTATGTATGAATGTATGGATGTATGCATATATGCATGTATGAATGTGTGCATGTTTCTTCCTTTGTGGTACTCTAGAGATCAAACGCATTGGCCGATATTGATGATTTATACGTCCATCTATTAGGCTTGAAAATCATCTATAGGTTTCTCCTATCCCTTTTCATTTTTAATAACCATTAATGATCTATAACGATTCAAAGTTGATTAGCTACCATTCTGTGCGCTGCATTATCATTCCTTGTCGTTTATAATTCTCATTTAGTTCTTGCTTACACCAGTAGTTCGTTAATCTGCTATTGGTTTTTTTGCAGTCGGGTTTTTGTATACTTTCTAGGAATTACTGTTATACTATACTGCTTCTTGCACCATTATTTCACATTTTTTAATATTTTTTTGTCATACCACACGATTAAATATTTGTGAAAATCTATCACCAGTAAACCGAACTTCTATAAGTTCCCACGACTGTTCATTACTTACCTTTCATTTCCTTATTTTCCTTTTCCTTTTTGTTTTTCTTATTTTTTTGTTTGTAGTTTCTGAAACTTTAACAAGTTTTTCATTTTAATTAAGCTTATCGTTGTTCGATGCATTTTTATGAGCTACAACATGATAAACGTTATGTTTTTACAGAAAGATTGATTAGTATTAGTGTGATTTATACAAAACTACGAATACATGTGCAGGACGACGCTGCGTGTACTCGGATATAGCATCCATGGGGAGCCACTTTCATAGCCATTAGTGGCCGACAACAACAACTTTGACAGCGACAACAGCATCGGTTGCTGCTGCTTCCAGTAGCAGAAGCAATCGAGTTACCTTATTGTACATCTAAAACGTTACGGATCAATGGTCATTCATCATTGTCACGCCATGCTTAGGCCACACACACACACACACACACCCACACACACAGTGTAACGCATAGAATTTCACAACTTGGGGAAATGAAGAAGCTGCAGTTGTGGCATATATGTTGGCCAACTAGAGATGGCAGCAAGTGACTACTTTAAAGTTTAGCTGAAGCATAAGTTATTTTGAGCGTCTATCGTTATCGAAGTTGTACGCGTATCAAAGTAACATCACTAATTTCTATCATTTATGTGGTTCTTGTGGGCGTTTAGTCTGTCCCAAGTTGGCTGACAATTTACAGCGTTCCGTTCTGCTCTCTGTTGCACTTGAGGTGCGAGGTCAAATGCTGCGTGTTTGGTTTTTGATTTTTCGCACTTTATTAGAAAAAGCGTTTCACAACGCAGCTTTTCATCTCTGAGTCTGAGTCTGTATAACGAAAAAACATGCCAAAATATTGCACCCACAACATTGGTGTGTCGTTTAGTTGCTGGTTTTAACACAATTCAACTAGCGCTGCCGCTCCCTAACCAATGCTCCATTCTTGCCAGCTTGTCTGTCTGCTTGTCTATTTCCCTACGTTGGCTGCATTTGACATAGCAGCGCACTTTGTCAATTTGGCGGTGATAAAGTGTTTTAAATTCAAAATGCATTCGTGTTAAATGCGAAAAGCTGTAATGACGAGGATGTTGTCAGCGAGGTTGATGAAAAAAAAAAAAAAAAAATAGCATCGCACACCAAAAATTGTGCGAAAAAAAGAACACGCGGTGCTTTATAAACTTGAGAGGCTTAATTTAGTGTTTTTTATTTTAAGTGGCCACTAAATACTCCTCCACTAAGCATACTGTTAGTGGGAAATGGGCGTGCAAGTTGGCAACAATTAGCCTTGAGTTTTTAGGGTGTCAATATTGTGGCACACTGTTTGTGTTTGTGGAGAATATTAAACATTTTGCCACTGCATAACTTTCTTTTATTAAAGTTTAATGTAAACTAAACCTCTTGGAAAATAAGTTACACAAATTGTTTGAAGAAACTCTTTGTAATATTCTTCCCCAAGAAATCTTCACTTTTCTGACATATGTTTAGGTTATGCCTGCCTAGTTCTATTCAGTCCTAACATACTAACTAGCAGGATTTTGAGTTCGGTTTTAGGAAAGATGTTTGCTCGTAGAAATGTTAGTAGTTGAACTTCTTCCGGCAAGGCGTCGCAGGCAGCAACGTGTGGTTGTGGTTGCTAAACTCCGTCATGTTCATCTCTCTAGACATATGAAAGAGATGTACTCCTCAACCGTGTTGATCAAGTTAAGGTCTTTATGCAAGTTCGAACATTGGACGTAATCCTGTAATAATGGGTAACACTTGGTTCTGAAGAGCTTTGCACCGATTTCGTTTCGGCTTGGTACAGATGCGTCAAACTTGAATGTCGGATCTACAAGTAGTTGCAATAATTTGCTGCTAAATGGCCCATTTATTTTGTAGAACTAGAACGACTTCCTAAGCCTTTTTTGAAAGTCGAGAAAAACTTCGAAATATTTTGTTTTACTAATAAAAAAAGCAGTAGAGACCTTTCGCTTCAATGAGAAGCAGACATTTGTGAATTTTTTTGCTGTTAATTATGGAATTGGTCCATATCTCGAAGGATTGTAATTACTACTGCACATCCTCTCAAAAATCTGCTGTAGATCAATAAAGCTGCTTCAATAATGTGCTACATAACGCAAGGAAGTTGCGCGGTGCTGCTATTTCCAAGACGGTATCCAAACTGGTGATACGGTATATGTGCCGAGAACTGATGAACACTGAACCCACCGACGCTCGTTGTCTTTCAAACCGAAATTTAAGGCAGAGTACTGATCGACTGATACCACTCGGTATCGTTCTCCAGCTAACCATGCTTATGAATCGTAGCTATTATTGCGAACTTCACTCAAGAAAGACTGAGTTAATATAATCCATGATGTTAGTCAAAATTACTTTGTTTATTTCACCATCTCAAAGCGGAACTGAAAGAAACACAAATAAGAACACTGAAAAAAGAGGGTAGCGATTCTTTCTATCTATCGTTCGTAGGCTATACTAGTCTTCATTAAATAACTTCTACTTTAAAATATGCAAGGTGGCCGAGTCTTCTAACATCTAGAAAAGCGTAAGATACAACCAAGTAAAACTTTACTCGCCACCACCGATTAGATTTGTTGCACTTTATTTCCTTTCCATTTTTTTGTGATAATAATTTAATTTTAAACCACCTTTGATACTAAACAAAAAAACCGCTCTATTTCCTTGAATTAGCAATTGAAAAAAGCTTTGAATTCTCTCCATCTATCTTTATTCACTTGAAATAGGTTCTCCCGTGGATGGTAACCAACATTATGCGGTGCAGAAGAGAGTAAAACTATTAAATTTTATCTCCATTTAATGACAAGCGAGACAACTACAACCACTGTTCTAAGACTGAGATTATTTCTCTTTTGCGCCGTCGTTTATACCTCTACTTGAGCATATTCCAACTCAAAGGCTCCCTTTCATTCAGCTAGAACTATTATATTTCGGAGCATATTTTTGTACTAGTTAGTTTTTAAAGAACAATCTTCCTCACTTTAAAATTCAGTGGATATATCTTTTCATTAGACTAAGATGTCTATAAGCGAGTATAATTTGCAATTCATGTGATCCCCTTAGTTGATAACACATCGAAATCTGTGAAATCTACTTGGTCGAGCCGTATTTGTAGGTGAACAAACGCTCTTTAGCAATGGGAAAAGAACAAACTGAAGGTCTTATGGTCCATTGCCATAAGACTAGATATTAGTCGAACCTCAGGCTTCTTTAGATATTCTAGTAGTGGCGAAAAGAAACACTTGAGCACTGATCGGCTTGTTCTATAAAGAGATTCGTTTAACAAATTTAACAAAATGTGCTGCTAGTTTCTTGAGATCTAGCAATTCTAAAGTTCTTAAGTGGCCATTCTTAAGACTTACAATGGATTCAATGGTAGTGGTTGCAATGAAGTCAGAATGATGCTGTGCGGATGGCGCGAATTAAGAATTTTTCGCAGGTGCATAGTATCCGAAATGATGAAACCCTCACAATTGCTGTAGCCCCTCATAAAAGGATGGTAAATAGGCGTCAAAAAGATTTGTTTCTTTTGGTTCCACATAATATGACCATCGAACAAAAAAATAAAGGCACTTGTAAACTGTTGCCAAGAAATTGGGTAGAAATATAGCCAGATTGACTCCAAACACGTTTAAGACATCGTAACATGTGTTGAATAATCATGGATACATAAATGCATATGTATATGAGCCCTAAACATATCATCAGCCGATATTCTGGGTATTCCAAAACGAGTCAAACATAAGAAAAGTTATTATCTAACGCAGCACTTCAAAGCAAATAGTTGCCCTGGTCTTCCGAAAAACTGGTTGGAGGACGATAAATTTAGATAAATTTGTTTCCCAGAAGTTTTCAGAGATTTGAGGAATATCAATCACTGCAACTCTCACACATCAGCTCAAACAACAGGGACACTCAAAACATCGAATTAATTGTTCATCCGCTTTATAGAACCGACTTGGCCCCTAATGACTTCTTTTTTGTTTTTGTGCTCAACGTTTTCCGGCACCAGAAGATGCTGTTAAAGCTTTCAAATAGCTCATTTTGGAGGTACCACCATCAGTGCTTTAAAAATTAGTACAGATCATGCAAAAGTGTATTGATCTTCATGGAGAATATTTTGAAAAACATTAAACCAATTTCTGCGATGCATTATCGGTTTTTCAGGCCAGAAATTTAAACACAGCATAAGGAAGTAGTTGGAGCGTCACAAAAAATCTTATCAGGCGCTATATAGTGCGCAGTTGCAGGCCATTTTCAATTGATGCTAAGATTTAGTCGATATAGACATGCCCTTCTGTCCATCTGTCTGGGTCTTCATATGAAAATTGAGATTTTGAAGACTATAAAAGATAGTTCCTTAAAATTTGCGTATTACGTTTCTTTTAATTATTCTCCAGATCACTTTTATTCAATGAAGACGCTTAGTCCTCCTCTTTAAAGGGGGTTAATACGTATGCAACCTACTGCTCATACTGAGTTTTTGTATGAAAAACAATTCTTCATGTTGTTAATTTAGTCTTCCTTAAGTTTATTCTTATAAAATGTTTCATTTAGGTTCAGCTCGGACCACGGGGTAGTCCCCATACATATGTGTACAACTTTTGTGAGGATTATTAAGAGTTATTGAGTTTTGTTTCAAAGACATATTTGTTGTATTTGTGTAGTAATTGCAATGATTATATCGACTTGTGTCTTCGTTCTTTAGGGGGTCATCGGTGCTAATATACAGTTCTAGAAATATCTTTTGTGTAAGGCATAAAAAGCATCACCAATATAAATAATATATGTTTCTTTTTGCTTCTTCCATTGCATTTCGTAACTTGATATATTGTTCAAATAGTAACGCTTCAAATTGCAAAAAAAGCCAATTTGGTAATTAATGGAGATGGGTTGCATCGTTACATGTATCATGTATCATGTTTTGAAATAGCTTCAAATGCCGACTTATTTTTATTTCAATTTCCGATGAAAATTTTTTATTTTGCGAAATTTTTGAACGTTCTATTATTGCTGCCGCTTATACACATTTTTTGTTGCCTACGCGTTAAAACTTTTTCGCTATAAAATGCAGCTAAATAAAAAGTCCCACGGAAATATGTACAACCGACCATTCAGACCATTCAATTCATTAAAAATCGCCAAACAACAATAAAAAAGTCGAAAAACTTAACTGAATTGAATTGAATTTAAAATGCTTTTGCGGATAATAAAACGAAACTTTTTGTTCTTTTTGTCTTTGTGGCGTCGCATTTGCTTTTTACTCTCGGTTAAAGTGCGCGCTACGCACAGACTATGTATGTGGTATTATGATTTAGATATAGTGTTTGTCAGGCAATTGAACGAAGGCGCGACATAAAGTCATATCAAGTCAGGCAAGTCTTGCTAGCCATGTCCGTCTGTCTGACTATATACATATATATGCCTGGACTTGATTATACCCTTTTTCAAGCTACATACTCTCGCTTCAATATAAAAAGCGTAGCGTAGCGTATTTAAATGTCGTTGCGTTGCAAGTTACCAGTCTCTTTTGTTTTTTATTTATTTTAACAATTACGCATACGCCGCGTGACCCAGACAGCGAAATAGCAAAAATAACAACAAAAACTTAAATAAAGACGCATAAAAAGCAAGGGAACAAGCTGCTGCTGTTGTTGTTGCTGACCACTACGATGACACTTCCGCCTTCAATTCGTATCCTCACAATCGCCAATGCCGCCATTAGCGTCACCGCCAAAGCCAAAATGAAATTCATTTTGAAAAACTTGGCGGATTTTTATGATCAAACATAAAAATCAATTACCAAAAATGGGAAATTTCACAGCAATAAAGTTTAAGTAACTTGAGCTGCTGCTGTTGTTGCTAGTCGAGCAACGAGGAAGCATGCCAAGCATATTCGTATCCTTGCTGCTATTGCAGTTGTTTTTGTTGTGTATTATTGTTGCTGCAAAATAAATTGAGAAACAATTTGAAATGTTTAAACAATTTTATTGTTTTTGTTTATGTTTCACTCACTTGTTGTTATTTTGGTTTCCTTGTTGTGTGTGTTGTTGTTCATACAGTGTAGGTGAAGGTTGTTCTTAGAATTTATTGTTGTTGTTGTTGTTGTTGTTACTGTTGTTGTTCTTGTAGAGCTTTAAACAAAGCACAAGTGTTGATTTATGACTTGACTAACATTGTATTTATATATATTTTAGTTACACACATACACCCTACTTCTAAGTTACTTTTGGTTGCATTTAACCCTGCCGGATATGAGCGTTGTATTTCATGTTGCAAGTTGTACAATGAAAGCAATAACCAGTAGCAGAAGCGCAACAGTATCAAATAAAGTAGTCCTTTCTCTCAATTTAGTAGTCTCGCTTTCACTTGGCTGCTTCTGCTTCTGTTCATGGTTTCTGCCGTCGTAGTTTTTGTTGCTGTGTTCGGTCCTAATAAAGTTTAAGAAATTTTTGGCAATAAATTTGTTTTCTTGGTTAGCTTGTTTGTATTTCATGTGCAGGTTCGTGTAATACCCACAGCTGTCTCTGTGTATGTGTGTTGGTCGTTTAGTCCTTTATTGTTGTTTTGGGAGAGAAATGCCTTATGCAGGCGTGATGTTTGAATTTTGTGTCAAATTTTAACACTTCTCTTTTTTGATTTGAGCAGAAGTTAGAAAGTTTGAATCACCTATGTACATGGAAGCGTGGCAGCACTTGTTAGTTAGTCAGTGGTAATGCTTATATTTAAATTGTTTTTTAGTATTCTTATTGATTTTTATAGTCAATAATTGTTAATTATTATTCTTTTTCTAATTTAGTTTCTATATTTTCTTCAAGTAAGACTTTTTGTCTATTATTATGAGGTATCATCCTCTGAGATAAGGAGTTTTTGTTGTTGGAAACTCTAATTTCATAGTCTTTCAATGTTCAATGGATCTTACTTTCTCCAATCCCATTACCATGTATACCAAATTTCATCACAGTACCTCCAATAGATGCAAAGATATGACGAATTCGGTTTATCGCTTATACAGGGGGCGAGGTATCGCTCGTTCGATTTTGACCAGAATTACTTCTTATCCCAATTAACATGTATTCCAAATTTCGTACCTGTACTTCAGCGATTACATCGTACCCTCCAATTTGGACGAAACTCATCAGGACTATTTCTCCCTATTCCATTTACATATCTATCCCATCAATATATCTATCCCATTAATATATCTTTCGAGTTTCATGTCTGTACCTCAAATCAATGCAAAGATAAGGCGAACTTTGTATCGCTTATTTGGGTGATGGGACAAAGCCCCATCCGATTTCGACAAAACATAGTCTATGTTCTTGTTCAATCCTCCATCTGTCTCTCTACCAAAGTTTATACAGATTAGTAACATCCATTCATCCTCACAAACTTTCTCAATTATAATATTAATAGGATTGCATCTCATTTGATCAAAATTCGAGCAATTCCTCTAAACGAATATATCATATCCTTACCAAATCATTATTTTTAGAAAATTCCACAACATATACTAGTAAATGAAATGCGCACTAGGCTTCTCACTTCGCTAAAATTCGACCATTTCCGCTAAATAAATTTTTCATTTCGTTACACACACACACGAAGTTATTTTTTTCAGCCATAGAAATAAAATGTATTTTCATTTGGTCGAAATTCGACCATTTTTGCATAACGAGTTGTTCATTTTGTTTCTCTCTCTCCAAGCCATTAACTTCAGTTCATTTTATACATATAGAAAAGATCTAAAATGTATTTCCATTAGGTCGAAATTCGACTATTTCAACTAATTAAATTCAACTAAATAAATTTAACTAAATAGATTAATTTCTTTACCAAGCTACATATAAAAATGAAATAAATGTACTCCCATTAGGTCCAATTCCAAACATACACATATTTCCCATTGCTCTAAAATTCGACCATTTCGGTTAAATACATTTTTCATATAGTTACACACATACACATGCAAACGAAGCAATTATTTCCGGTTCATTACGCATATACCCAGAAAAATAAAATGTGTTTCCATTTGGACCATTTTTACTTAACGAGTATTTCAATTCGATTCTGTCTCTCCAAGCCGTTAATTCAAGTTCATTCTATATATATAGAAAAGATCTAAAATGTATTTCCATTTGGTCGAAATAAATTCAAATAAAATTAATTTCGTTACCAAGCTGTTATTTCCAGATTATTCCATACATACACAAATGTTTGTAATGCGCACCTGTATTCAAATTTGCCAAAATTCGACCATTTTTGTTAGACGAAATTTCAATTCGTTACACACACACACACACATACACGAAGCTATTGTTTCCAGTTCATTGCATACATATATAAAAGAAATTAAATGTACTTCCATTAAGTCGAACTTCATTCATTTGACCGAAAATCGACCATTTTTGCTAAACGAATTTTTCATTTCCTTACACACACCCACACTAAGCCTTTATTTTCCGTTCATTACACACACACCCAAAGTAATGAAATGTATTCCCATTTGGTCGAAATTTAACCATTTCTGCAGAATGTATTATACATTTTGTTACCAAGCCATTATTTCCAGATTGTTCCATACATACAGAAAGACATGAAATGCACACTAGAATTCCTGTATTATTTCAATTTAGAGTTTTTTAATCAAGCCATTATTTCCAGATCAAGAGAAAATTCACACTAGTTCTTCCATTTGGTCGAAATTCTTCCACGAAATGGTCGCAAGACTAAAACAAAATGGATGCACAAGATTAAAATATCTTAAAACTATCTGGCTCACGTGAGGCGGCCAGAAGGACACTCAATCAGCTACTTGCATACGCCAAATCTTTTATGATGGGCTTCACGAAGAACCAACAAACTTATAAATAAAGTGTTTCCACTGATCTATATATACATATATATCTAATTTATATATTTCATGCAAATTTCTTTGCATAACCTTTTATTCTTTTTTTTATTTTTTATTTTTTACTTTCCAAATACTGCGAATACCAAATACCACCTAGTTTTAAATTTAAATACTCTTCGTCGTTTATTTTCGTCCATTGTCTGCTGTTGTCCCGCTTAACGCATTCAGTTATAAAAATTGTCCGTGTTAAAGCAAATCTTTCCGCTTGTTATTATAACTTCCGATGCTTTGGCTTTTTCCTTCTGTTAGCTACTACCCCACGTCCTTAGGAAACAGACAGAAGAAGTCTTGGCGCGTGTCTCATGCTGTTGCACGTTTCGTCGTCTCCGATACAAAGTTTTTTTATATACATTTTTTTTCTCCTATACTATATACTAACATTCCTTACTTATATCCTTCCCCCCACCTAGTCTATTATAAAACTCGCGAAAGCTGTTGCTGCTTTATGCTTTAAAAAAAGAATCTCACTTTCATTCAACTCGCAAATTCAATGTTTCTAATATTATCCCATTGCCATTTCCGCTTACACTTTGAATTTGTCGGCGGCGCCTCGTTTGCTGGCTGGTCCTGTCTCACTCCTGGCGGTGGCGGGCGGCATGCATTGAGCAAAAGTTTTTCAACGTCTTTGCAGGAAAATTGAATAAAAATTGTTGTCGCCGGTTGTGCGTGCCGCATGTCGTCTCTCTCTGCTTCTGGAGGTATGACTTGGCGCATTGGCTTTATTGAATGAATGTGTAATTGATGCCGAAACCAGTCGAAGACATTCAATATTGCTTTTTTAGATTTTTTTTTTCTGGAACTTTGGTAATTTCTTTGCGATTTCTATGATGAATGCTTGTCGTTGATGTGATATCCTTGCACGTGTATTATGTTTCCTTAAAGTTTATTTTTGGTTTAGTTTAGTAAAAAGTTTTCAGAAAGTTCAAAACGAATATTTTGTGTTAATCGGACAAAAAATATTTTTTTTTAGAGTTTGGTCCATGTTACTGGTGCCTGGTGCTAAGAGCAATCAGGTAACAATATGAAGTTTCTTTGGTTTTAAAAAAGCTTAGATTATTTTTAAAATTTTGGTTAAGATACTTTTTGTTGGAAATATTGTCTGATATTAAAACAAATTTTTTTTTTCTTATACGTTAGAAGTAGCACATATAGTAGTCAAATCTGAACCATTTGTTTGGTAGTAGGCTTCGAAGATATGTGCAGAACAAATATCCGAGAAAATGTACTTCTCCATAACATTGCAACGTCACACACATAAGCTTGAAAAGCTTGAAAAGTACACAAAACATCAAATTGATAGATCATTCAAAATACATCCCTCATTTGGCAACCAATGATTACTTTGGTTCTCAAACTACATTCATGGAGAATGAATATGAAACCTCAAAAAGGGCTGTTTTTATTTCTTCTTTTAACATACTGAACTCACAGTGGAGTATAGAGTTTTGACCAGCCCTCTATATCAACTCAGTTTCTAATATCTTTCTTGTCGCTCCAGAGCGTCGGATGCCTCGCGGGTTCAACCGTGTAGCGTGACGTACAATATTACTATTTGCCCAGCGAAGAGTGTGGCGAACTAATCCCATTTACAGCTCCAGATTTCAGTAGGTCAGGCAATTGATGGTAAATGTTTCACGTGTCTGCATTGGATATGCGATACGGGGCCACCATATATTCAGACGTGTTGTCTGTCTCAATACTCTTCACATAGACTATGAAGCCACGTCCGTCTGTCTGTCCGTCTACTTGTCATTGTGTATACCGGTGACCTGTAATAAGTAATCCTCATAGAATTGTCGCATATTTTCGAATATTTCATTGAAAATTATTTAAAATTAGATGTGTTCGACCGGTAACTCGAGGTTGCAGTGCACTAACGATTCGCTAACTACTTGTTTTTAGTCTTAGCGACTGTTCTTTAGCTTTTAGCTAGGCGAAAAGGTTTGAAATCAATAACAACATAATTCGTTTGGTGCACATCGTGCTTAGCTGCGATACTTTGTGCAGAAAGTCAACAGCCAAGGAGGACTCTGAAATGGCTTTTATTTCGTATGATAAAGAGGCCATCTGCGTAGGCAGCATCTTCTTTGCTCGCGGTGTCAGATCGTTTGAGATCAAAGAGTGCAAAAAATAGAAGAGACAGCTCTGTGTTAACTTTAATCCTGAAAGGGCGACCCTCCAAGTAGGACCGAATCAAGAAAAGTATGGCAGATGGGATGGGATGCATTTTCATGACTCAGCGATGCCTACAATTCTGGCCTTTTCCATACTTTCGATAGCCCTCTCTATCAGGAGACTGATGGCTTCGAAGTATTCGGGATCGTGTACAGGCTTGTGCATCACCGTACCGATTGGTTATATCCACATCCTCGAAAAGTATTGCACCTCCACAATAGCATTGAAGATGAATGTCAGTGGCTGAAACACACTCTCAGGCAAAAACTTAAGTGTACGATTGCATACGTAGTCGTGGTTGGAAGCTTTTCGGATTTTTGTTGTTTTGTGAAGTCTGCGGTTGCCTCCATAACTTACTCTACTGGGATTACATCAGGCTGTCCAAATTGTCAGCAGTATCCTGCGCCGTTGCTGTATCGTGCTCATCTATGTGTTCAGCTAAAACTTCAGATTGTTTAGCATCTGAACGACACCAAACACCATTAGGGATCTACAATGCCATTTGTCGTACGCATGGAGACTTTCCAGAGGTAGAAAGACTCTTCTTTGTATGTCGATGCACTTGCAAGCATATCATCAAAGAACCTTGCATGTGCAGCTGCAACTATTGGTGAAACTGATCAGCGGCGAGAAGTTCTTGCGGAGCAACGTTTGTACTTATAATAAAATCGTGAAAAACAATTTGGTGGTTTGTTTGTGCGCGCATCACGCCTTAACCACTAAATCAATTTGTATGAATTTTGGTAAAGAAATAGATGGGACGTTTGAAAAAAACATCGGGTACTTTTTGTTGAGATAGAAGGAGGACTATGTCCCACCCCCCGCATAAGCGATGAACAACATTTTTTATATCGTTGACTCCGTTTGAGGTATAGCGACACAATTTGGTATACATGGTAATGAGTTAGAAAGAAGTAAGATTCATTTGAATTAACTGCGCGGGCGAGGTTCAGCTAGTCTCTTAATAAATTGCGGAGCTCAGGTGTGAGTCTGCTGGCTTGGGCCCTTGGGGAAACGAACTACGGCTGCAGTGGTCGTTTGTGTTTGACAAAGTCTAACATCGAGCTCGTTAGGTGCCTATATATACCAAAGTCGATACAGAAAGCTTGTTGATTGGATCGAAAATAGTATCTTGTTGACTGAAACTCAACTCGCACTAAAAGCAAGTACTCATAGAGTACATTTACCCTAATGCAGTTTATGCGTTCAGATGTGCGTTCTAGTTACTCTAAATTATAAACTCTGGGTCCCAGCTAACGAAGGATGCTTCACAATCTGACTTCGTCCATAAGAAATTAGTTGGCCAGTACACTGTGCCAAAATCAATAGCTCCGATTGACTTAGCGACGATTGCAGCCCCAAGTTCGAAATTAGTGGATCGCACTGAAACAATGGGAAAGTGATTCAGGTCTTGTTTTATCAATTTTACTGCTACTCCCTTATTTCGTGTCCGAGATGGATGATGATTTGCCGGGTATGGAGCGTATCTTGGAATTCGTGGGACCTCCATGGCAGTGAAGGACGATGTTTATGCCATGAGCCTGTAGAACATATTCCAGTTCATGTAGTTCAGCATTCCAATAGAGTTTATCGGATTATTTTCAATATAAACGCATTGAGCAGCTTCAACATCTTAGTTTGGAGTCGCATTGGATAGTATTTCTCTACACACATTAGAAACATTAGCATAACTCGGGGTGTTGGATTGGTGTAATTTGCGTATATATTGTTGTTGTAGACAAGGCTTCAGAGCTTGTTGTTGTTAGCGGTGAGGCTGCAGTTGCTGATGCTGTTAATATCTACTTGAAATTTGGTAGATGACTTTTAATGGGTGGATATTTTATCAGTTGAGAGGTAACTTAGGGCTTGGTAACTGAAGTAATTTCGGAAAGAAAAACGAGAAGACCGAAATTTTTCAGACCCTCCATTTATTAAAAATTAAGATCATAACATTAAATTACTTATCCAATTTAAGCTACATCTCTTCCATGTTTTCTTCCATGTTTTCATTAGTACTTATTTGAATTCCTGTATTTAGAGCAGTGATGTGCACGTGTGCACGCTATGACCGAACACTCCTTGGGTGCTCAGACCAATACGACTTCGGTCATGTTGAAGTCAATATTAGAGCAAGGACGGAAAAAGTTGAAAAATCAATGTGCTCAATGCTTTTAATAAAGTAGACTTAAGTAGCTTTACACACATAAATGCAGAGCACACACATACGCATACACTTTGGTTGTTCTGTTTGAGCCGATGTCTGCTATAAAATGTATTAAAAGTTCCATCTTATTGAAAATTTTTTTATACTTTTGAAGCTTTTCATGTTGAAAATAGATTTTAGGGCGATTTTTAAATAAAATATGCGAAAATAATTTTTCTAATTGATTTCTAAACAAGTTGCCGAATTTTGATTATGTTTATTACTTTCGATCTAAGCTACTCATTAAGTAAAAGCCACGCTGCAGCAGTTCGAAATTATGTTTGTATGAGGAGAATATGCCATAATCGATAGATCTGAATTTGTGCTAATGCCGTGGCATTAAATTATGACAGCGCGTGCATAAACAACACATTAGCTAATTAATAATAGCACTAAACTAAACCAAAAAGCAAGTATACGGCGCATTTATACGGCAACATGCCCGTAAAGATAGATAGAAGATAGATGAGTAACCAAACCGTTATGGACAGGACAGACAGCGTTACAAATGGAGGAGAGCGTTTAGCGAAAGTGAATTGGCTGTTACACGAATGTCACTTTGCACTGGATAATGTGCTGAAAATTTGAATTTATTGCATTCGATTCGAATGTGCCACAATTAGTTGGCTGAGCACTGAGCTGAACTGAACTGAGCTGAAGAGAAGAGAAGACAGGCACGACATGTATATCCTGTTGGCCAGTATTTGGACGCAGAGACAGACCGTACCGCTTATTTACAAAGCACAATCAATGTGCGGATAATGCAATCAATGTTAATGTCATTAGCTTGACAAATGTTTGCTATTATTGATGAGAACGCATCGCAACGCATAGCCTAGCCACGTCTGCGGTGGTGCTGATGGCGACAATGGCGCTAAAAGCCAATGATGTCAATTTGTGTGTGGAGTACTGCTGCAGCATTGCGTGACACGATCTCTAAAGCTACGGCTACGGCTGAGGCTCAAATCAAAATTCAATATGCATTTCGCTAATTTGAAGTTATGCTGCGTGCGGTATTGTTAATTGACTATTAGAAGCCAACATGAGTGCGCGCGATTAAATATTAAAGGCCTTGCATTGTCGCGTTTAACCAATTTTCAGCAAAAATCATGAACCGGCGGCCGAGATTGGTCGGTCGACAGCACTTCAGTTGATGTCATTTTCTATAAACGATGAAAACAGACAATTTTACAATTTCTTGCTATTAAGAAAAGCAGCATGCAGCAGTAGCTTGATTGTATGCTGAAGACAGTTCATGTCCTGACACTGGCAGCCTGCCTGCCTTGCTTGACTATTGCATTCTTTAGCAGCGAAACATCTGACGTCGTCGTCGTCGTCGTCGTCATCGTACACGCAGCGGACTTCCGACGCCCGTATTTTCTGGATTTTCATACATGATGTTACCATTGCATTATGGCGTGAATAATGCCTTGCACTGCGACTGCCAATGGAAATGGCGACATGGCAGACATTGTCTCACATACTGCTTGCTTGCTTGCTCCTTGGTATTTGTACTCGTCTTTCGTCGCCGGTTTTATCTATGGCGTTTGGCATTGTCAGCGGGCGGTTTCGTATGTTTAGACGTACATACATGGGCTGGGCGTGTATCTCTCTGCTGTATGCTTAAAAATTTTCTTTATGTTTGGCGTTTAAGCAAAGCAATTTCCGCTGAGTTCTAAGACATGGTGTGATGACTTTGGTTTGCTTGTTTCCTTTATGTGGTTTGTTATATGTGGCTGCTATTTCAACTCACTTGCATGCTTATATTGCATTGGCAGTTTATATTTTTTTCGTTCTACTTTGCTGCTATATAAAATATTGTAAATTGTGTATAAAATACAATTTAAACATTTGTTGGGAGCGCGCGGGTTGGCTTTATTGCAAAATTTTATATCACAGCGTGACGCTTTTTAATATAGCTGCTTGTTGCTTGAATTTTCTATTTTTTTTCAACTATTTTTCTTATAAAAATTAATTTTTTATTTTGCTTTTTTTTCAAAACAGGATCGCAGCAATGCACAATCTTCCTGCGCCGGACTCTTTGTTGCTGCTCATTTGGGCTTTGATTATCCTGGCATCTGGATGCATGTGGATATGGCTACACCAGTGCATTGCGTAAGTATTGAAATAGTTTGCTAAACAATTTGCTTTTTCTAATTATTCTTTTTATTTTTCTTAAACAGGGTGAACGCGCTACTGGCTATGGCGTTGCATTGTTACTAACGCTCTTCGGCAATCATACAGACTCGCCTATGTTGAAGATGATTGCACCGAGCGATGAAGAACCACCGTCGAAACGCTTGTGTCGTGATTGAGTTCATATTAGAAGCAACTGCTTAGGGCAAGCTTCTACACGGCAACGTTTATTACGAAATTTTTGTATACTTTATGATATATTTTTCGAGAACAGTCATGCATTTAAAATAATAAAAAAAAGTAACTAAATTGCAATAACTAATTTGCTGATTTTGCTAAATAACACAAAACACTAAAAACACAAAAATTTCAAAGAAACATATTGATTAACCTACGCGTAATCAGGTATGTTCTGGTAATATCCTGTAGTACTTAATGTGAATGAAGCGTTATCCTAGTAAGTAAAGCGTCGGCGATCTCAGAAAGAATCTTGAGCAGCTTGGCTTTGATAGTTTATCTAGTCAAGTTATTATATCTATTTACCTATTGCCAGTCTGTCCTTCCGTTTTAAGCTGTATGCTGTTTTCATTGCATCATTCGACAAACCACAGAGACTCACTGGAACCTATTTTATCTTGAGTACTGACCAAAATCTAACAAATTTTATTTGTTAAACTTAACCCGACTTTATGTCAATAATAGAACATTTACGCTTAGTTTTACTTCATTGTATTATTATGAAGCAAGCTGCAACTGAAGCATATGCCATGATGGAAGCTTACTAGCAACGGATGTGCTGCAGTTGTGTGCTTCTGCTTGCTTTATAATAATACAATGAAGTAAACTAAGCGTAATTGTTCTTGCCCAGCCAAGTTTTCGTTAGTGCTATAAACGCTTTAAAAATGGTGAGTTTGATGAAAAGCATCAGACTTACCAAATTTGAAAAAATTGGTTAAAATTGCTCATTGGTGATACATGTTTAATGTAAGCATCTCAATCATTTCTAGCCATGAAAGTGCGAGCCATTGAATGGTGGGTGCAGCTACGGCAGCAGCAAAAAATAATTGAAATAGGCTTTGAAAATCATACACATTCATCAACATCTCCGAATTGTAAAAAACGCAGGAACCCCAACCATGCATTAACATCGATGGAAGGGTCAGGTGCACCATGCTATGTGCTACCGATTATTGGTGTTCATTGGGTTGAGTAGTGACATGGTAAAGTGATCTTGTATCGCAACAATGATCGGCCGAATGGTAAGTCAATGACAATCTTCTTTAACCACTAGACATTGCTCATTAGATTATCATATGTTCCACTCTTATGAAGATTGACAACAATGTTTTTGGGTAGTCTCAAACGTCAAATAACTTTTTCGATTCGTTGATTGTGTACTATGAGAAATTGAAAAAAGTAATGACAAGCAATGGGTAGTATTACTTTCAAAGAAACTTTTGTTTACTGGTCGTCTTGTTATATTTGAGGGGACTTCAACCAATTAGTAGCAATGCCATAAACTGGTTTCCCATAAAGCAGGCCAAAGGCAGGTACGATTTTTGTGTTCCCAAAGGGGAAGTTTGTGCATATGTTTGTAACAGGCAGAAAGAGGCGAAACATACCCCATTTAGTATATATATTCTTGGAGATCGTGGATAGATAGAGCCTTTGTATATTCAGATTGTCTTATTCATTCTTTAGATAACTTCTAAGAGGGGGTGGGAACTTAGCAAGGAATTCTTCTCCTACTCTGTATTTTTGTAAGAACAAATTTTAATGATGTTTTTAGTTTCGCTAGAAACGCCAAATTGTTGTATATTGCATGATTCCTAAGAAAATATTCCGGACCACTATGACCACTCATGACTGTTGGCATGATTTTGGAGGCTTGAAAACAAGATGACCTTTTCAAACGGTGCCAATTTAAGATCCCTGTGGAGGGTGGAGTTCAGGTACGTTGCACCTTGGCTTGGATGTGGCCCTTACAGGAGAATAAAGCCCAAATGTACGTATTTTCGATATCGGTGGTCACGTGCGGAGATTTTGCATGGTTCATCATGCATACATCATTTGCATATGAAGCCACAAGCAGGGAGCTCTGCGCGTAACGGTATTCAGACCAGGAATGTCTGCTGTAAATAAACTGAAGAAAAAGTACAGAGGCTGACTTTAACTCTGAACGAAAGGCTCTCCAAGTAAGACCGTATGAGGGCAAAGTAAGGCGAGAGCAGGATCTCCTTGACCTTTTGCACAAGGCCTGGTTGCCAAACTCGATCGAATGCCTGCTGAATCTACAAAAATGGAAATTGCAATACTGCCGCCGATCGAATATGTGGTCGGTGACTTTGTGGAGTTGACTTACCTTGGCCAGAGCAGAAGTCGAACTGATGAATCGAGCCGAGATTGAGATCCGGGAATCCGCAATCCGCGACTAGTCTTTCCTAAAACTTCAAAATCGAAGCCAGGAGACTAATCGACCGGTAGGACCCAATGTTCATCTTCGGTTTGTCAGAGTAAGGAATCATTGTGATGACTGCTAGCTTCCACACCGTTGCAAAATACTGAAACACCACTATGGCAAGGCTTTATCGAGCTATTGATTATGGCTTTTAGATCCTCGGGACCAAATGGGTCCTCAGGCAGGTCGAGCTGGATTGGTGTTGATGGGGAGAGCCTCGTAGCAACTGCCGCTTCGTCTGAGGCTAACTGAAAGGGTAGTGTACTGCAAAAGCATCGGTTTTTTCTTGCTCATAGCGGCAACAGTTATATCGAAGGTTTTTGATGGGAGCAAGACCAATGGGATGATGTCTGTTATTTCTAGTGGCCTTCCCCATAGGCAAAAGTTGGTGTCTGCTTCTGTGCCCCTGTTCACCAGCATATTGTCGAACATCTGCGTGTGTTGCTAAGTTTAGATCATACTTGAGCCGGTTGGCTGCACGGTAGCATCATGCTCTGTGTGTTGTGTCCGCATAATTGTCCTTTGGAGTCTACGTTTTCCCAGGAGAGATTGCGCAGGTCACGGGACGAAATAAATTTTCCATCCTGTTGCCTGCTTCGGCGAATACTACGTGGATCTTCTCCGAGAAAAGTTGTGCATCGTCAAAATTCTGGCCTGACCATGGTTTAATGATATATTGCATCGTTAATGCGCATTTTCCAGAGCTTTATGCCCATATTCCGCTTGTTAAGTATCATTGTCTATGGATCACTTATGTCTTAACTGTCGAGCGTGGCAGTTAGTGTCAATTAATCCAAGCTGTGATCAGAGCGATTTGAAGATTTCAATGTAGGTGCCAATAACAAGTAGGGCTTTGCCGGATGACAGTTGTAGTTATTTGCACTAGTGCATCTCTGCCTCCTGTTCTGTCGCCTTTGGCGGATTCCCATTCTTAGTGGTATGCGATCCAATCACCGACGACTATGTACTTGAGGCAGCAGCGGAGAAGGCAGGCCAATTAGGTAGTCCCGGCGTATAGCGATTTTAAGACCGCTTAAATGTAGGTTGAGACACTTGGCTACGTACACGCCTAAATATTTATAATCAGCGGCCAATTAGCTGACATAGGAGAAAGATCCCAGCGCATACCTCACACCTGACCGTGTACATCATTGATGCACATTTACTAAGATTTATATTAATATTCCAACTTTTTGCCCATTTGCCCAATTTGTATATGTATAGCTGGAGTATATCAGTGGCGTTGAGGTGCAGTGCGAAATTGCTATGGATTCTGCTTCGGGTTTGGACTCCGAGTGGACATATCCCAAGTGTTAAGAGTGTAGAATGTGTACTTTTCGGAGCAGCAGCTGCGCGGATCCTTTTCGTATTAGACTCCACAATCACCAAAAAGGTCAGGAAGCTGAAGATTACCCCAATTTTTACCATTAACTTATAATAGACGGTATAAGTGGTACCTCCAACTACTTTAAAAAGTATGTACAAGCAACATCTGAATACTTCTGTGACTTTCCTCTTCTTTTCTTTTAATTGCCCTACAAACTGTTTTTTAGAAACCTTTAATACCCTATTTTACGCTCTCTCTGTACAGCATATAAAAACTAAGCAAGTCTCGCCATACAAAAAGCAAAATTAAGTTCCAGAAAAAAAAAATTTACTAAATCTAATTGGAAACAAACAAATTGCAAGTGGAACGAACCGTCAGTTGCGCGCTGCATGTTGCATGCTGCTACAAAAGTAGGCAACTAAAAAGCACAACAAAACAATAAAAACAGCAGCAGCACGCGATGCACAAAAAGCAGCAAATGCAGAGGACAATTGCAACAATAAAAAAAAACAGCAACAACAACAATGCGAAACAAGAACGCGTTACAATTTAATTTATACATTGTGTTTCTGGCACACAAATGTTGCCACTGCTGCTGCTACTTCTACTGAAGATCGTCACCAGCGCCATTGTAGTCATCATCATCATCATCATCACCGTCATTCTGATGATGATGATGGAATCCACTTAAACTGGCAGCAAGCGACAGTGAATTAGCTTGCTTCATTCTTCGCCATGTGGAGTAGCAGCAGGAGACACAAGCTGACAATGCCACCAACCAACGGAATTGCAACGTAGCGCTTAATTGAACAGCAGATAAAGGCGTTGCACAAATGAAATAAAAAGCAAAACATTGTCGGCGACAAAGAAAGAAGTACATTTGAATGACTTTCGTCTACGGGTGATGGTGATGTTGCTGATGCTGATGCTGTTGATGGTATGTACTCGTAGAACTACACGTCTATGTGGCTGGCTGGCTGTGTGTGGCGCTTTTGTTCCTTTAGAAAGACAACACAATTAAAGTGACAAATGCTAATCGAAAGTTGTGCTACTTCTTGACATAGCTACAAGGCCAATTAGATGAACTCTAGAATTGGTTTGCTACACAGATGGCATGGCGGCACTTGCGAGTCTCGCGACATACATATATTATTGTGTACTGCTGAAGTGGAGTTTTAAAGATTTTATTTTAAAAATGCTTTAACACTCTTTATATAGTAAGGACTTTCACACTGCTACAGCTAGCTTCGCTATGCTTTGGCTGAATAATGTAAGTACTGCGCACTGTTGATGTCTTAGCCTACTTTACTGCTCTCCTACTCAAAGGCCACATAGTTTTTTGGATTAAGGATTAGTTAAACATAGAATCATACTTATTGTGGCATCGAATAGAACGAGCAGATTTGATTTGTTCTGTTCGTTCAATGCATGGAAAAAGTGTATTTCGTTCGTTCATGAATGATGACAATTAATTTTGTCGATTTATTTGGCTTTCTTATGTGAAGGGTATTAAAGTTTCGTGTGTGCAACAAAGTTTCCTAGTTTTGTTTGTAAATAGTTCACATGTACATAACTATGTATGCACATATATGCTCGTTCGTCTTTGCGTTAAAAAGAATTATTGTATATGGGGATTTGTAGGCAAGAGCTGAAACTTTAGAAGATTAAATGCTGCGTGTTGGGGTTAAGGCGTTCACTACAGTCTCCAGTACACTTCATGCGCTACGTTTGCTTGTTGAATCCTTATATTTTCTGCATGTGGCAGGCGACTACTAACAAGAGACTGAAATACACAACAACAACAAAACTAAGGACAATAGTCACAGCAAAAACTGTGCTGAGCTAAAACTGTCGCAGGAGAAGACAAAAAAAAAAAACAAAAAAAAACAAAAAAAAAAAAATAGCTGCAGGCATTTTACAGTGAACTAAACTTTCACTCTTTCGTGCTGACTGCCAGTGGCAACAAATGCCGCCGATTCAATCCGATTGTATGGCAGTTTTGTTGTTGTTGTTGCTGCTGACACAGGACACTTTTGCCCGCTGTCGGCATAAAATTGCTACACGCATTATGCTCATAGGCAGTTGACTCCGAATTGAGTTGTCCTTACACACACACACACACACACACACACAAGTGTGCAGGACTAGAAAAAAGAATATGTATGTATTAAAAAAATGAAATCGGGTTATAACTTTAGAATCAAGTTGCTGCCTTGGGCAACATTATTGTACTATATACTTGTACATATGTAGGTGCGGGTGAGTTCGACGGGTCAAAGTGCAGCAACAACAACAACAACAACAACAACAAGAACAACAACATTAATGTGCGTTGACAAGCAGCAAGCAGAAGTCAAGCTGCTACAATAAATGTGGCAAAATGTGCGAACGGAGATTTTGACTTTGCCTGCGCTCGTTTATTGAGATATTTATGGCTTCTGGTAGCTAGAAACCGAAAGAATGCTTGCTGCATTTTCCCATTTTCACACACACACACACACACACACACATACATACACATACGAGCGTTAAAAGTCGTTTACAGTTCAGCGATTAAATGTGTTTAGGTCAATTGTTTCAAGTGCCTTGTATTACTATGTGTTGGTCTCATGGTCGGGCTCCTTGGGTGCACTATGTGTGCAGGCGGAGGAACGTTTTGGGTTAAGCTGCGTATGAGTGATATGCTTCAAACAGAATATCGGTTGGCTTTTGTTATGCATTAATGGTTTAATGTACATTTTGCATATATATTCATAAAGTAAAACAAAAGAATCAGCAGCAAACACAGCCTAGCAAAGTTTCATTTCGCAATGCTGCTCCAGATTTTCATGAAACAATAGCATAAAATTGTTTACAAGCTTCGACCAATTGACTTTACAACTGCTTGAGTTTCATGTTAAACGTATTGAAGCATATCTCGTATTAACTTATCTCCAGTAATTGTCTTAGAAGTGCTTCGTAATGATGTATTTGAGCTTACTTGTAGTCTGATATAAGCCACTCTTTCCGCTAGTAAATTGTTTTAAATGCAATTTGTATGCTGATACTTTAGCAATATTAAATATGAGTGCAACTACATTATATTGTAAGCTTAATAATAAGAATTGCTTTTTAAAATATTCTCATTTATGCTTTATACACTTTTGCATGTATTTGAACCCTTTGCCATAGTCTTTTATCCCTTCCGCTGGCGACAACTCCAAAATATGTTTTTTGAAGGCTTCAACAACTTTCTTTATCGTAGAAAAGAAGAAGTTATTGAATGCCAGTGGTTCTGCTTGTGTCCAATAATGCATATTTTGCTTATTAACAAAGTCAAGAAGCTAAAAATTCATCGCTGACGATGATTTTTCTTTGAAATTTAGAATATTTTTTAAAAATGTTTCCAGTCGAAGAAATTTAAGCTTTTCAAATAATGAAGAGGTTTCAGTTCTTGAGTTAATTTGACCTTTTTTGTTCCATGAAATTCACAGATATTGGAACCGGACTTCATCTGGTGCGTTGTGCCATCGGAACAGGAACATCCAATAGCGAATATGTTGACTTTTTTTTATGCACTACTAGCTGTACCCGGCATGCTTTACCGCGCCCAGTAAATATTCATATAAATATTTTCTATATACATATAAATCTATGATGTATGTTCTTTATAGACAGCTAAACGCTTTCCACTTTTTTATGACTTCTTTGGCTACAGGTTCTCCTACACATTTGCCATACAGCAGCCAAACTCTTAGTGCGTTTGATTTTGCAATTTATGCAGGGATTTCATCGTCCAGACTAGCAATAACTGATGTCGCGGAACTAAGTTCTGACCTCATTCCATTGAACGTCGAGTTTATTGCAAATGCACAATTCTTGGCTCCTAATCGGAAGCTGTTACCACAGTACGCAAATATCGAATGCTTCACTGAAGCAGCGTCCTCATCGTCGCATGTCACTCCTGAAGTTCTGGATCACGTAAGACTCAAGCACAGTCTAAGACGACGTTTCATGTAAACTCTCAATAATCTGGAGAACAGAGCGTGGCAATGAGTTGCTGCAGATCTGCGCCAAAAATTAGTTGAAGCAAAAAGCGACTTTTTTGACGAACTGCTGCGCAATGTGGATAATATGTGAAGGTTTACCCGTGAGATAGAAAGACAACTTTTACGGAACACACCTGTTCGAATGCAAAATGGTAGATGGTGCCGCTCTAACGAGGAGAAAGCCGAAACTTTTGTGGAAAATCTTGAAAAACGGTTTAACCTTTTCGACTTAGCAGCTTCTGCTGATGTTGATTTCATATTAAACCAACTTCGGCTTCCTTGCTCTCCAACATTTAATATTCGACCTGTCATATACGAAGAAGTAAAAGTACAAATCAAGGCACATAAACCGCGGAAAGCCTCAGGATACGATGGTATTGTTAGTAGCACTGTTATGGCTCTGTCCTGTAACTTGTACTCTTATTGTCAGTTTGGCTTCAGACATCAGCATGGCACTCCAGAGCAAGGGTGTGAAGCAAGCTTTTGACCGTATTTGGCTTAAGAGTCTGCAATTAAAGATCAGGATGCAACTAATTTCAGCTTACTTCGGTATGCTTAAATCATTTTAACTGCGACGCTGTTCTAAGGTAGTGATAAAAGGAACTTTAGCGACAATGCGACCAATATGCGCTGGAGTACGCCACGTTAGTGTACTAACCCCTACCTTTTTTTTCTTGTACTTAAACCGACAGGCGAACACATGCTGCTTCCATCGTATGCTGATTACACTGTGGTAATGGCTAACTCTGGTTGTCCTAATGCTGCTTCTGATTATCTCCAAAATTTTTTGGACGTCTTCCATCAATGTCACTTTGAACAATACATCCATACCCAAAGATAATTCCGTTAAGTACCTAGGTATGCTCTTAGATAAACGTTTAACATGGCTTGAACACATAACAAAGTCAATCGGTACATGTCGTGCTGAATTAAAGTAGTTAAATTGGTTCTACGTCCATCAAGTAAGCTACGGCTCAGCAGTATGCTTCTAATCTACAAAAATTATCATTGTACCTTCGTGGATATACGGAATACAACTTTGTGGCATCGCCTCTAAAACTAATACACAACGTGTTCAAAGGCTGCAGAATAAGACACTGTGGTTTGTGCGTAACACGACCATTCTTCGTGATCTGGGTATACCAACTATAATGGATGATGGAACACAATAATCGGCTCCGCAATTACATAAAACCGCTGGCTTCATCTTCTTGCTAACATTGCAAGCAAAAAGCATCTCAAGAGGCTTTACTCAAACGATCTATTAAGACGATAATAGACCAGAGTCCACCCTTGCGTGCTGGAGCTCGTTTATTCATTCGAATGAGGTGCCCAGCCCAGTGCAGCCACTGGAATTGTATGCGCTGGAATATGTCAACCTCTTACAGCTCGCAGTTTATACGGGATCTAAACTCTTCGCCGACTCTAATAGGACCGAAAATCCTGCGGAGAATCTTGCTCTCAAAAACTTGCAACGCTGTTTCATCTGACTCTGCGCCATACAGTAGGACCGGGAGTGTCAGCATTTTAAAGATTTTGATTTTCGTCTTCATTATGTGACATTGGGAACTTCTAAACTGCCACACGACACAGAAAATCTTATTTCGTACTTCGTAGAACTGCCAGCGTTTTAGGCTAGTTTCGCTGCTTATTTTCAATCAACTAATTTCGAACTACAAATGTGTATATTTTCAAATACACTCAGAGGCATTTGTACAATATATCGCGAGCGTGTTTTTATTTGTGTTCAATATGCGCGCGGTGTGCATTCAATTTTCTGCAATATTGCGCACCAATTGCTGCCGCCTGCGGTCTTTGAAATTCGAAATTCGCCAAACGATTCGATTGCACGCCGAATGCTGCAAATGCCACCCGTACGGCGTTAGTGTGGCATTATTGTGCGCTGTTTGCGCATTAAATTAGGCAAAAATCAATTAAAATTCAAAATGCAAATAGTAATGTTGAAATACAAGTTGCCGACAGGCGGCATCCAGCCAGCAAACCAGGTAAAATGCAAACAAATGCGTTCGTTGTGTACGAGTTCAAATGTTCACATGTGAAAATATTTCCGAAAAATACAAACAGTTCAAAGGAAAAAGAGAAAAAAAAAAGCTCAACGAATTTGTATTTACTTGTGTTGTAGCTCATTTTTTTATTCACGCCAAATTCAATTGATTTAAAATTGATTAAAATCGAATATTATTTGCAAATAAAATTTCAATTGCAGCAATTTAGGCTGTCAAATGGCTTTGCGCAAATTGTTGGAAAATGTATTTGATTGCAGAAATAATATGGAAATTAAAAAAAATCATTTGGCGGATTTGGTTTGTCTGGCTGTTGGCGTACGAACTGAAGATCTTTGGAAAAGAAATTATAAAGAAGAAACACTTAATTGCAGCGTTTTTTTCTTTATACAATCGAAGTTAGCTGTGAAGTTCCTTCCATAGCCTTTAATTCATGCACAACACCAATGGCCAACTCTTTCTCCACCCATCTCTCCCTCTCACCCAGCTAAACATAAAATGTATAAAAGCCTCGATTATACTCCCAGCGGTATTTTGCCTTTTCGACAAAGTTTTATTATCATCAACAAGCAATACGACTAAGAAGATGCGCCATGCACACAGCGAGCGTGCTGCGTTGATAGCCAGCGTCGGGAAAAGCATTGTGAAAATCGGGTCGGAAAAGGCAAAAGTAAAGAAAACATCATCTGCATCAACTCATAAAATATGTTTCCATCATGGCGGAGTGCTGGGGTACAAGCGTGTAAATTGGCGAAAAACTGAAAGTTAAATGTGTGTGTGTGTGTATGAGAGAGCAGAGAGAAAAAGAAAATACAAAAGAGATAGCAAGTTGCTAGCGCGAGTTTACATTATTTTTTATTTAAGAGTTTTTCCTAACGGTATTCATTGTTTTGTTGAATCGTTTGTTGTTGTTTTTGTTGTTTTAAGCCATTTTTAACATTTTGTACCCTACACTCAAATATGCGTGAACAGAAGAGTTTGTGTTGCTGTTAGTACAAAATGTCCATAGTATAAGGTATTTTGAATGGGTGATATACTTGCTCGATGTTGTGAACCATCACAAAAACCCTTTGATGTAGAAGTGGCGCTTTGATGCTGTTTGGTTCACCAATTTTGCATTCATTTTGGACCTCTCTCAATTCAACCAGTATTAGAAGTCCATTTCCTGACATAAAATCCACCTGCACAGAGAAGCTTACAAAGATTAGTTTGAAGTTGTAACGTGCTTGTGTTTGTATCTCCACCAGATATGATATAGGTATGAGTTCTTAAAACTTCCGCTGCATGGGCATAATTCTTTGACCGGTTACTGTAAGATGTATATATTATAAGATTGGAACAGATGCAGTACCAAATATCACTGTGCGTACCTGGAAAACGTCACCAACCAGTGAGGATGGCAGTTTAGGTATACCTCCTCATTCAATGAACTTGTACTACAGTTCCAATTACCTCCATCAAAAACCACTCGAAGTTTAGTGGTAGAGCTGTTCTCGCATAAGATCCCATGAAGAGAAATAAAATATGCATTGCTAATTAAATTGCTTGTGTAATCTCCAATTGTTTCCATATGTTCAAGAACTCCACACTATTTGATAATTTTTTTAAATAAGTATGCAAAAATAGGTTTACTTTAAAGTTTTTGCTTTAACATTTTAAGTCGAATAAGTGTCCAGTAATTGGTTGGCCCAAAACTTGGTTAAGTTTTTACCAATAAGCCATCCTAGCTAAGGTTGCCAAAAATGGACAGTTGATCGTACCGCAAAGCATGATTAGTCAGATTGTAGAAGTGAAACTTCTTTAGGCCCGGTAGGATAACATCACTTAAATAAAAAAAAAAGACGAAGCGAGACAAAAAGGGGACGACGTTGCATACTTGTAGGGGCTGCTCTATATAGAATAGAATTTTAGCATTGCATACTTTTAGGGCGCTGCTTTGCAGAAACTAAACCCTAGAATTATGTATGTGCATACATTTTGAAGTAATACTTCTTTAAGCTCGTTAGTTTAAGTTGGCTGAATGAAAGCGTGGACCGAGACGAAAAAGGGGACGACTTTGAAAATTGATATGGCTAAGAACACATTCGTATGATACAGCACTCTTACTCCGCTTGCACCATCGTACAGTCGCCCCAGAGAAAGAATTCCTTTTCGGCAATTATCAGGTCCTATTCACACAACAGGGAGATTGGGATTCGTTTGCTCAAGTGCACATTGTGTGGAAAGTTGTTGACTGCCATACACCTGGGAATGGCCAACAATGATTCTTGTGTCAAACGGTCCAAGCAACTCACACGTCCGTTAGGACACGTATCTCCTGGGTAGCCTCTGAACATCAGTTCAGAGGTGAGCTAACGTGAGAAGGCGAAGGGGCCCCCTCTCCTTTAAAAAGGGGTTGGTGCGCTGGGCTTGGGACCCGCCACTTTAAAAATAACCCCCCAATGAAAACTAAAGGAAAGCCTCGGAAGGAATTGAATGTTGACGACCCCCGCAAACGCTATAAGGATAATGATTTAAGGATATGCACCTGGAATGTCCGCACCTTTAATTGGGATGGTGCAAGTATCCAGCTGGCTGATGTCCTCGAAAAATGCAAGGCTGACATCACCGCAATCCAAGAAATCCGATGGATAGGGCAGGGTTGCTCTAAAAAAAGCATCCTGTGACATCTACTACAGCTGCCATGCGAGTAAGCGCGAATTTGGATGTGGTTTCGTGGTGAGTAGGAAACTACGTGGCCTCGTCTCTAGGTTCACACCTGTTGACGAGCGTCTAGCCGCGATACGCATCAAGGCTAAATATTTTTATATTAGCCTGATTTGTGCGCACGCCCCGACGGAAGAGAAAGACGACGATGCTAAAGATGAATTCTATGAGCGCTTGGAACGCCTGTACGAGCGCTGTCCCAAACACGATATCAAAATCGTGCTTGGCGATTTCAACGTTAAGATTGGGAAGGAAGGAATCTTTGGCCCAACCGTCGGAAAATTTAGCCTTCAATTTAGCCTTCACGACACTACCTCCAATAATGGAGAGAGGCTAATCGATTTCGCCGCAGGTCGGAACATGGTAGTTAGTAGTACCAGATTTCAACATCTTAACATCCACAAGGCTACATGGCTGAGTCCTGATCAAAAAACATGCAACCAAATTGATCATGTTCTGATTGACGGAAGGCACGCATCGAGCGTGTTGGACGTGCGAACGTTACGTGGTCCCAACATTGACTCGGACCACTATCTTGTCGCAGCCAAGGTACGCACTAGGCTCAGCGTAGTGCATGCCGCACGTTCCAACATGCAACGAAGGCTAGACGTCGGCAAGCTGCAATCAGAGCAGACCGCCACAGCCTTCTCAAACATACTCTCCCGAATGCTCCGGGAAACCTCTCCGATTTCTCGAGATATATGTGAGCAGTGGACACATATTACCCGCTCCATAGATAGGGCTGCCAAGGATGTCATTGGTTATATAAAACCTGTGAAGAATTCTTGGTACGACGAGGAGTGTCGCAATGCTACTGCAGAGAAGAACGAAGAACGCTTCCTATCAGCGAACTCTGCAGTCGGGAGCAACGCGAGCTGTTAGAGAGCGATATCGAGAGAAACGGAGAGAGGAGAAACGCCTTTTCAGACGAAAGAAAAAGGAGCAAGAAAGGCGGGAGTTTGAGGATGTTGAGATGTTCCGTAACAGAAATGAAGCTCGAAAATTCTACCAAAAGGTCAAGCGTCTGACTGAAGGTTTTAAGCCCGGAGTAACTTTCTGTAAGGATGAGAATGGAAGTCTGGTAACGGATGAACAGGAATCACTGAGATTATGTAGGAGTCATTTCTCCAACCTACTCGGCGATGAAGCGCACAATACCGCCGAAAGAGAAATGACACCGGAACCACCAGTTAATGATGGCACTATTGTAGAGCCACCGGACTATTACGAGGTCGATTCAGTTATTAAAAAGCTGAAAAATAACAAAGCGGCAGGCTCTGATGGGCTGCCAGCTGAGTTATTTAAGACCGACGGCGAAGAGTTGGTTAGGAGTATGCACCAGCTTTTATGCAAGATATGGCGATGAAGTCCGATGAACGCATACCCAATGACTGGAATCTCAGTGTTCTCTGTCCTATCTTTAAGAAAGGAGACCCCGCTGTTTGCGCCAACTACCGCGGAATAAGTCTCCTTTCCATTGGATATAAGACTTTGTCGGGCGTATTGTGTAATAGGCTGAAGCCATATACCGACTCACTGATTGGACGATATCAGTGTGGCTTCAGACCAAAAAGGTCGACCAGTGACCAAATATTCACATTACGCCAAATCTTGGAAAAGACCCGTGAGTTCAACAAAGACACTCACCACCTATTTGTCGATTACAAAGCCGCTTTCGACACGCCGATAAGAGCGAAGTTCTTCGACGCCCTGTCTGCACGAGGTATCCCGGCAAAGATTGTCCGTCTTTGCATGGCGACGCTATCTAACACACAAAGCGTTGTCAGGGTGGGGAAAAACCTCTCCGACCCCTTTGATACCAAGAGAGGTTTCAGGCAGGGCGATGCTCTATCGTGCGATTTTTTCAATCTCCTGATGGAATACATCCTACGCCAATGCCCGTACATAGTACAGAGAGTATGTTCGGGCTTCGATCTTCCAAAAGGAAGTGATGCTGCTCGCTTACGCCGATGACATCGATATCATCGGTACGCAGGAACGGCGAGTCAGCAAGGCGTTCTCGGAGATTGAAAAACAGTCTCGGCTCATGGGTCTAGCGGTGAACGAGGACAAGACGAAGTACTTGGTGTCTTCTCGCACTCCGTCAAGGCGTCTCTGGACGGTCAGTGACGATGGAGAATTTCAACTTCAGTGTTGTAGAAAACTTCGTCTATCTCGGAACAGAGATCACCGCCAGCAACAACAACGTCAGCCTGGAGATCAGGCGAAGAATCACGCTTGCAAACAGATGTTTTTTCGGGCTGAGCAATGCAAATGAGACATAAAGCCCTCTCTCGACGGACGAAAATAAAGTATATAAGACGCTGATACTCCGGTCCTACTGTATGGCGCAGAGGCATGGACCGTGATCAGTCGGATGAACAGCGTTGGAAGTCTTCGAGAGGAAGATTCTTCGCAGGATCTTTGGTCCTATTAGAGTCGGCGGACGAGTTTAGGTCCCGTATGAACCGCGAGCTGTACGAGCTATTCAATGAGGTTGACATAGTCCAGCGCATAAAATTCCAGCGGCTGCACTGGGCTGGGCACCTCATTCGAATGGACGAAGGAGCTCCAGCACGCATGGTTTACATGGGGGGCCCAAACTTGATCGGTGGACGCCGACATAGAGGACGACCGGGCACTCGATGGAATGACCAGGTATGGAGAGATCTCTCCGTACTTGGCATTCAGAAAGACTGGCGCCAGCGCGCACAGGATTATGGAGGCTGGCGCGCTTTCCTGGACGCGGCCATGACCGGTAGACGGTTGACGGCCATTTAAGTAAGTAAGTAAGTAAGTAAGTATTCACACAACACAGCTGACGAGATGGGGTCATTTAAATAGAAGTAAATTTTTTCATTGAGGCCACCATACTATATATGTCGGAGCTAGCTATAGTGGTGATTCCCTAAACTGCGCTTGGCGGGCATTCTCATTAGCGACCAATGACGAAAGTTCGATTGGAAGTGTACTGGTTGCCATGAAGACAGTGGTTTTGGGTTTGCCGCCGAACTTCCCTTCACCATCACGCAACACATGCGCCTTTCGTTAGCAGACCGGAATCTGCGGTACTTCGCTTGCGCCGGGCAAGTTTGAGAAGATTCGCTTTGGAGGATACACCTTAAGAAGTTTCACTTTTATCGCGCTCAAAAGATCTAACCTAGTGATATGGCATTTTATTTTGTGTACTCAAGCTGTCCTCAATCTTGATGTAAATGACTGTTTTATTTTTTAAATTTTATGGTGATTGACGAGTATGTATCACATTTATTTGAGTGGACCTTGTGAACAATCATTTCTGAGGAATACAAAAGATTTTCACCAACGTTTGTGACATCCACTTCGTATGACTATTTAGTGTATCATTATTATGGACCATACTTCTTTAAAAAATGCTTATTGAAGCAATACTATTTATGGAGAACGCTACAGAACATTGCTTCTAAACTTCTACTTTTCATTCGTGCGAGCGTGTAAGCAGACTTGTCTACGTATTTTGGGTTGGTGAATGTGCATCCTAGTTCAGAATATATAATTTAAAATATAAAACTTACTAGTTTCGCTAGTTTCGAATTTCTGGCATTGGATCCAGATTAAAAATTTAAAACTACATTTTAAATTTAAAATTGGTGGATTCAGTATGACCGGTTAAGAATGGTGGATGTTTTAAATATTGATGCGAATCGCTTCAAACTTGTTACTCGGCGCTTTTTAGGACCTCTGAATACGAATCGGATGTTTCAGTTTTCAAATATTCAAAATGGTGGATGGCTTCTTTAAAGAGTCATCAGACAGACTCGCTTGAAGCTTCAGATGCAAGAGTTAGCATATTTGAAGAATACGAATCTCACATCACACTGGATATCCACTTCTTCCGATAGGGCTCCGAGAAAGTTATATATACGATAGTCAAAATGTATACATGACTCATTCCTTCTGCAAACTGGTTACCTCCACGTCGTGCCGGAGGTTAATGCCTTTCTTTGAGCAATGTCCATACTTGCAATGAGCAGGTAAGAATTTCTTCGTCAGATCTGCAAATCTAGTGAAGTTCCAGGGTTAAATATCTCATGTCGAATGGTGAAGCAGAGAACGAAAAATCATGGCAACAAGAAAGAATGGCCAAATAGGACTGCTTTAACAAAGAATATTTTGAATCAACCACTAGTTCACTCTTCAAAAGTCTTTTTTCAACCTGTTCACCTTAAATTAGATTTCATGTAGCAATATATAATATGTATATAAAGGCCTGATAATAATATTACATTATATAAGGCACTCAAAAGTTCATACAGCCTAAACCAAAAAAATTTCTTGCCCTTGGTTGGTGGTGGTACCAAGTAGAAAAATAAAAAAGAAAAAAAAAAAATGGAAATATATTTGCAGTAGCTTGCTGGGCTTATTATATTTTGCTTTACACTCATTTAAGCCATTTTACAGTAATTTTGCTTATAGCTAATTTTAAGCTATTGCCCTGAGGCTCTGGGCACAACAATAACAACAGCAACAACAACAACATGAATAGCAAAACAAACAGTTCGCATATTAAGTGTATAAAAATTTTTGCAACATTTCGAAAAATAGACTTTCCTAGACCGCAAAACAGAACGAAAACATAAAAAGAAAACACCAAAGCGTCTAAAAAGGGCGAAGGTTGCGGTTTGTAGCCTTTATTTTGTTACTGTTGCTACTACAGCCAGTTTGAAACGCGGCTTTATTCTTTTATTGAAGCTATTGCTCCATAGAGAGCACCAAAAATGTCCTTAAAATGCGGCAGAACATGAAAGTTGGGCTTTTACTTTTAGTTGACTTTTGTGCACACTTTGCGCTCGTAAATATTTGCGTAGATGCGTTTTTATTTTATTATATTTTTTTTCTTAGCTGCTCTCATTTTGAATCAGTTATACTCGAAGGACTTTGTTTTGTTTACTGTCAAGCAAAACAAAAAAAACAAAAGAAACAACAAAGTATGGCGACCTCGAAATGTATCTACATAATTCAGCTAATTTATTATTTATTAAAGTTGCGCCGCACATTACTCGAAGCCTGCTATTGTGTGTAGTGTTCGCGAAATATTGATGACAGGATGCGTTCAGGTTCCGGTTCAATTTCAGGTTTTGTGTGTTTGTCTAAGTTGCTGGCAGCTTTTGTTTTTCCTTGCTTAATAAATTGACAATTTAGTTTGCGGGGTTATATATGTATCTATTTTTTTTTATGTTGTTTTTTTTTTTGGTGAGTTTATTTTTCAAAGAAAACTTTTCGTTCTGCAAAAGTTTGTGCAAATCTGTTGGCATACTTTGTGGTGCATAAAATATTTAATAATTTTTCAAAAGATTTGCTGCGTGTTTGCTTAAGGCTTTAAGTTGATTGTAAATTGGGGTTTTTCGGAGTTATTTACGTTCAGTTTGAGCATAAAGTGGAGAGAATGTGCTGCATTTCACAGTTCATTTTAATTAATAAGAATATTTGTTAAGTATTTGGTGTAAATGCTTCTTTTGTTTAGAAAGGTTTATTGAAATAAATTTAATATTTTAATACACAGTAATTAAAAAATAAACCATTTTTCTGTCATTTGATAGGGTTTCGGGTTTCTCCCAAATTATGATCTGTTATTTCCGACTATTTTGAAGATGATGAAGAGATATGGACGTCAATATTTTCGAGCATACGTCATTGCGTATGATGATCTTCGTCTTTGTCTCATTACCTGCAGTCAGTTCGACTTTCATAAAGTTGAAATGGTAATCAATTTCACAGAGAAAAATGAGTGATACTGGAGTGTATCCTATGATTGATGTGTTTCTGATACACGTAGAATACCTTGGTCGAGTCGGTTTCTTTGCATGGTTGATGTCGCGACATTCTACAATATGGTCGACCGTTGGTGCATTGAAATGAACTTGATGTTCGCCGGCTGCTATTTTGTCGGCACGAATAATCACTCGAAAATTAATCGATTTCATTTGCTCCAATGATGTTTTGATGTGACGCTGTTAAAAGACTTAAAATAGTTTCATGGTTTATCGCAACACATATGCACAGTGTTGATCTGCTTGTGTTTCTGTATTTCCAGTGACAAATATTTGTATAAACTTAGAGTTTTCATGTTGTGCATGAAGTAGTGAACCATTGCGAAGATATATCTGTCCTTGCGCTATCAATTTCGGCATAAATACTTCACTGTATGTCGCCTTTTTTGCTCCAATAGAAGTCGTTTGAAAAGATCTGCTATACTTTTAAAAAGTGTTTTAAAGTCTCAATACTGTCAGAAAAGTAATTTAGAATCGTTTCTGGTTTCTGGGAAGATGAGGTGATAAATTGACGTTACCATTTGACCAGCACATGCCAGGTGTTTTTAGGCCCTGTACCGAAGGTATAAGAGTCTATTGGTTTTGTGCAAATGTATGTAACAGATAGAAATAATAGTCGGAGACCCCCCAAAGTTACCCACATTATGGTCAGGAGTGATAGAGGAGTCGATATAGCCATGTCCGTCTGTCCGTTCGTCTGTATGAACGAAAGGATCTCGGAAACGGTAATAGATAGAGACTTCGTGTTTTTTGCATTCGACTAAGACTTCTCCGGTATTTCACAAGTTTATTTTAAAATTTTGCCAAATTTCGTCTATCCCTTGATTGAACTCCTCGATAACTAAGACGTAATTCAATTTGGGAGTGCGTCTCAGATGTTATAGTACGAAGTATTCATTCTCGTTGCTTCTAAGTTTCAGATGCTTTGTTTCAGACGCTGTTGACGTCTATACATGGGTTCAAAGTTGCTCCAAACGCAAATCTCGTTTAACTATTCTTTCAAGTGTCCTCTTCATCATTATTGAAGCCTATTTTGGTGGTCATACAAATTTTGGGGGAAAAATGATATCACAGTTTCCTTCTCCGCAATGAACTAACTCAAAAATGTTTTCCAAAGTGATCCATCAAAAATTTAAAATTAAAAAATGAATAAAATTTGGTGATCTGAAGAATGAATAAAAGAGTGTAGATATGCCAATTTGAAAGCTCTATCTCTTATAGTCTTCAAGGTTTTGATTATCATACGGACAGCCAGAGGGACGGACAGACGGAACTGTCTATGTCGACTTGGCTTTTGATGCTGATCAACTCGCTTACTACTGCCTGTTACATACATTTGCACAAACTTAGTATACCCTTTTTTCCTATGAGAACAGGGTATACAAAAAAATTTAAGATGACATTGTAGGCCGACTGACCCAGCTTTGTCTTTTTTTTTTTGTACACGTTCGCCCGGAAAAACCGACTTCCTGATTGTTCCTTTGTTTCTGGTGTGGTATGATAGATCTATGTTTCGCGTACGGTACGCACTTTCATTCTCCGATGGTCTAACAATAATTCTACGCATTTATCAACAATTTCTGACGTGACGACTTCTATTGGGGTGACCTGAATGTTCGATCTATTTATAAAACCCACCTTTCCTTGTTTACTTGGATGGTCTAATAAAACAATAATGTTTATTCCTTTAGAAATTTATTTTTTCGTAAAAATTTATGAAATTCACTGCTTTTAATGGCTGTCAAATACAATCTAAATTGTCCAAAACTTAATAGTCTTAGGTACTTTAAAATTTTGACTTATCAAACCACTCACTATGCTTGGAAGTCTTCATGCACGTCTACCATTTCAAAGATTTTGTAACCGTTTCTTGTACTATTTTGTGCCTCTATGGATCGTAAGTTAGTCCTGTATTTATATTTACCAGGATCGACTGGACGAATAGTCACCTATTACTACTAATATTATACACCCAAAAAAATGTTTTTCTAAAATTTAGGAATCATTACCTAAAAAATTTTTTTTACCTAAAACAGGAATTTAAGGTAAAATTTTGCCTAAAAATGAATTTTATGACCTAAATTAAAATTTTTTTTACCTAAAATATTAGGAAACTTTTTTCTTGAAATTCATTTTTAGGCAAAATTTTACCTTAAATTCCTGTTTTAGTTAAAAAAAAATTTTTTTAGGTAATGATTCCTAAATTTATGGAAAAATTTTTAGAATTTCTTATCTCTATAGGAATAAGAAATTCTGATGACCATCTAAGTACTTTAAGAAGTAGAAGTCGTTTATTCTTGTTGACTTCAAGGGCAACGAGTTGCCCAAGCTGATGCTGAGTAACCTATTAGTTGGCACTACAGCATTTTAATAGTCTGTAAAGTCTGTCATGCTCTAAAGTATGTTTCCCCAACATAAGAGAAAATTTGGTGTAGTTGCTAAGACATCCCAAATTTGTTTCTAAGCATTATCTGCTTTCTTTCATAGTTTCCAAGTTCTTACTGTACACACATACGAAAAATAACAATCCATCAAAGCTAAACGAGTCGACTTTATGGGGATTTCTTTACCCTTGGCAGGATATAAAATTATGACAACGAAGAAGATTTAACAAACTCACTGAAATGATAGTACATTAGCTTAAAAAATTAAAGAGCAGCTTAAAAGGAACTTAGCAAGGAAAGCAATTTAAAATCTAGACGCAAATATATAGGTACTAGCTTTTAACCGCGATTTCGTCCGCGGATCTTCCGATAAAAAGTAGCATATCTAATTACTTTTCTTATTTTGCCTCATTTGTGAAACTATGCGGGGGTGGTGTAACGCCCCTCTAATTTTGAGCAAACCTAACCCGTTTACTTCTCATGATCCTCTTAACATGTATACCAAATTTCATCTCTGTACCTTAAATGGTGCAAAGATTTGACAAATTTTGATTGTCACTTATATGGGGGGTGGGACAAAACCCCCTCCGATTTTGTCAAAATGTAGCCTTTGTTCTTTTCCATCATCCCATCTATCTCTATTCCAAAATTCAGATGAATTGGTTGAGCGGTTTAGCCGTAAGAGAGGAACATCCATACATACATACAAACTTTCGCATTTACACTCAAAAAAAAAATTTTCCTAAAATTTAGGAATCATTACCTAAAAAAATTTTGTTTACCTAAAACAGGAATTTAAGGTAAAATTAATTAAATTAATTTTATGACCTAAATTCAAAATTTTTTAACCTAAAATATTAGGAAACTTTTTCCGTGAGTGGTTTAATAAGTCAAAATTTTAAAGTACCTAAGACTATTAAATTTTAGACAATTTAGATTGTATTTGACAGCCATTAAAAGCAGTGAATTTCGTGAATTTTTACGAAAAAATAAATTTCTAAAGGAATAAACATTATTGTTTTGTTAGACCATCCAAGTAACCAAGGAAAGGTGGGTTTTATAAATAGATCGAACATTCAGGTCACCCCAATAGAAGTCGTCACGTCAGAAATTGTTGATAAATGCGTAGAATTATTGTTAGACCATCGGAGAATGAAAGTGCGTACCGTACACGAAACATAGATCTATCATACCACACCAGAAACAAAGGAACAATCAGGAAGTCGGTTTTTCCGGGCGAACGACAAAGCTGGGTCAGTCGGCCAACAATGTCTTCTTAAATTTTTTTGTATACCCTGTTCTCATAGGAAAAAAGGGTATACTAAGTTTGTGCAAATGTATGTAACAGGCAGTAGTAAGCGAGACAGACCCCATGAAGCATGCACAGATTTTCTTGATCAGCATCAAAAGCCAAGTCGACACAGACAGTTCCGTCTGTCCGTCCCTCTGGCTGTCCTTATGATAATCAAAACCTTGAAGACTATAAGAGATAGAGCTTTCAAATCGGCATATCTACACTCTTTTATTCATTCTTCAGATCACCAAATTTTATTCATTTTTTAATTTTAAATTTTTGATGGAGCACTTTGGAAAACATTTTTGAGTTAGTTCATTGCGGAGAAGGAAACTGTGATATCATTTTTCCCCCAAAAAATTTGTATGAACACCAAAATAGGCTTCAATAATGATGAATAGGACACTTGAAAGAATAGTTAAACGAGATTTGCGTTTGGAGCAACTTTGAACCCATATATACACGTCAACAGCGTCTGAAACAAAGCATCTGAAACTTAGAAGCAACGAGAATGAATACTTCGTACTATAGCATCTGAGACTCACTCCCAAATTGAATTACGTCTTAGTTATCGAGGGATCAAGTAATCAAGGAATAGACGAAATTTGGCAATGGAAGCTTTTCACTTCAATTTATCACCTCATCTTCCCAGAAACCAGAAACGATTCTAAATTACTTTTCTGACAGTATTGAGACTTTAAAACACTTTTTAAAAGTATAGCAGATCTTTTCAAACGACTTCTATTGGAGCAAAAAAGGCGACATACAGTGAAGTATTTATGCCGAAATTGATAGCGCAAGGACAGATATATCTTCGCAATGGTTCACTACTTCATGCACAACATGAAAACTCTAAGTTTATACAAATATTTGTCACTGGAAATACAGAAACACAAGCAGATCAACACTGTGCATATGTGTTGCGATAAACCATGAAATTATTTTAAGTCTTTTAACAACGTCACATCAAAACATCATTGGAGCAAATGAAATCGATTAATTTTCGAGTGATTATTCGTGCCGACAAAATAGCAGCCGGCGAACATCAAGTTCATTTCAATGCACCAACGGTCGACCATATTGTAGAATGTCGCGACATCAACCATGCAAAGAAAACGACTCGACCAAAGTATTCTACGTGTATCAGAAACACATCAATCATATGATACACTCCAGTATCACTCATTTTTCTCTGTGAAATTGATTACCATTTCAACTTTATGAAAGTCGAACTGACTGCAGGTAATGAGACAAAGACGAAGATCATCATACGCAATGACGTATGCTCGAAAATATTGACGTCCATATCTCTTCATCATCTTCAAAATAGTCGGAAATAACAGATCATAATTTGGGAGAAACCCGAAACCCTATCAAATGACAGAAAAATGGTTTATTTTTTAATTACTGTGTATTAAATACAATCTAAATTGTCTAAAATTTAATAGTCTTAGGTACTATAAAATTTTGACTTATCAAACCAATCACTATGCTTGGAAGTCTTCATGCACGTCTACCATTTCAAAGATTTTGTAACCGTTTCTTGTACTATTTTGTGCCTCTATGGATCGTAAGTTAGTCCAGTATTTATATTTACCAGGATCGACTGGACGAATAGTCACCTATTACTACTAATATTATACACCCAAAAAAATTTTTTTCTAAAATTTAGGAATCATTACCTAAAAAATTTTTTTTACCTAAAACAGGAATTTAAGGTAAAATTTTGCCTAAAAATTGCTAAGTTCCTTTTAAGCTGCTCTTTAATTTTTTAAGCTAATGTACTATCATTTCAGTGAGTTTGTTAAATCTTCTTCGTTGTCATAATTTTATATCCTGCCAAGGATAAAGAAATCCCCATGAAGTCGACTCGTTTAGCTTTGATGGATTGGAAACTATGAAAGAAACCAGATAATGCTTAGAAACAAATTTGGGATGTCTTAGCAACTACACCAAATTTTCTCTTATGTTGGGGAAACATACTTTAGAGCATGACAGACTTTACAGACTATTAAAATGCTGTAGTGCCAACTAATAGGTTACTCAGCATCAGCTTGGGCAACTCGTTGCCCTTGAAGTCAACAAGAATAAACGACTTCTACTTCTTAAAGTACTTAGATGGTCATCAGAATTTCTTATCTCTACATAAAGAGATTTCCTACTTGGCTGCTTAGCTACAGAAGTTTTGTTGCGATGTTTTGGCTTTTCGAAAGCAGAAGACAAATCAAATTCTTGGTCGGTAGATTAGGCTTTACCGGAATTCTACATTATAAACCACTCATCTTCGCCAAAAGTGAGGCATTACAGCTTTCACGATAATCCTTTATATTTTATATTTTAAGACGATATGATATTGGGTGACACACTCTGATTCGAGAACAACTTTTGAATTGTTAAAAAATATTATGTGTAACAAAATACTCCTTCGGCCGGTTGCTCACAGAAATACCGAAATCAGTTGCTCACTTCTCGAGAGAAATCAAAATTTTAACTTAAAAGAAGAAGTTTTTTTTGGAAATATCTGTGACTGGCTTTGAATTTCAAACACCTAGTCTACTGAATTGGGGCTCATGAAAGGTTCTCCTAATTGCTTGCGATGATTACCATACCTCTAACCTAGTACAACCAACTAATCTAAAATATTCGTATAACTTAAAACTTAAATTGTTCTTGTTTTTATTTTTAAACTGTTGCAATTCACTTTTGCTTCGACTGCAATAGTAATGGCGCAGAAACAAAAACTAAATGAAAAGAAAAATAAACTTCCTTTTTTTCTTCTTGTTGTTGTCGTTTGAAGTATTTATGAAGTTTGTTAACAGGCAAAGAATTACAAAGTCGGCAGCAGGTAAAACTTTCACTGTTGAATGAGATGAATTCTGTGCTGTTGACAGTGGCGAGTTGTTGGCGTAAACGAATTAAGCCACGTACAAATGCAGATGTCCTTTGAAGGAGCAACGAGCTGGACTAATTGCATGAAACAAGTTTATGGCCAAGGTGAGGCTAACTAACTCCATTTTGGATTGTCGCAATCAACGGCAGTCGAGTGGAGTCGAGTCAAGAGTAAAAACTGTCTAAAACCAAGTCAAGCGCGCAACGCCTACTTGGTTAGTTTGTCGCTAACTAATTTAGCCAGCCGCTTTCTCATTCGCTCTCTCTCTCTCTCTCTCTCTCTCTCTCTGTATGAGTGTATCTGTGCACTTTTTTATATGCCGTGCAACTGTACAAACTTTTGCTTTTACTTTGGCTACACTTTTATGAAAGTTTTTCAAGCCTGATTTTCAGTTATAATGTTTCTTCCTGAATTTCACTCCAGGCCCCTGCTCTGATGTTCATTTCTTTGTTGTCGCTGGCAATTTAACTTTAACGGGAAATTGTAAAGTACAGTAATTTCACCGCTACTAAAATGCATTAACATGCTGCGCTCTCTTTCATAAATTCTTCTTCGCGCGTGCACGCACTTCTTTGTTGCAAAATGTTAATTTTCAGTTTTAAATTTAATTCTTTTTCATTTTATTTTGCGATGCCTGCGTAAATTTCCATTTTTATGCACATTAAATTATTTTTTGCGTTAATCACTTTTTGCTACTGCTAAGTAGTTGCAGTAAACGAGGGTTGATACTTAGTTTAGCAAATGTAGTGTTGGTCAAGGCTTTCTGTGCAAATTTTCTGCAGTAATTCATCCTTGTTATGTTTGGTTCAACTGCATCTAAGCATAGATTTTTGGGTGACCCTTAATACTTATTCCAAACGGTTGTTCCTCCATGTTGGGAACACCTGAAACGTTGCGATCTTATAAAGCGTATTATGCTGCAGCAGCTCGTCAAGTTTCAATTTTTTCTGAATGCGAGTGGATCCATTTGAGGAGAGGAGAGAGTTGCTGTCATTCTTTTGGTTGTACTGTCGAAATATATTAATTTCTCCCCCATCCCATCCAATAATTTTTGAATCAGCGCATTTAGAGTACTTTCTTGTATCCTATTACTAATTTAAGTGCTCTCATCTCAGACCTGGAACGGACTAAGCTTTTTATAGATCTACGAAGATAATAAATTTCGCCGAAGATCCAGGTTATCCAAATATAATTCAGTTGCTTATAGAAAGTTCAGGAATGTGTCACTTGCCCCTGTTGTAATAAGAAGTATGGACCATAGTCTGAATAACTAAAAAATCTTAGGTCATGTCAGCAAAAAAATCGTTGTTACAAATGGAATTGTGTAAAAATGGCGTTGGCGAAGATAGTTTTTAAGATATTTCATGAAAACGGGGACCCGGTATTAGTCCACTCAGATGTAGATTAATATCAGTGCATTGTAAAAGTCGTGACTCGTGGCAATGAAAGATTGAAGAAACTACAAGAGCGATATAAACAATATTGGTGAAGTATAACCTGGTGAAACTTCCGATGCACTTAGGTGCTCATTCTCGTCAATGCAAAGAGCTTAAAAGCGAAAGACAAAAAACGCCTTTTCCGGTCCGTCCAAAAGAAAGATTTTTGGGTCTTCATCCCCCCACACTTCTCAAAACGGTGACACGATGGTCAATTTCGGGACCTGGGATCGTGTTTGGAAGACATTAGAAACAACTCTGATATCAAAAATAAAAAACCATCCAGACCTGTGTAATCTTAGTCCATTCATGTCAAGTACACCAAATAAATGCTAGTAGTAGATGTCGTTCAGTGTTCTCAGCGAGGTCGACGACGTGCACGATACGATCTTAACGGACGATATCATCTTATGGAGATGGCATAGCCCTTTCAAATCATTCAAGAACTACTGTGAACTCATAGGTTCAGTAATCACATATTTTTCTAGTTGGTTCAGTTTATCGGTTCTAGAACTAAACAAAACAAAAACAAGGAGAAAGCGTTCTTCATGTCCAAGAAAGCAGTTGGCGTATCATGGGAAGATCTTTTGCAATAATTAACTGTTTATATACTTCCGTATGAGAACAAATATACATAGTATGGCAGAGCATCTTGGATACTAACATTTTAAGAAGTCTCCATTTCAAATCGCCTTAATAAATTATAAAAAAAAAGCTGAGCTCTACGCACTGCATCGTCATACAGATCTAAATCTTTCCGCACTGAATTCAGGGATTTTTTTTATTTTCAAAAGAGTTCCAAGTAGCACAATGCACTCATCTAGCACATAGTTTCTGTAAATCATGTTCAAGAAATTTTATTTTATAATAAAAAAATTCAAACAAACTGAATTTTAAATTTTTATAAATGGCAAATGAAGTTATTTTTTAATTAAAATCCAAGTAGGATAACCAGATATTTAATTCCCGGTCAATATTTAAATTTAATCCGCGCTTAAGCCATATCTATTATTTAACTACCGAACAACCAGCAATCCACTAATTCCTAGCGTGCATAGACATTTCTATTTGCTGGGTCTGGGTCGTCTTGTGAGGAAAGTGTGTTAAACTGAAGTCTAAAGCAATTGATTTAGTCGCGGCCAGTCATCACTGCTGTGGGCTCCAAGGTCCATATATACGCTTGTCTGAATGTTTGAAAATCAGTTAGAACGGATTCATCGATATATGAAGTTTATTCTATCAGAAACTTTCCATATCTCCCTTGGATCGCAACTCTACATCATCTGCTCTGAGTCTTAACGTTGAAGAGCTCTAGATTAAGAAAGTTATCTGGTCTTAATGCTTCCTCGAAATTAGAGTGTTTCAAGCTTTGCAGAAGGTTATATCCTTTAAAGGATTTCTGCCACCTAACTGATACTATCCCAAACCTCTATGTGAAAGTGGGACATAAATGAATGCCTTGGGAGTATCATTCGGTAGGACTAGCCAGTTACGGATGACATTGCGTATAGCTTTATCTGCCTTTAGAAGAAGATATATAATTCGGATGAGAATCAGACTTATTGGGTGAAAAAATTGTGGTATAAGCACAGTTCATAAGGCAACATGCCTTTGTTGTGAACTTTCGGCAATAAAGACGATTTGTCTTTGATGATAGTCTGAAAATATTCGTTAGTTTGAGATGTGGTTTTATATTAGGTTCTAATTTAAAAGTCTTTTATGTAGAAGAGTAAGCAGCCTATCCGCTCAGTTTTTGAAGCGAAGGCGGAGGCATAAGCTTTTTGTGGACTAATCGTATATACTATTTTCTTAGCCCGAGTCCAGGGTAAGTTGTAAATAATCAAGCCGTCTTTACATCTCTATTTGAGAGTTTTATCCTTTATGACTATAAAAATGTTGACGTGTTTTACTTCCACTTTTCACGGCACTTTTCACCAATAATAAAAATAAAGCTTTACAAACTGTTTATATGAAATTGTTTGATGTAAGGAAAAATTAAGATCTATATTTGAACCACCCTCGATTTCTTTATTTCGCATTACCTGCTACGTTTGGTTAGGTTTTGCTCCTTTCGTTTGCTTTTTTTCTCTCATAATTTTATTATTATTTTTTGGTATGTGTGCGTATAATAAAATGTGGCAACACTGATTTTATTAAAATACCATAAAACTACGTCAGCTTAATTAATAAAGTTGGTTTTATACACTTTTTTGACTGTAATAAATTTTGTTTGTTTTCGCGCTTGCTCGGCGAGTGTGTGTGTGTGTGTGTGTGTGTGCATTTTGCCTTTTTATATGCCATGGATATAATATAAAAGTGTGAATACGTTTTTCGGTTAGAATAATAGGCCAAAGGCATATTTTTGTTGCTATATAATTTGGCCATTTTTTTAGTTCTTTCTTGAACAATGGAAAAATTTCATGAGTTTGTGAATGAATAAACCAAATGAAAAACAAGTAAGAAAATACAGTCAGGCGTAACCGACTGTAAGACGCCCTGTACCAGTTCAGGTCGCCTAACAAACACATTAAATGTTTCCCGAGCTTATGACCAAACACATGACCACTTCTCACTGCGCGAATATGAATGAAAAGAAAAGGGGGGCCGTTCAAATTCAATTACTTATAAAATCGTCATTTATTATCCGATTTTGATTTTGGTTTAGAAGGACGTTAACTTTATACTGGTATACAAAATTTTTTTTGTGCCGAAGAAATTTTTACCCTAAGGGGTGATTTTATGGAGAAGGGGGGAGGGTCAAAATTTTAAAACAAACTTGTGAAATTCCGGAGCAGTCCTAGTCGAATGCAAAAAACACGAGATCCTTTCGTTCATACGGACGGACGGACGGACAGACAGACGGACATGTCTATATCGACTCCTCTATCACTCCTGACCATAATGGGGGTAACTTTGGGGGTCTCCGACAATTAGTTCTTCCTGTTACATACATTTGTACAAAACCAATAGGCTCTTGTACCTTCGGTACAGGGCCTAAAAAAAGAAGGCGTTCAATACAAGTCACAAGTCACAAGTTTGTTTGTCGAAAAATTTTTATTTTAAAGTCATAATTTTTGCTAGTTCAAAGTTTTGTTGCACTCAAATCTTGGCAAGTTCTGAGGATATATGATGTATGAATGTTTGTTACTCCATCACGCCTAAACCGCTTTAGCAATTGGTATGCATTTTGGTATAGAAATAGCTGGAATGTTGGAAATGAATATAGGCTACTTCATGTCAAAATCGAAGGGAGCGAAATTTTCTAATTTGATGACTGCTTGATTTGATTTTTGATTTTTTAAAACTCTTTCAAGTCTGAAATTTAAATTGTTTCACTTTAAGTTCCCATTACAATCAAAGCTTATAATCAACTCGCCTTCATTTCGCAGTGCCAAAGTCAATTTCAATTGGTTATTTTATCCTTTATACGGAAAATTGACAGAGTGGACGGACGAACGGATGGACGGACAATGCTGCTCATAATATAAAAACCAACTTAAATGTTACAAGAGCATTTTTCATTTATGTGCGAAAAACTAAAAAACGAAAAATTGACAAAACACACAAAACGAGAAGCAAAATAAAAAGAAAAAAACGCAACAAAAATCCAATTGGAAAATTTACAATATAAGAAAAATAGCTGCAAATATAATAAAAACAAAAGACAACAGCGGCAAAGGACAACAAACATGAAAATAAAATAAAAATAAAAAAAAGCGAATACATATAAAAATGTTTCGCTTATTTGGATTGTTATACGCTCAATTTTTATGCCCTACAACAATAAATATGTGAAGCGGTATACATATTTAGTTTATGAAGTGATGGAAGTGCTGGAGTGGCCCGCTAGCTTATGGAGTGAGTTTAGATCTTCATCTGACTATCAAGTCAAATAAAATAATAAACCAAAAGAAGATACATTAGGGGACACAGATTACTGAATGAAATTTAATATATATATATATAATATTCTCTCCCATAGCTGCTTCTAAATTAGATCTGATCTATTAAATTCTTTGTTCCACTTATTTTGGTGTCCCCCTTTAGTTGTGTAGCGTATATTGTAGTCGAGTTATTTTTTCTTTTTAATTTTCCGTGCAACAAGGAAAGTTAAACATATAAGATGCAAGTTTTAGCTGTTAGTCAAATGTATATGTTTCTGCGTTTGTAACGCGCTGCTTCTCACACTTCTTATAATAATTCACAAAAGGAATCCTTTTTTTCTTCTCTTGGCGTTCTCCTTGTTGGCTGTGATGTTGCCTGAACTTAAGCAGCATTCCGCTTGGCAATTTTCCTCATTTTGTCGACGACGAAGACGTTGTTGAGGATGAGCAACATTTTTTAGTGCAACTATTTTTACAACAGATCGAAATTGTCATCCATTCGCTCAATTTGCCGAAATGGCAAAAAAATAAAAAAAAAAAAAAAGCAAACTATGGAAAGAAAAAGACAATTGAGCCAAATTCAAAAAAGTGAGGAAATTCAGCGAAGAAGAAATAAACGAATTTCTGTTGCAAGTTTTTTTTCTTCGGATTTTGGATGTGTTTGGTGTGGGTGTACTCATTTTTGTAATACTCCATAAATGTGCAGATTTCTGCTTGGTTACACAAATATCGTATAAAACATTTTGCTATTACTTCTGTTATTTTTATTTTCCATCCATTGCTACAACTAAATTTTATATAATGTATTAATTTTGCTGGAAGAAGTTGTTTAATGTTTTTTTTTTTTTTTGGTGAAAGTGAGATATTTTTGAGAAACTTCGTGAAGAAACATACACACTTTGGTGAGCTTGAATTTGAATTGTGTGCAGTTTGAGAAGCACATATGCCATAGGTTTGAAAAGCGCTTAGAAACAGCAAACAGTTTGAATAGCATTAGTGTTTAGCAATTTTTCAGCTTTGAAATTTATTTAATATTAATATCTTTTGAGGTCTCTGTAGGTATATTTTGATAAAATAGACACTAAACGTTACTCTCAATAAAGTTTCTTTTCTTTCAGTAATTCGATTTTGCATACAATGAGTGGCTTTTACGTGATGCGCGCACAAACAAACAACCTTAAAGTGTGTCTACGATTTCATTATATAGTATACATAGATTTAAATAAAACAAAATAATTGAGATATTGTGCATTATACCATATTTTATATATGACCACCGAGGAAGAAATTTGATATAATTGTCATGAAATTCACAACACATGGTCACTTTTAGTGGATACAATGAAGTCCCTTGAGGCTTTTGCCGATTTAATGCTGTCCAAAAATGAGCTTCATCGCTAAACAGACTCCTGCAGATGCTTATAGACTTGAACTTGATCAAAGATATGCAAACGAGCCTCAGGAAAAACGACAAAGAATTCTTTCTCCGAAGTAAACGAAGTTTGTATGCAAATGGTCTCAGAAGAGAAGAACCATACACCCTACCAAACTCGGCTGCTTTCAAAAAGTCGAAAAAAAAAATAGATTCTTAATGGTTAAAACATGAGACCAATAAAATCATGGAATGCTATGCATCATGTATGGCAGAAATACGATTTGGTGAAGGCAAATACACCAGTGCCCGTACATACCAAATATGTCGGGCTGGATCTTCCAAAAGGAAGTGATGTTGCTCACTTACACCGATGACAACGATATCATCAGTAGACAGGAACGGTGAGTCAGCAAGGCGTTCTCAGAGATTGAACGAGGACAAGACGAAGTACTTGGTGTCTTTTCGAACTCCATCATCGCGTCTTGGACGGTCAGTGACGATAAAGCATTTCAACTTCAGTGTTATAGAAAACATCGTTTATCTTGGATCCGAGAAAAGCAGCAACAACAAAGTTGGCCTGGAGATCAGGCGAAGCATCACGCTTGCAACAGTTTTTAGGGCTGTGCATGCAAATGAAAAATAAAGCCTTCTTTCGAAAGACAAAAATCAAGATCTATAAGACGCTGATACTCCCGTTCATACTGTATGGCGCAAAGACATGCACCGTGATTAAGCGTTGAACGTCTTTGAGAGGAAAACTCTTCGCAAGATTTTCGGTCCTATTAGAACCGGCGATGAGTTTAGGTCCCGTATAAACCGCGAGCTGTACGAGTTATTAGATGAGGTTGACACAGTCCAGCGCATAAAATTCCAACGGCTGCACTGTGCTGGACTCCTCATTCGAATGGATGAAAGAGCTTCAGCACGCATGGTATACATGGGGGCGCAGACTTGATTGGAGGACGCCGAAATAGAGGAATGAGCAGGTATGAAGAAATCTCTCTGTGCTTGGTATTCAAAACGACTGGTATTCAAAACGATTGGGAGTAAATGTCCAGTTAGGAAATTTTTTACCTCCCGGTGTACACCTTTCTGTGTTTGTACGCGCATCAAGCTCGAACCGCTAAGCCAATTTGTATAAATTTTGGTATGGAAATAAAAAGAACATTGGAAAAGAGCATAAGCTACGTTTTGTTGAAATCGGAGGAGCGATGCACCGTCCCCCATATAAGCGATATACACAGTTCTCATATCTTTGCATAGTTTTGAGCGACAGAGATGAAATTTGGTATAGATGTTAATGGGATCGGGAGAAGTAAACGTAAAGTTATACGTCCAAATAAGGGGGGAGGGGCTTAATATATCTAGTATTTCGCTTTTCATTTAGATAATGTTATCAGATTTGATTTTTTAAGCTTATAACTCTTATTTGCGATCTCAGGTTTCTATTCTGTCTCCGATCATCATTTTGTTTCCGAAAATCAAAAATAAAATGCGAGGTCAAAATTTTCTCACACCAGAAGAATCGGTTGAATATATTAAAAATGTCCGTTTTAGAGGTTCTACCATTGGACTGGAAAATATGCTTTGAAAATTGGTTCAAATGCATGGAACTCTGTAGATCTTCATGGAGCATTTTTTGAAAAACTGTTGCAATAAGGCATTATCGTTCCATTAATATTAGGCTAAAATTATAAAAGGCAGCTCTCCAATTAAGGTATTTCAAGTCTCAAAATTGCATTAAATATAAGCGTTATCAATAACATAGATTTTTAAGTTAAATTTTGGAGACTATTGGGATCACTAAAGTCTTATCATGGAGCATCTTTACGGTTAAGCTTTTCAATTTTAAGTTTTACTGCATTTAGGGATAGGCAGTGATATTTTTTTACGATACAATAAAAAATATTTAGCACGAATAGGAAGTGATCTCCAAGCGTTTTGGTATAAATTAGTCTCCACGCAATACGGATTTGATCAAAATTGATTTTTTTGTGAGCTCTTCTAAAATCAAAAGTTTATATTAAACAGAAATCGGGTGCTCGCTTCGAACTATTTGTATTGGTCCGCACTGGTCAACTCACGTTCAATAAGCATATTTCAGAATGTAAAACTTTAAATTTTGGTTGAGATTCTTCATATAAACAAAATCTTTCTTAGTTCTTAAGAACCTCTATAAAGACTTCTTAAGATTAAATTAAGATTAATACAATAAAACACAAAAAATACAAAGCGCAATGCTTAACATTTAAATTATAAATTATGTGCAGAACAACAACAACAACAACATTAACTTCAAATACGAGTAGCAATCAGACAGTTGCAATCAGATTCAAATCCGCTTAGGATATAAATGTCAGACAAGTGAACGTAGGAAGGAAGTAGGATACACCTGCAGCTGAAATATTGTATGTCGATATAAACATCAAAATCTAGCTTATGTTGTTAGTAACTGCTGTACTGTAGCAGTTTTGTATCTTTTTTTTTTGTGTAGCTGTCTATTTCGAGTTGTATGGATGGAAGAAGAAGAAAATTGGAAGCGCAACGACTGACTCTGGTGTTGGTAGTAAACTTAATCATGTTACTATTTCATTTGACGCTCGAACTCTTATTTCAATCTCTCACCTCTCTAACTCGTGCTGCTGCTGCCGTTGTTTTTGATTGCTTGCAGCAAGTCAAAGCTGCTTCACTGTGGCACGGTCGCTACCTCGTTAACCAATGGCATGGACAGCGCGAAGCGCTTCGAAACCTCCTCCAAGCGCAAGGCACCACTTGAAAAAAGTAATTGTTTGCGATTTTGTATTGTTTCACTGTCAGCAGCGGAGTTTGGTACGATTTACTCGGCTGTGCGCACTTGAGACATGCACTCGAGTGCTGCGCCAGCTTTTAAAACTAGAATCCTATGCCAAACGGTTTAACATGCCCAACTCTCTGTTCTAGTGGGTAGTATATATAGTAACTGCTATTGAATTGATTTGAATAGTGGCGCCAACGAAAGGTTTCATTTGAAGTTGCAGCAGTTTTCGTTCAAGTTTCAAATATTCTAATGCAATTTGAATTAACCCTGCGCTGCGCTATGAAGCAGCAAAAATGTAAGAAATTTGCACATCGGAATTATGTAAAAAATTTTTATACGCATTACTTTAGCTTACAACAAAAGCTCGTTTTACTATGTTTGTCATCTATCGTTTTCTATCTCTTTCGCACTTACAAGTCAACTTGAAGTAATTTCTAAGTCGGTTCCTGACTTAATCTAAAAGCTTGTGAGTTCACTGACGCCATGCGTTACAAATACCTTAAGTTGGCAAAGATCTATCCAGAAGAGGTTTCTTCAAGCGGTGCATCGCAAAACTTCTTTCGTATTCACATGACAAAAGCAATTTTATAATCGACTAAGTGTTGTTGCTTGTTAATCTCATTGATCTTATACAGGATTGCTTATTGTGTGAATATTTGGTCTCTGGTATCAGTGCTTCTTATTTATAGAGTTTACATGACAGTAAGCTTCTGTCCATCGCTGTAGATAATGTCATGTAGACTAAATTTATCATAGAGATGTTCCAGGCTGGATAGTTGCATTTTGTCTGTTGATGGTGCAGACATTCCAGATGATCATGATCCTTCAATCGTTTACAAAAGTGATCATCATAGGAAGATCGTATCTGAAGTTTTCCTTAAATATCACCTACAAGTTCGCAGACGTGGAATTGGTTTCATCTCCAAACAAATGAGTTCAGAAAATCTTTATTTTCCATTTTGAACCGCGATTAACTTTCTGCTACTTTATAAGTGACTTTGGGGCCACACAGTGTGTATTTTCGGAATCCCAGCGTGTTTTGGAAATCTGGAGAGTTATCGGCAGTATTCACGCAAAGCAACTGGTTTTTTGACAACAAATCATCACGAATGTTCTAAATAAAGAGATTCTTTATAAACAGATTTGATGTGTGAAACAAATTGCTGAAGGTGTTTTTTTCCTTCCACCAATAGGAAACTGATTATAGCACCAACATATTTCATATAAACGAAGCAGGCAAGTTTTTTCATCAGACCCATAACGCTACAATGTGGAACACCTAGTCCTATACGCTGCATCGTAGAGAACATATCCTTGTAAACTCTGAATGCTCTTTCCCTGAGGTATGAAGCTAAGGGGAGAAAGTTTTAACTTGAAAAGGAACCCATAGTTCAGACACCATTAAATGCTTGCTACACATCACGCAGCATTGAAATTGTTTCCGTGCTTCAATGTTGTTAGAGACAATATGGTGACATTTTTTAGGAGTTCCATATTGTTGCATACATCCGAATAGATGATCAGGAACGATGTACTAGAAAGGCTATAGTACAGGCAGCAAACTAGCAAGCAATGTTCCTTCAAATATTTTGGAGAATGCTGTCTGAAAACTTTTCGGCCGATAGGTTGTAACATGATTTTCTGGTTTTCTAGTCTTGGGTATCAGCACATATCCGCTGAGAAGCAGGGTTTGTACTACTACAGCCAAACCTAGCAAGCGGTACTCATCGATCATTTTACATACGCGGAGGAAATGTAAGCCACAGAGGCTAATATTAATCACTTTAATCATTTAAATGACCTTCAACCGTTTTTCGGGCATGCACGCATTTAGGAAGGCGCACCAGTTTTCGTAATCTTGTGCGCGCTGGCGCCAATTGTTTTGAATGCTAAGTACAGAGAGTTCTCTTAAAACCTGGTCATTCCAACGGTCGGTCGTCCTCTATTACATCGTCCACCAATCAAGCAATGGAGCTCTTTCATTTATTCGAGTAAGTTGACCAGCACAATGCAACCTTATCGAATAGCTCGTACAGCTTGCGGTTCGTACGGGACCCCTTCCTCTTAGAGTCTTCCAACGCTGTTTCATATGACTCAATCGGTCCATGCCTTTGCGCCATACAGTAGGACCTGGATCTTGATTTTCGTCTTTCGAGAGAAGTCTTTACTTCTTATTTGCTTGCTCAGCCCAAAATAACATCTACTTACAAGCGTGATTCTTCGCCTGATCTCAGGCTGACGTTCTTGTTGCTGCTTATTTCGGATCCAAGATAGACGAAATTTTCTACAACATTGAAGTTGAAATTCTCCATCGTCAATGGACCGTCCAAGCCGCGATTACAGCGTTCGAGAAGACACTTAATACTTTGTCGTGTCCTCAATCATCACAAGACCCATGAGCCGAGACTATTTTTCAATCTCTGAGAACGCCTTGCTAACACGCTGTTCCTGCGTACCGATGATAGCAATTCCTTTTGGAAGATCGAGTCCGACATATTCTGTAGGATGTATACCATCAGTATCAAAGCGGTCGGAGAGGTTTTTCCCCACCCTGACAACGCTTTCACTTTACATTACTTTTTTAAACCGCGGATATCTTACTCGAATAAGTATCGAAGCGTGAAAGTCGAATTGTTATTGTGTTGCATCTAAAGCACTATTTTTTGTTCGTCATCCTCTTGTACCCGATAGAATCGGGTAGGTTTACCGATTTGTCCCGCTGATGAACAGTTGATCCAAAAGGGTCATGGCATGTTCAATCGTTGGCGAAATGGATTATGGCTTGGTCATGGCGCGGTCATATGTTCGCGTTAAAGGTCATCTATTCCAAAACTACATACTAGCCCTACATAATCTATCTATCCTCTTTTCAATTCTTTTCAATCTATTCATAAGCTTATGGCAGTTCCATCTCTTCAGAAGCTTACATTATCGCAATTCATAAAAGGAGGCAGCAATACTGATATATCGAATTATTAGGCCCTGTACCGAAGGTACAAGAGCCTATTGGGTTTGTGCAAATGTATGTAACAGGTAGAAATAATGGTCGGAGACCCCCCACAGTTACCCCCATTATGGTCAGGAGTGATAGAGGAGTCGATATAGCCATGTCCGTCTGTCCGTTCGTCTGTATGAACGAAAGGATCTCGGAAACGGTAATAGATAGAGACTTCGTGTTGTTTGCATTCGTCTAGGACTGCTCCGGAATTTCACAAGTTTATTTTGAAATTTTGCCCCTCCCCCCCCCCTTCCCCATAAAATCACCCCCAAGGAGATATATTTCTTCGGCACAAAAAAAATTTAGTATGCCAGTATAAAGTTAACGTCCCTCTTAGTCAAAATCCAAAAAGTTCATCAAAATCGGATAATAAATAACGATTTTATAACCAATTTCTTTTCATTCATATTCGAGCAGTGAGAAGTGGTCATGTGTTTGGTCATATGCTCGGGAAACGTTTAATGTGTTTGTTAGGAGACCTGAACTGGTACAGGGCCTCTTACAGTCGGTTACGCCTGACTGTATTTTCTTACTTGTTATATATGGAATATTCAATAAATAAATAAAAAGTTCTACATCCATTATCACAATCTCTCCCATCTACAAGCTCCATGTTAGGGTTAAAAGAAATTTCACCCACTTCTACATGCAACATCTACCTACAAATTATATACAATACATTGTAATAAAGTAGTTGTCAGTTTATTGATCGATTTCTGTTGCACTTTATCAACGATTTGCCATAAATTGATTTGCAGCAATTTGCATTCAATTATGCCAGCAGTTCGAAAACAATTAGTTCATATCAATAGTTGAATATAATTATATCAGAAGCATTAAATTGAGGCATGCAGCAAGCTGCAAAACTACAAGTAAACGAAACGAATCGAATTGAGTTGAGTTGAATCGATTTGACAATGCAAGCGCAGAGCAACAGACAGGACGACTACTACGACGACTTCGACGACGACGACGACATTCAGGACAATGATGACAAAATAACGACATTCTAAGTGAACATGAATAGCATGCAAATGGCATTAGCTCTGGCTCTGGCTGCAGAATAGTCTGTATCCTAACTCAAAATCCTGCACAAATTCAAGTCTGTAGTAAGCAACCAAGCAACGATAAGCTCCTACAGGCAAATTGCATTCGATTAAACGAAGTAAACTAATTAATTTTCTATTGTCTCAGTCGAATTGTGCTTTCAGTTCATTGTTCTCTTGTCTAAATTGTACGATAACCGATTCATTTCCATTGTCTTATCGAAACAGACTGCATTACGACGACTGCCAGCACTTTAAATGCTCTTCAAGGATAATAAAAACCGATTAAAAAGTTGCGAAATGAGCTGAATTTACGTTATGAAAGCAATTGTTTACTTTTCATTAATTGAGTTCACAGAAGTCATTGTTGTTGGATTTAAGATGCAACACATACACAGGCAAGTCATTGAAAAATAAAACCAACCCAGCCAACGTAATCACACAACTTGATTCTGTTGCAGTAACACATCCTCGCATTAACATTATTACTATGACGTCAATTATTGCCACCACGTAGTAACGCATCATGCATGATCCTCCATGTTGCTGATGAAGATATTAAAAAAAAAAAGCATTCAACTTTGGCAGCAGTTACTGCAGTAATGATGTCATATGGGTTGCACTCAGTTGTTTGGTTGGTTGGCTGGCTCACTTGTCTGCTTTATCTGAAATATGAATTCACACATACTTGGTGAGCATCATTATATTCACTGTTAATAGCAAAAGTAACTTGATAAGCAAGCGGCAAATTAAGTCGTTGGCTGGTTGCTTTTTATATTAAATAATATAAAATATACAGAAGAGTATTGGAATATTTTTATAGTTACGGCACGAAGCTTTAAAGACCTACTTTAAGATACATACTATGTAAAGTAAAAACAGACAAACAGACAATGAACTATTCAGCAGTAACCATTTGACCAGGTGGAACATAACCTTGGTGTCTGTTAACGACGGCTTTTGAATGAGAAGAATGTAAGTTGATCTGTGAATAAGCAAATAAACAAATAAACAAATAAGCAAATAAACAAATACACAAATAAACAAATAAACAAATAAATAAATAAACAAATAAACAAATAAACAAATAAATAAATAAACAAATAAACAAATAAACAAATAAACAAATACATAAATAAACAAATAAACAAATAAATAAATAAACAAATAAACAAATAAGCAACTAAACAAATAAACAAATAAATAAATAAACAAACAAACAAACAAACAAACAAACAAATAAACAAATACAAATAAACAAATAAACAAATAAACAAATAAACAAATAAACAAATAAATAAATAAATAAATAAACAAATAAACAAATAAACAAATAAACAAATACATAAATAAACAAATAAACAAATAAATAAATAAACAAATAAACAAATAAACAAATAAATAAATAAACAAATAAACAAATAAATAAATAAATAAATAAACAAATAAATAAATAAACAAATAAACAAATAAACAAATACATAAATAAACAAATAAACAAATAAACAAATAAATAAATAAACAAATAAACAAACAAACAAACAAACAAATAAACAAATAAATAAATAAACAAACAAACAAACAAATAAACAAATAAATAAATAAACAAACAAACAAATAAACAAATAAACAAACAAACAAACAAACAAACAAATAAATAAATAAATAAATAAACAAATAAACAAATAAACAAATACATAAATAAACAAATAAACAAATAAATAAATAAACAAATAAACAAATAAACAAATAAATAAATAAACAAATAAACAAATAAACAAATAAATAAATAAATAAATAAACAAATAAACAAATAAACAAATAAACAAATAAACAAATAAACAAATAAATAAATAAACAAATAAACAAATAAACAAATAAACAAATAAACAAATAAACAAATAAACAAATAAATAAATAAACAAATAAACAAATAAACAAATAAACAAATAAACAAATAAATAAATAAACAAATAAAGAAATACAGAAATAAACAAATAAACAAATAAACAAATAAGCAACTAAACAAATAAACAAATAAATAAATAAACAAGTAAACAAGTAAACAAATAAACAAATAAACAAATAAACAAATAATCAAATAAGCAAATAAACAAATAAACAAATAAACTAATAAACAAATAAACAAATAAACAAATAAAGCAATAAAGAAATACAGAAATAAACAAATAAACAAATAAATAAATAAACAAATAAACAAATAAACAAATAAACAAATAAACAAATAAATAAATAAACAAATAAACAAATAAACAAATAAACAAATAAACAATAAACAAATAAACAAATAAATAAATAAACAAATAAACAAATAAACAAATAAACAAATAAACAAATAAATAAATAAACAAATAAACAAATAAACAAATAAACAAATAAACAAATAAATAAATAAATAAATAAACAAATAAACAAATACACAAATACACAAATAAACAAATAAACAAATAAATAAATAAACAAATAAACATATAAACAAATAAACAAATACACAAATACACAAATAAACAAATAAACAAATAAATAAATAAACAAATAAACAAATAAACAAATAAATAAATAAACAAATAAACAAATAAACAAATAAACAAATAAACAAATAAACAAATAAATAAATAAACAAATAAACAAATAAACAAATAAATAAATAATTAAATAAACAAATAAACAAATAAATAAATAATCAAATAAACAAATAAACAAATAAATGAGAAAAAAACGAACAAATATATTCGTTTGTTTGCTCATATTTTGTTTGTTTCTTTATTTGGTTGGTATTTTGTTTATTTGTGTATTATCCTGCTATTCGTTAAGTCCTTATTAAACATATAAATCTTTCATAGAACCAATGGAGAAGACGCTATAACGCCGATACCGAACTGTGTGCTTTCCCGACTACTTTTTAGAAAAACTAGAACAACATATATATTTAAATAAAATATTACAAACTTCCGGTAGACTCAAAATTTCTATGGAACGAGTATAAGCAAATAATAGCTTCTTACATGCTCCTTTTTATTTTCGCTTAAGACATTAGCTCGAATGATGTGTTATTCGGCGCAGATTCGTAGTCAATAATCAAGATATGCAAGTTTCTAACATTTAAGATAAATTTTATTTGTTTTTGTGATTCAACAAACCCACACATTACTATCCAATTTGAACAAACGTTCCAAGTCTGTGAAAAGCAATAAGAAAATCTTTTATATTAGGGGGTGTTTTTTTTTTTTATATTCTCCCTCCTATTTCTTCTTCTTCTTAGTTCATTTTTAAGCTGCCCAAAAGCAATTTGCATATGTTCATGTCCTTTCATGTGTAGTATGTGTCCACTGTTGTGGTGCTTGCATTGTCAAACCTTTTCATGTTCTTCGCTTTTTATTTTATTATTTTTCCACTTTTCTATCTTCTTGGACTTATAACTTTTAGATGTTAGTTTTTTCCCGCTCGTAAAACAAGTACAGCGTAATTTTGTTTTTTTTTTTTCTTTTTTTTGTTATCCTGTAGAAATTGTTCTGAAGAAGAAATAATACATGAAGCGTACAATATTTTATAGCAGCAGAGAAAAAGTATTGACCAAGAACATAAGTTGATGTTATTATCAAGTTTAGCTTGTTTCCTTATTTTTCAGCTTGTCATTCTATTTCCTCACTGCGCAGTTTACACCCTTCTTACAGTGAAAAATGGTATTTTTGTTTGGTCGCAGAGTATGTAATGGTTTGAAGTTGACTTAAGAGTTTCGAAGGATTTAACTTTTTTTTGGCTGTTATGGAACAGTTTGAACAGATTTATTGTGTTTAAAATAATTTAAAATAATTTGAAATTAAATAAAAGAAAATTAATCAGAATGAACAATTATTTAAAAAATATTTAATATTAAACTAAATATTCTTTAAACTGAAAAAAAAAAATAAATATTGCTGCCTAAAGCCACCCATACACAGACAACAAATCGTAGCAATTCATTGAAATTCATTTCGCCACACACTTATGGATCTGTTGACGATTTTCATTTCTCGTTCTTTGTTGCCGAATAGACATGGAATGCGGAAAAAAACTTGTTACCATGTATTACGTCTATTTGTGGTGTGGTTGAAAAAGCGAGATGAATTTCGCACGAAAATTTTTTAAATTTAAGAAACTTATGAGGAGTTATTAACCTTTCTAACTCCCTCAGCTTGCTTCATTTGATACCGAAAAAAATTCAATATCGGCACCAATCCCGAATTCTAAATTTTTGTGTACTTTTATCAATTTTTTTTTTTAAAGTTGGTTTTTAAATGGCGAGAATCAATAAACTGGGCCATACACACACACAACTGATTGAAAACCCGAAGAAAGAAAGAAAATATTTTTAGAAAACATTTACAAACCATGGCAAATACACGAAAATTCGTATCTCAACCGATTGGTTCGACATGTTGTCTGTGTATGGGCTGTTTAAGAAGCCAGCAAATCCATGGTCAAAATGATATTCTTTGTAATATAAAATTATTTCGCACAAATATCTTATAATGGATGATGTGTTTGAATGGAAATGTCCTTTAAAAGTGAGAGGATTTAAAGTGGGTTCATCACACCTACTGAAATAAATGTGTAGTCCATAAGAAGCTACTGTATAGCTTCCTCTAAGCAGATTTAAACAATCCGATGCAATAGTATCATTATACACTTTATTCACTATCACTGCGAAATGTTTCAGTGGAATCGTTTTTATATATCTTGGCACAATGCTATTTTTCACGTGCCCAGGAAAAGATGGAAGCAATTGGATAGCCTTGCCTTGTTAGAAGCGGAATTGGAACCGTTTTGCCTTTAATACAGAGCAACAGAATCAGACTGTACATCACGTTCTGACTTCATGGCATAGACAATCATATAATCGGTCAAACGATGCTCGTATCATATCGTCTGGGTATTCCTTCTGGTACTGTGTATCATGCATATTCTTAGAAGTTGTCCTTAAAGCTACTATCGTACCTATTCAAAATGGTATTCTTGGTTCTTTTGTACAGCGCCGACTTATGATCCAAAGCATACTAGAGCGAAGCGTCAATTTTCCAGCAAATAGTACAACAAAATCTGCAGATTCAAAGATGATCTCACTTACGACCCCTATTTTACAGAAGTGTCCAGCCAAAGCGTTCTTCTTGAGTTCATTCCATATTTCAGAACTTTTGTTATTGCCAGTGCATAGCAGCTGTTTTTTTTTTGTCTTACGTGCTTAGAGTTTTCTCCGAACATGTCTCCGGCTTTGTTCTCTTTCTCTCCGAGCCCGAAAAAAGGTTCAAGACTATTAATGGTAGAGGTTGCTCCATTTTTTGTGAGATTATCAGCGTGGCTCTACTGGGAAGATTCTGTGGATTAAAATGTTTTAATATTCTCGCTTGTGCCTGGATGGCGTCGTCAATTTTAGGGACTTTCTCGATGTCTCTGGTGCGCATGTATCATGGAGTACAGTGTTTAAAGTATAGTTGTTTGGGCGACTTAAATTTTGTTTTGGTTGGAATTGGTCGTCTTCATCAACGACTGTGATGATGTGCTATATACGGTTTATATAGCGTTGGGCCTTACACACTCCCATGGGGTACTCCCGCGTAAATGCATCTCTTTGTTGATTGAATAACATTGAATGTCTTTAGATGCTGCTTGTAAGCTCAAACAGCTGAGTGCTTAGAAGGCTATGTAGCTTGCTCAGAAGACCACAATGTCATACCCTGCAAAAAGCTCGCTGAATATTTATGAACACAGACACAGAATATCCCATAACATAAGGGATTATGTTCCATCGCTTCAAGCGCGAAGTTGATAAGACACAGATTTTGTTACGGGGTGCTGTGACTTTTATGAAAACCCAACAGCCACTTCAGAAGTCTCTGAATCACGCTTTGTGGGGTTGGGGGTCTAACTTTGTAATTTTTTTTTTTTAGTAGGCAAAAGTTCGAAATTAGGGGGGGGGGGCCAAGTAGAACTATAGAATCTAAGAGTAGCTTAGACTTGATTATATTTAAATTAAATACTTTGAAACCTCTCTGACTGCTGTACAATTTTTCAATATTTTGGTTTTAATAGCTCTTAAGGCCAGTTGTCGCATACAACAGAAACTGAATTCAGTATATTAGCAACTGAAAATGAAACTTAAACTGAATTTTAGAATTCAGTCGTCCGTAGCAACTGAAACTGAATTCAGTTCATCAGGTAACTGAAACTGAAAAAAGTACTTTTGACTTGTTTCAGTACTGAATGACAGAAAAATACAAAATACCACACCCTGAAAAAAATGTAAAATGATGAAAAATGACATTTAGATTCAGTTCAGTTTCGGTTCTATGCAGCAACCTCCTACTGAAATTTCAATTGAATAATTGTATAACAGAAACTGAAAATCAGTTTCAGTTTCGTTTCAGTTTCTGTTGTATACAACAACAGGCCTTTAGGTAAGTTGGATTGAATCAGCGCAAGAACAAGTCTGTATTACCCGTGTTATAGCTAGACATGCACCCCTCTGTCCTATGTATTTTGGAAGTGCACCAAAAATTTTTTCCCAACAATGTCGCTACAGCTTTTTTTCCCGAGTTATTCCACGTGAATCATCCATGTGGTTCATTGTTCAAAAATCAACTCAAGATAATACAATCAATTTGAATGATGCTCATTAGTAGTGCATGACAGATTCGGTGCTATCGCACAAAATGGTATACTTCAGTTTATGGTCAATTTATTTGCTCCGCTTGCTACACAGTTTGTAAATTTCAATTTCGCCTACGGCGTTCGATTATTCTACAACAAAATGAAGTCGTACACAAATTTGTTCCTCATCGAATTGTCTTCTTGATAATGACGCCGTATGTAATGTACTCGTAATAACGTTTGTCTTATTGTCCATGTTATTTCCTTCGTTTATTGGCTTAAAAAAAATCCGTTTATATATTGTAATAAGCTGACATAAATGTTTGGTTTCCAGTAATTGCATTTTTAAGTATCTCCTAAGTATCGCCTAAAAATACATTTACTTATAAAAATATTTTAAGATTTTCTGCTTTTCCTTGCAACTTTATGCTTTCGAAAATAGTTAAGACCGCGCTTAAGACTGATTTAAGTGCAATTCAAAAGGAGCAACCACCACAACATGAAAATAAGATAGAAAAAATTCCAGGAACCGACAATGTTTGCATTAAAATTAAAAGTTTCTCTGTTGCTTAAAACCAACATTGAAAATGTTTCTAAATTATGCAAAAATAATCAAATAAGCCGCACTCAACTACTCGGAAATACAAATTTAGTTTCGAAAGTCTTCAATGCATCTTCATGTGCCTCATCACATCGATCTCAGATTTTAAGGCGCAAAAACACTTTCTCCAAACTTCAACGCACTTAGTGTTGTGCAGTGCTTAAGTTTTTTTTGTTTTTGCTGTTGTGTAATATTTAAAGTGTTGTAAAAACACTGTGTGTGTAGACTGTACTTGGGTAATTGTTTGCTTTTGCTGGTAAACTTTGCTAATAATTTGTGCGTTTTTAGCTGTTAAACTTTAAATTTATTTTATGTAACAAAAATCGACAGCTCAGCAAGGTGTTCATATAGGCAGTTGGAGCTCTCTCGAATTTTTTCAACATGATAACTTTAATTATTGATAAAATTGTAGTAATAGATCCACTTAACCAACGGATATTAAAATATTTAGTATAGAATCTAAAAAAAAAATGGAACTAACTATTAAAAAAAAAAAAACTGAAGCAGAATGAGTGTATCGGGGAAGCACATGAAAATGTCCAAAATTGTGTTCAGCAAAAAGTTTGTCTTATTCTGATTTTGCATGCAGCGTCAATTCGCTGCCGCAACAGCCGCAAAAAATGAAAAAATATAAAATAAAAAATATGGCAAAACAAAAATTAAAGCAAATAAATAAAAATGTGCAAATCATAAAAAAGTAAAAGCGAAATCAACGGAAGTCGTAGCTAGCGCACGGAAGCGGAAATCCGCCATTGGTAGCACTCCGTACTACAATATTAGCGCCGCTCTTACAGCTACTTCCTTCGTCCATTTTCCATTTTCCATATTCTATATCAACGTCAACGTCCATGCCGTAGTATCTCCATGTTTGGCGTTTATATTTTATTTCAGTTTTGCTATTTTATATGTTTTTTTGTTTGTCATTTTTTTTTCGTTTTTTTCTACACAGGACTTTTGCAATAATGAATGTATTAACAACTCGTCTAACAATTTGCAGTTGAGTCCATGAATTGTCGGTGAAGCGATAAGCTGCTTGTTGAATGCTACAACTGCAAAAGTTAAAGTTTTGCCTCAGCTAATACGTCGCACCGCACCGCACCGCACCGCACCGCTCTTCTATACGCTTCAATCGCTTCGTATTTAATGAAAGTTTGAATTGAGCTGTATTACTCGTAATCGGTCTGGCGGAAGAAAAGCAGTAAAAGAAAAATGATAGCAAAAATTACTGATAGTCATTTTTTTTTGTATTTTATTTATTTGCAATTTGAATGTTGCGTATACAGAGAGAGAGAGAGAGAGAGAGAGAGAGAGGGAGGAAGGTTTCAAACTAATTGCTTGTTGTGTTGTTGTCAAAGTTTTCTTTAATACAAAAGTAGAATCAAAGCCATTGTAAAGAAGCCAGTTGAGCTGCTGCTTTAATTGTGTCCAAAATGCAACCACACAGTCAGCATTTGGAAGCTTTTTTTTTGTCTTCAATCAATGTTTATGGCATATTTTCATTTCTATAAATATGCATATTAAGATTTTTTTTTATTAATTGAATTGAAAAAAAATGGCGCCCAACGTGGAGCTCTACAACCAATGAATATTTGTTTTGTAGACCTCTGGAAAGTTTAAGTTCCCATTTGTAGCGTGTTAGAAGCTATCAGTTAAGTTATTAGGACGACCGTCAAGCCGTGTGACTTTGAGTTGGTAGTAATTTCATTAGATTTTAAGATAAAATCGTTCAGATCAGGTAACTTTGAAAAATGTCCAAGAATTCTTTCATTCAAAATATATAGAAGGAATTTGCTGATGTCCGTTCAGCGAGGTAAATAATTTTCGTTGGTTGAAGAAGCTAATTTCTTATTTTGGAGGCACACCTTTTGATATGGCAAAATGGTTTTTCATGGAAAACTATTTGAAAAACAATGAATTCATTTTGAATGATATGTTACAATTTTTTCATTACTAGGTGCACAATAACAAAGGCAAGCCACGAAAATACTTACCCCAAAATGAACTGTCGGGGAACCTATTGTATGAAACTAATTTAAAAATGCAAATAGAACTATTGGATAAAAAACATGGGTCATTTGGAAAAGTTCAAGTTGTGATCTAAAAGACTTTTCATCTATAATTGTTCTAAGAGAAGCCTTAATTGGCGAGAATAATAAAAAATATATTTCAAACGATTTTAACGATTTAAAGTAAGTTTAGGACTACACTTCTTGTTCATACAATTTGAAATTGCGCAAATTTTGAACGTAAGTGACGGAAGCATATTTCAGTGTGGATGCAATTATGTTACGCACGCAATAATGAAGTTTTAGTTCAAATGCTTTTAAGAATTGTAACTCTCCATACCTGGTCATTCTAACGTGTATGCGATCGTCCATTAATTAATCGAATGAACTGGAATCTAATAGGTCCAACAAATTAAAGTAGGCCTTTAGATAAATCAGCAAAGAATGCAAAAAAAAAAAAAAAAAACAAACGTGACGAAAACGGGGACGACGCTTCTCTTTTTGAAGTTAAACTTCGTTAGGCAAGGGCTTAAGCTTAAATTTCGTAACAAAATTCGAGACAAGAAAATGCGAACAATCCATTGCGGCATTTTCTCTGCTGACGTCGAGTAGGATAGAATTTTAGTTTTGAACAGAGAAGGTATTTGTTGAGTACTTGTAGAATCCATGAATTGTGGGCCGTACTTTTACAACGGATAGCCTCTCGCAAACGCCTCATAACACCGACGTAATACTCTTTGTTGACCGTTTGACAACTTTGAACGTATTAAAAGACCTCCACACCAAAACTAACGAAGAATACAATCACTTTTTCTGATTTTAACGTAGTTTTTCGGCTTTGGCGTGCCTTTCACCTGTCATTCGGATAATTGCTGGTTCATAAGTGTGTCGTATTCGTTCTCCTCGTCAGTAATTATGCATTTCAAGAAGGTAGCATCGGAATTGGCTCGATCAAGCATTTTATTATTATTTATTTATTATTATTTATAAATATTTTAAGACTAAGTTGCTCACTGAACATCTATTTTCTAACTTATCGCTAAAATAGTAGGATAGTTACGACCACTCAGACCCGTTGGATGATTTTTGTTAGGTCGCCCTGTAGATCGACTGTGCCTCAACTCACAGCCATGGAGTGGTCCAAGCAGTCATAATTACAAATCATAAAATAAAAATGTAAAAATGATATTACAATTTATTGACGTTCAGAGTTAAGGATAGATTTTTTTATATTGTTTAAAGAAGAATTATAGGAGAATAGATGTAAAAATTTGTTAAAAGTATAGCAGAGCGACCGAACTGAATCGTGGCAAGCATAGTTTGTTATGCAAAATGACAACCATAAAGGCACATAGTTTCGCGTGAAGCAAGAGGGAACATTTAAAGTTGAAGATTGAAGTAAATAAGGAGAATCGACATCCCCACAAAGCATCTTGTGAAGGAAAATGACAGAGAGCATTGACCGTCGAGCAGATAGAGCCGGAAGATCAATAAGTTTCAGTCGATCAACATATGAGGGGAGGTTTCTGAGAGGAGGTTTCTGAGCGCAAATAACAAAAACTGTTTTTAAACGGACTCAATACGATCTTGGTGAATTACATAATGTGGGTTCCAAACACATGATGCAAATTCCAAGAACGGACGAACAAGTGATGTGTATAGAAGTTTCATAGTATAAGGGTCATTAAATTCGTTAGACCAACGCAATATGATTGTTGTAGCTTAATTTAGGGTCCATAAGGACACCTAAATCATTTATACACCCAGAAAATAGGTCATGATATAAGGTTTTCTGCGATGGAATGTTACGCATTTACATTTAGAAATATTCAAATTAAGAAAGTTTGTTAAACACCAAGTGTATAACGAGTTCAAATCTACTTGTAATAGACTATGTTGCGAAGCAACAGAATATGACAAACATATTTTGACATCATCCGCATACATCAATACATGAGCATGATCTATTGCTAAAGGGAGATCATTAATGAACAAAACAAAGCGCAATGGCCCAAGATGACTTCCTTGTGGAACACCAGAAGACACATAAATAGATATAGAGACAAACAATTGTTCTGCAGCTAACTGCTCTCTTAGAAGGACATTCAACTCTAGCGGAAGTCTTGCAGCAACATACTGCGAATCTCTTGATTGACATCACCAATCATGATCAAACTCTCTGAAGCGCACATGGAAACTTTCCACAACGATTTCCTTCTGTTTATTGACGTTATCGTCAGTCACATTCATTGAAGGCTGTCGAAAACGGTTTCCCGACCCTCCTTGAATACACTCGTAAGTGCGCGTTTTTGTCAGAGCGTGTTCATCAAAAGCCTTTTGCAAAATTTTCATTCTAACGACAAACGAACAACATTTAATATTTCCACTAAACAAAAAATATAAAAAAAGTCGCTAAGCGCTACTGGCGTCATAATTTACCTGCCTAACTATTACCCGGTAGATAAAATTTCAGAATTCCCGATACTTTCTTGACAGCGTGTATTCTTGATCAGTGTCAAAACTCGAGTCGATATAGACATAATCGTTTGTCTGTCTGTATGTCTGTCTGGCTGTCCATATAAACAATGTGAATAAGATATAGAGCCTTCAAGTACGAATAATTCGTTAAGATCGAAATCGGATTACTAAAGGGTGTGGTTCCTTACAAAAAGTAAAGTTGATATGGCTTTGTAGAACAAGAACTTGGAGACTATAAAAGATAAAGCGTTCAAGTTTGGTTATTTAATGTATTCTTCCCACTTTCTTTCTTCCCTTTTTCTTCTGCAGATAAATTTAATATTTAATGAATCAATCTATCCAAACCAGATCCTATTTTGTAATAGACTATGTTGCGAAGCAACAGAATATGACAAACATATTTTGACATCATCCGCATACATCAATACATGAGCATGATCTATTGCTAAAGGGAGATCATTAATGAACAAAACAAAGCGCAATGGCCCAAGATGACTTCCTTGTGGAACACCAGAAGACACATAAATAGATATAGAGACAAACAATTATTCTGCAGCTAACTGCTCTCTTAGAAGGACATTCAACTCTAGCGGAAGTCTTGCAGCAACATACTGCGAATCTCTTGATTGACATCACCAATCATGATCAAACTCTCTGAAGCGCACATGGAAACTTTCCACAACGATTTCCTTCTGTTTATTGACGTTATCGTCAGTCACATTCATTGAAGGCTGTCGAAAACGGTTTCCCGACCCTCCTTGAATACACTCGTAAGTGCGCGTTTTTGTCAGAGCGTGTTCATCAAAAGCCTTTTGCAAAATTTTCATTCTAACGACAAACGAACAACATTTAATATTTCCACTAAACAAAAAATATAAAAAAAGTCGCTAAGCGCTACTGGCGTCATAATTTACCTGCCTAACTATTACCCGGTAGATAAAATTTCAGAATTCCCGATACTTTCTTGACAGCGTGTATTCTTGATCAGTGTCAAAACTCGAGTCGATATAGACATAATCGTTTGTCTGTCTGTCTGTCCATATAAACAATGTGAATAAGATATAGAGCCTTCAAGTACGAATAATTCGTTAAGATCGAAATCGGATTACTAAAGGGTGTGGTTCCTTACAAAAAGTAAAGTTGATATGGCTTTGTAGAACAAGAACTTGGAGACTATAAAAGATAAAGCGTTCAAGTTTGGTTATTTAATGTATTCTTCCCAATTTCTTTCTTCCCTTTTTCTTCTGCAGATAAATTTAATATTTAATGAATCAATCTATCCAAACCAGATCCTATTTTCAGAATTTTTTAATGCGAAACTTATTGGTTTAGTTGTTAATTTAGCTAGAAGGTTGCTAAAATTGGAGTATCTTAATTAATATCTGAGAAATTCTAAAATATTCCATATATATACTCACATCGGAACGCTAGCAGCGGTATCCCTCGTATAAATCATTTCCATTTCCTGAGTTTTTGTTAGAAAATTATTTTATTTTGGTTTAATTTAGCTTGAATCGATGAATTGTTTGTATTTTATATACCTAATAAAATATACCACATGGGTCCAGCTTGCAGTACAATACAAATTTGAGCTTCAATGGGTGTATAGAATAACTCAAAGTCAAATGAAGCTGTCTTTTTTTGTATCTCTTTATGATTTAAATACTTCCACAAATTTTATCCATTTTATTTGAAGTAATTTCTACAATATACAAAAAACTTTTCTTGAAACTTTCTTTTCTTATGCATCAATTAGCAGCTTTTCCATTAGCCACAAAGCGCAGAATATTCATAATATCTTCCACATTTTCTCAAAATAAATAGTAAATAGCGCAGCTAAGACAAAGATGCTTTCCTTTGCATATATGCCTGTGCATATATAATTGTAACTTTAAAATGTGAAACATTAATCACAACGCGTTCTTGCAACGCTGGCCACAAATCCCATGGATACAAACATTTATATATATGTATATGCATGCATAAGATACAACAAAAGTTGCTGCAACAAAAAGCGCAAGCGGCATAGCGCGCTATCTCCATAGATACATATTTAGATGCGCAACTTCCTTTTGCAATTTTTACTTGGTACTTATATACTTCTTTAGCTACGCCTGCTGCCTGCTGTGGCTATAGCACAAAAGTCATCAGTGTTGAGTAATCATCGCCTGTTTGCCTGCTTTGCTTAGGTCTCAGGTTGCACCTTTTAGTATAATTAAAAATGCAAGAAAAATCTTTCAAGCAAGCATTTTTCTATTTTTGCACACTGATACTCGTTCTAACTAACTGAAAGGTGTGAGTGTTGAATATCTGAATCTGTGGCTGATTCACTGTCTGTCCATCTGGCTGTGTCTATGAATCTTCAACCGAACTGAAATGAACGAACGAACGAACGAATGAGTGAGGTCATTGTGGCAAGACAGCAGCAGTTGGCATAGTTGCGAATCTGCAGTTTACTTTCATTCATTGATGTGCTTTTTATTTTTCTACTTGTTGTTGTTGTTGTTGTTGTTGGCGTATCTATAAGATGTATAAAAAAAAAAAAAAAAATGGCTTAGAAATGGTGAAAAACCGAAGAAGAAAATGTTGCACTTCAAAAGAATGCAGCAAGAAAAATACTTATTTCAATGTGATGCAGATTAATTGCATAAAGAATTTGCGGCATTTAATTAATTTGGTTTCTATAAGTAATTCTCGCATTTACACAGTTGTACGCTATAAACAGAAAGTTTGTGAGAGAGAGTCTGTTTGATGGGAAGTTTGTAATATGCTGTTCAAAAGTTTTCTATCTAAATACGAGCATATTCAGAAGAGTCAAACTTCAGTTGATCTAGAAGAGCACAGAGAGAATTTTTCGTATTATTGAAAAACAATGGACAGCAGCCCATATTTCCCCTGCCCGCATACAGTGAGAGAGAAAGAAAGGCAGATTTAGGGAGTAGGAAGTTTTATTCATACATGAAATTTTTCTATTTTATCTTTTTTCCTACCTTTTTTAACTAAATGCGAAAAATTTGCGGCTTTTCTTCTCACTTTTCTCTTCACCCAGAATAACATACAAAATTATAAAAAATATCCTTTGTATATGCAGGATATTGTAGAATCGTACAACTCCTCTTTAACACACTGACTTGTATGTTTGAGTGTCTATAAAACATTTAATTCGCCACAATTTCAATTAAATTCGTAATAAAAAAAAAAAAAAAGGAAAAAAAAAAACAGACGCAACCAAGAATAAGCGCAAAGGAAGTCCTTGAAAAGCTCACTAATTGAATTTTTTTGCACCATTTTGTGTTGACAAACCGTTGTGGCATTGGTGATTGTGGCAACGGATTGGAGAACAAGTAACACTCAAAAGCCAGAAACTTAATTAAGTAACGCCTGCTGCTGTTGCTGTCCTTGTAGTTGCAGCCTAAGGATGCACGCATGCATACAAAGACACAAACACAGAACCTTCTTGCACACAGATTGTGCAGCACAGATAAAGATCGAGGCAACTTCTATATATATATATATATGAAGGACAATTCGCATGAAATGGCAAAAGTAACTGCAAAAGTCTTTATCTGTTGTTGGTTGGGGGTATATCGCCTATATATTATTCTAGATATACACGAGTATGTATAGCTGCGTGCCTGCCTGCCTGCTTGTCTAAGTTTCCAGTTTGCTGCTATATCTTAATAGACCGTAACTAAAAGTTGCTTTGGCCGCAGGTAATGAAAATCTTGCTGACATTTTTAGTTGTAGCCACTTGCAGCAATGAAAACGAATGAAAGTTTATATGGACAATTACAAGTCCTGTTTCAAGGACATACGACGAAAGTAAAAGAAAAGATTTTTAATTTCTTTGCAACTCAAATTATGCTGTGGATAATCAAATTTTGTTCTAATTTTTAAAGCGTAATTAAAAGTTTTTTTTTTTTTTTGAATTCCCAAAAAATGGCCTTCGAATGTGTTAAAGCAAGTAGACAATCCAATAATTTAGTGAAAGAGAAAGCGTGTGATGCAAAACATGTTAATAAAATTCGAAATCATAATCGAAAGAGGGAAAAAAAAAATTTGTATGAGTGTAGGCAGCGGAGGGAGAAAGAAAGGGGGAAAAAAGCTAATTTTAGAAAGAATATTTCGTGCTTCAGCGAGTCAAAAGGGAATCACATACAGCATATAGTAGTGAAGTTCGTGTTTCTTGTAATTTAAAAAAAAAAATTACTTTGACAACATTTGGGAAGTTTTTTACTTAAGAGGTTTGCACGAAGCCCAAAGATTATATTTTATTTTGTATCCCTACATAGTTTGGCTCATTGTATAGCACAAACTACTCAAATGTGACTGCTGCAAGTTTGATAAGCGTGAAATAACGATGCAATTTAGGAAACATTCCCATACTACTTAAAACATTTTAATAATTTTCACCTTCCAACATCTACCCCTCCCTATGAAACGCACTGTAACTAATCTTGCTATTTTGAAGACCCTCCGAACGGTTCCCTTAAATATTCAAATCGCTTTACGACACCGAAGAAGAGTATAATGATATGCAAAAAAAAAATAAACAAGAAACAACATACAGAAAAGAAATGATGAAAAACAATAAGAAGGAAAACTGTATAAAAACATTTAAAAAGCAAATATTTTGCTTTGCGAATTGAAGAAGTCTTTGTGAATTATAAAATTAATAAAAATATTAAGAAAGTATTTTCAGTTCCACATTTAGTATACGTCCAGACCTCACCACGAGCTTGAACGCGTCATGTTGCTTAAGAAAGTTCAAGTAAAATTAACTCCCGACTGAAGCATACTCAGCGGAGTATGTGACATAGCTCCAAAACATAATATTGACATGGAGAACAATAAGGAAGAAAAAAAAAAAAAAAAACTGAAAAGAAATGTGGAAGAACAATAAGAAATTAAGTAAGAAAAATATCACTCAAAATATCATCCCTACCCATCAATTCGGTTTTCGCGAAAAACATGGCACCATTGAACAAGTCAATCGTATTACCTCAGAGACTCGAACTGCGTTTGAGCACCGTGAATACTGCTTTGATCGAGTTTGGCTCGAGGGGCTTAAGTACAAAATTAATGTGTTGCTCCCACAAAATACTAACAAGATTCTTGAGTCCTATCTCAGCGAAAGAACCTTCGTTGTGCGACTAAATGATTTTCTAACAGTAGAGTCGGAAATCAAAGCTGGTGTGCCCCAAGGTAGCGTACTCGGCCCCATGCTATACACATCAGATATCCCAATCAACCACAACCTCACAACATCAACATTTGCTGACGATACTGCAATATTAAGCAGGTCCCGATGCCCAATACAAGCAACAAATCGACCTGCAGATCACCTCAGCGACCGCGAAGTGTGGCTGGGCAACTGGCGGATAAAAGTCAATAAACAAATGCATATCTGCATTCATCTCGAAAGACGACTCACATATCGTAAACACATTGAAGCGAAGAAAACACAAATTAAGCTGAAGGCCAACTCCCTACACTGGCTTATCAATTCACGATCACCTTTAAATCTCGGTTACAAGGTGTTGCTTTATAACACAGTAATTAAGCCTATTTGGACATACGGATCCCAGCTATGGGGCAATGCAAGCGCCAGCAATGTGGAAATAATTCAAAGAGCTCAATCTAAAATTCTTAGAACAATAACTGGTGCACCATGGTACATTCGAAACGATTGTATTCACAGAGATCTGAATATCCCAACTGTGCAGTCTGAAATAGCTCGAACAAAAAACGAAACTATTCTCAAAAACTCGACTATCACCCAAACCCGCTACCAAGAGCTCTCACTTAACAAAATAGCACAACGCGACTCAGGAGAAATGACCTCCCAAGCTCAGTGTTAAATTCTTAGAGCCGCTGTAAATTACTAGCCTCCATCTGGATGGCTAGTACATCTTTATGAATTTATTGTTAGTCCTAAAAAAAGGAGATTCAATAAGAAAAAAAAAAAAAAAAGTATGAAAATTACAGTCGAGCGTAACCGACTGCAAGAGGCCCTGTACCTGTACACATTAAATGTTTCCCAAGCTTATGACCACCTCTCTCTGCCCGAATAAGTGCCCTATAAAACATTTTTTTTTATATATTAAAAGAAAAGAAGAAGAAAATTGCTTATAAAATCGACATTTGTTAGGATTTTGGTTTAGAGGGGGGACGTTATCTCTATCCTGGCATAGTTATTTTTTTGTGTCGAGGGCATTTTTAGGCTTGGGGGTGATTTTATGGGGAAGGGGCCACATTTTTAAATAAACTTGTAAAATTCCGGAGCAGTCCTAGTCGAAAGCAAAAAACACGAAGTCTCTATCTATTACCGTTTCCGAGATCCATTCGTTCATACAGACGGAGATGGCTATATCGACTATCACTCTATGACCTATCAAAATGTGGTTAACTTTGGGCGGTCTCCAACCATTATTTTTACATGTTACATACATTTGCAAAATAGAAGAGGACAAATATTCAAATACCTTTTGGAACCAAAAACTTTGTTTAACGAATGAAAGAACTCTTTGTGAATTATAAAATGAATAAAAAAAAAAACATTAAGAACATACCCGGAATGGCCAGCTGCAGACTACTCAGCAATGTATGTGACATAGGGAAACATAATTAAAAAAAAAAAGGAAGAAACGAATTAAAGAAAAACAAAATCTTTAATAATCAAACAATTTGCGAATTATAAAATGAATAAAAATATATCTAAACGCCACACCCACACCGAACAAACATGACACCCGGAAGGCACCGTAAAATCAACTGCGGACTACTCAGCAGAGTATGTGACATAACTCCAATACCTAATATAATATTGACATAGGGAAACATAATACTAATTAAAAATATAAGGAAAAAAGGAAAGTAAAGAAAAATACAATTTCAAGTCTTCAAAAGGCAAACACTTTGCTTAATACATAGAAGAACTCTTTGCGAATTATAAAATTAATAAAAAACCTTCATACACAGACACTTTTGAACTAAAACGCCTAATGGTTCAAAAAAAAAAAAAATGAGGCAAGTCAACTATAGTACACTAGCTGTACCCGGCACGCTTTGCTGCGCCCAAATACAAGCGATACAAAAAATTCTACATATCTTTGCATCAGATGGATGCAAAGATATGTAGAATTTTTTGTATCGCTTGTATGGGGGGTGGGGCAGTTGGGTTACGTTACTTAAATTTCAGTAATGATCTCTAATCTTTTCTAGCAATAAATATAGCTTATGTTACTCAGGGTGAATGAAGCTTTCCAATGATGAAATAATTTTTGAAATCGACACAGTAGTTTTTGAGTTTATTCATTACAAACACCCACACTAAAATACAAATCTTTCCTCTTTATAATAGTAGTGTAGATATATCAAAGAAAATTTCCATTTGGGTTTGGTGAAGAAGCTACAAGTGTGTTGAGTATTTGTATAAACTCTCGATTCTTTCTATTAGGTTTCTGTTAAAAATCAAAAAAAAAAAAAAAAAATCAAAAAAAATTTAGGCGGTACTATTCTATGGAGACTACCCTTACAGGTAGACGTGGAATATTGATATGAATATTTACAATTTAGTGTATATTTGTTGGTCCATTATGCATAAAAACACCATTCACCATGGTCCCACGAAACTTTGAGAAGTTGTTGAAAAATTGTACGAAATGATAAGCGTTATTCTAAGAAGGAAAGTATGATAAGTATTTACGAGGGAGAGAATGTGTGCTGAGAATATAATGGTGAGTAATGTTAATAGTGGGAATAATGAGAAGGGTACTTGGGAAGATACTGTAATAGGCTGTAACCGATCGGATAGAGTGTTAACGGCGCAAAGTGTAAGTGAGCTTGAGATTCCTAGAATATTCATATATTTTTGAGATCGCAGCCAGGCATGACGGGGAAGCTAGTACTCTATAAAATAAGGAAAGATGCCCCATAAATTGATATAAAAAATATTTTCAAAAACATTCAAACAGAGAGACGAAAATTTCTTGATAAACTTATCCCCAATTTTTTCCTAAATGGTTACTATTGAATAATAGTTAAAGAACGCGAGAATGGGAGAGATTGAACATCGAATTTGTATGTTCTATCTTTAATAGTCTCCAAGTTCTAGCTGTTCAAATATTTTACTCTATTTTGAGAGGTTTCTAATGTACTCCCGAAATTGCCCAACACATCAAAGTTTTGAGAATAGTGAGTAAAGACCCAACAAGATTTCTTTTGCTTCGACCGGAAGAAGGTGAGACAGGAGAATCCCTTATTTTTTTTTTTTTTTTTGATTGAAAGTACTCGTTTTACGGTTTATTTTAAGAACTTGTGGACGGGTCACTAGCAGGTTAGGTTAAAGAGAAAAACCATTTTGAGCACCCTCCAACATCTTTTCTTTTACACCCACTTTTCTTAAAATTCAGATGTGATATTAAGTAAAAACCGTGCAGATATATAACTTTTATAGTAAATTTCAGTATAATGCTGAAAATTTCTTTTAACTGGGCTAGTGGCGTATAAATGTTCTAACGGAGCTGATAAGAGCTCATATACCGGTCTAATGGAACACCATGCGATGAATTGATCTAGACTTGTCCATCTATCTGGATGTTATTTTGAATATGAATAGAAGGAATTTTTTGGAATAACCATAAACTCCGTCTGGATCTCTTGACTATAATTCGCTCATAGAGCATTGAACTTTATATATTGCTTGTATCTTTCGCAAAAACAAAAAACAAGTAAGGAAATTTCAGTCGGGCGTAAACGACTGTAAGAGCCCTGTACCAGTTCAGGTCGCCTAAAATAAACTTGTAAAATTCCGGAGCAGTCCTAGTCGAATGCAAAAAACACGAAGTCTCTATCTATTACCGTTTCCGAGATCCTTTCGTTCATACGGACGGCCAGACGGACATGTCTATATCGACTCCTCTATCACTCCTGACCATAATGGGGGTAACTTTGGGGGTCTCCGACCATTATTTCTATCTGTTACATATGTACATTTGCACAAAACCAATAGGCTCTTGTACCTTCGGTACAGGGCCTAAAAAATAGGGAAAAACAAGCTAAATTTAAATTTAATAAGTTTTGAGACTATATATAATTGGGCCTTATCCCCCTTCCGGATATTGAAACATTTTGGAAACCTTGACCACTGTACGCCATTATGAATTCATTGCAATTCAGTGTTAGCCAAGCACTTTAATCAGGCTGCTCGGTTAAAATGATTATCTTATGTTTAGAATTAAAGCTTCGTCACAAGTGTTTAATTTTTATATTTTATTTGCTTAAAATATCTGGACAAAGCCGCATCTAAATAGATACGTTCTGTCGCTCTTTACTGTTGTATCTTTGAGTTTCAATCAAAGTTGTGGCTTAGCGACTGCTGCGCCTGATTGCAGTTGCTGTGTTCATATTATTGTTATTGTTGTTGCTGTTGTGGTTTTTGTTGTTGTTGTTGTTGTTGCTGTCGCTATTGTCATTATTGTTGCAATTGTTGTTGCTTTTATTATTAAGTATTTTATAGGTAGAGAGGCAGGTAGGTGAGTATATAATTTATAAAGCTGCTTTTTATGCTAGACTAGATACAATTGCTCCTTTTCTCATTTAGTTTTGTAATATTGTACTTGGTTACTCTTGTTGTTGTTGTTGTTGTTGTAACTACATAAAATTGAAATGGACATGCAACAACAACAACAAACATAAAACAAGGAACGCAGCAAGCAGCAACAATAATAATAAGGAGACAAGCAACAGCAGCAACAACCGCAGTTGAAGCTAATTCAAATAAAGCTTGGATGTTATTATTATTCTTTTTGTTTTTGTTGTTGTTGTTGTTGCATTTGTAGCACTTTCCATTTTTATACAACAACAACAACAACAACAAAAAAATCAGTGAGACAAAGACTAATCATTGTTGTTGTTGTTGTTGTTTTTGCACAGGTAACAATCCTGTCGTTGACAATCACGTACAACATTTCCGTTTCCGCTTGCAGTCGAAGTGCTTAAATATATTTCCACATGCAGTGAAGTGAAACTCCGTGCTTTCTTATTATACACTTCGCTGAGAGTGTGAATGGTATTTTATTTTAGATATAATTTATGCAACAACTTAAAGCTTTGATTTTAATATCGATTTTTTTGGATAAGAGGACTAAAATCAACAATTTTAAAGGTTACAATTCTGTAATTTGCCAGGGAGGTGCAAGATGTGATGATGTGTTAAATGGTGTTTAAGGCAAGTATTGCTAAGGTTGTGCTTCATGTAGTGTGCGTGTTTTTTAGTTTATGTGCCCTATATAAAATTGACTTTTATTTAGTTTAGTCCTTTTCCTATCAACAGTTGGAGTATGTTTTTGAGTTGATTTTTTTTTTTTACCTTTGATGTTAGTGTGGCTAGGAATCCATATTATTTCTATTTTGGGACATTTGTTTGTTATAGGGCTCTTATGAACCTATGCATTTATGGTAGATACCGTGTCCGAACAGATTACATATCTACCTGACTTTTTTATTAAAAATTTTGAGGCTTCGTGAATTGCTGCCATTTGTACTGAGAATACAGCAAAGTGGTGAATAATATCAGTTTTTAGTGTTTCTGTTTTATTTTAGATTCTATAGCCAGTAATTTAAAAAGATTTGGAGCCGTTTTTGAAGTTGAAGTTGTAGTTGTTGTGAAAGATTTCGATATTATAGGTTGAAGCCACTAAAGTCTACTAAAGTCTACGCAAATAATAAAAAAAAACGAGTGTCTCAACGGTCGTTCAATTCAATGTCATCGACAATATAGCCAAAAGAACCAAATAGAAAACATATCCTGGAAATAATTTTTTCTCAATAACTAGCTGTACCCCAAACGCTTTTCTGCGCCCGGTATATAATGAATGTTATGAATTTTAAGTCTATGTATGCATATATGTTCCTTATAGATAACCAAACGAACCTCACTTTTCAATGGTTAATACTTCAGGGCGGTGTTAATAGGATTACGTCTCCCGATTGCATTAACTTACTAACTTAGATGGCCTTTAACCGTCGATTTTTGAATGCCAAGTACAGATCTCTTCATACCTGGTTTTTCCAATGCGTGTCCGACCGTTGTATATTTCGGCATCCACCAATCAAAATTGTGCCCCCATGTAAGCAATGCTTGCTGGAGTTTTTTCATCCATTTCAATGAAGTCAACAGCATAGTGCAGCCATTAGAATTTTATGCTGTGGACTATGTCAACCTCATCGAATAGCTCATAAAGCTTGCGGTTCAGACGAGACATAAAGTCGTCGCCGAGTCTAATAGGATCAAGATAGTCTTTGATAGTCTTTGTCTTGTCCTCATTCACCGCTAGACCCATGAGCCGAGACTGTTTTTTAATCTCAGAGTACGCCTTGCTAAATGGCCGTTCCTGCGTGTCGATGATAATATTGTCATCTGCGTACGCGAGCAGCATCACTTCGTTTTGGAAGATCGATCATTTTCTGTATGTAATAACACTGTTGTATGATGTATTCCATCAGCAGATTGAAAAATCGGATAACAACGCATCACTCTGCCTAAAACCTTTCTTGGTATTAAAGCTTTCGGAGAGGTTTTATCCCACCCTGACAACGCTTTGTGTGTGAGATAGCGTCGTCATGCAAAGACGGACAATCTTTGGCGGGATACCTAGTGCAGGCAGGGCGTCGAAAATTTCGATCATATTGGCGTGTCGGCTTTATACTCGACAAACAGGTGGGGTCTTTTCCAAGATTTGGCGTAACGTGAAAATATGGTCATTGGTCGACTTTTTTGGTCTGAAGTCACACTGATATTAGTATCCGTATCCGTATATGGCTTCAGCCTATTACGCAATACTCGCGACATAAGCTTATATCCGATGGAAAGAAGACTTATTCCGCGGAAAACAGCGGGGTCTCCTTTCTCAAATTAGGACGAAGAACACTGAGATTCCAACCATTCATCGAACCATATCCTGCATAAAAATTGTTACATAATCCTAACCAACTCTTCATCAACAGTCTTAAATAGCTCAGCTGGCAGCCCATCAGAGCCTGCCGGTTTGTTATTTTTTAGCTTTTAATAAGCGAATCGACTTCTTTGTAGACTGGTGGCTGTAGTATCATCATTAACTGGTGGTTCCGGTGCCATTTCTCTATCAGCGGCATTGTGCACATCATCGCCTCAAAGAAGGTTAGAGAAATTACTCCTCCATAATCTCAGTCATTCCTGTGCATGTAAACAGATATCCATTTTAACCCTTAAAGAAAGTTGATCCTGGTTTTAAATATTCGGTCAGACGCTTGACCTATTGATAAAATTTTTGAGCTTCATTTCTGTCACATAACCTATCAACATACTCAAAACCACGCCTTTGTTGCTCCTTTTTCTTGCGTTGGCGTCTCTCCGTTTTTCTCGATATCGCTTTCTAACAGCTCACGCTGCTGCCGACTGGGGAGATCGCTGATAGGAAGCGTTCTTCTCTGCAGTAGCATTGCGACACTCCTCGTTGTACCAAGAATTCTTCAGAGGTTTTGTATAACCAATGACATCCTTGGCAGCCTTATCCACTGCTCACATATTTCTCGAAAAGACGGAGTGGTTTCCCGGAGCAGACGGGAGAGAGTATTTGTGTTCTAATTGCAGCTTGCCGACGTCTAGCTTTCGTTGCATGTTGAAACGTGCGGCATGCACTTCGCTGAACCTTGGCTGCGACAATATAGTGGTCCGAGTCAATGTTTGGACCACGTAACGTTCGCACATCCAACACGCTCAATGCTTGCCTTCCATCAAGCAAAATATGATCAACTTGGTTGCGTGTAATTTCATCTGGACTCAGTCATGTACCCTTGTGAATGTAAAAGTGTTGAAATCTGGTGCTAACTAACTATCATGTTCCGACCTGCGGCGAAGTCGAGCAGCCTCTCTTCATTTTTGGAGGTAGTGTGTGATGGCTTAATTTGCCGACGATTGAGCCAAAGATTTCTTCCTTCCCAATTTTGACGATGAAATCGACAAGCAAGATTTTTACATCATATAGACTTTCCAAGCGTTCGAAGCATTCATCTTTAGCATCAACGTCTTTTCCGTTGGTGCGTGCGTGGTAGATGTCACAGGATGCTTTTTTAAAGCAACCCTGTCCTATCCATCGTACATCCTGGATTGCAGTGATGTCAGCCTTGTATTTTTGGAGGATATCAACCCTGTTCAATGTAGGTCCATAACGAGTGGTCCGCGAGTTGTAGCCCCTATACAATTCTCATTGTTTGATACTTATACATTTTATTCAGTTTAACAACAAATTAATGTCTTCTTTTTTTCTTATTATAAATTATTACTTTCCCCAGTCACAACTTTTGAGAGTATTAAATTTTTCTTCTTAACTTATCTTGTAGCTTTTTTTTTTTTCATTACTTTCAAGTAGATGTAAAATAAGCAAATGATAAAAAAAAGAAACTATTTTTAAACTAAGAACTTTTTTGCATTGCGAGATTTTCTCTTCCTACATCAGGTAAATATTTGATTAGTCAGGGTTATGTATCTACATTCACGCTACAATTCGCTTGATCACATGTGTCTACGTCATTGTGCTTGCAATACGCTTGGTCGTTGTCGTCATCCTGGTCGTTCTCCACATAGCAATAGAATTTACTTTGCTGCCAATGGTTCATTAGACTAGAGAAAAATTTTTTCGTATGCTGCCAGCTGAAGTGGGCTAAAGTGAAAAATTCGCCATAATGTCACAAGTCAAGGAAATCGTATGCAATCCTTGCTGCTTTCCTCCATTTTGCGCTTGCTCTTGAGTAGTCAATTGATGATTTTTCCTGGCTTTGCTTAACTTCAGTTTGCTCTTAGTGTAATTTTTCTTTCGTTTTCTTGTTGTTGATTTTTAAGCGAGCGAGCGAGTTTTTTTTTTTTTTTTTGCTTTTGCCCTTTATTTCTTGTCTTGTAAGTTTACTTTTTTGTTATAAATATATATTTATTTGTTGTTGTTGTTGTTACTGTTGCTGTTGTTGCCACCACTCGACGACTTAAATAAATAATGTCGATACGTCTTTTAAGTGCAATTTTTTGTTGTTCTTTGCTAGTCTTCTCTCTGCCACTTCAATTTACTGAAATGTATCATGAAAGATAATCAACTGAAAAGCTTTTCGTTCTATTTTGCAAAATAATTTAGATTTGCAGGTCATTGTGATGTGTTGTAGCCTTGTAAACAATTTAAAGTGTTTTGTCTTAAGACTTTTCTGTTGTGATTTGTTAAATTTTATTAAATAGAAACTTTTGTAAATTAAATTAAATTAAATTACACACTGTCCATAATAGAGTGTAGGCGTCTTAACCACGTTAGCAAAAGAGGTAAGTCTGCCTGTAAGCATCAAATGAAAACCAAAACCGCAGCACTATGCTGCAGTCGGCTATTGCAAATTAATGGTCTTCAAAGTGATAAAAAGGAGCAACATCAAAGTAAACAGACAACTAAGCAGCAACTAACTAGCCAATGTGCCAGACAGGGCTAGCCTGCATCAAGGTTCTACACCGTCTACAACTTCTCAAAAAAAAAAAAAATAAAAGAGCAACCAATTTTTATGAGTTTCAATGGTAAAACTCGTGCAAGAAATTCGCACAAAAAGTGCATAGAGACATGATTCTATATATATATATATATATATATATATATATATTCAAGATACTTGTCTGCCTTTGCATGCATTTGCAGTTGTTCCTTTTTTTATTTTATTTTATTTTTTTTTTTGACTACAATAAGCATATATATATGTACTTCTAATGCGATTTGCATTGCCACTTCGTCTTCTTCTAGTACTATTACATATACTAGTGGTGCATCTTTTGCAGCCAAGAAGGTTGTTTGATGAGTCATGTATGAAACGAACTTACTTAAGTTCCATGGAATGCAAATTTTAACTAATATAATAATATGCAGATATAAAATAATAGTTTGAAAATTTTTGAGATTGCTTCTGAGTGAGTCTGCCTCGTATGGTGGGCTTCAGCTGTCGAGGCAGACCCCATATAGTGAATATATATACTTTATCAGCACGAAATGTTTTTTGGTTTAGGAAACATGTAGAAGTTTTTGGAGGGATACATTTAACAATTTCCATTTGTTATATTGTAGACCGATTTTGGTGAATTTCTATCAGCCTGGCGATGATATATGAATTTGGTTTTCATCCGATTAAAAAAAAGTTTTATATTATCGTTCTAACTTATATTTATCGTACGGCCGAATCATCTTATCCGCTTTTTAGGCCCTGTACCAAAGGTACAAGAGCCTATTGGTTTTGTGCAAATGTATGTAACATGTAGAAATAATGGTCGGAGACCCCCAAAGTTACCCCCATTATGGTCAGGAGTGATAGAGAAGTCAATATAGCCATGTCCGTCTGTCCGTCCGTCCGTCTGTATGAACGAAAGGATCTCGGAAACGGTAATAGATAGAGACTTCGTGTTTTTTTGCATTCGACTAGGATTGCTCCGGAATTTCACAAGTTTATTTTAAAATTTGGTTGGTCTCTGACCATTGTTTCTACGTCTTACATACATTTGCACAAAACCAATAGGCTCTTGTACCTTCGGTACAGGGTATAATTAGGCATGTATGTAGGCTTTGACTTTCTTCTTCTTCTCTCATAGATCATCGTGAGCTCCTATTGGAGCATATGCCATCGTACGTACTTGTACTGCAGCAGTGAATTCGCTCCATAAGTAATTTATTATTCTCAACTTAATTTAAAATACCCTTCTCCATATCTTTGCTGGTGCCACAGAACATCAGCTGCATTAAGAATTCCACTGTCTTATCAGTCGGGCAATATATTATTTGGTCTGCGAAGAGCATGAATGATACATCGGCACTTATGCATTCTAATATATCTGCAAGTGCCTGGGAGTGATTTCAAATAGGCCTGCATCATCTATATAGCTTGGTCTCTTATCGATACTCTCGAGAATTGGACCGTGTACTTAGCCACTAAGATAGGCTAAAGTTTCACTATATTATGGAATAAGAAAAAGAATGACAGATATGGTTCAGTTTCGTTAAATTTGGCGGAATCGAAGCTGAAATACTCTTCTCGCTTCCATTGACTCAGCAACTATCGAATTTAGTGAGGTTTACTAAGCAGGTAGCGAAAGATAATTTTTACCTCCTAAAATCAGGTTTTTTTAAATGCGACAGTAGACCTTAGCTGCCACTGTACCCATCACTGAATGACAATCGCCTAACTTCATATATAAACATGAGGAAAATATGGATAGATTGTGTGCACCAATGTCCGTCCAACCTCATTTGTGAAACACTCGATGAAGAGCAGAGATGACTTTTGTCTGGTTTATTATTTTGATTATATATTCCAGAGATGTTTGACACTGTCAATCAATTATTTTTTTTTTGGAATTTAGAATGAAATCTAGTGACCTAGGGAGCTCCTGTGCACAGTGTTGATGACCTAAATGTAAGAACGATTTTCCAGCAAAAAGCTTCTTAGATACGAGCGAGTTTGACAAGGCTAGGATAGAACAGCCATGTTATGCCGCGGTAGTTTTTGATGTCTTTCAAATTTTATTTCTTCGGAAGTTTCACTATTATTAACAATTATCATCGGAATAGATTCCTGACTTAACATTTCTTAAAGAAGAGGAGACTAAATTCACTCACTCACTATTTTGGATCTAACCTATGAGTCGCCAGCCTTTTAGCCAGATCATTTGGACGATTTTCTGTCATTGTATCTGCTATATCTATTTATATAGTCAACAACATGTGGGATATTTAAGTCCCTATGTGGTGTGTTCAAGTCAATCTTCTACCCAGACAACTTTGCTCACTATTTTGCGGAACAAGACTACCATCAAGATGGAGGTTGGAATTATTATTATTTATTATTATTCCATCGTTTAAGCCAGTTACTCGAGTATCCAAGTATTCTTGGGCATGTCTTGTGGCTTCGTTAAGACGTTTAGAGGTGACCATGATAGCTGTGTCATCAGCATAAGTTGCTACTATTATATATGATATATGAGCACTCGGTGTAGATATTAAAGATATGTGGTACCATGTACACGGACTTCAGGAATATCATCCTTTATTTTCACCAGATAGGTTCTGTCTGGGAGGCACGATTTCAGATGTGAGTATTGAGGTGTTGGAACGAGTGTCTTGACTTTATGCAAAATACCGTCATGCTAAATGCTGTGGAATGCCTATTGTACATCAAGAAACATCGACCAGCAGTGCTCTTCAGAATCATCTAATATGGAGTATACTGTGTAGTGGAGCATAGTATGCCATACTTTCGTCTATAGTCAAATTGGTACTGTGGGATAGCTTTTCGGATACTATTCTACGCAGGAATATATCCTGAATTATTCTGTAAAAAATTGTACATAAGCTTATGGGATTTTGTTGGAGAGATGGCGTTAGTTGAAAGTTCCATTTGCAATAGAACATCAAGAAAAAATTTATGCTTTCAACGTCTTTAGACTGCGTGAGGTTATGACATATAATTCTAGTTTGTAAATGTATTGCAAATGGTTGTACCTTTCCCAAATTCGTTCTGCATCATACTTCCCTAATGGGTTGTATCGGTTGCCCTGTGATATGTATTGTTATTCCCCATAGAAAAAAAAAAAAAATGTTGGTACATGGAAAGGAAATTCTGCATGCCAAAGTCAACTCAATAGAATGCCAGATTAAAAGTAGAAATATTGTAGTAAGTTGACGTTGCTTTGTTTGAGCACACATATATGCAAAGCATACACATATGGCTGCATTTTGCTTTGTTCTTTTTGTGCGATGTCTGCCAACTCTTGTTTCTCTTATTTTCCCCCATTTATTGAACAGCCCTCGAAATTTGCAATTTTTTCTAAATAAGCATTAAGTGCAAAAAGGATTTTTATTCTTATGCACATCCTGTGCATAATATAGCTATCTCTTTCTATATACATATATATGCTGTACTTTCTTTTACTTATTGTACTTATTTCTGCTGCTGCTGTTGCTGCTGCTGCTGCTTTTACTGCTGTCAGTTTTGCACACGCTTATTGGCATTGTGCATGCAAGTGTTTGTCTGTCCGTCTGCCAGTCCATACGTCTGACTGTATGTCGAATTGCTTCTTTTGCGCTCTATACGTCGTACACTAGTAACTGTTGGTTGGTTTGTCTGTTTGTTGTCTCATTGCAAGGATATTTTTCTATTTTTTTCTATTTTTTTTATTTTTTTGTAGTAAGGATATGCCAATTTATGGCACACACGAGTGCATTAGAGGAGTCGGTTTCTTTGCATCGCTTCGCTCCACTTGCGCCTTTGGTTTGCTTGTTCATTTGGCGATTGTGGCTGGCTGGCTGGCTGGCTGGCTGAGATAGTTGGCTGCATGTCTGCCTGAAATTACTTAATCCTTGCGGTTTTTTAGAGCAGAAGCAGAGATGTAGCTTTACTGCCAGCAAAATACAATTCGTATTAAAGCGATTCTAATTGCAATTTGTTGTTATTCCGTGTGTAGTTTTATTTCAAGTAACTAAGAAGTAGTTAGTTGTAAAAAGAGATTTTGAGTTGAGTAGCAACTAATTTCTTCATTTCGCAGATGAGTCCTCTAAGCTCTCTACATTCCTTTTTTGTACGCTTCACATATTTCGCTTATATGTATTCATTTTTACAAATTAATACGACTTGCAGGCATTTAATGTCCTTGTTAGTTCGGCCATAAAGCGAATTGCAATATGTGCGCATTATGCTTTGAAATGGCTTAAAATGAATAAGAATTGCTGCTGCTGTAAGCTTTGCCATTTTTCCACTTTCTATTTGTTATTTTCTTGTGTTATCTATCTATCTATCTCACTCTCTCTGTTTGTTACATTGTCTGCCCGGTTATTGGCCAAATAGCCCCAAGTGCATAGCTCCGTCATTTTTAACTCGTCTGCTGCAAGTTGGCGCTTTTCGCTTTAAATATTTGCTGCATTCTTCTACTTCTTATACTTCTGGTCTTCGACTTCTTTATATAGTTTTGCTCCAAGTCGTTGCAATGTCCTCTTTGTAGCTCGGCAATGGGTATGGGTTATCCCTGGGCATCTGTTTAACTGCAGCTGCAGCAATTCAACGTGCGCCGTCTGAGATTACAAATAAATTATCGTTTAATAGTCTTTTACTGTTTTTCTAGTGGCTCAACGTAGTCTTCTGTCTATTTTTTGATGCCTTTTTGATACCCTACACATGTATTGTTGAAAGTGTATTAGCAGTTTGGTAGGAAGATAGGAGAATCTTCAGTTATACATAGCACCAAAGATTAGTCTAATGTTGCCACACATCTTTGCATGTCCTTGAGCTTCTATCAAAACAAGTTGCAATGCTGAAGCAGCTACTCTACAGAGCTGCTCTTTCTTTTAGGCCACAGTGACAACATTTCGGAAAAAGTCACACATTTTCCTTTTATACTGTGATGTATATGAATGCATAGGATGCATAGAATGAATATAATCCTGAAAGCTAAAGTCACAGTCAGCAGACTAATAAGTCAAAGATGAACTTGAAACAATTCTCTTTCTAGCTCTCTGCAAAATAGGTTCCATTGTTTTTCGCTTCAAATTAATATGTCACACAGTTATTTCTGTGACCTGCTAAAAATTAATTTCCTTTTATCCAACATAAAAATTTTTTTGTGTAGCGCATAAAAGCCTGAGTGTCACCGAAACGTTCATATTATTATTTCCACTTTCTTTCTTACCCACACACGCTTACCAAGCTATGACCTCTCGTTTTATGTTTGATGGAGAAAACGTTGCGATAACGTCTGATGTACCTTGGTCGTAGTCTCTTTACGGCCATCATTGCAGCAGCGTTTGTCTAGACTTCATCGTAGTCAACGTCATCGTCATCGTCATCCTCGGCGTTGTCGATTCCGGCCGTAGTTGGACTTTTGTATTATGCACGCTTTGCTGCACCTTTGCTTATTACACCGTGCACAGCGGCAGATTAAATCGCGTGCAGCATTGAACAGGACCTGCAGGACTTTAAGTGTGTGTTTGCGTGTATTTTTGTGTGCGATTGAAACGAGGTTTGCTTTTGTTGATTTGCTCTTCGGTTGTTACATCAAGGATAGTAAGTTGTTAAATCCTTTGCAGTTGCTTAAAGTCGTTGTTTTTTTTTTCTTGTGCAATTGCAGCTTTTTAAGTTATCAGTTTTAAACTGGCAGAGCTCGAAAAACTGAATACAAATCTTCAATGTGGATCGCGCTTCAGTTGTCAATTAAAAAACTTTACTGGTTACCGCCATTTAGGGGCAACATTTTAAAATAAACTTGCAAAATTCCGGAGAAGCCCTAGTCGAATTCAAAAAGCACGAAGTCTCTATCTTTTACCGTTTCTGAGATCCTTTCGTTCATACAAACGGACATGGCTATATCGACTCCACTATCACTCCTGACCATAATGTAGGTAACTTTGGGGGGTCTCCGACCATTATTTCTACCTGTTACATGCATTTGCACAAAACCAATAGACTCTTGTACCTTCGGTTAAAGGCATAAAAAAGGGGGAGGGGAAATATGTATGAGTTACCCTTAGTAACGCTTTGTAAATATGTGAAATATTGATGTAAAATTACAAACTTTTGATTCTACTCTTCGATTAATGCCTTTTTGAGATCCTTTTACGCGTCAAACTGCATAATACTCCCCGCAGATTTTCTGTAAGGATGACCATGGAAATCTGGTTACGGATGAACAGGAATCACTGAGATTATGGAGGAGTCATTTCTCCAACCTACTCGGAAGCAATGAAGCACACAATTCCGCCGATGGAGAAATGACACCGGAACCATCAGTTAATGATGGCACTACTGTAGAACCACCGGACTATAACGAGGTCGATTCAGTTATTAAAAAGCTGAAAAATAACAAAGCGGCAGCGAAGAGTTGGTTAGGAGTATGCACCAACTTTTGTGCAAGCTATGGTCCGATTAACGCATACCCAATGACTGGAATCTTAGTGTTCTCTGTTCTATCTTTAAGAATAAGTCTTCTTTCCATTGAATATAAGATTTTACGCTCAAATTGTGTAATTGGCTTCAGACCAAAAAGGTCGACCAGTGACCAAATATTCAAATTACTCCGAATCTTGGAAAGGACCCGTGAGTTCAATAAAGACACACACACACACACCACCAATTTGTCGATTACAAAGCCGCTTTCGAGCGAAGTTTTTCGACGCCCTGTCTGCACTAGGTATTCCGGCAAAAATTGTCCGTCTTTGCATGGCGACTTTATATAACACACAAAAAACCTCTCCGATTAAGAGAGGTTTCAGGCAGGGCGATGATATGTCGTGCGATTTTTTCCATCTCCTTATGGAATACATCTAACACCAGTGCCCGTACATACAGAGTAAGTCGGGCTCGATCTTCCAAAAGGAAGTGATGCTGCTCGCTTACGTCGATGACATCGATATCATCGGTACGCAGGAGCGGCGAGTCAGCAAGGCGTTCTCAGAGATTAAAAAACAGTCTCGGCTCATGGGTCTAGCGGTGAATGAGGAATTGAACGGTCAGTGACGATGGAGAAATTCAACTTCAGTGTTGTAGAAAACTTCGTCTATCTTGAAACAGAAATAACCAGCAACAACAACGTCCGCCTCGAGATCAGGCGAAGAATCCCGCTTGCAAACAGTTGCTTTTGTGCTGAGCAAGGAAATGAGAAGTAAAGTACTCTCTCGAAAGACGATAGTAAAGATCTATAAGACGCTGATACTCCCGGTCCTATTGTAAGGAGCAGAGGCATGGACCGTGATTGAATCGGACGAGACAGCGTTGAAAGTCTTCTGCGCAGGATATTTGGACCCATTAGAGTCGGCAAGGAGTTTAGGTCCCGTATGAACCGCGAGCTGTACGAGCTTTTCGATGAGGTTGACATAGTCCAGCGCATAAAATTCCAGTGGCTGCACTGGACTAGTCACCTCATTCGAATGTAAACATTTTTTTCGTCAGAAAATATAACTTTATGGAACTTCTTTGAAGTTTTCAGCGAATGCTAAATGCATGGGTATAGTCTTGAGAGAAATATATGTAAGGGTTTCTTTCTCCTTTAATATAAGACTAGCCCATGTTCTAGATATGTTTAGCTGTAATTGATCTTTATTGTACAAGCAAAACTTTTTTGTACTGATCGACTGACGTCGAATTTGCCTTTGACAGTATTCATCGACCTTAGTGAGTCGGCCGCTCCACATATTTCTTTCATAAATGTCTGAAATTCTGAGAAAGTTGGCAATGGTGTTTCCATAGCGTAATAATACAAATTGGTGCCACTCTCATAATTTAAGTAACTTTTCATTCAATTCGTCTTACTGTAATCACTCAAACTGTGCCACTATTAGCTGCTAATATTAAACGAAGTGCAACTATTTTGACAGCGCATGCATGAAGTGGCGTCACTATGTATTATGTATTACTATGAGTGTTGACAGCTTCGAAAAGTTCCATTTCGACCAAACCTGATCGAACCATATACCATCTATAAGGGTGATGGTATATGGTTCGATCAGGTGGTAGATGTGGAACCTTATAGCTGACTGAATGACTGGAGGAATGTTATATAATATTTTGGTGAATTAAAGCGATGTTGGAACTGGGTTACTCCGGTGTTCGCTACAAAAGTCCTTACGTCTACTAGAGGATGCTGCTGTCATCTTCTAGTTTGAAATTATTCAAACGATGTGACTGATGCAACGAACTTACCCATTAAGTATAGCTGGGTATTTATAGTTTCTGCCGTAAATTTAATAAATTAAAAACAAAGTTTAAATTGCTTAAATTTTACCGAACACAAATTTTCCAATTAAGTAAATTCTGCGTTTCAAATCATTTGCAGACAAAGTAGCGTACTAAGCAAACTTAAGAGAGTACGACTACTGCATACACTCATGCGATTTGTCACTTTTGTTCCTTCGCAACCTCAAGTTCTCTTTATCCTTTTCTTTTTTTTTCATTCACATCTTTCAGATGCAAATTCAATTAAATCTGCGCATTTAACTGATTAAAAGCCAACTGCAAAATAAAAGCTGTATAAGTCAATGACTATTTGCCTTTAAAAAATAAAAGCAAAAAAAAATTGGATGAAAGAAGAGCGGAAAGCATTTCATTTGCCTACGTGGCACAAGAAAAATAAAGTTGAACCAAATGAAAGGCGCAAAAACGCTCATTTGCATGTGCAGCGGCAGCGGCGGCGGCAGGCGCAGCCAAGCACTTCAGTACAATGAAATGCAATGCAAGAAAAACGATTTACTGTAGATCTCCATACTTGCAGATACATCCTACACACACACGCAATGAATGGCGCCTGCACACATACTCCAACGTTTTTGAACGAAATGCCACACATGCCGCATACATTTGCAACCGCAAAATCATTCTTAAATATGTTGTTCTTTTTTATACGCTACACATTAATTGTAGAAAGGGTATAAGTAGTTTGTCAGATTGTTTGTAACGCATTGAGGAAGGTGAAAAGTGTTTTTCATTTTGATCAGCTCGGGTATACGAAGTGCTGCAACTGTGTCTGCTCTTCTAAGTGTGCGTATGTCACAGAAATTTGTAGATACTTAGTTGAAATTTAATTGTTCATGTAATGTGGATCAGTTCAGCTATTCGAACTGATGTCTCTTACGTTTTTTGCTCGGTTGTATATTTCAATGCATCACACACACACAGTTTTGGAGATTTTGAGTAGAAATTTAAAATTAAAAAAAAAAAAAAAAAAATTTTTTTGTATTTTTTAAACAGACAACTTTATTAACCAAAAAAAAACGCAGCGTTTATAAATTTTGAACATATTAAATATTCATTACTAACCTAATTCGAAACTGTTTTTGTATTCCAGATATAGTTGCATGTCTTCCATATAATTTGAATATGGAATAACTGTAGCGTATTAAAGTTTCGTCTTTTCGTCAACATATTTTTTTGCGCTTTATTTTTGCTCATTCATTCAAACTCAGCCGCCTTGCATCACTTGCTCTTGCTGAGGCTCTCATTTCGCTTCATTTTGTGGCTCGGCGCTTCATTTTTCTTTCAGGATATTTTCTTTTCCAAGCCACTGTAGCCGCTGTTGGATCTGTGTCGTTTACGCTTTTTTTCTTCCTTTTCATTTTTTAAATCGAATTCAATGAATTCAATTGCAATTGCAATTCTTTGCATCCACAAGTTTGCGTGATGTGTATCTGTGTGTCGAGTGGGAGTGAGCAATTCAGTCTGAGTCGATATAAATGATGTCGAGCACTCGGCATGCCTAAAAGTGCCGAAGTCATTCGCCCACAAGAGGCGCAGCATGCACACATTGCATTTGCACTTTTTGTATATGTATTAAGTTATACATATATGCATGAACACGCACACACACACACACACACACACACACACATGCGTAATGATATCAAATAATGTTTTCACTCGCGTTGATTGGCAACTTGGTGGCTGAGATTGATTTTATTTGCACTTGGCATTTAAGTCAAATTAATCTATTTGCATAAAATCCTTTTCTCTTCTGTGCTGTGCTTCAAACTATTGAATGTATGTGCGGGAAAAAATCGCATTGAATGCTCGTAGATGACACTTAAAGTTGTCATAAAGAATTGACACTTCAAACGAAATGAATAGCTGAATCAGAGAGTCATAGAGCTATAAAATAAATTGATGTAGACTGCAGGCATTTAATAGTTGATTTAAAATGAATTTCAAATTAAAGTTGAGATAAATTAAGTAACTAGTAGCCTTCATACAAATATTGCATAGACTTTTTGATTGATTTCATATTGAATAGGCTGACATTAATATATCTCAACTCATTCGCATCCTTCGCACAAACCAAATATGTATACCCTTTCACCCTATGGAAACATGGTATATGCCTCTTCTAAAAATTTTTGTGCGTCAAGATGTTCAAACGATCCCATCTATCTCTTTTGCTCCCATCTTTCTAATCACAGATGATGATGAGTATCAAATTTTGAGTCGATATAGACATGTCCGTCTGTCCGTTTGCCTGTATGAACATAAAGAACTTGGAGAATATAAAATATAGAGGCCTCAAGTTAAGATATTAAGATTCTCCTTTTCTTTGTTCAAATCACTTGTATTCAATATACTTGCAAACCCTCCCTTCCTAACGATGTGTTAGCAGTTTTTGAATGAATAAAGATAAACCTTTTTTTTTTGGTTTAGTTTAACTTGAGACGAAGATTTTTTTGTGTATCTTACACTAATCCCAATAAATATTCTAGATGAATCTAAATAAAAATATATTCCTTAAATAAATTCAATGTTCAATGTTTGTACAAGGTATCTTGAAGTTGTGTTCAGTTGACTATAGCGATCTTAGATTGTGGATCAGCAATCATCAACTGTTTTTCAAAATTTGAAGTAAGGACATGAAATTCTTCATATGCATGAATGTCTCCAAAGAAAGACTGCCTATTTGAGTTGACTGTTAGCAACTTTGAGAAAGCGATTGTCTAAAACGAAATTTTGCATGCTTAATTCTTCGTGCTATGGTGTAGTCAGGCACCAGCATGACGCTGATATTATTGTCTGGACTGCTAAACAGACCGGTGGTTCTCCAGCTAAGAAAATAAATTTAATTAAAAAAAGCTGAGAAATTTCTTAAGGTTAATGGAATTGGCAGCATTGGGGTTTTCAAGACTTAAGCCTTCGAGAGGCTTAGATCCTCACTTCTAACACTAATGCGCTTGAAACATTTGTCTTCGGTGTCAAGAAAAATGCAAGTCCTTACATGACAAGATGTCTGTATTCTAGAATGAATAAAACTTGGATAATCTCATGAAGCACGTTCAGGTTTCATCGCTGTAATTAATTTTATTGATTTCAACCACGAATAGGCTGCAACGATCTTCGGCGAATAAATGAAATCGTATATTTTTTTCTTCGTTTCAACGAAGTTCTGCCATGTTGAAAAGTATGTTGATCTATTGCACAAATTGCTAAGAAGCTTCGCTATAAGATGCTCTTCGTTATCAGCTTTTCGAATGAGGAAGGTTACATTCGCATGTTTGAGTTCTTCGATTTGAACATGCAAGTGATACCAACCACCCGTCTTACCAAGCTACGAACGAAATATAACAAAACTGTAAATAAAGAACTAACTGTCAAGAACATCGAAAATCTTGCCAGAATTGTCAGAAGAACCCAATCAATTTGCATTAAGGTACATGGACACTGCATTCAATTGGCACCCATCTACGATCAGTTGGAAGAGAAATACAGAAAATCAAGATTTCGTTGTTTCCAACAATCAAGCGCTTTTGCAAGAGTGATATCAGTTGAGTTCAACCTAGACAGACCTTTGGAGGACTTTGTGAAGTTCTTGAATGCTGATGCCGAAGTTACGAAGCGGAATTAGCGATAGGAGAAAGATGGGTAGGAGCACAAGCATAAGTTTTTCCGAACTGCCTGGAGTTACCGGAACATAGTGTCTAAAAGGTGCATAGAGAACTCGGTCTACATCTGAAATGAAAATATAAAAAATGAAGTTGAAATGTATGTAACAGGTAGAAATATTGTTCGTAGACCCATGATATAGCCATGTCCGTCTATCCATCCGTATGAACGAAAGCATCTCGGAAACGGTAATAGATAGAAACTTCGTTCTTTTTGCATTCAGTTTTATTTTAAAATTTTGCCCCTTTCTCCTTCCCATAAAATCACCCCCATTTAAATTAAATTAAGTATGCCAGTATAGAGATAACGTCTCTCTAAGTCAAAATCCAAAAATTTCATTAAAATCGGTTAATAAATGACTATTTTATCAGCAATTAAATTTGAATGACTTATGGTTATTTGGCTTCCGTCCTCCTTTTTTCTTTTCATGCTGTTAGAAGTGGGAGGAGCAAAATAATTTTTGTCAGCAAAATTTTTGTTATTAATTTCCTAAATTTTTCTTTTACGCTGCTTGGTGCATAATCTGGGGAAACATTTATTGTATTTGTTAGGAAAGGATTTAGATCCTTCAAGGTTTTGGAAATTCGAGCGGCGACCTGTACTAGTACAGGGCCTTTTACAGTTGGTTACGCCCGACTGTAATTTTCTTACTTGTTTACTATTTTGTAGAATCCCCAATATTTCTTGAGAATCCCCAAACAATTCTTATATATTCTTAGTCTATTTTGTAAAAAATATAAAAAAGTCCAGCACATCGACAAATACTTCCTATTCACCTGTAGTTCGTATATAACTTTGAATGTTTTTATAATTATCCGAGCGTCCATGCTGTTAAAATTGGAATAGTTTTGAAGAGAACAAATTTTGAGGTTATGTGTTCCAAAAAAAAATTGTCCGAAAAATATCCAACCGAGATCAACGTTCAGATCTCCGCGTGGGTGCTATTCTTCGTCAACCGTGCCGTGGCATCCTTCGAAGTCGTATACATCTGATTGAACCATACGTTCCCAGCGGTGCTTCCACATCTTAAAGCAGTCCTCGAACGCAGATTTTGAAATGTTCTTCAGCTCGCGCCTCACAATACTCTGAATCGTATCGATGTCGTGAAACCGCTTTAAACGCTATATTCAATCTTAGGAACATCCAAAAATCACAGGGAGCTATGTCGGAACTTTACGGACCTCACGGCATCACGCAATCTTTTCAGAACTTCAATGTTATATTCTTTGTTGATCGTCTGACCTTTTGGAGCAAATTTGTAGCACACAACACAATCACAATCGAAAAAATTAATCAGAATTGACTTGTCATTGCTCCGAGTTTATGGTACTTTTTTTGCCCGTGACTCGTCTGGACGCTTCCACTGTGAAGATTGTTATTTAGTTTCAGGATTGTAAACATAAACCCATGATTCACGATCACCAGTAATAACCTTCTTAAGGAAAGTTTTATCATCATTAAACATTTCCAAGTTATCCTGAGCTATTTTAGAGCGAAGGTCTTGAGTAATTTCAAAATTTCCCAAACAGTAGTTTTTGTTATTCCGAGATCATCTTCGACCTTCAATCGCAAGTCGCACACTCTCGATGTTTTTCGGTGTTTTTGTCAGTGAAGGACGGCCAGAACATACTTTTAAAATAAACTTGTGAAATTGCGGAGCAGTCCTAGTCGAATGCAAAAAACACGAAGTCTCTATCTATTACCGTTTCCGAGATCCTTTCGTTCATACAGACGGACGGACGGACGGACAGACGGACATGGCTATATCGACTCCTCTATCACTCCTGACCATAATGTAGGTAACTTTGGGGTCTCCGACAATTAGTTCTTCCTGTTACATACATTTGTAGAAAACCAATAGGCTCTTGTACCTTCGGTACAGGGCCTAAAAAGGAAATTATTAACGAACAGAAACTTTAGTGCTCTTCCCATGAATTCAAAAAAATTTTAATTCGTTTAGCATTTCTGTATTCCTATCATGAAATGAGTACCACTACATAGCGCGAATCGTGTAAATTGTTCCTGAAAATGTTTACAAACGAGTCCACATTTTCTTAATTGCTGTAATACCAATCCCCATTAGGTATTTTAATGAATTTATACGTCGAGTTGGACATCTTGAATACTTTGTGGCTCTCCATAAATTGCATTCAGTTTCGTTTGGGTCAGCATCAATTAGGAAGTCTTCAAAATTATTATTTTTGAATTTTTTTTTAAAGTCTCTTTAATGAGTTCATGTCTGCAGGTTAATGAAATTGTTGTCAGACATGTTGAAGTACTTTTACCTCATTAGCTAGTGAAAGAATTTATATTGGATATAAATCAAGTAGTTACGGTACGAAGATGCTTCATTTGTTGTGCTTAAAGGAGTTACGATGTCTGCTGCATACCTTTTAGAATTATACGGCTTAAACTGATTGTTAAAATCTTTTAAGGATTTCTTTTCTACATTAGGATAAACTTGAGCGGGTATCTGCAATAATATTCTTCTGGATGATGCCGTCATAATAATAAACCTTAAGCAACTCCTTAAAATAAATTGATTTTGAACAATTTATATTTAAATTTAATGATTCTCTTTATTACGCAAAATTCATTTCATTGAATTTTTGACTAACCTATAAAACTATGCTCTGTGTTTTTGTGTGTATGAGTAATTTTTATTTAATTTTATTTTCCTTTTTGTTGCATTTGTAAATTCTCCGTGCATTTTATTTTATTTAAAATGTTTTCTTTTTTTGTTTTGTTTTTGCTTAAAGCTATACAAAATCTTTGCTTTTAAAATCATACAAAAAAGATCTTCACATTAACAGCTGTCAGCAATACTGATACGTTTGCCTTAATACAGAGTACAATAATAATAAAATAGTATCTCATCGACGCGTTTATCGCACTTCATAAATGTGGCTTGAGGTGTTCAGTTCCTTTTACTACGGATTTTGAAACGTGTTGACTTTCGACGTGCGCCATATTGCACGGACAGCGGCAGCAGATAATGAAGCTGCATGGCGGTTAGTGTGGCCACAGCTGAAAGTATTTGCAGCAGCAATGAAGCAAAGAGACAGTGTGCTGGAAAAGATACAAATATATGGAAGAAGAAAAAAAGGGGAAAAATTGTATTTCGATGCCACTTAAAATTATTTATTTTTAATTAGTAGCTGACACAATGGTTGACCAGCCATTGCCATTGCTGCAATATATTTGCGGCCAACTGTGGCGGCAATGGCGGCTATTGCGGTCGGCCAAGTGCATTAATGAAACAAATGAAAAACTTATGAAATTGTTGAAAAATCAAAATTGCCACTCGTCCGTTCGTTCGTTCATTCATACCCGAATTGACCAGTTTCTGATTTTTCGAATCGATATCATCGTAGAGCAGAAAAGCACTCAGTGTCGATTCGCGTCGCAATTCAGGATAATTTTCAATTTCCGCAATGCAGCGCAGTCGTAGTCCAAAAGGATTCATGACTTGTTGTTGTTGCTGTTGGCGTCGTTGTTGCTGTTGTTGTTGCTGCTGCAGCAATTGTAACGTTGTTGTTTGCTGTTGCTGCTGATGAAATCTCGGTTCGTTGGCATAGAAATTCAACTGTGACACCATGCGACGCAAATTATAATCATGTGCTGCTATCGTTGTCTCAATATTTGGTTGTAAATCCATAAACGCAGCCTATAGATATGGTAGGAAATGTTTGTTTGTAGAATTTTCTATAATATAGTGCATGATAGTGCATGGCATGTACTCGTACCTTCTGGCCATTGATGTACCAAGTGAGCTTGGTCAGCAGACTCGAGAAATCCGATGTACAATTCGCCTGCACAAAATCATCGAAGCGATACGTGGAATGAAAGTTGCTTATAAGTGGATTGTTTTGTGGTAGAGCTGCAAGCGAGAAAATTTTAAAATCATTTTAGAGTACATTTGCACAGTTGCAGATACTTTATCTCATAGGTATTTTAGCTTGTGGGTACTTTATCTTAAAGCTACTTTAAAATAGAGATACTTCAGGAAATTCAGTACAGTTATTTATTTTATGTTATATAAGTACTTCATATATGCAGTTAGATACTCATATTGCCGATATTTAGTCTTACAGATACTTTACACTTGCAGATACTTTTCACTTACAGATACTCTGTAATATAGTTCCTTTAGCTTACAGCTACTTTAACTCTTAAGCTAGTTAAGCTAATTTAAATGCTTTTAGCTGCAATTTGCTGCTATTTCATATGCAAAAGTTAACGCAAATAAAATTGTTGAATGTTTATGTAACTCGTAGTTTATGTTTTCTTGATAAATTTTTAAGCAGCACATATTGCGGCAGAATGCGTTTTATATGTTATTTATTTTATATATCAAAAGATGCAAAAGATAAAATTGAAAACGCATAAACTGGCAGCAGTAGCAGCAGCAGTGGCAGTGGCAGCGCGTTTCCGTTGTGCAAACATCCTGCCTGCTGTGCGGAAAAGTAAAAGTAGAAATGTACTTCAGACACATACATCCACTGACAGTCAAATACATACTTGGTATAGGTGGTACATACATATATTCTTATATGTAGTAGATCGAGCGACTTGTAAAAGTTTACAATAGAACTAGAAATAGCATGATGTACGTATGTTCTAGGCCGGAATTGGGTGTTGGTATTTGTATAGTTTTAATATTCAATGAGTTGTTCATCTGTACATATAATAAAATCGTAGACTTGAAATTTTTGTCTATTTGTTTGTACGCGCATCACGTAAAAGACACTAATTGCATTCAAAATATAATAGCTTAAAGAAAAACAGCTTAATTGTGCGTAACATTTAGCGTTTTTTTCATCAAAATCGATCTGCAGAGTAAAAAACATATTAAAGTTCAAATTCTAATGAAATTTGTAAGCTTAAAATTTGCAAAACACTAACGCTATTCAAACTGTTTGCCATCGCTTGTGCATTATGCTACTCAAACTGTAAGTAATTCAATTGCCTTAAACTATCTTTTTTTACACAAAAAAATAATACATATTCGTATTTATGTCCTTTACAATTTCTATACCATTCTTCGGAACACCATGAAGTTTTGGGAAGTTTTTAAACACACTCCCTACAATATATTCCACAGAGCACGCCGAGTCAAATGAATCGTAGAATGCCATGATGAATTACATATTGTAAAATTTCATTCTCAGCGATGGCTTATCTATAAAAATGGAAAGCAAAGAGAGGGCGTAGTCTGCCGGGTCTGCTAGTCTAAAATATTCTTTGATTCGATGCATAAATCTTTGGGAGAAAATGTCTAAATTTATGATATATCTCCTTGTGGATATTATAGTAGCCAAAAGTCTGGCCAAGCGATTTTTGTGGCCTAACAGTCAGTCATTGTATCTGCTGAAAAAGAAGCAATTTTCCTCAATAGTAGCCAAATTTAGGTGCACAGCTTTGTTTTGAAAGGTTTGAACCCGTTATATTCATTCCTGCAATCTTGAGTTTCTTATGTTCCTTTTTTTTTCCTAAGCTTCAAAGCTATGCATATATTCTTAATGCCAGTGGGCGGCCTCGTACCTTGCACCTTGACCTATAAAATATGCTAACTGCGTCGGCAAATGATACAATAAGCATTTTGGATGACGTAATGGGCATGGCTTCTTCGTCTGATACAGAAAGTTCCGGTGTAAAGATAGATTATAGAATATATTTCAAGACACAATCTTGCAGTATCGCAGTTAGGACTGGTTGATTGGCTGACATACGCGGTCGCAGCATACGCGTAAGCTGGGAAAGCGTCTGATATTGACCAACAGACCAATGTGCCACACATAGTCGAAGGCTTACTGCAAGTCGAAGAAGTTGGTATTCTATTATTTTTTGAGCTCAAAAGCATTGAGGATGTGTTGCACTATGTGGAACTCTTCTTAAGAGCCATATCAAGCACGAATGCCATGCTTGTGGTTTGGGACAATCCAAGTGACGAACAGTCTCTCCCAAACCATTGTAATGGATGGCAGGTGACTGATTGGCCGGTATGATTCCTTGGGCATTATTTTATAAAGGAGTGCTTGCTTACGTGGTAATACCTAACGACTTGTAGTTAAGCAGTCGATGTATGTATCGTAGCCTAGTTACCTACCTACTATTTACTAAACTACCAGTCGTAAAGTAGCTAACGACTGGTAATTAGGTATTCGTTAGGTGGTAGTTAGTTAGCTAACGACTGGTAGTTAGGTATTCGTTAGGTGGTAGCTAGTTAGCTAACGACTGGTAGTTAGTTAGCTAACGACTGGTAGTTAGGTATTCAATCTGCTAAGTCGCTGTATTGTCATTCTTACTTCAAGTAGTGTAAATGGTCAGATGAGCCAGATCCATTCGCAATGATGCTATTAAGGTATCTGCTTCACTATTTATTTCTCTGTGTTTTCCAAAATAATAGTCAAATAGCAGCGCTCGGCTAGATGCTCGTAGTTCTAAAGAAAGTGTAAAGAGTAAAATGGAGGACGATGTGGTTTTATTCTAGCAGTTGGAATAAAATATTTAAACGTTACGGTTGCTCCAGTGTCTTGGCTTGTTGTTGCAAGTGCCTCATTCTAAGCAGTCAACTTAACATCATGTGTGAAATGTTCCATAAAGGTCCAGATCGGACCTCGAGAATGTAAAGGTCCCAACAAACACGCCTCCACATTAAAGTTTGTATGGCAAATAAAATTAGGTGCACCATCGCATTTGAAGCGAGTCTACTTTGCGAAAAAAAATCATTCTTATAAGTAGAACGAGCTCTCCACAGAACACCAAACAGATTGTAAATGACGATATCCGCCTTGGACGCAGCAGCACGGCAATACCCGGTGAAAACGTTGAAGTAGCGAAGAAAATTGTTATGCAGAATCGTCGAAACATTATAAGAGAAGTTTCAGAAGATGTTGGCATAATGGTTGGGTCATGCCTTGTAATTTTCGGATGTTTTAGGCGGCGAAATTTGTTACGAAATTTTTTAAATTTTGACAAAAAGAATGAGAATGAATTGAGAAAAGAAAAACAATTTCTGGTTGCTTGTTCGTGATTTTTTGGCCAAAAAGAACAGCGAAATCATGCTTCAGTCATCTTTTATTTTCAAACAAACTACGTATATAGAAACATATTAAAAAAAATGGAGAAAAAGCCAAACAAATAAATTATGAAATATGAAAAAAAAGACACTAAATATGCGAATGTTGCAAGTAGCCATCACTGGACAGCATATCAGATATTGCGCGATGCTTCAAATGCATTAAGATAGCAGAGTGATTTGTAAAATTTCGTCTGTTTCTAAACGTTATGCAGCTATATTTTTTTTTGTTTTTGTTTTTGATTCCTGCACAATGTCGGGTACTTTTAGCTTTCGTACATATATGCGCGTATAAAGCAAAGGCAGCGCTTTTCATTTTAGCAATATCCTTTTTAAGCACAAAGTGCTGCAGTAAATCACAGAAACAGTGCGCAGCGCTCTGCGCCCACACATACTACGCGAAAGCCTTTCTTGGCTTGCATGCATGCATATAACTGAACACTGAACACTGAACGTGTTCGTGTTCGTGTTTCTGTGCACGGATGCGAATCACATGCATCTCTTAGTTACATTTTATGAACGTATCTGTTCGCTACTGTTTCTGTTGCCGCTGAGCTGCAACATGGCTGCTTCCTGCTGCCATTTCTACAGCTTATCCTGCTGCCTGTGTGCACTTGCATTCATTTAGCCATCTTCTGTGTCTGTTAAATTTCATACGTATATTTTTTGTAACTTGTTTTTGTTGTATTTTTTTTTTTTTTTTTTTTTTAATTCTGACGTCCCTGAACACGCTTTAGCTGCTGCTCCTGCTACTCATACATGTATGCACACGGCGTACGTTCTTGTGAAACTCCGTTTGCTACTTTATCATGCTGTTTACTATTAAAATATCTCGGAAATTACACATTTTACTCTATTTATGCTGTTATGCTATGTATTTGCTGTGCGAAAGTGGCTGAAAAATGTTTCAAAAATATTTACTTTACGTACGGAGATAGTTCCATGCACACACACACAGACACATAGACAGTCGTGCGTATGAGTATACGCACACGCATTCATTTGGTTGAAACAATTGCATATTAAATTGCTTTGCATTACTCATACGCCCCACGTTCATTTTTGTTCATTAAATTCTTCCTCTTCTTACCCTCCACACTCATATTGGCCACACGCGCTGTCAGTTTGAAATGCGGCGCATCGCCGGATACCTCACACCTATAGCTGCCCGACGATTTGACGCCCAATAAATTCAGTTCAATGCGACAACTAAATTCATTGCATTCGTTGCGTCCATCGATCATTTGCACACCATCGACGGGAAATTTCAGGTAAATCGGTTGCATCAGCGGTGAATATCTGCAATGGAAAGAAGTAAGTATTTGAGTGAATGTGTGTATGAGTGTGCGTATCGAAAAATTTGCATCTGATACAATTGATAAAGGGTTAAAGCATTTAAGTTGAATGCATGTTGTTTGGTGTAGTTTATTACTATTTTGTGTGATGGAAAGTAGTTACGGGAAATAGTTGAAAGAAAATCAAAATATTTCTAAGATTAGCGATTCTACTGAATTGTTTCGAATCGTTTAAGCTTTAAAAATAACATTTTGAAGGTTCACATTCCCATAAATAACTGATAAAAATGTATATAACAGTATTGCCTTGGGTCACCAATCTTTACAGAAAGTCTTTAATAAATTAGAGCATAAATTTGTGAGCTCAGAAAAATTATTTGCTTGCAAAAAATTTTTTAAATTGGTTTTAATTCTCTATGGGGAATATAAAGACAGCGTTTTGTATAGCAGTCATAAGGCTATTGAAATAAACTTATTTTAAGGTTGCGGTCACAAATTGTCACATGAAAGTATCTTATAGAGCATCTATAAGGGCATAGAACTGAATATACTTCAAGACTGGGTTCACCAATTGACAAATGGCCTATAATGCAGTGATAAGACTATTGAAATAAGGCTACTGCGCTGTGGCTATTGAAATAAAAAAAAAAAACTGAAGGTCGGGGTCACCAAATAAGACTTAAGAGTTTATCATATAGCAGCCATAAAGCTTTAAAAACAAGCATTCTTCTACGCTAGGCTCACCAATCGGTACATACAAATTTCATTGCAAAGCAGCAATAAAGCTTCTGGGTTGGGGCCACCAAAAAGTACAGTTTTTTTCTAAACTTAAGCTTTAAATCACACTGGCGGCGAGTTCCACAGGATGAATTTCTGAAGCCTTTTTGGCATGATTACTACCCTCTTTCTGTTTCGCTTAAGAAGGTGAATTGCAAATCGGTTGGGGTGGTTTCTCAGGCACTCCAATTTATCTGAAGTCCGACGATTAATAACATCCGCTATTTTGGAAACTTTTAGGTACATTTTTAGATTTGAGATTCGCATGAACCAAGGGGCATTTGAAATAATGCGGAGGAACTTTTAATTATTTTGTTAAGATGACTTTTTGCTGTGATGCCAAGGCAATTATGGCCTTGTAAATATGCACCTTTTTTTAAGAAAAATTTGCCAGCTTAATTTAACAATCCTGGCTCTGAGAAAGCTTACCAGGGTGCATACAAGGTAGACGCCAAGGTATTTGTGCCCGAGACAATGGTTAAACAGTTGTTCTTGGAAGAAGATGCCCGGACATTCATCCAATTGCAGGATGTAAGTGATGCTAGCACATTCGCTCAGATTGATACCTATATTCCACATCTTTGCTCACTGCCCGAAATCATGCAAATACAATTGCCGTGCATCAGTGGCCTTATAAATGCATATGTCTCTAGACAGGACAGCTGTGTCGTCGGAAATAGGTATTAAAGAGCCAGTAGGCATATCGTGTGTGAAGAGTGAGTGAGTAGAGTGTGGGAGCCAGCACACTTCCTTGAGGTACTCCAGCTCAAATGATTTTAACACTCGACTCTACATCATACACTCGACTTTACATCATACAGGACGGACAACAGAATAGGTTCTATACCACATATAGCTCCGCATTACAAGAAAGTATCTTCTATTTAAATTAATTTATTTCTCCGCTGTGGTCACCAATTGTCACATGATCAAAACAGCTGTAACTAGTAGCCTATATGGCTTTAAAGCTTGAAAAGCAATATCTGTTATCTTTAGGTTGAGGTCACCAATCGTCAAAGTAAGTTTTTTTTTTAACTTTGTTTTCCTTAAGTAACAAATTTTTAGGCTGTGGTCAGCGACAAGGCTATAGATATACATATATTTCTAGCCTGGGGACAGCAATTATCACACAAAAGTTTCTTATATACAAGTATGTAGCAGCTATAAGACTATGGAAATAAGACTTTTGGGTTGGGTTCTACAATAAGTATATACAAGTTTTTTTAAATATCAGCTTTAAGAGTATAAAACAAAACTCATTTTTATGTTTTGGTCACCAATTGACACATGAAAGATTTTATTAGAGCAGCAATAAGTTATCAGAAATAAATACAGCTACATATAAGGCTTTACAGCATGATAGATTTAAACGCAATCTCGCAGTTATAAATATGCTAGCTTCAGGCTGGGGTCACCAATTGTCAAAGAAAAATTGTATTCAAAAAGTAAGTTTCCTTTTAGTAAACAAAATTTTTAAGCTGGTATCAGCCAAAAGGCTCTATAAATAAATAAATATTCTTTTAGCCTGGGGTCACCAATGAAAATTGTTGTGTTTTTTTTCTGGGCTTAGGCCATCGTATACCTATTTATAGGATATACTTAGATTTTCCTTATTTTCTTCAATAATAGATATTTAGTTAAATGTCTCCGGCATCTCTTTTTGGTGTATAGACAAACATTGTATGTTGTGTACTTTCAGGTAGTAATTGGTGACCCAAACCCAGGAAAAATCTTAAGAAATATTCATGTGATAATTGGTGACCGCAGGCTAGAAATATATTTATATAAATAGCCTTGTGGCTGACCCCAGCATAAAAAATTTTTACTAAAATGCAAAATAGTTTTTAAAAACATTTATTCATTGACTATTGGTGACCTCAACCTGCAGATAACATAAGATTGACGTCAAGTGGAAAACAATATTTTCTTTCTTTTTATTTACATAAAATGTTTAAAATATATCAAATTGTTTATCAATACTTCAAAGAATTTATTATTAACCATTGTCAAACGCATAAAAAAAAAATACTCGGTACAGAAGGTAGCAAAAGATTGACTTATCTTACGAAACAGTTTCATTAAGATTCTATGAGCGTCAGATGTCTCTGTGTATCATTAAATATTTGTGTTTTTTGTTTCAGCAAACTTGATTTGACATTTAATATGTACAACAACAGAACTGCTTAATATGCGACATGCATTTTTTATGCTTTTGTATCTGTTTTCCTTCTTTTTTTTCTTACTAAGTATGTGTTTTGTGCTGCTATTAACCTTTATCTGCTATTCACTTCTTCTCCGATGCTACGAGTAGAGTTGAACAGACCGGAAACAGTTGCCATTAAATATTTCAATATAAAATGGCAGCTTAAAGAAAGAAAAGCTTTCAACAAATAAATATAGCAATCAGGAAATAGACTCGATTTACGACAAGTAGCTTACATGAAAGTTCGTTCATTTATCTATCCATCTATCTATCTATCTATCTATCTATCTATCAATGTTGTAGTATAGCAATAGGAGTTGTATTGTGCGGGTATATGTGTGTGTGTGTTTGTGTGTGTGGCATGCAACACAATACACACCTATAGTGCTAGTGCTAGTATCCTTAATTTGTTTTCTTGTTGCTACTGATGATCATTAATCCTTCAAATCAAACAAAATCAACAAACTCACAAAGTGTTCGACTATGAAATGCTGAAAAAAAAAAAAATGGCAAAAAGGGAAAAGAAGTAAGCGGTATAGACGATGTGGTCGACTATTTTGTACACTGCATGAGGCATATTATTTTAACAGGTCTTAATCATAGAGAATATATATGAAAGATAGATGGAAAATGAATGGAAGATAGATGAAAGATAGATAGAATAGATAGATGGAAGATATATTATCTTCTAAAGATATTTGGAAGGTAGATAAAATATTTACTGAAGATATTTGAGAGATATCCGAAAGATAGATTGAAGATGGATGGAAGATAGATGGAAGATATATGAAAGATATATATAAAATTTGTATGGAAAATATTTCGAATATAAATGGAAGATGGATGGAAGATAGTTAGAAGATAATGGAAGATCATATATATGGAGGATACTTGGAAGATATATAGGAGATTTATGAAAGATGAATAGAAAATTGATAGAAGGTTCGAAGATATGAGGAGGGTAGTTGAACAAAATTAGAATATAGTTAGAAGGTAGTCAGAAGACTCATGGTTGCTTTAAGTCTTCTCTATACGACAAATGAAATGGAACAAATATTAAGTTTAAGGTTCGTGAAAAATGCGACCAGGCAAGTCATTTTAGGTCTGTCCTGCAGTCTGTGTGTCTCAGTCATTTGAAGACATTTTAAAGTCATAAAGCACAAGTTTGAAGAGTAATTAAATTTCGGTTACACCCTATTATTTACCATTAATGCTTGCCATCCTACCTTATTTTTGCTACTTAGCTTCAAATGAACTACTCACTCACAATCAGTCAGTCTCAGTCACAACTCTTACCCTACCTTAATATTAATTTGTGTGAGTATATGTGTGTGTGTGTGTGTGTTTGTATGTATTTGCTTGTGCAGTCATATGTGGCTTACACTAAATTGCTTTGATGACCATTCGTGGCGCATTAGTTTTGGCCTTTAAGAATCTTTTACCTTCATTTCGACTGTTGTTGTTGAACGCGTTCGAGTGTATAAAAATAAAATGAACCAAGCTGAGCCGCCGAGTAAATCAACAAATTTGATAAGCAATGTAATCGATTGTGTGCCCTCAGCGAACAATAGTCACACATACTCCGTCCGTCAAGTATATTAATCATACGATTCTGTTCGATATAAATAATACTTATATACGAGTATGTGAGGCTGCCAGTTCATTTCATACAAAACGCCTTTTAACCCTGAAGCTGTTTACAGGTTAAATGTTTAGTTTTGAAATTTATTATGTGCTAATTTCGTGACAGGTGAAAGAAAGGCTTGAGTTGATTTAAGTTCGTTTTGTAGTTTTTTTTTTTTTTTTTTTTTCAAATATTTGGTATATTAGATAGTTTTTGGCTTAATTCTTTACTACTAAAAAAAAATTAAAAGTAAGAATTCAGTAATCGTGAGTTCATGGCTTTAAAATTCGTTTCGAAATTATGTGAGATCTAGAAAAAAAAAAAAATTAAGTTTAAAATTATATTTGCAAATGATTCTAGTTAAGCCAGAGACTTCTCGCCACTCTTATACCTACTTGTCTGCGCTGTTCTACCAGGTTCTTTCGTTGAGTTGTTTTCTAGTCCATCCAAAAAATCTTTTAATTGGCACATTGTGACATCGCTAAATTTTTTGACATTCAAGTTCCTTTCTAGGTTAGGAAATCGCATGAAAAAAACGTAGGGCATAGGTCACATAAGCAAACTTATTGGCGTTAATGCCAATGTTCCTTCGCTTATTATGACGCTCAAAGTTCCGGAAGAATTGCTGCAGGATATCAGAGGCTGCATACACAGCTTTCTCTGAACAGTATAGCTGTGTCGTCTGCAAAAGTTGCGATGAGCAAATCTTTGGTATTCCATAGACTGTAGGCATGTCGTGCTATTCAAAATACTGCCCTGTGGAACTCCTGCATGTATGACCTTTATTTCTTGCAAATATCTGTGCAATAACAACTATAGCTGAGGCGGCAGCAGCTGATTGGGCATACTTAGCAGCCTATCATGCCAAACTCAATAAAATGCTTGTTTAAAGTCAAGGCAGCGGCAAGATCTAAGCGGTTTGATATGTTCAGCATGAAATTATGTATGCATATATGGTGGAATTGTTAGACTTTGTTTATTTAAAACTTATTCTTGGTCTCGACATCTGATGATTTTTAGTTTTCGTTCCCAGTGGTATGGACTGGGAGGACGCTATGCCAGACACTGGATCATCAACTTCTAAGTGGTTTACTTATGGTTCACTACCGACACTACTAAGCGTGGTGTTATATTTGTATTCAGCTGCTTTAATGCAGCGTATAGTTGAACGCTCATCTTTTACTTGTACTGTATAGGCCAGGTTCAGCCGGTTTGACTTTCATTTTAAATACTGGGATGTTCTGGGATATTCTTCTAGACAGATATGCTACTATCAGATGCCTTCTGCATCACAATTATTAAAACTGCACAGCTATACTGCTTTGTCTCTAAAGATTTTTGAATGTGCTGAACAATGCAATGCCATCACCAGTCGTATCCTGATGATTCTAAAGCCAAACTTATGTTCAGGACATACTACCAAGAACTATTCTTTTGAATATTTTTCAGAAAGTCAAGATGCAGAATTCTTTTTCCAGCTTGCCATGTTTCGATATAAATCTTGTTGAGAGGGGAAAATGTGAATGTGAATCATCGTATTTCAGACTAGCAACATGAACATTATAACTTTTTCTGTAAGACCTTCATCATTCTGTCTTTAATACTCTGTCATACTTCAGGACTTTATTTTATTTAAGTTCGTGCGGAAAGATGTGTTTAAAATGCTGTAAAGTGTGACCTCCAAGAAATTTCACATACATACGCTACATTAGCTAGATTCGTCAACCTCAGGTGCCAGCTATTGTTGTCATCACTAATAGAAGAATCTTTAATAGGGAACTAGCGCAAAGTCTACTGTTTAAAACAATAAATAATTCTTGTTGAGTAGATCGTCAAAGAAATAGTTCAGTGAGTTCTGTAGCCGCTCGAATCCAGGCTACACAGTCTTTCTTCTTCTTCTTCTTCTTCGCATGAAACATTGACACATTCTGCGCTTTTGTCTTCTGTAGTTCAAGGCCTCGGCTTTTAAATGAGTCTGTATTGTACATAAAATAGCAGAACAAAGTTCTATATAGATGCTGAGGAGCAGTCTAGACGCTGTTATGAAATTGAATGGCTTGACAATATTCTTCACATTGGGACGTAGCCGCACGCAAAAAATCTGGCATTAACGATAAGCGCCAAATGGTCTGAGTTAAGATACATAGCGTTGAAGATAGACAGACTATATTTATGTATGTACTAGCACAGTTCAAAAATCTTACTAAATGTCACAATCATCTACATATATCGGACTATAGCTCAGACTATAAAAAGTAGTGCAAGGTAGCTCGAAGCCGAGCTTATGCGACTGCAGCGTTCTTTTTTGTTGCAAATTTCAAAAATATTTAAGCAGTAATTTTTTATAAATAATAATTAATTAATTAAAGTGCGAAACTTTCTAATAAAGCCAATATTACGTATACGCCCATTGGTAATTTTCAAGTGTTTCAATTATATTTTTTTTTTGTTTTATGCAATTTTTATGCATTTTTAATTAAGCATAACAAGTGGCAAAGCACTTCAGCATTCAATTAGCACAGAATTTGCATAAATATATACATTTTTCTTTTTTAATTTTCAAGCAGCTACTGTGCTGCACTCATTAAAGCATTTTTTTATAGATTTATTTTGAATGTGCGCCTTTTGGTTATTTTTTTTTTTTTTTCGAATATAGCAGCACAGCGCAAAATACAAACCCATACATTTAATAGCTGCACATAATTTAAGTAAAATAAACAAATGTGTCACATATGCGTCATTAATTTAAATGCTGCTGCTGCTGCTGCTGCTGTTGTACTGGCTGCGGCTGCTGTTTGTTGTTGATGATGGAGTGCCTGCCTGCTGTTTGCTGTCGTTGTACTTAGTCATCGTTGAAGCAGTAGCTAACAAGAAATTTCACTTATCATAACATTTGTTATGCACGAATATTAATAATAAATATACTTGTCTGTCTGTCTGTCTGTCTGTCTGTATGTCCTTCTATCTGTCTGTCTGTCAGTTGGTCTATCTATAGCTTTTGTTTGGTCGCTTTGCTGGTTGCTGCCGTGCCGCATTTAAATTAATTTACGCAATATCACCGAACCGAAACAAATTAATTTATTAAATAATTAATTGAGCAAGAAAGACGCAGCAGAGATAACACACAAACACATAGACACACATAAATACTTGTATACTGTGCGTACTTTTATGTTTATCTGCTTCTCATCATTTGTATGAGTGTTGCGCCTTTGCGTATGCTATGGAATTGTGCGGTTTTATTCATCAATAGCTACATATGTGAAGTGTGTGTGTGTTTGTGTTTGTGTTTGTGTTTGTATGTTTGTATGTTTGTATGCTCTTATATCACTGGCACAGATTTCATGGCTGGCAACTGACATTTACAGCATAAAGTGCATAAATACGAGTTAAATAAAAAAGAATATATATGCATTGAAATGATAATTCATAAATAAATATATACGACAAATTATATTTATGCGCAAATATGATTTTTATTTATTTCTTTTGCTATTTTTTGTTGTTGTTTTTGTGCGTTTATTTATGCTTTTTGTAATTGTCAAACAGACACATACAGCGAGAGAGATATGTATTATTATTATTAATACATACCTAAAAAATTCCATATCGTTTTTATACCACTTAACCGAATTTAACGTGTGACCACTTATGTCATAGCTGCAGGATAATGTCACGTTATCTCGAAAATCAACAATTTGCGGCACATCGATGTCAGTCACAAGCAGACATTGCAAACGACGCAAATCTGTAACGAGTCCGAAATAAAATAAATTGTATATAAATATAAGAGATAAAAGCGAAATAGTACAGAAATATGTAGTAAAAAAAGGAAAATCATGACTAAAGAGACAAGCAAAAATAAATAAAATATTTTTTATATCTAGTATGCGAGGTTTGTTCGAATAAAAATTAGACTAAAAATCAGTTAATCTGTGGCATTGTATAGTAGAAAATAGTTTTTAAGAAAAATAAAAAAAAAAATAAAAATTCTTTTTTAATTTAAACAAACCTCGTTTATTGTAGAAGTATCAGCTATTTTAATGTACATAAAATATTTATTCTGTAATCGTTTAAATTATATAATTCATTGTAAAATATTAAATTGAATAGCTTTAAATTGTAGCATTTTAAAGGAGATTTGTGTGCAAAATAATGCATTTATTTCGTATAATTTTTATGTGTCTGTGTTGTATGAAAGTGTGATAAGTGGAGTATGACACTGGAATAGTTAAATTACTCTTAAGAGTAACAAGCAGATTATTATTTTAAATTACAATAAACTGAAAACATACACAACTTATAAATATTCAAAGGGAGCAGAAACATCTTCTAATTGTATTTTTGATTTTTTTAAAGCTGTAGCATCGTCGATAATTGTCGCATCGAAAAATAAGAATGCTTAACTTTTGACGCAATCAAAATAGCTGAAATTTTTGGATTTTCTAAAATTCTTCAAGAGCTCAAAATGCTTAGTGAATGGTTGGGTCATTTAACCTGTTTAAACTTTAATATTAATTGTTTTAATTTGCGTTGAAAACATTTTTGATTTAGTTAAACCTTGTCCTTTTTCTTTGATATGTCTGAAACTAACCATCGCACAGAAAAAGAACAATGCGGTTTGTATACTTGAATTATGGGCATACTAGACCAGGTTGTTTTAGCGGCAAGTGTAATTTTCAGGTACCGGAGGTGTGTAAAGCTACGCACACCTCAGGGACAATCGGATATAATTCGCAGGGCAATGATTTGCATGTTCTGCACTCTTTTATGGTTAGATCTGCCTATGATGCGCCCGATCAGAATACATTATGTTCAGATGGAGCAACAATTTGTTGATATATTGTTCTTTTATTGCACAAGGAGTGTTTGCTTCTACAACTAAGTATCAGCATCAGCATCATCTTCATTTTTTTTTTTTTTTTGAACCAGCATTTTTGAACCGTGGTTCTAATTCAACCTGAGAAAGAGGTTTATTATTGAAATTCAGTGGTGGTGGTTTATTATCTCTTCTCAGTATGAAACACACATTTTTGCATTTAGCACTGTTTGTGCGAATGTTGAGGTAAAGAGTTGCTTTAGCGTGCCTTCTGTCTAGATAGGAGCGCAGTAGGACAAGGCATTGAGCCGGTAGTACACGTTTGATTTTAGCCAGCAGCCCAGTATGCCACACTCGATGGACATATTTTTATCATATGTTTCAAGGATGTTGTTTATCACTCTGTGAAGCTGTTCTGTAGTGCTGTGCCTTGCACGAAATCCAAGTTGGTGATCTAGAGCTAGCTTTGAGCGTTGTATTGCACACGCTGTCTTGGCCGGATGCTTTTATCTATTTGAGGTTTTTTATGACCAAGTTGAACTCCGTCAAAATAAGGAGTTCAATGGGCTTGTTCATCTACAGTGGTGAATCTAAAAATCAAGAATATGTGTATGGCAATATATTAAAATTCATTTTATTCGATGAAATAAGTCACTTTCAATTTTTATGAATGCACTTTGAATGAATATATAAAACTTTAATTAAATACAAATTGAATGTGCGAGTTATTCGAAACATTCAAACATTTATTTGAATGTTTCAAAAGAATAAATTTAGTTGCCAGTCGATTTTGGTATAAATACGAGAACATATTTCCCAACTGCGCCATACAATGAAGGTTAATGTATTTACCTGTCTATATATGTATGTATGTATGTATGTATGTATGTATGTATGTATGTATGACTCTATGTATGACTGTATGTTTGTATGTATTCTTGTATGAATGTATGTTTGTTCCACTGTAGCGCTCTAGTAACCAAACTGATTTTGATGAGGATTTTACGTTAATTGTTTTTTTTTTTTTAAATCTTGCTAATCTAGTGATGAACTACAGACATACATTACAATAATCAAAAATGAATTTGGCGACAAGCAGACGCCATATTGAAAATAGTTAAAATTAACGAACTATGTTAAGTTGTGTATCATTGGATAGGTCTTTAGGTTTCACTTATGATTTTTCATTTTGAATAACCATTAATATAATCTACAATGATTTAAAGTTGTTTAGCTACTCTTTCATTCAGTGGCATATTATAATTCTCCTTTAGTTCTTGCATACACCAGTAGTTTGTTAATGTGATATTGGCTATGCTTCAGTCGCATTCGGGTTTTGTATACTTTTTAGCAATTTCTTGTTATATAATAATTTTATAAATCGAGAATTATTTTAAACTAGCAGTTTGTATAAGTGAAGCATAGCCTAGAGTAAAAAGTTTTATATTTATTAAAGATGACCGTGCAGGGCTCCATCTGCAGCCCAACTCTTCGATGAACTCTACAAAAACTGCTTGCGGTAATAGTCTCTAAATGATGCCTGTGCAGGCAAGCCTTCATTACTAGACAGTGCTTAAGACTGTTGTTACGGCATTACATTAGAGGCGATCCAACAATGTGGTGAGAATAAAAAGCTTTCGTTGGATCTACTGGTATAACATTGTGAGTTTTTTTTTTTTTTTTAAGAAGATGCCTACAGCGTCTATCTTATGGATTCACCCAACTATAACTTGTCTTCACTGTTTACCGAATGATAAATGGACCAACTGTGGCAATGCAGTATTTAAAGTTATCGATTATTATTTAGAATACTTATAAACGTTTAAATTGTATTCTGCCTGTCTCACAATTTGCGAAAACTGTTACTTGATAAAAGGAAAGCGCGAGAAAGAAATAGGTTAGTTACAGACTCCTGCAGATGATGATGCTTCTGGTTCATTTTCAATTTATTACTCTGCTACAAAATATATTATATAGATATAGCATGGCAAGCTGCATATAGCATATGTTTGAAAAGCACTGGCGAACAGTTTGAATAGCGTTTTTTAGTTTAAAATTTTGTGACCCAAAATTTGTTAGTAATGAATTTTTAGCAGGATAAGTGGTCATTTTTACATGATAAACCTGCCTGTACATATTTATCAATGTGAAGAGAGAAAATTATTTGTAACAACTTGGAACCTTATAGTGAAGAGCAACGTATACACATGTGTTTCGATTTTGGCTACGAAATCTTATTAGTCCGCTTGGCTTATAAGTGAGAAGTTTACTCAAACTATGTATTTTGTTGTTGCATTATCCCCTTAACAACTGCCATAACTAACCATAACTGCCCATGCCTTTTTCTACTTGTTGATATAAATTTACAGGTTTGGGGCGTTGTGAAAGTTTTTTTCTTTTGGTTGAGGAACTCAACTCCAGACGAACTCTGCAGATCGATTCTGATGAAATAAATGTTAAATGTTATTCACAATAAAGCTTCTTAGCTTTTACTTATTCGATTTTGAAACCAATGAGTCAGCTATATGTGATGCGTGGTCAAATAAAATGAAAGAAATTTTGTCTGATATGTTATTAAATTTATAGATTCATAACATTTATAGTAAACGAAATAAAATCCAGTTTTTTGTAGTTAGTTTCAATTTCGACACAAATTTGAGATCATTTGCAATTTTTGGGTGTTTTGAGTCTGAATTTCGACATAAATACAAAATCCAGCACACAACTGTACATATCGGAATTCTTTTAAATAATCTAAACCATTTATAAAAGTCACATCTGCAAGAATAGGCCAAGAAGTAGACGACTTAACATCGCATCATGCTTTTAGTTTTTAAACGAGTCTGTGGTATTGTAAAATTTTAAACATTCGGAACCATTTAGTTTGAAAGCAATTTAAATCAACATAAAAGGCAAACCGTCCGTCAGTAGATTGTCCTGCAAATTCAATGAGAAAAACCTTAAACTTCTTATACTATAGTCTGCACTCTGATGTGTTGCAATCGATTAATATTTCAACTACGAACATGAAACAACACAACAATTTAACTTTAACACTTTGTGATGAACTTAATTTAATGCTGTTCAGTACGTTGCAGTATGTGTCTTCGAATTGCTCGATTAAGAGTGCTGATGGTTCGTGGTATAAATACCTTTAGGAATGTGCGGAGGCATTAGTTGAAAATCTGAATGCTCGCTTCCAAACACTTGACCACACCTCAGAAAATAAAAATTTCACTGTCCAGATGACGCTCAGTTATAGCTACTCGTCAACGTCATTACTGCTTAAGAATTTACTGTATAATAGAGCTGAAGACCAGGCATGTTCCAGGCGAGAATGGGCTTCACAATATCATACTGAAGTCTTTGCCGACCAAAGCGATGCCTTCCTGGTTCTCATTTTCAATGCTATGTTGAGTCTAGGACACATCATATCACAATATAATAACGGCAGGATCGGTATCGGTTCGGCATGGTAGCCTCCTGTAATTTTGGAGTCAAATTGAACATTCTTTAAAAATCTACAAGCGTCATTCGAGTTTTTTATGTATAGCCTATGACTATTTGGCATTTTGAATAATTGTCGTACATCAGTAACCGCCATTTGTAAATCTGTGAATTGAAAGCCATTTTGCCATCTTAAAAAAATATATAAAATAATCCTTTATAAAAATATTGAAGCATTGAACTGCTTCAGCTTGCAAAATATAATTAAAATACAGGCGAGCAATATTACATTTTAATCTGACAAAGATGGCCGGCCTACGACAAGACCAGCTACAGGTGACAGCCTAGTGGCATATGTATCGCATGTGTTGTGTGCAAAAATTTGCTGAGAAAATATTGTTGGACACGCAGTTATGTGAACATATTCAAAAAAGAAAGTTTTACACAGGCTTCTTAAAATTAAACAACTCAATTATGTGGAATATATTAGCATCTATCACAGATTAAAGTTTCGAGAATAAATCCGTCAAAGCCAAGTTAAAGTAATATCGAAATGGACAAGTCAGACTGTCTGTATGAATGATGAGATACACTTCAATATTAAATATATTTCGTGAATTTCTTTGCAAAAGATTGCTATGCTTTAATGCTATTAATTTAGCTATAAATACTCAGTTAGCAATATACGAAATATTTACAAAATATCTACAAAACTTGTGGTTACAACAAATATAGCAGCTGTCTACCACAAATTCACCATCAAATTCTTGAAATACAGTACATAGATGTAAAATTTTAATTGATTTCATTTAAATTACTTGCAATAAAGTTTAAATTGACAACAAAGAACGCTTAAAATGCAACACGAAATAGCAACTCAAATGAAAAGCAATAGAAACTATCTTTTTTTTTGTTAAGTGTCAGAGCGGCTGCTGCCTGCCAATGCATTGACAAGATAATAATAACAAGTAAAAGCAACAAAAACTATTTGCAAAAATTACTCTTATAATGGAAACATTTGCGCAAATAAGTGACAAAACCGCAGCATAATGACACACACACACACACACACACACTGAGATACATTTGTAGAGCATAAACAACATGCTTAAGATAGAACTACATTTAGTTGCTATTGCAGTCTTTTTTCACAAAATATTTTCAACTTTCTATATAGAAACTGAATGTAGTAAAAGTTCACCTGTAACATGTTGACAACAAATTCAGCTGCTACTGCTGCTGCTGTCGCGTTCATTGTATCTAAGTATCTGTCTGTCTGTCTGTCTGCCTGTCTGCCTGTCTGTGTAAATACTAACAAATATAGCATGTAAATAAAATAAAAGTACAACTTTTGATGGCAATCAACGTACTTGAAAGCCTCTTCCTTATACTGCTACACTGTCACAGCACTTCGTATAGTTCATTCTTCATGCTACTACGTACAAAATGCTGCTGCAAACTCTTTGCTACGCTCTACAAAACATCAATTTGTTTGCTTACTTTCACATACAAGTTCATTCGTTTACTATAGTTTGATTGTATGTATGAGTATCTAGAACTTTTGTATATAATGAAAAGATACAAGTAGAAGGAGTTTTCATATACAGATACATATGTGACTTCAACTGTGTCTTATATATATGAACTTAGAATGTGTTTGTGTTGCTTTTGCGGCTGCTTAATTGTAGCGTATTTAGTGTTTAACATACAGCAGCTGTTCGTGTTAATTAAGACAGCCAACAACAAGTTGCAGCGTGCAGACAGACGCTGAAAAGATGAAAACGAAGTAGTAGAACAATTTCCAGCAAAAATAACAACTGTCAACAGAAGTTGTACTTATTTGAACAAAACTTTTTAGACATGCTAACAAAAAAAAAAAACAAATAGATAAAAATCGTCTAAGAAAATTTAGTATTTACTTCTACTCATTATTTGTATTAAGTTTTTGTTAAGTTATTTGGTGAGATACTTTTTACTAGAAATTTATTCGATACTTAGATACAAAGTAGAAACATGTTGTGAAAAATTCCCCAAACAAGGCCACAGGACACGAAATTGTGTTTCATAAAATACTAAAAGCTCTGCCAATGAGGGCGCTCCCCTACATAATGTAAATCTTTAACACTTTGCTGAGGATGCAATATTTTTTCACCACATAGAAGATAGCCAGAATTACGATGATCCAGAAGCCTGGCAAGACTGGGATCATCCAAACTCGTATAACACAATAAGTCTCCTACCTTCTTTGTAGATTTCTTGCATCGTTACCGAGCTGCTAGGCTATCAAACAGCCCTGTCCGACTACCAATTTGGCTTTAGATCTGGTCATGGCACAATAGTGCAAGTTCATAGGTACGAACTTATGAAGGCGTTCTCAGAGATTGAACAACAGTCTCAGCTCATGGGTCTAGCGGTAAATGAGGACAATCCGTCATCGCGTCTTGGACGGTCAGTGACGAGGGAGAATTTCAACTTCAGTGTTGTAGAAAACTTCGTTTATCTTGTATACGAGATAACCAGCAACAATAAGGTCAGCCTGGAAAACAGGCGAAGAATCACGCTTGCAAATAGATGCTTTTCAAGGCTGAGTAATCAAATGAGAAGTAAAGCCCTCTCTCGAAAGACAAAAATCAAAATCTATAAGACCCTGATACTCTCGGTCCTATTTTATGGCGCAGAGGCATGGACCGTGATTGAGTCGGATGAGACAGCATTGGAAGTCTTCGAGAGGAAGATTCTTCGCAGCATTTTCGGTCCTATTAGAGACAGCGACGAGTTTAGGTTCCGTATGAACCACGAGCTGTACGAGCTATTCGATGAGGTTGACATAGTCCAGCGCATAAAATTCCAGCGGCTGCATTGGGCTGGGCACCTCACTCGAATGGATGAAATAGCTTCAGCACGCATGGTTTACATGGGGGGCTCAAACTTGATTGGTGGACTCCGAAATAGAGGACATACGGGCACTCCATTGAATGATCAGGTATGGAGAGATCTCTCCGTACTTGGAATTTAAAAGGACTGGCGCCAGCGCGCACTAGACTATGCTGGCTGGCGCGCCTTCGTATATACGGCCATGACCGTTAGACGGTTGAAGGCCATTTAAGTAAGTAAGTATGAACTTATCTGGAGAATCGCCGCTTCCCGATATAAGCTGTACAACATCGTAAAATCTTGTGTCCCCCAAGGATGCGTGTTGGGTTCGCTCGTTTACAACGGAAAAAGTGCAGCATCTTATGCAGATGATGTTGTGATTAAGAATGCGAGTACGTTGCGCCCGTCTGATTGCAGGAGTACGTACACACGCTTGAACACTGGACCCGGAAGTGGAACAATAAACTAAATCCGGCCAAGTGCATTAACTTGTGTTTCACACTACGCAGAAGGAGTCCATCCAATGTCTGGCTGAACAACATCGTCCTCATGCAGTCAAATGAGATCAGATTCCACGGGCTGACGCTGGTCAAAAGGTTGACTTTCGCGCGGCACACTTAAAACTTGGTCACCCATTGTCGCCTTAGAATGACTGGTTAACAGACGAAACAAACTGGCCCTGTGCTGCAAGAGAGCTGTCTACACTCTTGCCGTTGCTCCCATCTGGAGGTACAGATTGCAGCTGTGGGATATTTGTGCCAAAACACACCGAAATCGTATCCAGGTGATGCAAAACAAAGCACTGCGGCTGATCAGCGATTGTCCATGGTTCGTTCGGAACAGCACGCTCCAGAAATATTTGAGAAGGAGATTGCGCGCCCATCCAGTTGGTTAAGCACAAGACTGAGTACACACTGCAACAGATTAGCTTGCACTCTGCCAAACAGGTGGCCGCTCAGAAGTCTAAGGAGGCATACTCAGATTACTCTCTAAGGAGTCGACGAATTTTCTTAAATTTATGGTGCAGAAATATCTATTCTAGGAATTCAATGATTCAATAAACACTCAAGTATTTTGGATATGAAGCCATTTATTCGACTTCCTTATTTCTCATGGATTTTGTCAACAGAAATATTATCTGAGAAAAAATCTTGTTTGTTTTAAACGAAAATTGCCCAATTCTATTTTCAAGATCGAAGTAGTTTGTACTCTATTTAAAGATACACACATACACCCCAAAATATTTATGAACGCCAACCAAACTAATCAGTTGAGCAAACGTGCGTGAATTCCCGCAAAATCAAAAAAAGGTATCCTAAGCACTACCTTCGAATATGAATAGTTAATTTAAATAAATTACTGCGGCTGTTTTGTCACCAAAAATACGAAAAACAACAACAAAAACAAGTGCAACCGCAAACTAGAAAAGCGTCAAAATTGCGAATAAATAAAATTGTGGCTAAAACTTTTCCACACACATTCGCAAATGGGAAAAACATATTAGTTGACTTTTGATAATAAAAATATATGCGCACAAATATTTGCAATATTTGTAAAGAATTTAATTTTGGACAAAATATGACGTATGACTCTATAAATTCTATAAATTGTGTTGCACTGTAAAAATTTAAAGCTTGAAAAAGTAAAAATTAAATGTTTCAAGCGATTCTGTTGCTGTTTCTATTATTAAATCTGTGCTCTGCTGCTTTCGTTTTCTTTTATAGAATGTTTCTTTTTTTTTGAATTTTTAGATTTTAAGATTTAAGTCAAACGAAGTCGGACAAATCTGCACGGAATGCCAGTGTCTATAATTTGCATATAAATGCGTTGGCCAAGGCAGCAAAATGCGAACAAATGCTGTGCGCCATTTTAGACACCCACGGCCCTCAACAGCATATCGCTTTATCTCCATCTCTTTCACTAACACTCTTTCTGTCTCTTTTAAGCTTTGAGCTGATTTGGGTTCTGGTTGTAGTAGTCGTAGTCGTAGATGCAGTTGTTTTTGTTGTTTTTGTTCTTATTTCGTTATGCTGTGGCAAACAAATACAAATAAAGATGCTAATCTCATACAGCATAAAAATAGAAGTAGCAGGGATGGAACAGAAACAAAAAAAAATAAAAATAAATAAATAAAAAATATAAGAAAAAATTTAAACTTCAATTGAAACGAAAGTTTAATGCCCTACATATAAATATTTGAACTCAACAGCTATATAGAAATGGACAAAATACTGCCTTTGCTACTTATGTGATGTGTCCTTTCATAGGAAACCATGGTGGTTTTGAATAAATTAAGTGAAGAAATTTTTTACAAAAACTTCCGAAAGTGGAGGTTACACTTGCTTGCTGCTATCCCATTTATTATTCTTTAAGAATCATTTATTTTGTAATCCTATCTGGCAGCGAATAATTATTAGCAAAAAAAATAAAAACGACCGAGACGAAAATTGGGACGACTTCGGTTTCCACACTATCGCAGAGTCGCCAAAAAGAAAGAATTCGAATCGGAACTAAGTCTGCCTTCGGATTTGTAAATATAGTTTTAACTGCCAATAGAATCAACTGTTAGAATCTGCAATTGTGGTCTGAATTTTTTTTGTAGAAAGTTCAGAGTTCAGCATCGATAACAAGCGTTCCTTTTGCCAGCTTTATATTAACTGACAAGCGTTGCGATAACTAATTGTTAGCGATATTAAAATCGGAACAACTCTTGACAGGAGTTCAGATACCGAAAAATAAAACAAAATTGGCGGAATGAGGAAATTTATTTTTCCAAAATCTTTCGTTTGAGTTTCTTATTTCCTTCCACTTAGCTCTGGGTCGTCTTTTTGATAGTAATCTAAGTAACAATGTTTGTCGTGGAGGACTTCTTTATCGGCTGTTAAAACTGCCGAGAATAATGTAAATAATACTGTTATCACAGATGAATACAATAAGCAGAGATGCATTGTTTGTTTGAGGCGCATAAACTTGTTCTTTGAATACCTCATCATCTAACGAATGCCCCATAAAACAAATGTCGTCCGCTTAATTCAGCTCTCATAACTCTTGCCTTAGATGTCACTGAAGTTCTTCTTGTGTGGCTGGATTTGTACATTTTAAGATGAACAGATGTGGAGAGAGAAGGCATCCTTATCGAAGATCTTTGATTAAGGCTGTTGCAATGTAGCCATCTAAGATTCAAGCTGTTAAAACTATAAATAAGTCGTCTGTGTGGTTTCCTGCTGGTCGAAGAGTTAATTTAGGAAGCACTTCTCGAGTCCCTAAGTCCCTCTAAGACCCTTAATGAAGCGATTCTATTCTTACTAGTTCCTAGTACTCGACTTATAAACTAATAACAAAGTCAGGAAGAAGATTAATTAAGTGATTAAAGAGCTCTTCACCAAACTTGTCAAACTAGAAATTGAATGAAGCCAATGCAACAAACGACATCTGTACCGAAGGTACAAGAGCCAATTGGTTTTGTGCAAATGTATGTAACAGGTAAAAATATGGTCGGAGACCCCTAACGTTACCCCCATTTTGGTCAGGAGTGATAGAGGAGTCGATATAGACATGTCCGTCTGTCCCCTCCCCATTAAATCTCCCCAAAGACTAAAAATTTCTTCGGCACAAAAAAACGATTTTATAAGCAATTGAATTTGAACGACCTATGATACTTCCGTCCTCCCTTTTTCTTTTAATACCTAAAAAAATGTTTTATAAGGCACTTATTCAGTAAGAAGTGATCATAAGGTCGGGAAACATTTAATGTGTTTGTTAGGCAACCTGTACTAGTACAGGCCCTCTTACAGTCGGTAACGCCCGTATTTATAGAACCATCAATTTGACCAATAAATATTTTGTTAAGAAAAATTAATTTTGATCTTTTATTGTAAAATGAAAGATTTACATTGTTAACAGTTTATTATGACTCCGGTCTTCAACGAGTTGAAACTGTTTTGAAACCTACTTAATGCGGTCTTGGTAAATACCAAAGTAAGGCTTTCAGACACAGGAGCCAATTCTGAGGATCAGAGTTTGGTAAAAGAGATTAGTAAAAGGACTGAGACGAAAACGAGGACGGCTTTGTGGTGAGAGGAATCGAAGTTTGGGATGCCTACCAGCACATTCGTATGTCACCCTAATCATACTCTGGTCGCCTCACACCACTACACAGTCATTTGGTCTGCTTAATACTACTTTGGACTTTATATAATATTTTTTCTGGCTGCAAATCGGTCCACTAGTTGAGGTCCATATAAATCTGTCTTATCTTTCAAGGTTTTTGTGTGGAAAAAATATGTACTTTTTGTTAATTCAACAAGAAATTTGAGGATTTGAGGATTTTCACTAATTTGCCTCTCGGTAATCATATATTCACACCATAATAGATTCATCTTTAAATAAAAAACTGGAATATATGTCCTTCCGTCTCCACTATTACGATAGAGGAAGTAGAAATGCTTCTGCCGTCTCAAAATTCTAAAATCAATTGTGTTTCAAATCCTGATAATAGTAGGTAAGCCTGTAGATTAGTTATGCTCTTCACTTTGTGTTTCAAACTGCACATAAAATAACTGTTAACCAACTCTGCATGAGGTGTGTAGCGTACAACAAATGGCTACATGTTTGTAAAAAAAAAAGGCAAAACACAAAAAAACTATTTGCAGTTGCTGAGATTGCGTACGCTTTATGCTTTCGTCTGCCCACTCTACAAGTCCTGCACCTTTTTTTTTTTTTCTTTTTTTTGTTTATCCCACGCTACTTCTGTTAAATCCCATTTGGCATGGAGTAATAAGAACTAAACTAAAATAACTAAAATCAGTTGAAATAGCATTAGAAGAAGAAGAAAAAGAAATCTCCAACTAGTTTTCTGATGCTGAGCTGTGCTGCTGCTGCTTCTGCTGCTGTTGCTGCACTTTAAACTTATTTCGGCTGGCATCAACGAAATTCTTTGTGCTTTATACAATTCGTTTAAGCGAGATAGCAGCATATGTGCATAACAGAGATAGCTAATGTGGTATTGTGTTCATACAACCCAGAGTATCTCTTCAAATCAGACAACTTCCGCCTGTCTGCGCAGATCAGACGCATTAGTGTCAATTTGGGCGTGGATGAAGATATGCCACAAGAGATTTCCATTTTCAACATTGAATATTACAAATATGCAATGCTTGTTATTTGCTCTGCTGACATTATGTTTGATATTCAAAAAAAGAAAACATAAAGGAATATTATAAGTAAATTGTGAGTGTTGGAAAATGCTAGAAAATGCATATATGTACATAAGTATGTTTGCAATTGCCTAGCAGGCCTACTGATTTATTGACTTTTCATAACAATTTTAAAGTGCAATTCGCATATAAGTAGGCAAATAGTAGACACAAAGAGGCAGACAAGCATAAATTTGAATATATGAGTGTTGAGAAAGTCTAAAGCTTTTAAGAAGCGGCGGTAAATGAGTGTTGGAAAATTAAACACATTTGTAGAAATGGCAATTTATGCAAATAAACTTTATATGAAGTAATCAAAGTTGTATATAAATAATAGTTAGAAACAAGTACACATATCGTATTTGGGTGCGCTTGGATAACATATGCTGCTGTAATTGTTTCATCTGGAGACTACATTTCTTGTATTTTGATTTATTACAGCTTAAGAGTATGAACTACTAATAATATGTGCGCTGCTACGGCTTCGCTTTTAAAACAACTCTTCTAAACGATTTTCTCCATATTAAAAAAAAAAAAATGTAAAACATCTTCACAAAAATGTTTACAGTATAAACCCCATAAATCTGCTGGATTGGAAACTCGAATATCATATAGCATAACTCTCAAATGATAACACTCCGAATAATTAAGCTGTATAATGTATACCATTGCCGTGTCCCATTTAATTCCGTGATGATTAGAAACAACCCACTAGTCTACCCTTTTTTCAACACCTTCTCCTTCTGCATATTTGGTAAAGCCATCTACACTACCTTCTATCGATATCATTGGTTCTCATTTTATCTGTTTGCCAAATTAGAATATGTGCATGGGGCAAGCCTCGCTTTTGCTATTCAAGAACATAAAGAGCAAATTTTACCAAAATTTTTTTTTTTTTTGTATATTATGGCCCATTAGCTGACACACGATGTCATGCCGTGCACTTGATGGTTGGTTGGGAAACAATTCCTTTTTTATTCCACACCACTCCGGATTGTAAGTAAATGTGCTAAATAAATCTGGCCTTCCGTCAGAGTGTTCTGTGTGCGACTCATGGAGACATCTAGGTGATACAGTTGAAGTCGAAGGCAAAATAACTAATTGCTCTATAATCTCTGCATTGGAATCCTTGTTAATGGCATCACTACGGTGGATATAAACTTTCAACGGTGGAGGTCTTTGGAGCTAAAGCGGGTCTCAGAAGCAGTTCCCTATAGGGAATTACAAAGCATAGCGTGCTACGTCCACCTGAGGAATTAAACAGGGGTCACTCCTAGGCGCAAACCTACATTGCTGAGATTTTGTACTATTGACGGCTATGTTCCAGTGGTCTGTCCACCTACTGCATGGCAATCAGAAATATGTAGAGGTAGGTCAGTTACTTTACTGACAATAGAAGAGCTGGCGATGGTAGGCAGCAACATTAGCGTAAGTGAATAACAATATGTTATCGGCAATTGATGCTTGGCAGGTAAGGGGTGTTAAGTGTGTACAGGACAGGTTTTAGGACACTATCCTAAGGTATATCAGATCTCATGCGATAGATGCTCGATCGCTCGTTCTCGGACTTCAGCCATATAAGCTACATTCAAGCAAGTACGACCTAAGCAGGCAAGTATGAGCTGGGCAGCTGGTAGAAAAAACTATAGCTTGGAGGGCAAGTCTTCATGTTACACGTGATCGTATGCTTGCTGGAAATGCTCACAGCTGGATAGATCTATTCTGCTTCATCATGAAGTTGGCGAAAGCCAAACTAGTGGTCTGGTCAGGCAAGCATTCTTGCAAGAAATATTCTTTCGAATAATTTAAAGAGCGTTGGTAGCAAACTTATAACTTGCTCCTTCTTGCCAGGTTTCGGTTTATAGTAATCACAGCACATTTCCATTACGAGGGCAAGTGGTGAATGCGAGCCATTGTGATGCATAGCAACAGCACTGCCTCCTTGGGAAGGGACTTAGCCACTCTGCTATCAACTCTATCGTAGCCAGGGGCTTAAGTTAGCTTCAATCTGTTGACGCAATTCATCAGTACTATATCAGCTCTTGATGTTAGAGCAAGATACAGTTCAGCAATAATCATTTTCAAAAAGTTACAGCGAGGGGCAAGTTTTTAAAATAAACTTGTAAAATTCCGGAGCAGTCCTAGTCGAATGCAAAAAACACGAAGTCTCTATCTATTACCGTTTCCGAGATCCTTTCGTTCATACGGACGGCCAGACGGACAGACGGACATGTCTATATCGACTCCTCTATCGCTCCTGACCATAATGGGGGTAACTTTGGGGGGTCTCCGATTATTATTTCTACCTGTTACATACATTTGCACAAAACCAATAGGCTCTTGTACCTTCGGTACAGGGCCTAACAAGTAAGGAAATTTCAGTCGGGCGTAACCGACTGTAAGAGGCCCTGTACCAGTACAGGTCGCCTAACAAACACATTAAATGTTTCCCGAGCTTATGACCAAGCTTATGACCACTTCTCACTGCACGAATAAGTGCCTTATCAAACATTTTTTTTTTTTATTAAAAGAAAAAGGGAGGACGGAGGTCGTTCAAATTCAATTGCTTATAAAATCGTCATTTATTATCCGATTTTGATGAACTTTTTGAATTATGGCTTATCTTTATACTGGCATGGGGAAGGGGGGCGGTGCAAAATTTTAAAATAAACTTGTAAAATTCCGGAAAAGTCCTAATCGAATGCAAAAAGCATGAAGTCTCTATCTATTACCGTTTTCGGGCCTAGAGTGAGACAATTATATACTTGTCTCATACTCTTCTAAACAGAGTCCAAACTAAGTTTCTGAGGACTGAAGTACTCATTGCAAGAGAAATATCAGGTATTAGGTCCGAAGCCACCTGCTTTCGATGTAAGAGAACCATTAGTAAATCAATTAGTAGATGGTGCTGTGCTGTTGACCTCAAATTCCGTGCAGCTTGGGAGGAGAAAAGAGAACCCTCTGCCGTTATAAAGACCTGTGGTCGTACATCTTTAAGATAACAGAGTGACTTAGATTTTCAAGTATGGAAGCAAAGTTATTCTGAAACCTCTGTGCATCAATGACTGAGGTTTGTGTGAAAATATTATATTGAGAAAAACCCTAAGTCTAGCAAAAAATATGTTTACAGAAAGAGCTAGTAGCCTTATTGTAGATGAATGTTGCAGCAAAGTTTTTGGTCTAAGGTAATCCCCAGGAATTTGACTTCATCGAAGATTTTTAACAGACTTCTGAGTATTAATGCTGCTGTTTTAATTGGTAAAGCATTCAGTCCCCACTTGAAGAACGGACCATATTACATCAAAAACTATACGTATTAATTTTCCAGAGGTAGTAATTACTAAGTTTTCTATATATTCAACGATGTTGTAGCGATTTTCGACAACAAGAGAGTTCCAAACTTTTAGGGTAGTCTCCTTAGAACACACCCATTCTTTTTGTTACCTTGTTTGGAAAATTTTGTATGCACCGTCGCTTTACACATATGTATATCATTGAATGTGATATCTCCATTTTTAGGCCCTGTACCGAAGGTACAAGAGCCTATTGGTTTTGTGCAAATGTATGTAACAGGTAGAAATAATAATCGGAGACCCCCCAAAGTTACCCCCATTATGGTCAGGAGCGATAGAGGAGTCGATATAGACATGTCCGTCTGTCCGTCTGTCCGTCCGTCCGTCTGGCCGTCCGTATGAACGAAAGGATCTCGGAAACGGTAATAGATAGAGACTTCGTGTTTTTTGCATTCGACTAGGACTGCTCCGCAATTTCACAAGTTTATTTTAAAAACTTGCCCCTCCCCCCCTTCCCCATAAAATCACCCCCAAGGTAAAAATTTCTTCGGCACAAAAAAAAGTAAATAAGCCAGTATAGAGATATCGTCCTTTTTAGCCAAAATCCGAAAAGTTCATCAAAATCGGATAATAAATGACGATTTTATAAGCAATTGAATTTGAGCGACCCCCCTTTTCGTTTCATACATAAAAAAATGTTTTAAAAGGCACTGTGCAGTGAGAAGTGGTCATGTGTTTGGTCATAAGCTAGGGGAACATTTAATGTGTTTGTTAGGCGACCTGCACTGGTACAGGGCCTCTTACAGTCGGTTACGCCCGACTGTGATTTTTTCTTACTTGTTAGATTTGTTTCTTTTCAATATTGCGTTTTTTTTTTCATCTATTTTAAGTTAAGTTTAATTTTTTTTTATTTTAGTCTTGTTTAATAAAAAATTTCAAGTGTATATTTCATTCACATTGCTTAACAAGCTAACATGTGAAGTGCCTTACTATTTATTTCTACGTTTTTCTGTCCGTCCCTCCGTCTGTCTGTCTGTCTGTCTGTCTCTATGCTTGTACTAAAATTTAAAAGCAGCCATAAATTTGAGTAAAGTACAAATAAAATATAAATATAAACTCTCATACATATTGAGATACTTTTTTATGTAAATAAAAAGCGTGGATATTTTCAATGGCAGGCTTCGCTTCGACAAAGCAATTGCTTTGCATGCGCGATGTCATTGAAAGGCTTTTGTCACTGTGCGTACTTCATGCTCCAGTTCAAATACTTTTATATAAAATAAATGTCTGCCGGAAAATCCTTTAACGCCTGCCTTCGACGTTAAATTATCTAGTTTCGCTGTCTTGAGCCATAAAAATAAAATTGTCACATTTATGTTTAGTTTATGTAAATGTAAAACGTTCTTTTTTTTTTATTTTTAAAGTGTTTGACTTTATTTGCTCATATTTATTTGTGTACTAGAATATGTAAGTACTTGGAAAAATGTTTGACATAAATTTGTTAAGTAAATAGGATATTTCTGCCTTAAGCATATATGCATGGCTTTCATTTGCTATTGACTTGACTAATTTCAGAAATTATTGAAATCGATTTAATATTTGGTTGCAAAATTAATTAATTTGATATGTGATAAAAGCTATTAAAGTCTGCGTTGTATGAATGAGTTGCCAAGTTGTATATTTCAAATTATTGAAATATTTGTCAATTACAAAATTTAATGAATTGATTAAAATTTTGTATTAAACTTGAATTTATTATAATGCGTTGCAAATTTATTAAATAATTTATAAAAATTATTTTAATAATCGGTTTTGGGTAATAAAAGAGAAAAGGATATAAGTATGTAATATGTAAATTCTTGGAACGAATAGTTTAGAAAGCTTCAAGCCCCTCCCTAAAGTTTTATATTATTATTTAGATCGATCAAATTAAACGATTTGGCATTGTCTGTATTTATTCTTTAGTCCAAATTTTAGTTCCAGTTTTCTTATGATTTTTGAAGAATTTTGTCTCACGAAACGCTAAAGAGAAAACCAACTCCGCCGTAAAATACAACACAAAATTTTCATCAAAAAATGGAGATTTTAGTATAGCTAATCCTTGTCAAAATTATCAAAGAAACATATTCTTAATGTTTTATCGAAAAGTGTGTTTCACTACATGACATTTAATGGTGAAGAAGTACTTTGTGTAGCTGCGAAATGAAGCAGTTGTGACGACGATTCAGAATTATGGTAAGCCGAAGCCATTTCTATTGAATGAATGAAGGATAGACAGATCGCCGACACAATTGTGAACATCGGCGAGTTCCGGAATCATTCATTCACACTGGTTGCGGTTTGATTGAACAACTTCACAGATTTGTAAACCATACTCTGGAGGTTTTGTGTGCCATCATGCCCGATCAGAATGAGAGAGTATTTCAGAAACAATTCAGTGTAAACCTAAGCCGTAAAAGGAATACTAGTCTTGTCAAGAAGAAGATAACGTAAGAAAGTCTTGGGTTTCAAGACTCCATTCATGACCCTACAATGGCAAGCTGTACCCCTGAACTGGCAGTATCAGAAATAATGGACTCATTCTGAGCAATATTATACTCAAACAAGTAAGGAAATACAGTCGGGCGTAACCGACTGTAAAAGGCCCTGTACCAGTTCAGGTCGCCTAACAAACATATTAAATGTTTCCCGAGCTTATGACCAAACACATGACCACTTCTCACTGCGCGAATATGAATGAAAAGAAAAGGGGGGTTGTTCAAATTCAATTGCTTATAAAATCGCCATTTATTATCCGATTTTGATGAACTTTTTGGATTTTTGCTTAGAGAGACGTTATCTCTATATTGGTACACTCAATTTTTTTTGTGCCGAAGAAATTTTCACCCTAAGGGGTGATTTTATGGGGAAGGGGGGGGAGGGGCAAAATTTTAAAATAAACTTGTGAAATTCCGGAGCAATCCTAGTCGAATGCAAAAAACACGAAGTCTCTATCTATTACAGTTTCCGAGATCCTTTCGTTCATACAGACGGACGGACGGACAGACGGACAGACGGACATGGCTATATCGACTCCTCTATCACTCCTGACCATACTGGTGGTAACTTTGGGGGGTCTCCGACCATTATTTCTACTTGTTACATACATTTGCACAAACCCAATAGGCTTTTGTACGTTCGGTACAGGGCCTAAAAACCCAAACACAGCGATCCATTGTCAGACTTGGGAATTATTTGAATTTGTTGGAAGATTTTTATGCTCTGCTCAAAATCTCTGAATTTACGGAAAGTGAGTGAACCTTCAAACGAAATACGTTTTGAACCGGAAAGCACAGAAATTGGGTATAATCTATGAGTGCTTTGTTCAGCTTTTAAGAAGCTGAAGCCAACTTTATCTCGTGGGACTTTCATCTCATTATGCATACAGCGTAGACATAAGCAGCAGCAGCATTCTCCAGTCCTTCTGAAACTGAACCTGAACGGTATCAATACTCCTGGCATGTGGTAAGGCAAGTCCCTGTTTTAGGTCCTAGTGGTGAGTTCGCTAGGTCAGACATCGAGCAGGCCCATATATTTGCTGCCCATCTAGAAAATAGGTTTAGCTTCTTTGAGCTGGCAGATGATGCCCAAGTTGATAACATGCAGCGATCAATGGAGACTTCACTTTAGCAAGATTTTCCCATTAGGGAGATGCGTCCTGTTGAGTTGATTACAGGGATAAAACAACTTCCTAGTAACAAGGCTCCGGATCACGACCGCATAATCCATAGAACATTGAAAGCCCTGCCAATGAGTGCTGGACTGTAGATCACATTGATATGTCACGTAATACTGAAACTAATGTTCTATTCGTCCAAGTGGAAGATGGCAAGGATATCAATGTTTCATAAGCCGGAGGACCAGCTGAATTCTTATCGATCGCTAAGTCTCCTGCTTTCTTTGTCGAAAGTATGTGAAAGACTTTTCGTGAAAAGAGTGACGGAGCTGGAATGTTATAGAGCTGCACCAGTTTGAGCAGTTGCATAGAATGGTAAACCACATCTTGCAGGCATTTGATGATAAAGAGTACTGCAACGATATTTTCGTGGATCTACAGGATGTATTTGACAGGATTGATGGCGAAACTTAAGGCGCTTCTGCCGGCACCTTTCTTTCTGTTGCTGCACTCACACTTGGCCGATCGATGCTTTCAGGTCAGAGTACGTCCCTGACACACCCCGTTAAGGCCGGTGTTCCACAAAGGAGCATCTTGAGTGCCATTGCTGTACTCGCTAATCACAGCCGACCTCCCAGTGCCTGTCGACTTAGCACCAGAAAAGGTACTGCTAGCATTCTGTGCAGATGATGTAGCAATGCTCTATAACTCCACTCCCGACCAAATGTCTAAATGTATGTTTCACGCTCAGAAGAAGAACTTCACCTGGACTTCGACAAAATAGCACCATGCTTACCCCAGCAAATGAAGTTGGCTATAACATTGCATAGAAGACTGACCATTTCTGGGCACATAAGGAGCGCTGTCATCCGTTGTAGGATGAGGCATTCGCAGATGTTTTGGATTCTGAAAAAACGAAGCAGGCTTCCATTGAGATGCAAACGTGTCGTATCCAACGCTGCCCTTGCCTCCATCTGGAAGTACGGCATACAAATCTGGGGCATTGCCGCCAAAAACCTACGAAACCGTATATAGGTGCTGCAGAACAAGGCACTGCGTAGTATCATGGGTTGCCCGTGGTATGTACGAAACACAAGGCTTCACTAAGATCTTCAGATCGAGACGGTAGAGAGTGAAATCTCGAAGCACACCAACAGGTATAGCGACAGGCTGATTAGCCATGTAAACAGGCTGGCTTAAGTACTTTACTATCATACAGTCGTTCCAGATCTACGTGTATTGAAATAGTGCACTTGGCTGCTGATAGAGCTCATTGGAGAGATTTGTTTGCATCCAAAGCTTCGACTAGGAGTGTTTCCTGTTACATAAAATTTGTATTTCTTTGTTCTGTTGGTCGTATCAAGAAACAAGAAAATCTTTGATGGAACAGAAGCTTACTAGGTGGGGTTAAAAGTATACTCTATGACTGAGATTAGTATTGAAGGCACACGCCATATATTCGGCAAGATTATGCATATTAAAAAATTATCCTGCCGCTGGGTGCCGCGCATGCTGACTCGGGACTAAAAATACGAACGCGAGCGCACTTCGAAAGAGTGTTTGGCCATGCTGATGCGTAATCGGGTAGCCTTTTGGCGTCAATTGGTAACTGTTGATGAAACTTGGATGCACAGTTACACGCCAGAGAACAGGAATGAAGCCGGCACGAGTGCTCCGAAGCGGCCGAGGCAGGCTCAATGGGTCGAAAAGGTCATGGCGTCCGTTTTCTGTGACTACTTCGTGGACTACTTCAAAAAAGGAAAAATAAACAAAAGCAAGTATTACTGCGCATTATTGGAAAGATTGAAATCGCTGCGAAACGACTTCACATAAAGCGAAAAAAAATTTGATTTTTGTAAGACAATGCGCCGGCATACAAGAGCATCGCAACCATGGCTAAAATCAACTATTTAGGGCTTCAATTGCTTCTTTTTGGTTCTTTCGGAATATAATCTCTTCCCAAATATCAAAAGATGACTCATCAATAAAAAATTCAGCTCGCGCGAAGAGATCATCGACGCCACGGAGGTGTATTTTACAGACCTCCCTGAAAATTAATTATCAAAAGTTGAAACATCGCTGGAATAAGTGCATCGATCTAAAGGGGAGCTACTTCTCACCCTAATTGTCCTAATTGTATCCACCTTTGTATGTGTTAATTAGTCTTGTTTGGGATCGGTACTTTCTAGTAGCCACATTGCGGTTATCAGCTTCCGAATGCAACAAGAAAACATAACCCATCTCAGAGGGATATCTTAAAAATTGAGGGCCTAGTTTTGATACATGCAGATAAGGCATAGACGTATGAAGAGACAGACCTGGTTAGTTTGATTTGTAACGTTGAACTAGTCAAGTTTAAATATTCTTTATTTGATCAACGTTGCTTCCCTTTATGTGTTACAAACTCCCTGACAAACCACTCGCATTAAGAGTGAAGATAATAAAGTTCTGTTCACTTTGTAGTCAGCCTTTGTATTATTATTATTAAAATATTTACGACTGATCAATCAGTTAATAAATTAATTCAATTACAGTGAATCAGCTTTAGAATCATTATAAACATTTAATGACCATAAAATTAAATAAAGCATAAGTGATAAGTAATTTGAAACGCTTAATTTTGCTTTCGTTTATCTCGCTTTTGCTTTCTTCTAATTTTTCGTGCTTCATTGCTGTGAATATTTTAAGAATCAACATAAATAACAATAATTAAAAATATATTTAAAACACTTTGTGGCATAAAATTTCCATAAATTTCTGCGGTTGAATTTGAGTCATATTTGTTTGTTTGTCGCATTGTGTGTCTATGTGTGTCTGTGTGTGTGTGTGTGTGTTGTATCTATGCTAATTTTTCGTGCATGGCAAAGTGCGAATGCTGTGCACATAAAGCGGAAACGGAAATGCCTAAATGACTTTTCTCTATGTTATGCCATGATGATGATGAGGATGATGATGGTATTAGTGCTGGTGTTGATGTTTCTATAGCTTTATATATGAATGCTTTTTATATGTGTTTGTGTCTGGTTCATGACCGGACCACAAAAGTTGTCGTAAAAAGGTTGTGAGGGCGCCTAAAAGGATTAAAACGGAAAGCAAAGTAATAAAATGAAAAGTTTCCAAATATTTTCCATTATTATTATGCTTATTGCGCGCGCGTTTTGCAACCGCACTTCTACAAATGTTCCCATGCGTATAAGTGTGTGTCTGTGTGTGAGTGTGTGTGTGTGTGTGTGTGTGTGTGTGTGTGTGAATATATTTATATCTGTGTAGCTGTTGCTCAAAAACTTACCCAAAAGTCCCAAAATGAAAAGCAGCAGCAATGTTGCACAATAATCCATAGTTTCGGCTTTAAGGCTGCACAAAAGTTTAGCAATGACCGCAACAAGGACGACAAAGATGAGGACGACAAAGATGACTACGTAGGCGGCTGGCTACATTTAAGTGTTGAAGTGTTTAAATTGCTGTAAGTTGATTACGTTTATATGTATTCATTATATATATATATATATATATATATATTTTGTTTTTTGTTTTTTATATGTTGTTTATTAGCATTTTTGTTTGTGTGTGCGGCATTACATAAAGGTGTGCTGTGACCAAAAAATGAAAAGATTCTAAAAACAAGCAGCATTTTGCTATACGCTTGCATAATCAAATGGTAGTTGTTTTTTTTTTATTTTATTTTTCGGAACTTTATTAAATTTGAAAAGTTTGTCGGCACCGAAAAATGCTGCACACAAATATTCACATAAATAAATAAAGTTGAACATACGTGGTCGGGCTGATAAAATATTGCTTAAAATAATTTTGTTTGAAACACAAAATTTGGCCTAACTTATGTTAATCCTTCAAAATATTCTATTTCGGCCCAGTTTGGACAGTATACAAATCTGTCCCAACTTTCTAAAAGTTGTATGAAAAATTTTATATTGTTGTTGTTCAATTAGTCAGAAATAGCAAATTTGGTTGCTCAGCCCAAAATAGCATCTATTTGCAAGTGTGATTCTCCACCTGATCTCCAGGTTGATGTTGCTGGTCATTTTGGATCCAAGATGGACAATGTTTTCTACAACATTGAAGTTGAAGTTCCATCATCACAGACCGCATGCTAGAAGACACTAAGTACTTCGTCTTGTTCTTATATACCAACAGACGAGATAGTTTAGAATCTCAGAATTCTTTGCTGACTCTCCGTTACTGCGTGCCGATTATATCAATGTCCTCCGCGTACTCAAAAAGAAACACTTCCTTTTTGGAAGACCGAACCCGACATGTTCTGTATGTAGGAGCCTGTGAAGAATGCCACTAGAATCTGCTTTCGATCGGATGCAGTAAGAGCTAAAGCCTTCGCCGACAACCTTTATGAAGCATTCTCACCCTTTGAAAGATGCTCCCAAACCAAGTCAGTGGAAACTGTTAACTTATGCCCCACCAAAAGGCAGTACCTATTCCTACAGTTGAGAGGGATGAAGTGATCTGTAAAATTGGCAAACTGAAAGCATCCAAGTCATACGACAATATTGATGTCCCTGCAATTAAAGCCTTACTTCCGAATGGGACTGAATTAATCATCAAAATCATCAATAAATGCTTCCAGCTTGTGGAAATGTGCCGAAATAATCGTCATTAGAAAACCTGGAAAACCAATCTCGCCTCATATCGCTTGATAAGTTTATTGACGATACTCTCCAAAGTTGTCTAAAGTCAATTGCGAAGAGTCGGACCAATACTGGAAAAGTCTTGTTCTATCCCTGATCATCAGTTTAGCTTTAGAGAAGGACATAGCATGCCTGAACAATGCCATAGACTAGTCGAGAGGAGAAAAATTATTTTTTGGCCAACTTTCTGGATGTAAAGCAAGCCTTCGATAGAGTGTGGCATGCTGGTCTGCTCCACAAACTTAAGACAACTCTGTCAGCACTACATCCTACATTGAGCGCAGGATCTTCCTTGTGAGATGTGGGTAAGAAAGTTCTAAATTAAAAGAAGAAAAATCCGTAGTTCTACAGGGAAGCTTATTTTGATCCGTCCTTTATACTTTATACAGCTGACATGCAAATCATGGAGGAAGATAAGCTGCTGACCCCTACGTATGCCGACGACACAGCTTACCTGGCATTCGACATCTCCCCAAAGATGGTTTCAGCCATACTTCAAAGGTAGCTCGACATCATCAATACTTGGCTTAAGAGGTGGAACATTGTGGTTAAGCCCGAGAAGTGCACGCAAACAACTTTCTCGCTGAAAAGAGGAGACTGTCCCCAATTGTTTATCTCGATGGAAAAGCCATTCTAAGCAGCATGGGCATGGTGCTAGTTTAAAGTGGAACATGACGTCCTCATCTGCACACCAAAAGGACTCAACTCAATGAAAGGCTAAATAGAATTTATGGCTGTTTGGTCGGAGGTCAACTAACAGGCTGAGGAGCAAGCTCCTAGTATACAAAGCGATATTAAAACCTATTTGGAGTCCCTATCTGGGGCACTGCCAGTAGAACTAGCTGTTCTATTATTCAAAAATTTCCAAACACGACTCTCTGAAATATCTCCAACGCGTACCTGTTCCATACCAACAATGAAATCCACGAAGAACTCGGGATGCGCTGGGTTCACCAGAAAGTTTTCAGACTAAATTGACTCAACAGGCACACCAACACCCTTGCTATCAATCTACTTGATAACAGCTTGACTACTGGAAGGCTCAAGAAGTATCACCCGCTTGAGCTCCCTTATGGGCAGGCAATATAAAATTTTTTTTTATACAACCTTTTCGGCACACCTTTCCCATCTCCAAACTCTCTTATTTCTACCAAACAACGCTTCCGCTAATACATTGTCAACTGTTTCCCTTGAAATTTGCTGATTGTGCTTTATAGATAGATTGCAAATAAAGTTAACCCGATTTATATAATAAAAAAAAGAAAAACCCTTCCTGAAACCTCTCTCCTTTATTAAGATAAAGATAAGAAAAAAAACTGAGATACCAGTCATTGGGTATGCGTTCATCAGACCATAACTCAGCTGGCAGTACATCAGAGCCTGCCGCTTTGTTATTTCTCAGCATTTTAATAACCTCGTTACAGTCCGGTGGCTCTACAATAGAGTCATCATTAACTGGTGATTTCAAGGAAATTTCTGATAAATTTCAGCTGCTGGAAAAATCTTTTAGTGAGACTTAAATTCTGAATCTCTTTGCTATGAAAAAGTTGAGGATATTCACTTTAGACAAAGCTTTCTTTAGTTATTTTCATAACCAATGAACCTTAAATTCCAAAATTGCCTGTACTCGCCACACCTGCGCTGACATTGGAGAGTTCTTTCCGATATTGGAATTCGTACTGACATTATGCAACTCACCGAAAATATATGTCGTTGGCACTCAGAAACTGAAATTGGGTTGCTGATGTACATCGATCTTCCAATTCGAAGCATGACTGCACGATGGTCGGTGCTCTCTGTTATTTTTCCTTCACAAAATCCTAATTGGAGAAGTTGAATCTCCGTATTTCTACAATCTTTAATGCTTCTGCTCGCTTCATGACCTGCTTCGATCTTTTTGCTATATATATAAGAACTATTCTCATCTATTTTCTTTTCATTCCGATTACTTATGAACCCACACTCGTTTAAATACAATTTATAGAATATGTCACTGGTCATTGCGCTCTAGACGACTTAAAAAAAAAAAAAAACAGAAAATCAGTGTAGCATATACGTTCTTTCGGCACGCGAGTCCTCTTGTCCATGGCCATACACCAAACGGTCTGCTGACGGACGACTTTGCTGTTCGAAGTCACTTGTAAAACTTTTTTTAACTTTTCTCATTTTGTTGTTGTTGTTGCATAAATTTGGCTATTTGTTAAATTTTTAACTTGATGCGCTGGTCTACTTAAATGTTGACAGTTTGAAAATTAAAAATATCATTCGCGACGCGTACTAACTTTATCTACACTGAGCTGAGCTGTGAGCTTCTTCAGTAGCAGCAGCTGCTCTCCAAGCCAAACGCTCTGCGTCTGACAATTCGCGGCAGCGTTCATTGCCAGACTCGACACGAGTTGCCGCGTCTGACATGCTATGAAAAGTTTTTAACAGCAGCGCTTCAGGCTGCGGCATAAAGTCCTTTAATGCTTTAATCAAATTGTGGCTTCTTTTTGTGCTTCAATCAGCGGATGAACAACGACAGGAGCAACAACAATAGCAAGAGTAGCACCTGACCTCCACCAGCAGCCGGATACGATTTCTGACTTGACTTCAATAGCTAGGTTGGGTTGGGTTGGGTTGGGTTTGGGCTGCTCTGGCTGCCATTGTTGTTGGCGTTGTTTTATTTTTGTGTTGCTGTCAGTGCTTCGGTTTCAGTAAGGCGTTCATTAAAATTATCGAAAACATTTAAATATGTTCCGAGTGTATGTTCTCGTCCTTTAATAGATGCCGGCGAAATAAGCGTTTGACAGGCGATTGTTTAGGGCGCTGAACTTGGGCAGATTGGCCAATCAATGCAGTTGAAATGAATTTTAAATAGCTTTTTGTTAAAAAGTAAACCATTAGAAATAGCAGTTGAAGATGTTTGATGTTAGCGTTGAGTAATGCCAATATGGATGTTCTTCATTTTAAGGAGAAAACTTAAGAAATATGAATGGTCGATTCGAAGCCAACTTGGATGTACTTGTACAGTTTATTTGAAATTATTTCTAAATTATTAAAACTGCCAACTTAATCTAATAAAATCGATATTTTTCTTCTACATTTTAATACAGTTATCGATTTGTTATCGAGTTGCAATTGACACGATTTGAGAAATACTGAACTAAGCAAAATATTTAATTGTTTATCAAATTTGTAAATTTAAACTCAAATTCATAATTTAATCAAATTTCGATTTGCGTCGCTCATTATTCTGTTCATCGCTCTGATGCTGTGGCTGTTCGGAGGATTGCTCGTTTGTAAAATTCGTATTCGAAAAGCTCTCCTCCAGCACAGCTGGTTCGGCGCGGAACAGTTCCATTGTCATGTTGGCATGTTCGATTTGACGTTCCTGACGTCTGCGCTCGCGTTCAATGCGCAAACGATCGAACTCATCGCTGCCGCCTGTCATATCAGAAGTAAAACCCTCAGCGCCAACATCGCTTATCTCCTCCAAATCTTCTTCCGCTTCTAATTGACTCAGACTAATAGAAGATTCAGAAGAGTTCTTGCGGCGATAGTATTGCTTAGCGAAGCGTATACGTAAGCGATGCAGACTTTCCTCATCGTCTTCCTGCTGTGGTTTCTTATCAAATTTGGCTGTGGACGCCTCCGGATGCTCTTCGCGTGCCACATCGCCCTGATAGGGCAGCTCACTGGGAAACACTTCATCCCAGTATTGATCACGCACCAGCACCGGATGTTCATTATGCATTTCATCGACAATCAGATAGGAGACTTGTATATTACGATCGATTAGCCAGTTCAGCTCGAAGTCGTCATCATCATCGCCCCAGGGACAGATTAGTGTTTCGGCAACCTTGAGCCAACCCATGAAAAAGAAGAATTCGAGTGTGCTGAACACTGGAAAGTAATAGTTGAAGAAGTTCTTATAGCCCGTTGCACTTGTTTTGTCAATCCACTGATGTCCCAGTATGGCGCCGAAGAAGTAAGCGTAGACCACAAGTGTCACCACCTGCGTATAGACAAGCGGTATGCTGATCGTATCGTAGTGTATAAGCATATTACAGTTGCCACGGAAACGATTCAGCTCATCGATAATGGTCTTCAGCGAGAAATCATCCCAGATGCGTCCCTCTTTGCGTGCACGTGTGACAATGCTCGAGGCCCATACGATGGGCATCCAGTGTTTCGGGTGCTTCGGAAATTTGTCATCCATGCTTTGTAAGATTTTTTGTTCACTTTCGGTAAGTAGGCCGATCTCCACAACATTATCCATGCTGGGAAAGCGACGTTTGATATTCGGTGAGATCATGGTCAGCACCATGGTCAGACTGAGACAAGTGTAGCGCATGACAGTGCGACGCATCAGTCGCCCGTGTTCATCATTGCCGCGCACCAGTGCGCTGATGTACACCGCCAGTGCATCCGGCCAGGGCACTGTGATATATTGATTCCACCAACGCTCGACAACAATGGCAACATAGAAGCCGAGCACAAACGAGAGCGGTATAAGTGTGCCATAGTTGCGGCAGTATTCGACGAGATGTTCAAAGGTGCTGCGAAACAAAATTATGTTAAGGAGCTAGCCTAGCGCACTTGAAAGGCAAAAGAAAAAAAGGACATACATTTTTTGGCTGCTGTTCAGTCCGTAGCGATAGAGCATAGCAACTGCATAGTAGGCAGCCAGAAAGATTAACAAGTCCATCCAGATGAGCTTGTAGATGCTGGCACGCCATCTTTTTTTTTTTGCGCAGTTTTGGAAGAAAATTTTTGCACTTGTTAGACGTGCCAAATGCGGACGCGCAAAAAAAAGTTTACTCACCTGGCTAAGAGCCGCCAAAAGCAGCCAAAACGTCGACAAGTGGCTACTTCGGCGTTGTATGAGACAGTCATGTGGCAAGTGTGAAACTGTTGCAAATTGAAAAAATTTTCTTTTTTGAATAATTTATATTTTTTCTTTACTTCGTTACTTGTCGGCAGTAAAGAATTGGCCAACTGAGTTTAAATGCTTGAATTGAAAATTACTTTTTTTCGTTAAGTGTTGGAAGCGCTTATAAAGCCTCGAATTTGAATGTTACTCAACATTGAAGCAGCTTATAGCATATTTACATAAGCCACAGTACTGCGATATTGAAAGTAGCAGTGAAAGTGCACTTCCATAGACAAAAATGGTTGCAAGGTTCATTGAAAACAGCTGATTCGCATTTAAGATGAAGATTAAATATTTAATTGAGTTGATTTTCCTTATAGATTTTAATCGCAATAAATTTTGATTAAAGATCATGTTTTACTTGAAAATGTTGGCAGAAGATATATGCCATAAGGGTGCAACCTTTCCCTGCGTATTTATATGACAAAGAAAGCAACTAACAACAAATACAGAGAAAGAAACAATAATAAATCTAACGAAGTCGTCCGCTGCTCCCGTCCACATTTTCATTTTAATTGCTACTGATTTGGCTTGAGAAACGTGTAACACTGGGAGAGAGAGAGAGAGAGAGAGAGAGAGAGAGAGAGAGAGACAAAATGTCAGCATTGCTGAGCCAAGGGTATATGTGGATTGTACTTAAACACCGGTTCTATTGAAATTAATGCTACCCATTGATAAAATTAATAAACTATTTCTGAACCTCACGATGTCTTGTCAAATTTGCTAACAACTAACCAGAAAAGAGTCGTTAAGTATTTTAAGAATCAAGACATTAAGAAACTTGCGTATTATGAAATCTAGATACCCAGTCATACAGAAATTACATTCAACATGAAAAGAAACTAAGCTTGTGAAGATACGAACAACTTTGGAGAATCTTTCAAGGACATTTGTGGTCATCAACTCGAAGAAGGAGAAAGAGGAGCACAATATTTGCATTTAAAGTCTTAAGTAGAAGAAGACTAACTACATTCTAAACGACTTTCTAGAAATATTAAAAGTTGACTTGAGCTGTATGCTATGGTTTGTCAAACCATTAAAAAAATTATATTTCACGAGTTAGTTAGCTGAATTATGAGACTTTTTGGTAATAACACGGCAAAGTTCGATTTTAGGCAACTTGACCTAAAAAACCTGTAGAAAACCTGACATAAAAATGTTTATACAAATGGAGGTTTACTCTAGAAAACCCGTAAAGAAAACTTATTCGGCTATGCATAGGCTATTTAATTGGCCGGTATGTAAGTTGGATCTTTAAGGAAGAGGATGGTGAATTTCACCAAGAATAATATAGGGTATTGCCTGTCACCGCCTTCGATATAGTCACCACCAGTACATATTTTGAGATGGACAGACTTGAACATGTCTTTTATGTGTTTTGAAGCGCCGAATTTAAATATTCATATCAGTTATAATTCTCAGACAGTTTTGATGTACATATTTCATATGAGTTATAGGGTTCTGGGAAAATATTTTGATGGAATTAGTATTTTCTACAGTATTATATGTAGGTATCGGACCATGTCAACCCATTCTCCAAAAATTGAGTGACTAAATTTTGAGGTCTTAGTATGTTATACGTTGTTAAGCTTTGGATGCAGCACCAAGCTGCACGTTAAGTAGTTCAATATAGAAAAATTTCTGAGAAAGAAAACCTTTTGAAATTCTGATTAGGTAATTTGAAGTGTCAATGGTCTTGAGTTAATGAACTAATTCATAGTGGCAGACTCCGTTGAAGGCTGTCTCCTTGTTCGGAGTAATCAAGCCCACTGATTGCTTGTTCTGAAGATAAGACATTCGGTTGTTTTAGCTCAATTTTTATGGGTTTTTCTTAAACACTTTTGTTTAAACAGCATAGTCAGGTCTCTACCTTTGTACTAATCAAGGGGTTTGGCCGGTTTAGGGCTAGGAACCTTTTTTTTTTTTTAAATTCTGGAAAATAGTCAGCCATTAGGCAGTTATGGAATAGTCGGGTTTTTAGCTTTTCAGCTGACGATACTTTGCTTCGGCTATAAAATGTTGAACAGAGTTTTTGACTTTGCTTTTTATTATATTTGATTATATTGAGGTGAGCTGGTAGTTTTCTTGGATTTTGATTAAAGGTAACCTAGTTACAGTACAAGATCTCCAAAGCACATTCTAACTTTGAAAACTTTTTACTATTTCTGATAGCTCGAGTGCGTGGTAGACTTTATGGAAACAATTCCATGAAGCCAGTCACCATTCATATAAACGAGTCTTATTGATGAAGTCTGTTGTGGCTGCCCAGTCGTCATTTCACACTTGTTCTCATGAACAACTCATTCTTGAGTATGCCTTTAAATTTCTGCCAGTTTGCTTTGACAAGTACTGGACGAGGTTTCTTTGTTCAAAAAGAGAGTTGGATGAAAGATTAACGACTACAGTTGATAGTCTGATGAAATATAAAGTCGAGGTACATAAGTGAGATATAGGTCTAATGTAGACAAAGGGCTTAGCATTGTGGCCAGCAGGAATGTATGCTGGTTCGTAAGGTGTAAAATATTAAAATTTAACTTGCTTTCTCAGTCGTCCAGTGATAAGCCACTGCATCAACCTTGTATAGCAACTGATTAGCCGAGACTTATCACAAAAAGGCATAAAGAATTACGGACAAAATCATGAAATGTCTAAAAAATACGCTATTTCCATGTATACCATGACTCCCCATCTCCCCTCACCACAAATTTTTCTTAATTTTCTCATCAGTTAAGTTGCTAATTCGAACACCGTACCATTCCCACAGTTTTTAATTTACATGCCTGGCTAATATTTTTATTATTTTTAAAACATTTCATCTAGTTAAAACACGCTCCTTCATTCTCCACACTATATGCAACACATCCTTTCCCCATGTGTAGCAACTTATCTTGTTTAGTGTTTAATTTGCTTAAAAAGTATTAATGTATAAAATGAGCACACAACAACAACAGCAACAACAGCAACAAAACAAGAAAATACAATCAAAAACGTGTTTCTAAGCCGGAGCAACGCACGTCAAAGTGCAGCGCAAATGACACAGCATAAGGATACGCTCAGATACATTGCACGATGCAGATACAATTTGCTAAGCATTAGAGCAACTGCTACAGCAGCTACAACTGCAGCTGCTGCAGCTGCAGCTGTTGAGTATGCATAAAGTGCGCACATTGCACTTAGTGACATAATTCTCGTAGATACTTAATGGCAAATGCGTTGTTGTTCATATTTAATAAGTGGCACACATTCATTTAAATAAGTGCAAACGTGGCATGCATGTGCTATGTGCAACGCTAACTGTATAACTGAATAAGTACTTTGTGCAGCAAATACTTGAAATATTTTGATTAATAATTAATTGTTTTATTTATTTATTACTATTTAGTATACTCCACACACGCACATTTCTTTTTCTTTTTTTGGTTGTTGTGTCAAACATTTTTCGCATATATTGCAGGCATTTTCACACAAACACACATACACATACACACACACACACACACACGCACGCAGTTTACTAGATCGCAAGCACGAAAAGTAATTCACGATTTGTTGTTTATAAAAAAAAACAAAAGGAAAATCACTGCACACCCGCGCGTACTTTGCCACTGTGCAGTTACAGTCAGACTGATGGGTAAATTTTACGAAGGATTTCACGAATATTCACTCACAACACAACGGACGAGTGTCCTGAATTCCGTTGCGGATGCTGTGCGGCTGCTGTTGCTGCTGCTGCTTGTTCTTCGGCAGCCTTTCATTGTTTTAACACTCCGACTGACTCCGACTGTTGAGCGTGAAAAGTAAAGTAATTTTCGTGTACAGCTCTTGTATTAACTCTTTCAATTTGCCGGTTTTGTTTTTTTTCCTTAGAACTGTTAACAACATCCTTTTTATGTTGTTTTTAACAGCAGCAGAGCAGGTTGTGCAAACTCTTTGATTTTGGGGCGCGCCTAGTTGTGCCAATTTGATTTTTTAACAGTGATGTTGTTTGTAGTTTTGTCGCACTGTTAGTTGAATGTTATGTTAGTTTAACAGTTTTGTAGAGTTTTAAAAGCGCTTAGCTTAACGTTATGTGTATTTTGCAGCTGTTAAAGGTGTGTTATGTTAATTTAACAGCTTTTTTTCCAAATGTGCAAATTTTGTTGCATACTTCGTGGATTGGTTTAGATTTATTAACAAAAATATATAGAAATGTTTTAATTTGAACTTATTTAAATACAGATTTGTATTTTTTCCACTTTAGAATGAGGAGTAGGTATTGTTCATTGAATACAAGTAATCCGAGTATCTAAATATGCATAGTTAAAGCCTACAATATCTCAATTATCATATAGACAGCCAGACGGACATGACTACATCCATTCGACCTATGAAACTGATCAAGAATATATTTAATGGAGTCTGTCTCTCCTTCTTCTGGCTGTTACAAACATACATGTTTCCCTATAAGAACAGGGTATAAAATATACCGTTATTTTAACATTCCGCTATCGATCTATGAACAATCGCAGAGTAAACAGGTAGTCCTTTTAAAGTAGCGAGTCGTACATCAATGCAAAGTTGTGATTATTATGCTTAAGTTATACTACGAAGGGTGTTTTATAAGTTAGTGACATTCGGCAAACGAACCTTGTTTTTCTCAACATAGACTTTTCTTAGCTTTATTTTGATATCCATTTTATTTCTTTGAAGTTGTTTGTTTCAGTGATAGCCTCTTTTTCTTACCAACCAGCCATGTCTTCAGTTTTGGCTACAGGCAATAGTCATAGGGGGCTAAATTTGGAGAATATGCTGCATGTGGTAGCAGTTCGTAGCCGAATTTCTGAATTTTTATCGAATTGTGTGTGCACCCGTGCATTGTCTTAATGGCACAGTTCTTTTTTTACTCCAAATGCGGTCATTCATGCTTCAAATCAATATCGAATCTGTCCAAAAGCTCTGAAATATATTCGCCAGTGATCGTGTTACCCCTTTTAAGGTAAAAAATACCGTGTGCATTCCAAATATCTGTGGTCATAATCTTGGCCGTCTTGGTGCACGTTCAACCGGAGAAACCTATGGCCGCAATTGTTCCTAGATCGCTGGTGTGATGTGATAGATTCATGTATCAGTGCAGAAACTTATTCAGATCGCGGCTAAAAATCGATAAATACTGCTTGCGCTTATGGTCGAGTGTGAGTAATGGCGGCACCCATTGAGATTTTTTATATTTGAATATTGAGTTGTACTCGATCCGATATGCCGACTGCCTTCGTCTTCTTACGCATTTTTATCTCCGATCGTCCAATAGCAATCTATGGATTTTATTGACGAACTCTGCATCATCACCATAAACGAATTCAGTAAATCACTTCCTAACTATTGAAATATGATAGGAATGGATTAGGTGAATTAAATATCCAAACTTGAAGGCTCTATATTTTATCATTTCCAAGTTCTTCATGTTCATATAGACATGCAATTTAATATTTTGTAGGGGGGGACTCGTCTTAATAATTTGATTTGGACTTTTATTAGTAAGAAACGTAAGAAACACCAAGTTCATAAAAATACACAGAAAGATGGGGAAAATTTATGTGGACGCTACCACTTCTAGTTGGCCATTCTGGAATATTTTTTAATGGTTAACGTTAGTTTGACCAAACAATTAATTAATTAAGATGAACAATACAATACTTCTATTAAAAATATGCATCAAGAGGTAGGTTTCTGTGGTAAGTGCTATCTGCACATAGTGTGATTGTTGCGATATACATTGTAAACAAATTATCTGAAGAAAACCAAGAAGAATTTAAATTTGAATGTTCAATCGCTTTTATTCTCAGACATACGGACATGTTTTTATTGAATACTAACGAATATAAATAGATATATGTATTCTGGAGTCGTAGGCCCAAGTTGCTAGCACTCTCATAGATTACGTACATTATTGTATAAAATACTAAATATAATGAAATATGGCTCGCCTCCTTCTATCGGTTATATACATGTGCGGAGACTCAATTTACTGTTTTACTCTACGGGTATAAGGTATACAGATAATAGAAATCGGTAATATTAATGAAAGTGATGCATTAATAGTTTTCACACACCCTTTATAAGCCTGTATTTATGAAATCGTGAGTAAAATTAACTATAAGTTGCTAATATTATGGTAACCAACATTAAATGGTTCCGGTTAGTTATAAAAAGGTGTCGATATCAACTTTCATACCAAAATATATCATTGCCTTAGGGGATAGGGTGCATATATCTATAGACGAACGAATTGTCGCACTAATAAGCTACATATATGCTCTATGAAGTACATATATAAAATGCCTCCTTTAAGGTGTAACAAACAATTTTAAAAAATTATAATATTGTTCCCGCGTTGTGTGAAGTGTATACAAATAATATTAAATGAGTAGGTTTTTTTTTTCTTGCCTTTTCCTACAAAAAATGAGCTGTTTTTGTTTTTTTTTTTTTTTTTTTTTGCTAGATCAGTTTTGCTTGCTGCTCAAAGAACGGCATCAATGGTTCTAACGTTACATGGAGAAAAAGAGAGTGAGAGCGTTCGTTCGATCATTTCAGCGAGAGATAGAAAAATTAGCAAAAGCGCAGATTTTCTACAATGAAAGCGAAATCAGTATCCCATTGTTAGCGTGTTTAAGCAGATGTCTTCTCGGTGACTTATTTTAATCGAAGTAAAGCAAGCCGTTTTAGTGCGGTATTTTTGTTGCTGTATATCTAACGGTGCCAATCTGGTGCAATCTTGTTAATATTTTTTGGTTTTTATTTCATTGCAAATACGGCATTCAATGTAAAAAATGCAAATACCCACTTTTTATATTTAATTCACAACTTACGTGTATGTGTGTGTGTGTGTGGTAATCAGTTAAATTTAATAAAGAAATGTGTTGTGGTTTTTTCTTTTGTTAATATTTTTTTCGTGTGAATCAGCGCCTTAAATACGGCATTTCAAATGTAAAAAGGCAGTAAAAATGCTAAAAAATTTGGCAGTAAAAAAGTTTTCTTTTGTTTAGTTTCTTTTTATTTGTGACGCAATATTTAATACACGGCATACAATTCTAAACTGAATTAGTTAATAGAAAAAAGAAAGAAATGACATGTAAGTTCCTACACATACACATACAAAAACAAATAAATAAATGCAAAATTAAGAAAAAAAATCGACAAATCAATGAAACAATAAAAATTTATTTATTCCCGTTAACAATTTTTCTAATTCGTTTATTTTTCGTTGGAGAGCGGAGTAATAATTATTCAAGCTCTCTCAAAATAATGAGCGACACACTTGGAAACGACAAAGTTTTTGCATGTGAGTTACTCTAAAACTGTTCTTTCATTATACACTCTTTAATATGTTTTGATATACCCTACAAATATTATATATTGATATATTAATATTAAAAGGAAATACGTTAGAAAAAGAATAACAAATTATTAAGCACAAAGCTCAAGTTGACAGCGTATATGTTTTTGCTGATTTCTATAAAAATAATTAAGAAAATTACAGTCAGGTAGAACCGACTCTAAGAGGCCCTGTAACAGTACAGGGCGCCTAACAAACACATTAAATGTTTCCCTAGCTTATGACCAAGCAGTGCAAACAAAAAGTAGGAAAAAAAATAAGAAAAATTGTACTGACGAAATGTATTTTGCTCCTCTCACTTCTTACTGTAAGAAAAAGGAAAGGGAGGACGGAAGCATCATAGGTAGTTCAAATTCAATTGCTTATAAAATCGTCATTTATTATCCGATTTTGATGAATTTTTTGGATTTTGAGATTGATTTGATGATGGGAAAGAGTGGGAGGGGCAAAATTTTGAAATAAACTTGTAAAATTCCGGCGATGTCCTAGTCGAATGCAACAAGCGCGAAGTCTCTATCTATTTCCCTTTTCGAGATTCTTTCGTTCATACGGACGGACATGGCTATATCGACTTCTCCTGACCATAATGGGGGTAACTTCGGGTAACTTCTCCGACCATTACTATTACCTGTTACATACATTAATAGGCTCTTGTACCTTCGGTACAGTACCTAAAAATGAATTTCGTTTGAAACACTAAAAATAATTATTACAGAAAAATGCAAGATGCATTTAAAGGCAAAAGAAGGCCGACCGTAGCAGACCGTAGATAATAATATTTAGCATCAAAAGTCGAGTCGATATAGACATGACCGTCTATCTCTCTGGATGTTTTCAGACAACTTGTATTCAATGAACGCAATAAACCACCTCCATAAGGGGGTTTAGTACTAACCTTCCAAACCTACTCCTATCCTCAGTTTTTGTATGAACAAAGTTTATTGATGTTACGGTAATTCTTATCAAATATTCTATTTAGATTCAGATCGGACCAATAAAAGGGGTAGCCTTCAAACAAATCTGTCCAACTTTTTTTTAGTTTTTGTATGAACTTTTTTGTATTGTTGTTGTTTATTTAGCTATAAACGTAAATATGCAGTATTTTGCAGGATTCTTAAGAAAATATTCCAAGATCAGAAGGAGTAGCCCTCATACATATCATAAGTAGCAGAGTATCTGGTAGTCGAGCATTGCACTATAAACAAAATCCAAATAATTTCCTAATTCGACGGAAGTCGAATAGAATGGGGCGTTACTATTTGGTATACATGCTAATGAAATCAGTAGAAACACATCATTAGTTTGGTTAAGGTCGGTGGGCGGTTCGCCACTCCCATATAAGCGATAAATAAATCGTTATATCTTTTCATTTATTTGAGGTATATGTGGTATACATTTCTTGTGATCAGGAGAAGTAGTTTCTATAATATTGTAAGTGTGGAGACGGTTTCGCTGTCTACAGGTAGTATTATTATGTTATAATGTGGTACAGAGATGAAGTTTGGTATATATGTTAATAGAATCGAGTTATGTTGAAATCAAAAAAGGCTATGCCCCACCCCCATACAAGCGATAAACCAAATTTAACATATCTTTCCATTCATTTGAGGTACAGGAAAGGAATTTGATATAAATGGTAATGCACGCCATGATAAATAAAATATTTTAATATAAGACTTGAACAATTTTATTTTCGGTGATACCTCACCTTTAGAAAAGGATGACAAGTATACAGAATTTTTTTGTCTTGTAGGTCTACCGATATTTTGTGTGTCAATCTATGTATTTGCTAAATAGCTCCCTGTTTGCCCCGAGATCCAGATTGTTGATCAAGAAAGCATCGTCTAGTTATTAAAATTGATTTAAGCCGAGCAGATAAAATGTTTTCGAAGCTTTTTTAGAACGTTTATTGGTCTACAGGGAATTGGTTTAGCAGCATTTTTACATGGTTTTAGGATTGCTATAGTTTGTTCTACTTTCCACAGTTTTGGAAAGTGTACAATCTTTAACATCTAGTTGAATATTAAGAATATATCCTGTACATTCTCTGGGATGTCATTAATAACTGAGATTTTATTAAACTATATGTCGTTTCCTAGATTTTATATACAACTGCAAGGTATAAGTGCGAATAAATGATAATGAAATAACATCTTGGATGATCTTTTTTAGAGGAGCTCGTTGAATGTTTACGTTATACAAATTTCTTGTAGTTTCTTCCCTCTAGGTAGTGAGTAATAAGTCGCAGATGTGGATTTAAAGATTTTAAGATGTTCTAGAATTGAGATATTGTTTTGTATTTTTAGGACTTCTTTAAGATCCCTTTTTGCCTCATTGTAACACTTTTTATAATTTGGTGATCGCGTAGTATATCATGCCTTACGAAGATGTTTGTTGTATCAGTCTTAGAATTGATGGAGTTGTGTACTAGATATCATGTTTTGTAGTGAGTACAGGTGTCACTGTGTAGGCTGCCCCTTTAAAATCAAATCAACTCTTTTTTTTTAGTAAATTTTATTGTATTTATTTTTAGATATTTACTTAAAAGTTACTATTGCACTATAAACTTTTAAATGTATTTCTTTCTTTTATTACTACTAATTTTTAGATTTTTCTTTGTCTTATCACAATTCTCAAAAATATACAAAAACCTTTCATTGTTATATCTCCAATTAATAAAATTTTTAGCAAATAGTTCAAATGATCAGAATTTCCATTCTAATCAAGGTCAGATAATTTATTTTTCATACAGCTCAAAGGCATATTCCTGTGTACCGAGAGATAGAAATGAACATTAGCCTAAGCGCTGTATGGCATAAAATCCTTTTTAAAAATCCTATTAGTTCTCTTACTCTATTTGGCTATCTATTTGTCTGTTTGTTTTTATGTTACAATGTGCTTTGCTGTCTCTCACTTTTCTCCGTCCGTCCGTCCGCCCGTTCATCCGTCCGTCCGTTCATCTGTCTGTCTGTCTGTTTGTGTTAGTGTGCAAGTTTGTCTACCATTTTGAAATTTGGACATAAACATAAAATGCAAGCAACAACCGGAAATGCATTTTCGTTTATATTTCTTGCATTTTCTTGCTATCTCTCTCGCTCTCTCTGTTCATTTCTGTAGAACGAGTTCATAGCAGACAAGGCAACAAAATTAAAGCTTACATTTTTTAGTTAGGTCGTTGCTATTTGGCAAAGCAATTTCTACCTAGTTCAGTTCTATTTCTTACTTCAATGCAATGCTGCGCCTTCTTTGGAGTGAATTGAAACAGCCGGAAGTTGTAATCGTCTGTGTTTGTTCTTGCTTAAATTCCAAAAAAGAAAAGAAAAAAAAAAGAATGCATACATAGATGCATCAACATATTGTAGAACCTCGCATTAGAGCAGCTGCTTTGGTATTTCGTGCTTGCCAAATGTATCTCAATGTGTAGCCAAGTGAAACGGGTCGGACGGACTCTTTGCCAGTTGACAGTTGAGCTGATTTTAATGCTTTGTGGCTTGTTGGGGAAATGTCATGTTTTGTTGTTGCTGCAACTCGCATTGTTTGCGGGTTATTTATTTTTTTATTTTTTTTTTGCTTTTAATTACAACTTGACACAAAATTGTTGCAGATAAATTTTGCAGCTATTAATTTTTCTCTGCATAGTTCATCATCTTGCATATGAGTATCATTGGTTGTTGGTTTTGTATTAATGATTTCATCTCGTTATATATATTCTTTATTTTTGATGTAAATTTAATTAATTGTTTGCTGCATATGCACGGAATGCGTTATACTTTGCTACATTTTAATACACTTCACATTTGTAGTTTGTATAGTATATTAATTTTTGTCAGCGTCTAACAGATTGAGAATATGGGAATGTGGGAACAATATTCTTTGTGAAAGTTAGACAGATAATAGCATACGTTGGCGTCTGATTGAGATCGATTTCATAGGTCGCTATGCATGATGTGTTGCGTCTGAGGCAAGTTAAAACATGACTTTAAGCTTCAACAATTCACCTCTCGTTTCCATGCTCCAACTATGGTAGATAGTCAAATATTATAATTGATATTTAATATCAAAGGGTGATTATAGAAATATTAAAGGTGATTTATACAGAACTTTTCTGTTGGTCAAAAATTTGAATTTAAGTTTTTCGACAGCAGCTTATATTAGCAAGGCTTTCCTGAATCTTGCTATACTTAATACAGCTACCTTTTTTTGAGTATGAGGCCCACGATATTTTTTAAGCTTTGCTCCGGACCGTATGCTGAACCATAGTTGTGTACTTAGCAAATGTTAGCTTTTTGTGCAATACAACACCAATGTATTGTATTTGTAGGCAGGCTGTTGTTGTAGAGGTGAGCCGAGCTTTGATATACCTGGACCAGTGCCACTTCTGTTGGTGAATGTTACGCTTGGATATTGGCTGCTGTTGTTGCCTATGTTCCACTCGGAAGCCCATTCAGTAAAGCTGTTAATGTATTCCTGTAACGCACTTGGCAAAGTGCCGATGTGACTAAGAGCACTTGCAGGTGTTGGCGTGTCTGCAGTGTATATTGTGTAGAAAGTAGGACACTGCCTTGTGGAACTCCATCGCATATTGGTCTTCTTGTCGATTTGGTGCTTTCTTCAACAACACAAAATGTTCGACCATCCAGAAAGCTGCTAACTATCTGTGAGAGCTGCAGTGTTAGTAAATTCTTTAACTTACACTGGAGGCCAGCGTGCCACACCCTGTCGAAAGATTGCTGCATGTCCATGAATACCACCACAGAATATTCTTTTTATTCTATAGCTTCCAGGTCGAAGTTGACAACAAGGTGGAATGCCAAACTGTCATTTAAGGCCCCAACCTTCAGCTGCTGTTAAAGATCAATACTATATAGCATGGTGTTGTGGTTTATTTTGCCGGACTTGATAAGTGCTACTGACTTGCAGTCGCTTACCTCGTGTGCACGTTCTGGGTTTGGCCCACCATGGATTTTTAGCGTTGAAGTCGCCGCCTATGAATCTGGAGCCCAGGTATTTAATTAGGTTTACAAAGCCATCTTTTGTCCATGGTTCATTTGGAGGCGATTGTGACATTTCCTTAGTTAATATGCAGATTCACTAGCATGAAATACATGATATATAACATATCCTGGCAAGTAAATTTCATCTCCGTTTTTAACATGACATCGACTGCATTACTGTCAAGGCGTAACATTATCAATAAAATTTGTTCATACAAAAACTCAGAATGAGAAGTTGGTTTGCATGATAAGTACCTACCCCTCTTAGGGAGAGGGATTAATATGTTAATGCTTTAGGGGCCTTTCTTGGATCTTCTGCCTGTTACATACATTTGCACAAATTTAATATACACTTTGTCCCAATGGGAACAGAGTATAATAAAATTAAATACAAATTAGAGCATTCAAACTAATATATAGAATCACTAAACTTTATAGACTCATATATGAAAAGAGAGTTTTATTTAGGATAGACCCCATATTTAAATCAACTATTAATTGTGGTCTGATATATACATATATATATTTTATACAAAAATATGCACATATATCAGAAGACAGCAATTAGTATCAAAGTTCCTCCCATTTTTTATAAATTTTAATCAACTCAATCATATAATTTTTCCCGACATGCCACTACGTACACGAAAGATAATTTTTAAATGGAGATTTATTTATTTATATTCAAGTATTCCAATTTCATAATTATTTTATCATTTTTTTTATTATGTATATGATTTTCTTTGTATTGAATTCATGAATGTATCACGCACACTTATCAATATCAATCAAAATGCAACGAGTACAACGGTATTCATAAATTAATGAGTGACGCAAAAAAAAAAAAATAATATTTCTTTAATTTTAATTAATTAATTGTTAAATATTTTTTTTTTTTTTTTTAATAAAACGCACTCAACCGAAATTAAATAGCAACAACAAAAAGAACATTGAACAAGACACTAGATACAATGCAATTTAACTGAAAATAAGTTAAAATTATATGGCAGAGTAGTTAGACTCTATAATACCCTACATGGCGTTGTATAGCGTGATAGCTGTTATAGTTCAAACAGGCTTCAGAAACGCAGACGAATGTGACTTACTGCTAGCCGAATAATCTGAAATAAAAACAAGTAAGAAAATTACAGTCGGGCGTAACCGACTGTAGGAGGCGCTGTACCAAACACTTTAACAAACAAACACATTAAATGTTTCCCGAGATTAGGACCAAGCTTATGACCACTTCCTACTGCACGAATAAGTGCCTTATAAAACATTTTTTTATGCATGCAAAGAAAAGGGGGGTCGTTCAAATTCAATTGCTTATAAAATCGTCATATATTATCCGATTTTGATGAACTTTTTGAATTTTAGCTTAAAGGGACGTTACTCTATACTGGTATACTCAATTTTTTTTGTGCCGCAGACATTTTTAACCTAAGGGGTGATTTTATGGGGAAGGGGGAGGGTCAAAATTTTAAAATAAACTTGTAAAATTCCGGAGCAGTCCTAGTCGAATGCAAAGAACACAAAGTCTCTATCTATTACCGTTTCCAAGATTCTTTCGTTCATACAGACGGACGGACGGACAGACGGACATGGCTATATCGACTCCTCTATCACTCCTGACCATAATGTGGGTAACTTTGGGAGTCTCCGACCATTATTTCTATCGGTTACACACATTTGCACAAAACCAATAGGCTCTTGTACCTTCGGTACAGGGCCTAAAAATCGAGTCATTGTGCTAAATACTACAACAATACACACATACACTAAGAGCACACATGCACACATATGCTTCCACTTTAGTTATACTCTTACACATATAACTGCGCTAGAGTCACTGGAAAGCAACCATCAAGATAAAAACTAAAGTACAAGCGTATGTGTGTGCTCTGTGCATAAGTGTGTATTGCTATGCCATTTGGAACAGCTGATTTTGGGCAGCAGAAAATCATCTCCATCTGACAATGAGTACTGGAACAGTAGAGACATTTTGAACACATCTTCTATTTTACTTTACAACCTATTCCAATTCTTTAATATACCCCTAAAAACAGCTAAAAGTGAAGTGTACAAAAATCAGCATAATTTTCATATTAAATATTTGAAAATAAAATCAGCTTAATTCCTTGTAATGCCACGAAGATCCATTAAACGATAATGAGCAAATTGAACACAGCACAAAAACAGAATAAAAACAGACAAACTGACTCAGACGGACGGAGTTGGGGTGGCAGCAGTGTTGGTAAATTGAAAATTAAACTTGAATATTATTTAAAGAAAAATACAAATTCGAATTTCGCTGATTTTGCAGCTGCGTAGTGACCAACAGCTCATCAATCGGCATTAAAATGTTTCAATTTCAACGAAGTCAGTCATATAATGCATTCATTTTTATACATTTAAGCCTTATTGATTTTTAAACAGCTGCAACAAAAATTATAGCGCAGTGACAACGAAGCTGTAATACTCTTCTTAAGGAACTGCCTCTGCATAATACAGAGCTATTTCAGTTTTTAATATCGGCTCGGAAAATGTATGATATTCGAAAGTTCTGCTACAAATATGTGGTTTTAAATAACTAAAAAAGTTTTATTTAAAACAGTTGCTGTAATTTGCTTTTGAGGATTTAAAAAGTGTCAATATCCTTGCATGATCTGCAGCAGCTATTCGTACTAGAAAAGTGAGTGGCACGTAAGACGCTGTTAGGTCATGCCTGAATAATAATGGCAACACATACACCTACACATTTACACATACTAACAAATGTGCTATATATTCGTACATATGTATATAGAAGACCAAGCTGTCACGTGTGTGGAAAAGAACAACAACGATTGCAACAAATATGCTTAAAAATGTTATAGCTTTGCATGCGCAGCAACAAAATACAAAAATTACAAATGCTTCTCAGAAAATAAAAGAAATAATTCGAAACAAAACTTAAAACGAATAAAAATGCTAACCCAAAATCCTTGGTTAGCACAAATTTTATGCAAAAAAAAAAAAAATATGGAGAGGACAGCGTGCAGTTAAGCGTCTGGCTTTAACTTCCGCATTCTATAAAGCTATTCATCTTACACTATATTGTGTTCTTTGTCTTTCCAACTTTCTATCTCTGTCTCTATTTAAGGCTGCTTTAAGTTGGGGTATTTGTAGTTTTGGTTATCATTGTAAAAATAATCAACTGAACTATAAGCTCACAGAATCTTGGAATACTAAAAATAATAACGCATAACGTTCTACGAGGCGTGACAAGCCCAGTGAAGTATATTATTATATATTAAAAAGAGGGCGACCAAGTTACTATTTATCACTATTACTTTCACGCTGTTGTCAGATTCCAATTAACTCACTAGTGATGATCTTTGTCGATGATCATTAAACTCAATCTCTAGTTTATCGGTCCTTTCGATCGCTCTTATTAGTGATTGATACAGGCCACCATAGTACTCGTCTTTCAGTGATCATATCACGTATGAGAATACAAGATTCCAAAGTGCTTCTTAGCAGTTCTTAGTAATTCGGTGTAATATATCTTTATTAAAAAAAAATATCGGATTTAAGACGATCAACTGAGATTTATTTGTCTTTGTCCGTGATTCTGAGTATAAAGACTTGGCTTGAATTTTTCATATGTTCTAGAATTCGGTGGTTCTAGAGTTAACTTTACAGTACAGCATCTATTCGATTGAAAATGTGAGATCAGACGATAATATCTGCTTCCAACCAATCAACTTACTAGGGATGGAGTATAGTTGCTCATTCTGACTTTTTTGGTCGCAAAATCATAATTTTTAAACTAATTAAGTTTTCAATGGGAGATTCTCCCATAGGAACCGCCACCCCTAATACGATTTGCGTGATCAAACTTGCATCGTATAAGTTTTGAACCATAAACTGAATTTCGATAATGTAACAATATGAAAAACTAGAAGGATTCGTGCCAGACCTATAAATATACAACATTAGCAACATCCAAATTTGTATGGATTTATATCTATATCCGTCTGCCTCTGTTTTTTTTGGCTTTCTGTAAGGGCTTCTAGATCTCGGAATAATTAATACTCTTAGATAGAGCCATTCAATTTAAATTTGTTATGCCTTCTAACTACTCTACTATGTTCCCATAGAGAAAAAATATATGTATATATATATATATATATATTTGAAGGCACTATCTGTTATAGTCTCCAAGATTTTTACACGGACTGACAGATGGATATGTCTCTATCGACTCGTCTTTTGATGCTGGAAAGGAACAAATGTACTTTATGCAATTTGTCTCTCCTTCTTCTGTCTGTTAGATTCATTTTCAGAAAGTTATTATACCCCTTTTCCCTACGGGAAGATGGTATAAAAACTTGATACATAAAAATTTTTTTTTCTTTTTATCCACTATTTATTAGCTTGTCTTGTATATCTATTTATCAATGTAATGGTATATTTTTAATAAATTTTACCCGGTCTTTAGTTTTTAGGGTATCACCCATACAAATTTACCACACACTTATGTGCATGAAAATCTTCTTTAGTTTTGTTCATAGCGACTTCATAGCGATAAATCAATTTGGTGGTTTGAAATATATACAATATATAAACATATTCTAATGGACGTATCTCCGCCCCCTCATTCTGGGGTAGTTCTCATACAAACCAATCAGCCACTTATGAGATTAAAATGAAAATGACTTCATTAGTTGAGTTAATATTAGTCTTCATATTCGATATATTGCTTTCTTATGGATTGTCGCTTCACAGCCATATACTAATGAACCATTTTAGGATAGCCCAATTATCATTGAATCCTTGGAAATAAATTTTAATTCAAGACGTCTGAAGAAGTTTTAGGAGCCGGTGGCATTCAGTGATTTAAGTTCTTTAACCTAATGCCCTAATTAGGATCAGTTGAATAAATGAATTAATGAAGAAGAATTAATAATTTATTTATATAAAAAATCTGGTCGGCAGTATCAGCAGGAACCCACGCTTTTTTAAATATTGACTCAATAAAAAAATATTTAGTATTAAATATCAAAAATTTTTTTTTTTGGATATGTTTTGCAGCTGTCCTTAGAAGTGCTCTTGGTGTACCGTCTTAGCTAGCGAGTGAGCGAATGACGATCCACAGAGAGTCTACATATCGATAAGATTGCATGACAGATTACGGAAAGATAAATATGATTACTGTTACAAGCTTTGTATTAAAATTAATATACTAGGCATACTATGTGTGAAAAGTAAGAAAATATTTTTCGTACAATATCTTAAAAATTGATTGGAGAATATATGGGACCTACGCTTAAAAGTATACGGGATAGGCCTATTAATTCATATGCATTTGTTTGCACCATAAAAAATCTTTAAATTAATTTTTAAGTTGACTGTGAATAAGGGTTCGCAAGGGGATTCATCGTGAATTCATTCGAATTATCTATGCGCTTAGCTCAAAAAAAACCTCTGTAAAAAATTGTGTTAAAATTATTTATAGATTTTGTAAGCCATGTCTCCATAAGCTTTAAAGAGCATACGAGGTTTGTTAAAAAAGGGAATTTTTTTCGAAATGTGTTTATTTACTCCTAAAATATTTTCAGTCCCATTTAAAGCGCTTTTTCCAATCATTGAAGTACTTCTGATATGTGCTTATTAGTACGCCTTTTAGCTCCTCCAGCGATTCGGTTGTATTTGACAAAAAAAAAAAAATGACCATCACCTTTACATTTGATCGAACTTGGTCTGCTTTTTTCGGTCTGGCCGCTCCCATTGGAATGATTGGACTTTAATGTCAACGTCCTAACAATATATTCATATCTCGTCACCAGTTATGACCCTTTTTAGCAAATCTGAATTGCTTTTGACGTCACTCAACATCATCTCCGCGATGCTCTTAGCCAATATTTTGTAGTTTCAGAACAAACTTCGCTGCCACAGGTTACATGCCCAAAAGATCCAAAAACATTAAACGACATGAGCGAAACGATATGTTGACATGCTCAGCAACTTCTTTAAAAATAATTCTCCATAACAATTTTCATCACTGCTTCAACGTTTTTATCAAATTTTGTGATAGTTCAGCTAGAAACGCTTAATTCGGTGTTTCTTATGTCAATCCTAATAAATCATCCTATATTGATTCAAATCGGTTAACTAAGGTAAGTCTGGTACACTTTTTGAAATTTTGTATGAAAATGATTTCTTTTTGTATGGCGTCAATTCCAATAAAATATTGCAGATCAATTCGGTTTGAAATATACTCGTAGCTTCTATACAATTCTAAGCTTTAAGTAGTTATAAGGTAGCTCGAAGTTGAGAACGCTTGACTGTAAATTAAATTAGAAATGAGATCGAGATTTAGGTAATATTTGCTGCTAAATTCGAACTAAGCAGTACTCCCCAAAAAATGCTGCTTTAAACTGGCTGTTAAACCTTTGAGAATTTTATGATATTAGTTCAGTGCAGGCTAATAGTCCTTCAGTTTCTGCTTCGCTTCAATTTTTATTTATGTTTTATAGTTTACGATCCACTTTTCGTCTACTTGGTGTGCATAAAACAATTTTTTTTATGTAAAATACAACCAAGCGTGAATACCCCCAATTATTTAGATGTATTTTAAAAATGTATTTCTATATATTTTTTGGCGCTAAAAGTTTTCGTTTACATTTTTGGCTTAGGATTTTCATACTCTTCACATGTAGCATGAAAGTATTATAGTTTTGTCATGGAGTTTGTAACCTATGAGATGAAGCATCTTGGACGGTCTAAACTTTAATATAGCCATGTATGTTTGCCATTCTATCTCCTATTGGTGTATTTAGATGGGAGCAAGAGTGATTCTCGACCTCGTTAAAAAATTTAATTACATTTATCTGAAAGTAGAATAAGATGACTTTGAATTCTATAAAAACCATATGCGAAGAGTGTTGTACCATATACACTAGGAGATGGAGTTCCGATACTAAGCCACTATTAAATTTTTCGACTTTTGTATGAAAAAGTTTTTTTTTTAAGTTTAAATTTGATATGGTTGCTTCTTATGAACGGAAGGTTCACAAATTCAAGAACGAACACTTTTAGCTTCTAGCTTCATACAAACGCACCGCTCACTTTATGGTTTTTGTGAGTAAAACTTTTTTTTTGTTGCGTTCCCAACTAGAATAGTTTGTGTAGCGTATTTACATTTCGGTTCTACCATTTCTTCATGTTTAGCTTTGCCGCTCTATTACGTATCAGTATGCATTACGAGACATTACACAACTTAACGTAAACGTAAGCATGCTAGTGTGTAGAGGGGCGTAAAGGGTTGATGTTTTGGTTTGGATTTACTTTGGCGAGCTGTGCTGGCTAAAATAAACGTAAGCCATGCAAAAGTTTTGCACGTCTCCACTACTTTGTGCCTTTTGTTGTTGTTGTTTTATGTGTCTTTTAGTGTATATACGAGTGTGTACCAATGTTTATTCTTTTTTTTTTTTTTTTTTTTTTTTTTTTTTCATTTTTTATTATTTTAGGTGACATTGTCATTGTTGTTGTTGTTGCTGTTTGCTGTGGCATCCATAAAAACGTAACATACGATTACGTGTCGCTGCATTTGCTACCAAATTCTTACGAGTAACTTCTGAATATCTTTTTGTTGTTTTTTTTGGCTTCTAGATAGAAGTTATAGCTTTGCTGTGGCACGTGATAAGCACAACTGCTGGATTATGCATGATCTGGCAGTGAATTCAAAGATCTGACAGCATTGCTACAAAACTGGGCATTTTTCCAATAATTTTGTCTAAAGTCTGGCACCACATTTCGCATCTTTACAGTTCATCATAAAATTCAGCACTCACAGTTCATAAAAGTTTCGTTTTCAATAGATTTTGTATATTTTTATTATTTCTTCGTCTTCTGCTGTCAGTTGCTGCCGCCACCTCCTTTTTTTATTTTTTAACTTTTCTTTCTAAGACCGCAACGCATTCCATTTGTTTTGTTTACCATGTTTGGAAGGAAAAAAGTACAAACTTCCTTTTTTAAATTTTATTTTGTTTGCAAATCATGAACTGCGGCTGGGCAGCAATTTGCTTGCTCATTATGCAAAGATGTAAAATGCGGCGGTGGCGGTGGCGATGTTGAGGAACGCTTGGCAAAGTTTAGCAAACCAAGTTGAAGTTGTACATGGGTCTGTCTCAAAGTAAAGTTGGCGCTCGGCCTCCAAATAATAATAATAATAATAATAATAGACTCTGCTGTACTGCGCACAGAGTTGCTTCATTCGTTCGTTCGTTTCTTTAGTTCATTCATTTTGTTGGACATACTTTGCTTTTCTTTATTTGTATACCCTACATGCAATGTTTGAAAAATGGTGTATTAACTTGCTAAACAGTGGAGCCATACCAGAAATTAAAGCCACATTGAAAAGTCTGTCTCTCTACAGACTTAGTTACTAAGCACATACCGCAAAATAATATTTAAATTTCGCTTCAACTTTGAACTGCATTATGTGGACAAGACAAATTAAGTAAGGGATCTAGCTAGAAACGTCTGGTATGCCTAGGGGTAGTTAAATGCTTGCTCAACTTGAAGTGAATGCTGTGACTTGTAAAATTGCAATTAATATTCGACTGGTTAGATATATTTAATAGATATATCCATTGATGAAGTCCTATTTAGTTAAATTTACTCCTCGTATTGCGTTTTGGTATGAAACACTTCTTATTGATGTTATATCCTTAATCCTTATAGAATATTCCATTTAGATACAGATCGGATCCATAGAAGGGCAGTCACCTTACATTTCTGTCGAATTTGATGTATTTGGCCTCAATCCGAATCAAATAATCTATTAGGGTCCAAATGTATCCACTAAAAGAGTTGGTCACCCTTCCAAAAAAAAAAAAAAAATCAAGTCGATAACGCTATGTTCAACCAAAAATAGGGTTTATAATTATATAACTTTCTTTTCAAGGATTAATCAAAAAATTAAAGTTCATAGAGAAACCAAACGGCAAGTTAGAGCGTTAAGTTCCATCCGTAATAAAGCCCTGGAATTATCATAAGTTTCTACTCTCTGGATAGTGCGGTTTTCCATAAAGAATTATCAAATGCTCACAAATTACAACCAATTTGTTCCGAATTTTAAAAATTTTCTAATTTTTGGACTGAGTTTAGATCCGTTTTTAAGAACATCTTCATGTCATTCTTCGATTTTTTCTAGAGCAAGATTGGCCTTGGATCATTCTGGTAACACTTTTATAGCCACAGTTTGCACGGTACACATTTTTGGAATAACAAAAACTGGTGTTAAGAAGTTTAAAAGGATGAGGTGGGAGTAAAGCTTAATCGAATAATTTGCTACTCCAGTCTGCTGGTTCCAGTAAATGGTTTAGCCATACTTAAACTTGAGAGTGTACTCGATGTAACTGTTGATTCGTTTTCACGAGATGTCTAAAACTTCGTAGTTATGGCACAATAATTCAATTTATCAGGAATATTCTGCAACTTAAAATTTATAGAGATTATAGAGAATTCATTATGGAGATTTATCAGGTGTTCATTCTGCACCGTGATGGGAGATAGAAGTTCACAGCGTGGATTAAGTTCTATTACGAAGTAAATTTTTCTTCGTCACAGTCACTGCCCACTTTAATTAAATTTTAGACTAATTTACCTTTGGAAGAGTCCCATTGCTTTGTTATTGTGTAGCCACGATATGATCTTCGAACAAGAGGCGTTCATCTATGATTGAGTTTTGCTGCAATAGTAAACCTTTTTTTTTTTTTTTTATATATGCAATTGTTTTATTTGACAAGAATCTGGATTCGGTATCCTATAACCATATCATGTCGCAGTCTTCTATTATAATCTCTAAACTGTACAAGTTATTGTGATAGTGTTTTCGAAATATATTAACAGTCATCTCCGTCGGTTAGGTGCAGCGCCGACTTCAATAATAGTCCTTCTTAATCTGCTTATTGGACGCCTATGTGGCAAACTTGCAAGCCTATTGGTATGATTTAGCTGCCTGAAGTTGTAGCGGCTTGTGTGGTGGATGAGTTCTTGTTCTATGCTGTTCAGCCTCAAGTCTCGGTACCGGGTGCACCCTTTTATCTCATGAAGACTTCTATTTTGCTGCTTTTGGATTCGTTGCCTGTGTGTTTTGGCTGCGATGTCCCATATTGGTTTCGCTTATCTCCAAATAGGATCCACTGCACAGTTGTAAACTGTAAAGCCTTGTGGAACTCCGGCTCTCACGGGATGGACAGTTCAGAGCTCCTCTCGCACTTTCACTTAAAAATGACGGTCTTCCAAGTAAGACCGTATCATCAAGTAGAAAGGAGATAGAAGGTTAGCCTTGATTTTCGCTAAAAGACCAGCGTGCCATACTCGGTCAAAGGCTTCCTGCATGTAAATGGTCCGAAAACAATGCCTTGAGGTACTTCTGCTCAAACAGAGAATGTTGCAGAGACACTTGCACGAACTTTAACGAAGAACTCAAGATTGCTTTCTGGTTAACCGGAATTATGGATCATTCCTTCTATTGCTGTTTTCCAAGCCGATGCATGCATTCAAAAGTGTAACCAGAAATAGAAGAACATTCACTGGCTGGAGGTTTATTGATGATTTTAAGACCTTTCATGGCGTCGAACCTTTCTGTCAATGTGAATGAAGCAATAAGCTTCTGTAGCTTTAACGTTTTATCCATTGCAACCACAACGTCTGCTTGTTTAGTGTCAGATATACACCACTGACCATTAATGTCCTATAGTGGAGACTGGTGAGTTGGTTGACCTTTGGTACTTTGAGTAGCTTTCCACGATGCATTGCATCTTGTTTGTGCCCATATTCACAAGCATTTTGTCACAAATTTGATGAATTTCTAAGCCCTGAGGCAGCTCTTAACGAAGCTCCCTGCGAGATTCTGCTGCTTTGTTAATTTTTTTATGGAACAAATCAAGTGCAAAGTCAATATCATCTGTAAAGTTGAGCTGCATATCCGGGTGAATTTCGTCCATTGGCTTTTTTAAAACATCCAGTTCTGTGCACTGCTGAGCTAGTCTCTCCGAGAAATGGAATGTCTTTGTAGCTGTGTCGACCGTGACTATTAAAGGCTAGTGTTTCGAGCTCAAGTCCGTTCGATCCTTAATATTGAGAACGTTGGCATGAGTACAGACAAAAAGTGAGCTTTTTATGTCAGTTATTACCTCTCAGGCCGCAAATCAGATGGTTGAACAAGAAGTTAAATTCGTCTGTGATCCATTTGAACTTTAGAGGACAGTAGATAGTTCCAATTGCAATATTTCCAAAGGAACGAATTGTTGATGGTTGTGTAACTAAGTGCTGTATAATACTACTGATTAATATGAGGAAAACGCCTACATTATATATATATCGGGAAGTTTCTGGGGTATCAGCTGTACCTGTAAATTGTAGATGCTAATCTTGTCTCACGCATTTTGGCCATTGGGGTTCCAGCATAAGATCTTTGCTCATTAGGGCCTGTACCGAATGTACAAGAGCCTATTGGTTTTGAGCAAATATATGTAACAGTTAGAAATAATGGTCGAAGACCCCCCAAAGTTACCCCCATTTTGGTCAGGAGTGATAGAGGAGTCGATATAGACATGTTCGTCTATCCATCTTTATGAACGAAAGAATCTCAGAAACGGTAATAGATAGAGACTTCGTGCTTTTTGCATTTGACTAGGACTTTTCCGGAATTTTACAAGTTTATTTTAAAATTTTGCCCCTCCCTCCCTTTCCCATAAAATCACCACCAAGGGTACAAATTTCTTCGGCAAAAAAAAAATTAAGTATGTTAGTATAGAAAACATTTAATGTATTTGTTAGGCGACCTGTACTGGTACAGGGCCTCTAACAGTCGGTTACGCCCGACTGTAATTTTCTTACTTGTTTTTCATTTACAATTAGTCAAAAGAGTCCTTTATGTTGCCTGATTTCGGAGAGAAGAAACTTAATGTTGAAATTTCTATATTTTCCAAAATCGAAAATCTTTTCCAGTAAATTTTGAAGTGTATAAAACTTTTAGTTAAACCGAAGTTTTAATACCCATTTATTTTTCTTTCTTGTTGCATTTTCTTTAGCAATTTTCGCCAACAACATGTTTCGTTGGCACTGCCAAAAACTGCCGCGAAAATGTAGAAAATGAAAAAAAAAAAAAAATAGAAAATGCCTAAAGAAGAACGCGCCGACTGAAAAGTGCAGATAGTGGAAAACATGGACGGCATTGCTGCATTCCAAGTACTTTTGTTGTTGTTGTTGTTGTAGTACTTACTTGTCATGGCAATAAAAACGCAAATAAATAAAGCGAAAGAATTGAGGAGAAAAAAAAATGAAGAAGAAAAAAATGGCGAAATGAAGCCAAGCGCTGCGCCTAAAAGTATGCAGCAAGTGCAAGTTTATTAAAAATTGTAAGCGCATTTTTGTTGTTGTTGTTTAAATTGTTTTCTTGTTGTTGTTGCTGCGCTCATTTTCTTTATTGGTTTACTTGCAGCGCCATGTTTTTTTTTTTGTTTTGGTTGTTTGTTTAGTTGCGCTTTTCTTTGTTGTATTTACATATTGAAACATGCTCTTGAGTTCCATTTGAGCTACTCTGATTAAAAATGATTTTTTTCTGCTTGATTTGAAATAGAAAAAAAGAAAAGAAAAAATGGAGAAATTTCATAACTTTTTCAAGATATATACACAACTTATACATAATTAATGGCGAGGTTTGGGGGAAAACAAAGATGAAATGGCTTAAATAAACTTCAAAAGTGACATAAACTGTAACTAAAAAAGCATGAAACGAATAGAGCTATTTACTTTGCACAAATTTCCAATATTCTGAAAGCGCAACCGCAATGCAATATTTCCCTTCTTTTTTTTTTAATTTTATTTTCATTACGATCATATTTTACATCAAATAATCCTGCATGTTATATTCGTGGTTAATCGCAATTTTAATTTAATTAAGTCGACGGATTACAACTAATAAAACTTTTCATTTAGATGATGCCGCGTTGTGCTTAGCAAGCGAAAATGCCAGCAAAGCATTTACATTGCAGACAGGCGTACGGACAGACAGACAAAGCATTGAGCGAGTGCGAGTACGCACATAGCAAAATCTTAATTAACCTCAGGGCGCACACAGATACACACACACACACACACACATATCTGCATGCATGCTGGTGTATGGAAAGAGGAAAGTATCTATTACGCGTTTTACTTTGTTCGAAAACGAGTTGAGCATGCCAAGCAAATGAAACTATGTACAGCATTGAAGTGAATGAATACTCGCGCACACATACCCATTTATTTTGCACACTTAATTCTAACGCACAACTTTGCCAGCAAACAAATAGACACACACACACACAGTTGCAAATAACATACATTTAATGTTTCTACACACACACACACACACATACATATGCATATGTTGATATGGAAGATACGCGCGCTCGTTCGTTTACACATCGTTCGTTCATTCACTCGCGCAAATATCACTCGCCCGGAATTAGATTAAGCAATGGCATAATAAATTATTCCGTATGATATGATTCTTGTACATGATAAGCGTTTGTAATTTTAACTGTCAGTTAAATGAGTAAGGAGCGTTTGCGTTTGCGTTTGCTGCTATGACTGATTTACACAGTCTACATCCATGCCCAGACCCAAACTTCACATTTGACGCATTTTAGATACTTAATATTTGTCTTTTGTTTGAAACTTGAACATTTGCGCGTGCAAATAAAAGTCGAGCGTCAATATTTGTACGTTTTAGCACACATAAATGTATATGTGTATGTGTGTACCTAGAGTAGTATCAAAATTTAGTCACATAGCGTAAATATGTGTGTGTAACTTTGTATAAATTTTTATGCACAAATAATTATACACGCTGTCAGTTAGATTTATTTTTTTTCCGTTTTTCGTTGCAATGGCAACTGAGGCGTAGCATCACAACGCTAAAAGTGACAAGTACGTGACTATAATCAGCGCAGTATAACGCCCTCCACTAGTATACTATGTACTCATATATAAATGTACATTTGGCCCCTTTTAGCCAAACACTTCATCTGTGATCAGAAGAACACCAACGAACTTTATTCAGCTACGCTGTTTGCTTTGAAATTAAAAAAGTTTTATGTATTCACATTTGAAATCATGATTTTCATATTAAATATATCTTCTTTTTTTTTTTGTTTGTTTGCATTGCATGCTGTTGAGTTGGACAGAATTTCGAAATGGAAGCTTTTAAATCTGCCAAAAGTGAATATTAATAAGAAAAAAAAAATATTTTTCTTTTGTTTTTTATATTTTGGAAATGAAAGTTAGAAGCAATTTTAAACTAATTTTTAGGCAGGACTCTGTAATCCAAGCTTAAGGGGGAGCACGAATTTAGAAGCCAGTGTTTTTGATATTATTTGTGTTTTCTTGGCTCCAACATATTTACGATGAGCCGTCTTTCGAGTTGAATGCTGAGATGCTCATTTAGAGTCAATGTTGATCCACTGTTTGACGTGCATATAAGCCAGTAGCCAACTCTCGGAATGAGTAAGGTGGTCTGCTAGTTGTCTACTTGTTTTATTGTACAAAGAAATCTTCCTAAGAGTGCTCTGTCATCGGCAAATGTGGACGTTTTGAGTCAGTATGTCTGAAGATATAACATATAACGTAGAACCAAGAACGCTGCCTTAGGATACACCAGCTTTCATTTCAGACTCCTGTGTAATGTAGTCATTCTGGCGTACTGTGAATACTCTTTGCGGGAAAAATACGTTAATTTTGTACTTGAGTCCGTCGGGCCAAACGCAATGAAATGTGTTCAGTTGCATGGAGAAAGATTGCGGTGCAATATGCTCGCAACTAAAACGAATCTCTTAGGTTTATCTGTTTGATAGTAGATTTCACGAAACCGAAATTAGTGATTGGTAATGATTTTGATATGAACCATCTTTTCTAACAGTTTGGTTAAGCAGAAAGTAGGCTTATGAGCCCATATGACGTTAATTCTGTTTGAATCTTTCTGGTTTTCGGAATAATGACTATGAACGATTTTTAAAAATGAGTTGGAAAATATGATTCTAATATACATACATAAAAGCTAGGCTGGAAAGCTCCATTATCATTTTTGGCGAATTTAAAACATGATCTGCAAGCTTTTTAGGCCCTGTACCGAAGGTACAAGAGCCTATTGGTTTTGTGCAAATGTATGTAACAGGTAGAAATAATGGTCGGAGACCCCCCAAAGTTACCCCCATTATGGTCAGGAGTGATAGAGGAGTCGATATAGCCATGTCCGTCTGTTCGTCCGTCCGTCCGTCTGTATGAACGAAAGGATCTTGGAAACGGTAATAGATAGAGACTTCGTGTGTTTTGCATTCGACTAGGACTGCTCCAGAATTGTACAAGTTTATTTTAAAATTTTGCCCCTCCCCCCCCCTTCAGGACCGCAGAGAAGTATAGTATGACAGGTTTTGTATACGATACAGATTTATCAGATCCAGTTGCACCTAACACAATGCTCGCCATTTACACGGTTGATACTGAGATATCGCAGGAGTTTTGGCTGTTAATGTTAAACAAAAAAAAAATTTTGCTGATATAGGTTTATTGAGTAAAAATCTCACAATACCACTTGTGACCTCTTCGCGAAATAAACTAAAAACGAAAACTAATGTTAAAATGTATGATGTGTGTATGAAACTATGTTTGCTCCCTATAGACAACCACTTCTTCCCCACTCATGTAGTGATCTTCTCCCGGTCTTATTAACATTAAATAAAGATACGATGATGTTATCATCCAACATCTATCATCCATGCTACAAGAGCGATAATGTCATCGATTTATCGTTGTTGCGCTATTGACAGCTTCTTGATGTTCTGGAGTTTTCTCCACCACTCACGGACCACTTCGATATAGAGATTACAATGGCTTGTTTTTGGACGATCTTTGTGTTTAGCTTCTCTAACTGATCCAGTCTCTCTAAATTTTTCAATTAATCTCTTCACAGTTGACAGTATGAAATTTTCGAACCGTGGCCTCCAAACTGATAATTTTTTAAGTCATTGTTTATAAAATTCGAATCTTGCGTGAATTCTGGAACACCCTTTACATCCTCAAAGATGAATGGTTCAATTCAAACAAGCATGAAGATCATTCTAGTAAAGTCAAAAAAAAAAAAATTTTCCTTCATCATTTCAGTGCATCTGCGTCTGCCACAATGAGCAGGTTTTGAAGCTTTTAAAGCTTGCTGAACCAAATTTGTGATGTGTATAGCAAAGAAGTAGAGCCTTCAAAATGTTTACTCCATCTGATTCAAAAATTGTTGCAGAATCAGCCAACCCTTTCTATATTTATTTATTGCTTTGAACACTGTTCAATCAAAAATTATCCAGTAGTCCTTTTTTTCTAAAAATTGTTATTAGCTGCCATTTTTTGGTACACTTTCTAAAACAAAAATTTGTGTGAATTAATTACGCTTGTAAATCTAATTGAATCGCATGCAAATTGTTGAACTCGCAGCTGAAGTGCAGTGTTCAAAAAATGGATTGCATATTTTAAGCCTTGAAATTGTATTTTATTAGATTTTTATTTTTTATTTTTTTGGAGTATTTTTACGCTTGCAGGCACAAATCAAACGAAATAAAAATACTCAGCTAGGCAAATCCTTTTATGCAGCCGTGTTGAAATTACAAAAACGCTGAAAATTGAAAATATGCCTGCAAGTTAGAATTTGAAAACTGGTGAATTTGCAACTGAAAGCTTATAAAAAGTAAAAAGCGCGAAATGAATGTTGCAAAAAAAGTGTTAAAGAAAATAACTTAGAAATGTTGCAAAAAAGTGTCAATTGTGGGTGATTGTACAGACGGACGGACAGCTAATAATACCAGTAGCTGCAGTGCTATGTACAAATTTTTCAGTTCCAGCGCTTACTGACAAATATTTTCCAAAATATGCTTTACATAATCGATTCATTTAAACTTTTTTCCCTGCATGAAAAACTTGTCGAAAACTAGTAAAATTCTACTCCTCTTGCCACACGTATCCACAATTTCAACAATAAACTCCGTATCTACTATCACATGCGTATAAAAATGCATGTGAAAAATCACAAATTCCGAAAAATCTTTACTAAATCCTTGGGATTTATGCATTTTATGCTGTCTTTGGTAATGTCGAAACGAAACGGCGTCATTGGCATCAATGCGGGCGTCGAGTGATAGCAACTTGATATGGCAACATTGTTGCAAGGTGACTATGCATTTGTGTGTGTGTGTCGCAGTGCCTCAAGGTGCTGCAAAGTGCATACTATGCCGCCTCACTACATTTTTGTCCCTTGAGTTGGCGCTAAATGTGGCGAGAATGTTGCACGCCACCACTCGTACCGCATTCCAACAAAAGCTCTGACACAATCGATTCGTTTTTTTTTTTTTTTTTTTGCTGTTTGTTATTGTTGTCTACAGCTTTTGTTTTAACGAATTCCTTTTGTCGTTCGTTCGTTTGTGTGCATTGATGCCGGCTTACCTTGCGCTTCACTTTCCAATCGCAGCAGTTTCAACTGCCATGCCACATTTTTTTTTGCTGCTGCTGCATGGTTTGATTGCCATTGGCAAAATGTGTTGCTGCATTTGTGTTTGTTTTGTGCTTTTGTTGTATGCGATTTGATTGTTGTTTTTTTTATAGTACTTATACAATGTATAGGGGATGTCATGAGGTATATTAGTTTTGTTCTACTTTGGAGTCTTCATAAAGTATTTAGTTTATAATCTTAATCAGATTTGTCAGACAAGACGGCTCCTTATAATCTACAGTAGACAAGTTTTCAAGTCATGATTCCAATCCAAATTTCCCACTATTGTAGCGCTGCATTGCTAGATAACGCCTGCTAGACGCCTGCTATCTCACCCGGTCCGGCCAAAGGTACCTCGCTTCCAAGACCCTGCATTGCATAAATTTTTTACTTGTACCTGCCTAAAGTCAATATACCATTTATCCAGAGACTCTGCCACTATAAATCCGTTACCTAGCGTGAGTACATGGAGGTTTTCAGGTTACAGACAGAAGCAAATTCAAATTTCTGCAAATGTATTTGGGCCCTGGTCAGACATCTTATCGGAGGCTGGATCAGAAATTTTTTAAGGACTGTAGAACCCCGCAGCATACTTTTTAGATTCAATCTAGACAAAGCTAAATTTGTTTCTTGTATTAATTCTCTTGACAACAGCTACCAAAATATCTTAAATATGCTCTTTTCTGCAGAATAAGGTATATTATAGTCGTCTATCTTAATAATATTACTTTTATTCGATGCATGTTGTTGTTGTTTTTTGTTGCAATATCATTTCTATGTGCAGCATTGCAATCTCTGTGTAATATTTTATTTTCAATTCGCATTTAGTTGATGTGGGAGGATGGCAGCGGTATCAACGCAAGTCTCAGGCTAAAATAAATTGTATCTGACAATTGGCAATTGGCCTATCCGCTATTTTAGCTGAACGAGCAAGCGTTAGATGGGCATTTAGACGCTGGCAGTCATATGGGCGGCAATAAATTGTGGGCGTTTGTTTTTTCGATACTTCGATTGTTTTTTTTTTCTTTTTTTTTCATTCTTCATGCAAGTGTTTGCCAAACATTTTTATGCTGAATCACGAAATACATTAGTCGAAGCTGCTTTTTTTTTACAGATTGTGTCACAATAACAAAAAATCTATGAATTGTTAACAAATTGAAACAGCATTTGATGCTATGACAGGTTCAACGAAATGTTGCAAGTGCATATTGTATGCTTAAATAGACCTTCAATATGTAATATGCCTCAGACTACTTGAATTTATGGCAGGTTATCTATAAGAAAGTTCTAATATCTTAAAGCTGCCAACATGTAAACATAATTTAATCGAATGAAATTGGTAGCACTCCATTTATTTGCAATTACAATCCAATAACTGCCACACTGCACGCCTTGCCACAAAATGTGCATAATTTTTTCACACACTGTACAAAGTTTAGAAATTTCGATATGAAATGTCATTGCCAGAACACGTTTAAAACGTTTTATATCAAAAGATTTCTAACGCATCGCAAATACAAACGCTGATAACTGTCAAATCATTTGGAGTGTCAATGAATCCATGCGGCACATAAAAATCCGCATGCTGCATGCTCCGAGTACTTTACAAGCTGTCAGTAACAGCCGTTGTCGGCGCTACACCAAAAGCGGCAATTCATAGGCGAAGACCAGACCAGAACAGACCCAACCGAAGCATTTCGAGTAACATGAAAATGCAAACAAAATTGCTGTCAACTAAACGTCAGCAAAATCGCTCATTCGATCGCTGGTTCAATGGTTGGTTCGCATTCGCCTGTCCATCCATCGAGTTGCGCTGAATGCACGTACACTTGATCAATCAAATCGAGCTGTCAGTCGAGTATGCATTTGATGACAACGATGACGAAATACATCTACAGCCGTATACAGTTTGTATATGAAAGTGGCTTGAGTGACTGGATGTGCTTCATTGACAGAAAATTAACGCCAACGAAATTTTTTTTTATTTTATTTTAGCAGTGGCAAGTGTTGACGAAAATAGTTTGATAAGCGTGTGCAGGTCAGCGTAACCCATAAGTATACCCTACATCTATGATGTAAAGTAAAAGTGTGCATTCATTTTGTGCAGCTGTATGTAACAGAGGGATTAGTCCCAATATAAACCTATAAACCATAAAATGCGGCTGGTTTTTAAGTCATACATATTTAAAATATTCATAGATCTAAACGGAATATTGCTTTTGTTAGATAGTAGGCACTACATCCTTTGCAGTTCAACTGTGCATTCAACGAAATATAATAATCGAAATGTAGGCATTATAAAAATATCAGAAAAAAACTAAAATTGAAAAAAGCAGCTACATTGGAGTTACAGTGGTAAAACTTCATAAGGTGTCAAAGGATGATATATTAAAAACCAAGACAAAGAAGTTGTAACTTAAACTTTTTCTTTGGGTACAATGGTGGGGTGCGTGCGGAATAAAAGTGGTGTTTTGTACGAATGTGTTGGTAGCCCTTCCACTCTTCGATTTTACCCATCACAATGCCGTCCCCGTTTTCGTCTCGGACCAAGCTTTCAATCAGCTGACTTATGAACTGTACCACGATGCATACTTTTAGGGTTTTGTTTCTGCATAGAAGCCCTAAAAGTATGCACCTTTTTGCAATTTCGGTCTTAACTTTCATTCAGCCGACCTACCCTACCGAATATAAGGAGATGGAGCATGTTAATACATGTTTGTATTTATAATACCATAAGAACTTAGCATGAAAAAAAAATATGGAGGAACATAAGCCTCAAGTAAAATATTTGCAATAAACTGGAACACAGACGGCTATCTAACTGATGAACCCATTGATATTGGGTATAGTTCAGTCTGAAATCAATGCCAAAAAAAGCTGTGCTGAGAGGTGTTTTTAGAATCCGGTGACTGTCAAAGCTTTTTTGCGTCTTGAGCAATTGTACGCGTTTGTTTGAAAACAAATCTTTCAAGTACTTACTTAAATGGCAGTCTTCCGGTCATGGTCGCATTTAGGAAGGCGCGCCAGCCTTCATAGTCCTTTGAGCACTGGCGCCAGTCGTTTTGAATGCCAAGCACGGAGAGATCTCGCCATACCTGGTCATTTCAATGCGTGCCCAGTCGTCCTCTATTTCGGCGTCCTCCAAACAAGTTTGGCCCCCATCTAAACCATGCATGCTGCAGCTCTTTCAACCATTCTAATGAGGGACCCAGCCCAGTGCAGCCGCTGGAATTCTATCTGATGGACTATGTCAACCTCATCGAATAGCTCGTACAGCTCGCGGTTCACACGGGACCTAAACTCGTCACCGAATCTTGCGAATGAATTGTGCGAAGAAACTTTTTCTCGAAGACTTCTGACGCTGTTTCATCTGACTCATGCCCGTTCCATGCCTCTGCGCCATACAGTACGACCGGGAATATTAGCGTCTTATAGGTTTTGATTTTTGTCTTTCGAGAGAAGGTTTACTTTTTATTTGCTTGCTCAGCCCAAATAAGCATATGTTTGCAAGCGTGATTCTTCGCCTGATCTCCAGACTCAGCTTGTTGTTGCTGGTTATTTTGGATTCAAGATAGACAAAGTTTTCTGCAACACTGAAGTTAAAATTCTCAATCGTCACTGACCGTCCAAGACGACGCGATGACGGAGTACGAGAAGACACCAAGTACTTTCTTTTGTCCTCATTCAACTCTAGACTCATGAGCCTGTTTTTCAATCTCTGAGAACGCCTTGCTTACTCACCGTTCCTGTCTACTGATGATATCGATTTCATCGGCGTAAGCGAGCAGCATCACTTTCTTTTAGAAGATCGAGCCCGACATACTCGGGCTCTATCTCTATCCGACTTTTTGGTCTGAAACCACACTGATATAGTCCTATCAGTGAATCCGTATATGGCTTCAGCCTATTACACAATACGTGCGACAGAATCTTATATCCGATGGAAAGAAGACTTATTTCGCTGTAGTTGGAGCAAACAGCGGGGTCTCCTTTTTTAATAAGAGGACAGAGAATACTGACATGCCAGTCATTGGCTATGCGTTCATCGGACCATATCTTGCACAAAAGTTGGTGCATACTCCTAACCAACTCTTCGCCGCCGGTTTTAAATAACTCAGCTGGCAGCCCAACAGAGCTTGCCGCTTTGTTATTTTTCAGCTTTTTAATAACTGAATCGACCTCGTTATAGTCCGGTGGCTCTACAATAGTGCCATCATTAACTGGTGGTTCCGGTGTCATTTCTCCATCGGCGGAATTGTGTGCTTCATCGCCTCCGAGTAGGTTAGAAAAATGACTCCTCAATAATCTCAGTGATTTCTGTTCCACCGTAACCAGATTTCAAATCTTACAAGTAGTCTGTTTTAATCTGATTAAACATAATTTTGCAGCCGTAATAATGGCTTATTCAGTACCACGGAAAGTGGTACTGCTGCGGATAGGATATTTGTCTAGATATCCAATGTGGGTTGGTACACGCAAAATTTCTTCTGTCTATCTTTAAAACTAATTTTAAAGAATTGAGCAATAGCAAGTAGAAAGATAGTAATTTTCAAGATGACGCCAAGGTAATCTCCTCAAAGGTAGATTCACTCTTTTTACAAGTCGTTGTCATCTGTCATTGTGACTTTGGCATTTGCAAAGAAGACTTTGTTGTGCATGTCAACACCTCATTAACGCAGGAAAATTACTTCAATGTTTTTCGGTGACTGTTTCTGAGATTTGTCTTTCGCATCTTGTTATAAAGTGTGTTTTTTATTTGAACAAGATGCAGACCTTGAATAACCCAAAAAGGCAACATTGAAATTAAAATACATTTCCTGAATTATTGATAAAAGCGATGGAATATATTCTCGACTTAACAGGAAATATTTAAAAGGTACAAAGGCTTAAGAACTGAACATCTTTTGTTTTTTGTTTTTTCATTTACAAAATAAGATGCCCCCTTAAATCTGTTGATTAATTGTGTACATAAACATTATGGAATTCCCGCTGCAGATTACAATGCATTATGACAAACTGATAAAACCATTTCACATTAAATGTGAAGGGTATACCATATAAGATTGATAAGCAAACGCAGACAAGCATGAAACATTCATTGTTATTTATTTTTATTTATATTTTTTTTTTTTTTTGGTTATCGAATATGAATGATTTCGTTTTTAATAGGAAATGACTTCGTTGACTTGTTTTTATGATTGATAACAAGCGGGCGAGAGCGTTTAAGCTGCTGATAAGAGTTCATTGACAAAAATGGGAAAGTATTTAATTTTTGTGTATAAATACGCACAGCAAACCATATAAAAGCGTTCAGTTGACAAATTAATTAAAAATTAAAAAAAAAAAAAAGAATGCATTGCAAATTTTTGGCTGCAATTTTTGTCATTTTTATGCTGCTGCAGCTTAGCTGTGCGGCAACCATCGAGCATCCTGAAATTGCAACAGAAGGCAAGTTGAATATAGAAATTAGGCAACATACACAGCGTCATAAGCGTCAACTGGAAATTGTTAGAGGCGTAGTGAACAATGTGCTGGGACTTGTTGGCAATTTGGTTAGTTTGGGTGCACCAAATCAGCAACAACAACAACAGCAGCAGCAGCAGCAACAGCAGTTTTATATGCAGCCAGGCGTAGCAACCGAAAGCGTTGGCGTACCGCAGTCACAACAATCGGTCAGTTTGGGTCTTAATATGCCCAATTTGGGTCTTTGAAAAAACATAAATTAAAATCGCATTTGAAAATGTAATCAATTAGTTTTAATAAACGAATAAATTAGTTTTTAATGAATTTACTTTGAATTTTATTTGATTTTTATTGAATAAACTTTTTCATTTTATTTAATAAATTTCACATTTAATTGCCAAATAATTACCGAAAAGTGCCAACACCGCCGCTGTCGCTGCTAATTAATGAAATTTCATTGAAATGCAGATTTCAATTGCAATTTGAATATCAATTTTTTAAATGTTTAATTTAATTATTTTTATATACACTGCATATAAAAATTATTTAGGGTACTAATATTTTTTTATTAAATATTTGTAATGTGCAGGAAAACGCGGAGATTTGTTATGCATGCAAAGGGTCTTATATAATTGTGTCCATTGGATTTTAGTGACGGTTACTGCACCCCACTGGAGCATAGTCCATTATTAGGCCCTGTACCGAAGGTACAAGAGCCTATTGGTTTTGTGCAAATGTATGTAACAGATAGAAATAATGGTCGGAGACCCCCCAAAGTTACCCCCATTATGGTCAGGAGTGATAGAGGAGTCGATATAGCCATGTCCGTCTGTCCGTCTGTCCGTCCGTCCGTCCGTCCGTCTGTATGAACGAAAGGATCTCGGAAACGGTAATAGATAGAGACTTCGTGTTTTTTGCATTCGACTAGGATTGCTCCGGAATTTCACAAGTTTATTTTAAAATTTTGCCCGTCCCCCCCCTTCCCCATAAAATCACCCCTTAGGGTGAAAATTTCTTCGGCACAAAAAATAGAGATATATAGAGATAACGTCTCTCTAAGCAAAAATCCAAAAAGTTCATCAAAATCGGATAATAAATGGCGATTTTATAAGTAATTGAATTTGAACAACCCCCCTTTTCTGTTCATTCATATTCGCGCAGTGAGAAGTGGTCATGTGTTTGGTCATAAGCTCGGGAAACATTTAATATGTTTGTTAGGCGACCTGAACTGGTACAGGGCCTTTTACAGTCGGTTACGCCCGACTGTATTTCCTTACTTGTTGTAATATGGGAATTTGAATAAAATTTTTTATTATTTTTTTTAATTATGACACATAATCTCGAATTCCAGAAGTAAATGGTACTTTTTTTATTTTAGTTATCCATTTATTGTTCAGAATTGCTGGATATAAACAATTGTTCAGAAACAATCGATTATTTTTTCCAAAGAAGAATTTTGTTTTTGAGTTTAAGCAAAAAATTTTGATATGATTTGCCTACCATGTAGAGAAAATGCTTACATGTGGGATGCCATGTACAGAATGATTGTCTTGACGTCTCAGCCTAAATATGCTCAATATATCGTTGTAATTTTCGATGATATTTTGAGTGTCTCAGTTCTAGGATAGATCTATGGAGACAATTTAAGTTGGATTGTGTTTCGTGGCGCATTTCTGAGCGCATTTTTCATATAAACAGAGATGATGCGTTCATTGTTGAATTTTCATCGAATCCTGTGCAGTTCGATATTTTGCACAAATATGTAAATAGTCTCCGTAATCATGCAACAAAAACCGTGTAATAAGCTATCTACGCAGGTTTCATAGTACCTGCTCGACCGAGAGTTCTATGCTTATTTAGCTCTGTGAGATTAAATTGAATAAATCGTGAAATCAGTTGACTTTTGCTGACTTATTACTGGTTTCCATTGACCATTTTGAACGCCTATGTTGTATATTGGACATTTAGCTCTATCATCACAAGTTTTATTGGTTATATTTTTAATCAGGGAAGCATCGAGAGTTCATATACTTATGCAGGTAAAAAAGCTGCACATATTTGATGTTGTTCGAGGCGCATTATAAAGATAGACACATATAAGGTGTACCTGCTGCATCTGTATGATTATGATTAATCGAAAATGAGGATGGCAGTGACATCACAGTTAACGGAGGACAATTCAGTTGTGAACTACAGCGCGTCGAACATGAATGTCGCGAAGGAAGAAATTCGCCATATTTAACCATTTTACTATCTGAAAGTCAAAAACGCATCGCAAGCGGCCGAAATAATTTGTGATGTTTACGGGGCCAATACTTGTTCAATTCCCGTAGCACAACAGTGGTTCACTCGATTCAATTCTGGTGTGGAGGAAATAAAAGATGCACCACGCTCAAGAAGACCTGTCGTCGAAGAAGTCGATAAAATCAAGGAAGTGATCGAGATAGACCGCTATAGTAGCAGCCGTACCATCGCCCGGGAGCTGAATATCAGTTCTATGACCGTTCAAAGGCATTTAAAGAAGCTTGGCTACACAAAAAACTCCATATTGACACCAAAAAATCTCATGGACTGAAGTTCCATCTGCGAATCGCTACTGAATTGCAACAAAAGTGACCCGTTTCTGAAGCGAATGGTGACTGGCGATGAAAAGTGGCTCACTTACGACAACATGAAGCGCAAACGGTCATGGGTGAAGCCGCTATAACGGTTGCCAAGCCCGATTTGACGGTCAGAAAGTTTTTGCTGTGTTTGGTAGGATTGGCAGGGAATCATCTATTATGAGCTCAATTCGTTCCTCTACTGTGAACAACTGAACCGCTTGAAGGCAGCAATTGCCCAGAAGCGGCCATCTTTGGCCAATAGGAGAGGAATTGTGTTCCATCAGGACAACGGCAGACCACACATTTTGATTGTGATGCGCCAGAAGCGCCGGGAGTTCGGATGGGAGGTCCTTATGCATTCACCTTATAGTCCGGACCTGACACAATCGTATTACCATCTTTTCCTGTCAAAAGAGGCTTGCGAAAATTGTCTGTTAATAGGGAAGCTAGCTTCTATGAGCGGGGCATATGAAGTTGGCAACAAGTTATTAATCAAAACGGAGCTTTTTTGAACTAGATCCAATGATTGTACGCAATTTTATGAAGATTTGAAATAAAGGCGAAAAAAGGAATGACTTTTTGTTTCAAACAATATATATTAACTTTGCCTTCTTCTTCTACAGTTCATTTTTCCAGTGGATATTTTTTGTGTCATTCTTTAAACGCGTACCAAAGAGATATGTTTGAAATATTTTCAGTGAATCTTACGAGCTGCAATTTTCATTTGTCGATGGGTATTTTCAATCTCCATTATTTCTAGACGCGTTGATCCGATTTTATGTATTTCAACATTTTCTAAAAATACTTAAACTCAAACTTCGCTTAAAATACAGTACAACCATTAGATCCAAGGTTTATTTTCGTCACTTGGGGGATTGCCTTTCACATTCATAGCGAAAATCTTAAAAAATTAAAACGAAATTATGCATTTTTTTCGCGATCATCAAATGAAGTTAACAATTGGTATCTGATGCATGATGTAAAATTATTTTATTATATCTCTCTTAGAGATGTTTAGATCCATAAAGGACATATGATAAACCTATATGAAAGGTATTGATATAACAATCTACACATATGTAAATTACTTCTGAAATGCATTGCTTTATTTTATCTAACCCAGCGAACTTCGTACCGCCTCAGCATCAATAGTTTTGGTGTCACTAAGGCATTTATTTTGTTGAAGCAAATCTTAATAATTCGTTTAGGATTGATGTACTATTATTTGTTCAACTATTTTCTTCATTAAAGCAAATTGTGATATACGGCAATTTTCATTTTCTAGATTCAGGCCACAAACAGGTCGAAATTTGAAAGTGCTCATCTTTAAAGTTTCTTTTGAGGATCGTCGCGTAAATCACAATTCGTCGACATAAGCACGTCCATTATCGATAGTCGGTAATTGTTTAGAGAAATCGAAAGAGTTTATGATTTGAGGCAAGAGTTTATTTCATTTAGCAGCAATCGATTTTAAATGACAGTTGAGAAATAGCAGGACAGTAGAATCATTGCGCCTCCTAAACATCTTAAGTTGCAACAGAATTTACGAATCTCGGACGAAAAATGGTGAAAATTATATGACGAATGTCTTGCCAGTAACACTGGGTGCGTCGAGGAAAAATAATTCACCAGTTCCATGATCAGTTGCTTTAATTCATATTCGTACAACAAACATCTGCAGATGAGGTAATACATATGTTCGATCAAAAGCCAAGCACCAGGCTTTATATATACAAGTACATCTCCTCACTCACCTCGAGATCGGGATTCACTTGGCTGATTTAAACTCGTCATTGGCTATGTTGTACTAATTCCTCAGTTCACAAGAATTCGATCGGATTCAAATGATGTCGGTCGACATTCGTGAACTGTGTAAATGTGACCAAGAGCGTCAGTAGAAAGCACATCTATTTTTTAGTTCCGAATTAAAATATGCGCTGTAAGCTGAAACTCCGCATGATGAAAATTAAACTTTCATCTTTTTAATAGAATATATTTAATTGCATAAAAAAAAAAATGCTCATGTGAAGGGTATATGTAAGTGCTTCATTACTAATGAATATCTATCTTTTTTATTTTTTCTGTTCATTTGAAAGTGCATTATGAATGAAATTGTTAATTAGATTTGAATTTTAAGTGAAATTCGATAGATTCATAAAATATTTGTACCATTTTGTGTATTTACCCTTTCAGAGTCCCTTGCACGCCTTTTGTCTCTCTTTCACACACTCTGCTAGCTAGCTCACTCTTACATTTTCATCAGCATAATTCAATGAAATGTGCTTATTTAGCGCATGAAATGCAAAATATGCTGAAATATCAAATATGGAGCACACAGCACGCTAAATTTTGCGCAAATATTTTATTACCAAATTCAAATTTGCAAATATTTTAGTAATTTTTTTTTGTATTTTTGTTGTTTTTTTTTTTGTTGCATATTTTACAACGACAGCAAATTGCAACTTTTAAGCAGTTCATGCCACAAATTGACAAAGTCTGACAAAATGTAGCCACAAAACTCATTTAATAATGATTGTATATAATTTAAATGCTTACGTGAAGTCGGCTGTGAAAATGGCACAAAAAGAGGCGGGAAATTATATTTCAAATTGTGAACTATTATTGTGAATATTTTTATTATTATAAAAAAAATCTTTTTGTTTGTTATATAAGCTTTTCTGTCTAAATCAAGCCTTTCGATATTGTACAATTTTACGATTTTTAGTTTTTGATGCACAAAAGCAATGTTGAAGCACTTCTCATCAACTACAAAAAAAAAAAAAAAAAAATTCATCCATTTTGGACGCCATCGTCATCAGCATCATCATCATCAGCAATGTCCTCATCCTCATCCTTCGTCGTTATGCTCGATGGATGCCATTGCAACTGCTTAGGCTGCTTGTTGCCGAATCGGATCAAAAGTTAAACTCGTGTTTGACTTTTCATTCGAAAAATTGGATTTCGCATTTGAAAAAGTTTTACTTTTGGCTGCCGAAACTGAAACTGAAACTGAATCTGAGTTTGAAACTGCTGCCTTTGCAGCTTACGCTCAATGTTTTTGTATACATAAAACTACGTAGAACTGGCTGACTGGCGGACTGGCGGACTGACTGACTGGCGGCTATAGTAACTACTAAAAGGGGCTGACGATGACGACTATTATCAACGTATATCAGTCTGTATATACTAGGCTGGTTGACTGCAGTTTGCTTTGCTTTTATCTGAATTTTTGAATTCGTTTTTTTTTTTTTTTTTGGGCTAAAAACGACCAAAGAAAAAAACAAGCAAAGTTCTCAACTAATTTATCAAATTTTGGAGATTTGTGCACAAAACGTAACGAAGCTCAGCGAAATGTTAACTAACTAGAGAGATTTTTGCATTTATATTTGGCAGAGTTGTGCAAGAAGAAGATGTATCTACTAAGTGTACACGGCTACTAATTAAGTAATGCAAAGCAGCCATTTTGAGGAGAATGTTTATGAGCTTCTCAGCGATGATTTATGACAAGTTTTAGATTTAAAAGTAATACAATTGATGAATGTTGAAATACTGCTGATAGCATGTGGTAGCCATTCGACTAACAATAAGCTGAACTTGAAACTGTTGCACAAACGAGGCGCACTATTTATGTTTCGGGAAAAGCAATTAATATTGGGGTTTATGCAATAATTCGTGCGGTTTTTTTTTTTCGAAAACTAAGGCTGTCAGAAGCTACAACGTTTGCCCATATATCTGACAGTTTGTGGATTCCATCCAAAAAGAACATCTCCGGCTTGGTGGCCAAAAACGAATCGAGTTAATTTTTGATACCCTGTTCTGAAGTGTAGCGTATTCCGGTGAAGCCTTTTTGCATTGATCTGAACAATTAGTAATCAGAAGGGGTTATGTCTGCGCTAAAAGGCGAGTGAGGTAGATCATCCCACCCACTATTTGCCAAATAGTTCTTAACCGGTCCTGCAACATGTGGCATTATGGATTTTCGAGATCACTCTCTTCAAACGAATCAATTGTGTTCGGCAGAGGTCCCTTTTAATTGTCCGACCCGGTTTCGAAACCCTTGTGATTCCACCAAATACTGAGCATTACCTTGGCGCCATGGATATTTGGCTCTACCGCAGAGATTGATGGTTGGCCAGGCTTCACATACGATTTCCTGCACTTGGGGTTATCATAATGAATTCAATTCAATCGTCTCCAGTGACAATCCGATGCAAAATTGACTTCTTTTTATGGCGTTCAAGCAACATTTTCGACTTGCAGAATCGGCGTTCGACGTTTCTAGGTTTTAATCTAAACGGCACCCAATTTCCAAGCTGTTGCATGAATCCCAATGCTTTTAAACATCTGGAAACGGTTGCTTGGTCATAACACAAAGCTTTTGCAAGTTCTTTTTGCGTTTGGCACGAATCTTCATCGAGCAATGCCTTCAATTCTTCAACTTCAAACATTTGTGGCTGTCCGGGTTGTTCTTCGTCTTCTAACTCGAAATTGCCAAAATTTTAAACCGTGCAAAATAATTCTGGCACGTTCGTTCAGCTAGAGCATGGTCACCGTAAACTTCTACTAAAATACGATGACTTTCGGTGGCACTTTTCTTCATGTTACAGTAATGAAGAAGAACTTCCCGGAAAATCATTTTATCTGGCACAAAGTTCTGAACTGAACTTTGAATAATGCCTATCGAATCGTAGAAACAAATCAACATTGTCTTCACTTTTGACTTTTCCAAACGTGATTTTTTGCGTTTTGCTTCTCCGGTCTTCCATTCGGCATTTTGACGCTTGGTTTCAGTATCGTATCGAAAATACCTTGTCTCGTCACCAGTGACAATGTTGAAAAGGAAGTTTTGATCCTTTTTGGCATTTTTAATGTTGTCATTTGAATGTGAAATCCAAAGCGCCTTTTCCCCGCTCTTAATTGATGCTCGACCAATTTACGATGGATTGAGTCTTTGGACAAGCCCAATTTCGATTCCATGATACGCAATTACGATATCGGCTCATTCTTGATGAATTCACGGACAATTTTGATGTTTTGTTTGTTTACTGAAGATTTCGGCCGGCCTTACATACAATAGTGTTCCGAGTTGGACAATTATTCCCATGAACTTGTTTCATAAATGCGTGAGTTTACATTACAATAGACGCAATAACTCCACTTCCACTTTTTCAAATGTAGTATTTTTTTTTTTCTTGCATAGTTTCCCAAGCACACATAAACAAATCTGTGCACTCAATTCCATAAAACTCTAAAAAAGAGATAAGTTAATTTAACTATTTTATTGCATAAACCATATTCAATTTGCAGCTTTGCGTTTGCGCTCGGCCACTCAGACAAATCCATGCCATGTGCTGGCATAAATTTAGTTATTAATGGACGCGAAAAATTCCAGAAATAAAACGCACAGAGTGTGAGCTGAGCTCGTTTTTAATGCGCAGCTGTGCAAGAATCGCATGTAAATCCATTTTCAATTAAACGCGCTCTGCGAAAATAAATCTGTGCACTCGGCGAGGACATTTGGCGGCGGAGGACATTCGACAATATTCAAAATTCATGCATTTTATTGTTGTTGCAAGCAAATATTTTTAATGCCTAAATTTACGATTCGACGATAGCAAATGCAGACAGCGAGACATTTAAAATAATATGCGACAGGACTAATAGAGAACATGCGCCTGGATTATGTAGAATAGAAGTAAATAGTAAAAGATTTATGTGGCAAGAGAGGCGTGTACAAGGCAGATTAGTTTGCATAGAGAATACTTTAAGAAAAATGATGCGCATAAATATCTCGTCGTCGCAGCTTCGTGTTTATAATCCAAGTTAAAAGCGCGGCATTTGTTTGAGGCGGCAGGCCTTGTTAAAACCAAAATCTGTGTTGCACATGCTAAATATTACTGCGGCTTAAGTCGATAATGGGTCGATTTGAGGTTTTGTTTTTTTTTTTTTTTTTTATTTTTAAATAAATTGCAAACCATTTGTTTTATTTTGTATAAATGCGCCATTAATATGCAAAAAAGATTCGATTTGTTGTTGCTGTTGCAAACTGATAAAGCAAAATAGACTGGCACAGATTTTGAAGTACTTGACAGCAGTGCTTTATTTATTTTTCTCTCTCTCTCTCTCTCTCTCTCTTAAATACATTTTATGCATAATTGAAACTTTCACTTGTTACCGAACTTTAATTACCAAACAAAAACTATTAAAGTTGTTAACTGATTTTATGCTCAAACGTGAGCAAAGTTGTACATTGTTGTAAGCAAGAGAGACATAAAAAATTGTAAAAAAATTTAAACGAACGCAAAAATGCAAATTAACAAAGAAAATTAAGCGCAAGTTGGCAACTCTGGCTGCACTTTTGCTTGCCACGACGTTGCACGAAATTGCCGACAACTTAAATTACTTTTCGTAATAAGTTTATTTTGTAATTTTGTTAAGTAAAAGTAATATTTATGCAGCTGCTTGAGCAGCAGTAAATGAAAATTGAAAATTATGTACAACACGCAGTGCAGTGTGTGGTGGGGTGCGGTAGGTGGAAATAATCTATACTTGTAATTAAATCGTAGTCAAAAATTTTGGTTTGTGCGTGCATCACATAAAAGCTACTCATTGCATTATAAATCGAATTACTGAGATATAAAAAGCTTTATTGTGTGAAACATTTAGCGTTTATTTTATTAAAATATCTCAGCAGATATTAGTTTAATTAGAAACATCATACAAGTAGCTTGAGATACAATTTTGTGTTTATCAGTTTAAGCCTTTAGTGCTTTAAGGATGTCCTTGATTGTCTTAAAAAAAAGACAATTATATTTGATTGTAAACTCTCATGTGAAGATTTTAAAATGTCATTTCACTTCTTACATCATCATGATTTAAAAAAAGCAGATTTCTTTTTCAAAGCAAACAATTTCTTCTAATGAAAAGGTACACAAAGCTAAATTTATGCATGCATATTCATATAGAGGTATGCATTTATTTCAGATACAATATGTATCTGAATATGTTTGTTAACTTTTATTTTAGCACTCCAAGCAGTGCCTGCTATGTCCTTGCTGCAGCACATTTGCATTTTATACGAGCTGAAGAAACAGAGCCAGAATGAAAGTAAAAACGAACACATAAAGCAAGAGCTGAGTAGAAAACACTTTACCTCAATGCGACTTGGTTGCAAGTGAAAAGCACTTTCTACAACAATATACAAAAATACTTCTGTGTGAAGAGTGTTCAATGCGCAGATTTGAAGTAATATGTTATTTTAAAGCGCCTACTTGATTGCCGTCTGACACAGAAATCTGTCGGTCGAGTGCAGTTTAAAAAAAAATGGAACACAATTCAAATGAAGCAAAGCAATTCAAAGTGCTGGAATTATGTACTGGAAACAATAGAAAGCCTAGTGTTTAAGCAATTAGCAGCAGAATTCTTGCAGATACATTTTACATTTCTAAAAGAAAAATACCTAAAACACTTCCAAAAAAAAAAGCCAATAATCAATCGTTAATATTTGCAGTTTTCTATTTGAGCATTTATGTACGTAATTTCTCTGAAAGAAAGTAAAAAGAGAAAAAAATAAATAAATGGAAATGCAAATAAAGCCCATGATTGCATGCAGCACAAGCAACAGTTTGAGCTGTCTCTAAAAGTCTGCCTCTGCTGCTGCTGCTGCTCAATAACAAAATGCAAATAGTGCAAAGTGCAGTGCAAGAAAAAATGGACAGAAATGGAAGAAAAAAAAAAGGGAAAAACTGGTAAAAATGTAAGCAAAGACTGCCATTATAATGGAAAGCATAGACGCACAAAGCATTCTAAAAGGCTGAAGAGACTTACAGACAGGACATGCCACGCCACATATCAACGCATAGAATTGCAAATTCAATTTCAATTCAATTGTGCATATGTTTGCTTTTGCCTGCTCTCGTTGACGTTGTTCTCGAGAAATGGCTGTATTTCATATTAAACAATGCAAAAAAAAAAAAGATAAACATACACAGCGTTGCATATCTATGCAGATACGTTTAACCATCAGCGTGTGTATGGCCTGTCTAAGCTTATAACTGTAAGTGAGTGCTTTCATGTAAAAGGTGTTTCACTTTTTTCCAATATTTTTTATGCATTTAAGCTTTTGTAAGAACACTTAAAGAGGCTTGTGAGAAGAATAGTTAAACTTGACTACGTATCTTTTTTTCAAAGTGATGTATTACGTAAAAATTGATCATTTGCCTCCAAGTAGGTTAGAGAAGTGACATTTCACAATTTTCTCAGCAATGCCTGCTTCTTTCAGAAAGAAGGTTCGGTCTTTGGTCAATATAATTTTTGAGTTTCAGATACAATAAGAATTTTTCACATATAGTAAGCTATCTTGCTTTGAAACTTAGCAAAAAGTGACGAATAATCCCAGAACTGTGGGAAGATCGTTACATTTTGTTCAATACGTTCTAAAGCAAAGATCATTGGATGCATCTTTTGTCAGCATGGAGGTGGAAGTATAAAGATCTGGGATAAGACGGACGCTGATGCTTACAGGGATATGTTGGAGAACATTATTTCTCCATATGCAGCAGGACAATGATCCTAAACACACATTAAAGCTTATTAAGAATTGGTTGAATGAGAAAAATATTACCCTTCTTCTTGGAAAGTTAATGACCGGACTTTGTTCGATTTAAAATCAATTTACGAAAAATTCTAAGAAAATTTTGCGAAGAAGCCATAGGTATAAAATAAATTTGTAGTCCGCATATTTCCCAATTTTTTCTGTCATCAAAAGAGAAATACAGTAAGTCGGAATCGCTGATTTGCTTTTGAGGTACAGAGTCTCTAAATTTAATTTTTTAGCGAACCACTTCAGATTTATTCATGATGACCCAGTCACCATTTTCAGCTTTAAGTCCGTCCTACCGGCCGATCACTCTTCTCTCTTCGATCTCATGTTTGAAAGACTGATTGCCGCCAGGATTGTTAGAATTGTGGATTCTCGGAGAATTATTCTTGAGCATCAGTTCGGGTTCCGAGCTGGCCACTGCACTGTCGAACAGCTAAATGAGGTTCCGAGCAAATATTGGTCGCATTCGACAGAAAGCAGCATTGCAATGCCCTCTTCTTGGATATTAGGGACGCCTTCGAGCGTGTTTGGCATACTAGCTTATTAACCAAGATTATGAATAAGTTGCCTGCACCATATTTTCGGGCTACTGAGATCCTACCTGGAAGGAAGGCAGTTTGTGGTCTGCCTTCAGTCGGCAATATCAAGACAATATAAAGTGGCAGATGGTGTACCATAGGAAAGTCTCCTGAGCCGTCTTTTGTATTGACTGTACACCCACGACATGCCGCAGCCAGACGCTAGCCCTACCGAGACCACAATGCTGGCCATATTCGCAGATGATGTCTGCGTTACGTTTAGGTCATCCTGACATCGTCAACATTCGTGCAATGATCGAGACGCTGGAATAACGGCATAATCAGCGACAAGTCAGCCAATATTTGCTTCACCCTGCGATGCAGAACGCTGCCTTCTGTGCTTATCGAAGGGTGCCGGTCAAACAGGCTAACCTTCGCTAAGTGACTGCGATAAGGACACACATACGAGCTGCGGTGGCCAAGCATTATTGGCTACTCAGCCAGCGCATCAAACTGCCGACTGCAAATAAAATGACACCGATTTGTAGTTTTTGGGTACCAAATCTGGGGGCTAGCCTGAGACAGCCACATCAGACTCATACAGGTGGCGCAAAACCGGGCAATAAAACTTATCAATGGATGTGAGTGATACATCCGCAACAGTATGCTGCATAGAGTCCTGAAATTGGCTACGTGTTTTGACTAAATAAACCACCACTCTAGTAGGTACAACATTAGACTAGAGAGCCACAGGAACCGTCTAACAGTTGGTCTGTCAAGAACACAACCACAGCGAAGGCTTAACAGGAGTCAGCCAAGAGATCTCTCCCAGTTCGAGGGCATCGGAAATTAATTTATCATAGCTGTTAGTATTTATTCATTAGCATTTAAAGCGTAGCGAAGCTAGCTATAGCATTGCGTGAAGTGATTTAAGCAGATGGTATTCTCTTTATCAATCTTTGATAACAGAGGAAGCGATGTAACCTTGTACTGAATGCCTCTACCTGGGTTTCGGTCACCCGTAGTGGCTCTTCTTTTTCCATTAAATAGTCGTTCACTTATGCTTCGTACCATTGGCAGTTGACTTACCCTTGTAAAGCTTGTCTAATTCTCCACTAGCTATTATCGCAAACTACTCTAAAATTAATATGCTTTACCTTTATGCTGGAAAGTCCCTAGCAGCTTCTCATCCACACACATCAATGATTGTGCGTCAGCACCGTGAAAGGAAGAATGAAAATAAAGAAAGTTTTATCGTGTATTAATTTGATTTCTACTTTAAGACGATTAATTTTATATAGCTTGATTAATTTACTAGGAATATCCAATGTGACTATGGTAGCAAATTGCTCAACATCAAACAACAATCAAAACACTATCGAACCAGAAGGCTATGAATAGTGCAGCATTATCCTCAGTTGCAGAGCTAAGACAAGAAACATAGAAATATTAAAATGATATTCCTTAAAAATTAAAAATGTTGTATTGAGGGCAACATGTTTTCATGGTTTCAGACATCAAATAAAATTAATTTAAATTTATTTTATTTTTATTATTTCTTGTGCCCATATTTTTGCAGCACCTTTGTCCTTTTGATAATTTCCGTAACTCAATAACTAAAAATAATTTTGTCAGTTACTAGTTACCGTATTTTAAGAATTTCCTAAATAGCCTCTTACTTACTTTAATTAAATATTTTCTTAGTCACAAATCACAGCTCAATTTTTTTTGGTTAAGCATTCGCAGTGCATGAATGAAAAGAAATCAATTCAGTTAATCTGCAACCATTCACACAAAGTGCTGATGTTGTGGTCTCATTGAGTTAGGCTCAATACGGCGTGACCAGTGCAACTTGACCACATTCAATCAATGATGTAATAAAGTTAAACAAATAGAGCGCATACGACGAGCTGTGCACACGGGGCTAAAGAAATGAAAGCCAATGCAGCTGGAGAAATTTAACCCATTTTGTTGTGTAGCCATGTGTGTCTCTGCGGAGCGACAGTAACCAAACCAAAACTAAGCAACTCGACTGCAATGCGAAACTAAATATGCTGCTCACTTTTTTCTTTCTGGTTGTTGTTGTTGTTACTATTGCAAGTATGCATGTGTGTGTGTGTGTGTGTGTGTGTGTTTGTATCAATTTGTTTGTAAATGTGTTTTTGTGTGTTTATGTTGTTCGCATCAAGTTTCGAGTTGAGTTTGGACAACTTCAGGTGTTAGTGTCGTCGTCGTCGTCGTCGTTGTCCTGGTCGCCCTTGTCGTGTTGCTGTCAATCGTAACAATTTCCGTTTCCTGTTGCTGCTGTTGTTGTAGTGTTGAAAAGTTAAAAGAGTTTTTCGCCTGGCAACATTCGCTTTCGGCAGAACAGTTTTTTATTTTAGTTTATGGGTTTTTTTTTAAGCCACAAATGAAAAAGTGCAGCACATTTATTTCGTTACGAGTAGTTTTTATTGTTGGTTGTTGTTTTTCTTTTTGTTGTTGTTGTTGTGGTCAATCTGCGTCTTTGCTTGCAATGTCTCTGCGGCACACGCTCATCATTCTCGTCATCGGGTCTTATTTTGAGTTAGTGATGTGCAATTCAATTACTTTTTATATCACTGGTAATAATTAGTGAAAGCAGTTTTGCAGTAACACTAGCAACCCTAAATAATTTTGGTGGTTCATGTCAACTTAACCATAGGTTATTTAAAAAGGAAACAAGAAAGTCCTTCCAAAAAAAATATTAAGCGGATCGCATTTTATCTTATTTTCTCATGAAATGAAAGTCTGTATGTAATGAAAATCGACACTAATTGGGAATGCATGTAACTGGAGGAAAAATGCATACTTTTAGGGATTAAGCTGTTTAAAAAAAAGAACGATACTTATTATTGTGTTGCTTTGTATGAAAAAGGATGCATATACAGTTACATTCTTTTGCACATCACTAATTTTAGTTGCAAGTTGCAACAAAAGTTCAGTTGGGTCAAATTGGTGTTGCAATTGCAGATGACGACAACCATGGACAAGGACGACAAGTGTGTGTGTGTATGTGTGTGTGTGTGTGTTACGGGTATATCCGGTTTTATACTTCACTTACTTGTGTATTGCGTGTGTTTGACTTTGGCTTCGGTTTTTAGCTGTTTTTATTTAGTTTTGTTCCTTTTTTTTTGTATTTTTTCTTTTTGTATGAGAGTAGCAGAGATATTTGTGTTTCTCCTTTAGCTGCTTCTGTTGTTGTAGCAATTTGCACTCAAGCGTAACACTGCCACTGTATATGCGTGTGTGTGTGTGTGCCTGTGTCTGTGTGTATGTTTGTATAAGGCTTTGATGTGGCTTTTTTAAAATAAACTCGACAAAAATGCTTGAAATGTACATAGTACATTTCGAAAATTGGACTCAATGAAAGCCAAGTGAACCACATTTTTACATGTAAAACAACTTTGTAAATATTTTATGGCTACACAGAAATGTCGAACACACACAGCTACACAAACACCTGTCTGTAATGCTGAAACATTTGTGAGTATAAAATGGAGTTTTGGCATATAGCAAAGCGTTACATGTGAACTTGCATAAAATAATATTTATTTTGCCACACACGCATGCAGATACAAACACTCACATACACACATACACACTAAGATATACACTCACACACAAGTACATGGTTCATTAGACGAAAACTTGCTAAAAACAGCAAACGGCAGCTCCTCACCAAAAAGTAGCACAACTTAACTCAACTCAACTCAACGATACAGCAAAAGACATTTTGTTTTAGAAAAATTTATTTTTATTTTTTTAATTTTTGCAAATACGAGTACAACTTGAATACTTCGTCTTCTTTATTTATTTAATGCTAGAGTTTCTTAGTCGTTTCGTTTGAAGTGCTTTGCATATTTTAAATAAATAATCTTGCTACAATATACATATGTATCTGTTTTTTAACGCGTAAATGTGTTCAACAAGGAATGCCCACCGGTTTTTGTATGAAATCATGAAAAGAAACATAAATCAAATCATAAATAAATAAAGAAATAATACGGAGAGGTTGTGAATAATAATTTATTATAATTATGAGAGTACTTAGACTTTAATAAATTAGATAACAAATTTTAGTGAACCGATTCAGTTACTTAAATGTAGCTTGCAGCCTAGGCTATATCATTTATATGAGAGTACTTTGAATGTTAGCATAGAAATCTAGCAATAAGCACAACGGGCTAGAAACGACCATTTTATTACTTGCTTAGCCTATATTGCATGCTGCCGTAGCGCTCTAAGAATGCTCAAACTCTCTAAATTAATTTTATTTTCCTTCACATATTGTATGCAGGCCTGCATGTACCTGTGAAGAAGATTTTAATATCGTCTTCATGTTTTACTTTTAGCTTTTAGCCGATGTCAAATTCTTCAACTGAGGAATTGTCGTCACTTATAAGAAGAAAACTTGCATCGTCCGAAACAAGCGATTCACAAATATACGATTGTGACGGTTGATTATTAGGTCCGAAGGTACAAGAGCCTATTGGTTTTATGCAAATGTATATAACAGGTAGAAATAAAGGTAGGAGACCCCCAAATTTACCCCCATTATATATATTGATTGGGCGTTTTCAAATATTCCGTGCTGGATTGGCAGTCGTTGAAACAATTTACAGTTACCACAATAGTTTTAATAATGTTGGTGGTGTTCCCTGAATACCAATTTGAGTTAACATAATCGGGAGCTAATTCGTTCGTCGATCTGTACTGGCACATAGAGTGTCTGATGAGCGCCGTGCAAGCGCAAGCAAAATTTTTCTCCATGGAGCAGTTTTTTCTATAGCAGATACCAACATTTGATCATGACGTAAATTCCAGCATAATGTAGTCTCATCCACATTATATGTTTGGATCGGCAATATATTCACCACTTTAAATTTTTCGGAGAATTTTCGTAGAAATGATTGCACTGGAGATGAGTCGTTAGACAGCTTCTCTCCGAACACATTTAGGTAGCGAACAGAGCGTTTTTTTTTTAATCTGTTGATCCATGCTTTTCCTTCTGCTTTGCTTCCTGTCTTTCCTCGTTAAATATTCTTTGGTACAGTTGCACGCCTTTCTCGCTGCAGTAGAACTCAATTATTGAAAATTTTTTCCATTTCTGGATATTTTGTTTCGCGCCAGACTTTTCTGTAATTAAGTTTAAATATAAGTAGGCGCCATAAAGTCTCTAAACGTGTTCTATTTCACTGAATTATTGATCATTACACTACATAACATGGGAATATGGTTTCTGTTTTATATGGATTTATCATAATTTTCTATTTCGGGAAATAGTTATGTAGAAAATGTCTGCTAAAAATATTCCAGAACATAAGCTTACTGTACCGTCTGCAAAGAAAAAAAATATATTGTATATAGAAAACCAATTGAAGATGATGTTGCTGCTCCTAAATAAATGACAAACGATCGGTTCTTCAGAAAACTCTGAAAATATATTAAAACTCCGCTGGAAAGTTTATGTACCACTTTTTAGGTGCCATGCAGAGTGAAAAGCAGGTTTGATTTCCAGCAATACCATGATAGTGGATTTGATGTCTAACGGTTGTGCTTGTCTATGCGTTCTCCGAAACCCAAACTATTGGCATGACAGAATATTGTTCGGATTGTTGTAAAGGATTAATTTTAAGAATTAATTTTATTATTTTGCTTAGAAATGGGAATATACTCAGCAGTTATTTAAACTGAGTGAAAACAGCTGAGTCCCAGACAATTCTTTATAATGCATGTTTGAAGTCATATTTCCTTTGTTGAGAGTGATTTACGGCACAAATTGTGAATTTCGTCAATTTATCTGTGGATTTTCAGGCTTTTTAGAACTCTTTCGTAGAGTCATCAATCATCAATTAAAGCTAAGTACAGTCTTCACCATCTTGTGTATAGATCTGTTAAGTTCCGCTCTATTCAAAGGGTTATTCCTGGTAACTTTTGAATGTCTTTGTCAAAGAAGTCATCGCTTATGTAATGAGCTGATTTAACCATTTGAAGAGGACCAAGTCCTCTATAGCTGAAAGCGCTATATTAATTTCGATAATTGTACGTAGTTCGTCCATAACACATATTAAATTATAGGGATAAATAGCTAAGAATATATCTAAAATGGATGTTTGTCCACATGCATTGCAGCAATATAAGTGTGTTCTGTGGATAAATTGTTATGCCTCACGACTGATGTCGACAGTGAAAGTCTCCTCGTAATCCGCCTTTGATACTTGCCAATTTGTGAATTTCAGCGTGGAAACAATGCTTTTCAAAGGGACTTGTACGACCCGCTAAATTGTAGCAAATATAAACCAATTTCTTTACACTCTCCGGTCCTATTATTGTTGTACTAGAGATGGTAGGGAAAACCTTTTTCTTAATAAGTATAGCACCTCTCGTTCTATTTTCTATATAGTCATTCGTATATATATGCATTATTGGTAAAGAGGTCCTGCAGATTTGGGGAGTAGCTACAAAAGCCTTATTTGTGGGAAATGCAGGTGCGGCCTCGTCATACTCAAGCTTGTTTGACAACCACAAGAGTTTCGAATACTGGTTTTGTTGGGGTTAATTGTTTAGTCGTGCTGAAACATGTTGTTCCCAAACGTGATGTATTGAAGACTATTTCTGTAATGAGTGGAAACTTAAGCGATACTTTGGCTGTTTGGTCGTTTAGTTGGTTATTGCAGTATTTCAGTATACAAAACAAAAGGAGTTTGGAGTCTTGGGGGATAAAAAGTTTCTAATGGATATGGAATTATGATCGGTATTTTTCGGAGTTGGCTATTGATTTTAGGGCAGTGATATGCACAATTCGAATTTTGCTGGTTTTTATTTTCAGAATTTGCAAACTATAAGAAAAGTAGCATGTTTTTCCGTGAATATGGAGATGTAGAAGGGCATTAACTAGGCAGTGATCACTGTGTGTGATGTGGTGACGCCTTATAAGATGTGCCTGCCTGAGTATGAATTTGTACATATATACTCTGTCAGCAAGTATGGTTGGTTGAGGAAATTTGTGCAGCATATCATTGGTGAAGTGTCAGATTTTAGTGCGAAGTGGAGGGACATATTTAGCTTCATATTCTCCATTCACCTATTATCAAGGTGAATGGAGAATTTTGTGATGCTTTGGATTTTTTTTCGATTTAATAATATTTTTATAGAAAATTTTTTTTCGCTATTTTGTAGTTGGAGTAAATGGTTTGTGGTACTATGGGCATAAATTTATCTTCGTATAGAAGTTTGTTAATTGAAGTTTTTCGTAAGGTCCATAGATTTATTTAATAAAGATTTGGGAGAGTTCCTTATATGTGCAGACAGAAATCTATGTTTAACATTATAATTGAGCTGAGGACATTCAGAATTCTATTGTTGTTGTAGTTGTATATATTGGTAAAAAGGATTTTAATGATGTTTAGATTTCTTAAGAGTTGATGAGGTTCTTGATGTGTTGGTTCCATTTATATCTACTGCCAATTATGAGTCCAACTATTTTAATGGAGTTTTTAAATTTAGTTTTTGTTTGAGATTCAAAATTTATATAAATATAGGCAAATAACTGAAAAATGTTTTAAAAATGTATTCTATTTTTTTTTTTCTGGAAAGTTATGTAAGAGAAAAAAGGAAACATCTTTTTTTTTATGAGATTACACAAACGCAAAATATACTACATATTTTAATATGACACCCTTTCCGATAACTATGACCGAAATATGTATTTATATATGCTTCAGTTGACATAAATATTTTAGTACAAAAACAAAAAAGAAGAAGAAAGCATTACATTTAACAGCCTGAGGTGTTTTAATTTGATTTATAACATTCTTGGTAAAAGAAAAAAGAAAAAACATTTAAAAAGTAGCAGCAAAAAAGGAGACATCAAAGGACATACAATAAAAACTTTTACACGTTTAAGTGTACCACAAGGAATAAGCTGAAGGATGTACTAGCATAGAAACACACACACACACACAGACACACTCGTGCAGGCGTTGTCATACTACGTACGCTCACATACAATCACGGTAATTGTGCATTTTTTGGCAACGTCTTCAGCAACATAAAGAAACAAACGTGTGAAACAAAGAAACAAAAAAACGCAACTAAACAGGACAATAGATTAACTTAGGTATTGGCTATATTTTTATACACTTTACAATAAGTTTACATAAGGGAATAAATTTTAAGGTTTGGTTGTTTGGTGTGTATATATAGATTACATACTTGTAAATAGCTTCGCTATATTTGAATTCAGAAACGAATCAAAGAAGAAGCGGAGGAAGTTTAATGCATATACATGTGGCTTTGATACTTGCATTGATACTTATCATTGCCCTAGAACAGAGTGAATGATAGCGAAACTTAAAGGTTTAAGCTTTTAAATCAATGATCGTGATTTTATTTTCGACATGAATTATCGCTTCGAAATTTTAAATTCGTGCATTACATACTCCACGACGAACTTTTTCAACTCCGCTTTACACAATGTAGGGTATAATGAATCAAACCAGTAAAAAAAAAAAAATGCACAATTTAAGAGCGGCAGGAGGGCAGGTAAAATGTACATATAACAAGCAGTAAAGTGCCAAGCAAAGATTTACTTCGATTTGGCAAAACTCCGACGCAGCACAGAAGAAATATGCGCTTTGGAACACTAAAAAACCCAAAATGGGAGAAATGAAGCAGCACAAAATAAAGCGTTGGCAAAAAGGACGCAGCAGCAGCCATAGCGAAGAAGTAAGTGACTCACATCATAATTTACACATGTGCAGCAAAGACTGTGGACGAGCAAGAACGAATAAACGTAAAGAGAGAAGAAACAAGAATTTGGAACGTGTTCCAAAAGAAAGATCAACCACATGTGAAAGCAGACAATTCTGTGCCATTTGACTAAAAAGTGTGAAAATGAGATAATACCTTTTGGATGTTCTGTTCTGTTCTATCAATGTATGTGTATGTGTGTGTGTGTTAGTTCATATATAAGTCAGGTGTACGAAGAAGAAGCACAATAATGGAAAGAAGCTGCAACAGTCAGCCAGCCAGCCAGCCAGTCAGCCAAGAAGTATGTGACAAAAGTTTACTAAAATATGTTGCCATAAAGTAGCGCACAGCTACTCAAACATATATAAAATAAATTTATATAGAATAGAAAGAACATGTGCAACTATATTTCCGAGTTAGTTTAGCAGTTTATTATGCGTCACGCTTGCGGCTTGCAATACGCCTTCTCATATTGTATGGAAGAAGAACAATTGTCTCAGAAATTAGCTTCTTTTAGCTTTATAAATATTTTTATATACAATTTTTGCCATTTTTTATTAATGCATTCTTGGAAATTTTATTCTTTGGATTTTTTTTGTTTCAATTGCAAATAACTCAGCTTATATGCCACCCTTTTGGCCGCTAGGCTTAAATACTTCCCATATGTATGTTAATTTATTTGTCTATATTTTTTTTTTTTTTTTTTTGCTGTTTGATGTATGTATACGAATATGTATAACCTTCCGCCCGCTTACGCTTGATTTTCATCATCTTAATCATGCAAATTTACACAAGTACAAAAGACAAACAGCAAAAAGAAAAGCTTAAGTAAATACAGCAAAATAGTGCACACATACATACGCTTATAAGTGTATACATATAAACATACATATGTACAGTGGCGGTTACGGAAAATAAAATAGACTTTCAATGCGTTATATACCATTATTCTGGAAGGCAATGTATGAATAGGTGCTTTATTATAGAAGTGGAACATTTGTTTCATTAAATTAAATACGTCTTCTATGCTTATCTCCAATCTAAACTTTCAGCACTATTCGTCTTCTTTTAAAATTTGAAGGTTTCAATCATATTTGGAAAATGGCTGTGACATTGATTAGGCATTATATCAATCAAATGATTAAAAGTTAAGGTTTAGTCACTTTTATAAAAGTATAAAAACTCGAAACACTTTCGCACACCTTTTTTCAAATATTTTGTTATTATAAAGACTTAGCAGCCATTTTCTCTGTTTTATGCTTTCACAGTTCTTCTAGAATATCTCTAAGGCTTTGTTCTCTTTTTTTTTTTCTTACAAGGATCCAGAGTGTACCTTGTCAGAGTTCACAAAATGGGTCTGGAACCGTTGAGTGACGAGACTGCTTCAATTCTTGCAAAATTTCAGCATCCACGTTATCCGGTATAGCCACGTGGCCAGGTATTCAGTATAGAATTATGTTCTTTAATCTTCCAAAATTCTACAGTATACCGATGCCATCTCCCTGTTGAAAAAAATGCTAATATTTTGGTTTTTTTTACCCCTTCGTTAGGCTCAATTTTCTGCCTCAAAATTGTTTGACTTACAGAAGATTAATACCCGACAGTTCCTTCATATGTTAAGAAGACATCTACAAACCAGTTGGTTAGTTCAACGAAATTTTTTTCGAATTCTGTTGAACACTGAGGCCTACTTTAAACCTTCTGAAGAGCTTGTTCTTCGTACCAGGGTTGTCACTACGGTAGAGCAGTAGCGGAAGCGCATCGTTCAAAAGATCTTAATTACTCAATTGTTTATATAGGCCTACATGTCGAGTATTACGAGTATATCTTTTATCCTAAGGATGATTTGTTCGATGGTCGTTTGGTAAGAAGGTACAACCTCGTTAGCTCATGTCTGTCCAAAGCAGAGCTAGGACAGACATTGTTATGGTAATACAGCCTAACCTCTAAATTCTATTCATTTGTTTGCTGGCTACTACTAATTTAGCTCTATCCGCCCAGACGAAAGCGCCGTATGTCACCACAGATCTAAACTGTTTGAAATACATCCATTGTAAGTATTCTTCCCAGCAATGGTTCTGCATATCATCATTGCCATTGTGGCTTTCTTCACGATATAATCCGCCTTAATATTCCATTTGAATCGCTGGTCGAAATTTACTCCAGTTATTTGATCCCATTGGTTTAAGTGATTTCAATTTATATATCCTGGTAGAAAAAGGTCTTTGCTGGGTTAATAACTAGTGCTACTTTAGAGCACCAAGATCATATGATCTTGAAACTTTACTCTGCATATAATTGTTATGTCATCAGCAATCGATGCTATTGTCCGAAAGTCTAGATATTCGTCAACTATAAGGCTCCACAGTTGAGAGGATTTTACACACCTTTTGTTGTTTTAGAAGCGACCTTTAGTCACAACTATCCTCGAGTCTAGTATTTGTACTAGGCAACTTGTTAGAATTTCTTGTAGACTCTCCACTTCATTTCTATTTTCAGAGCTCATGAGATGTGTTGTCAAAAGCATCTTCCAAATTCATAAAAGCGCAAATGGCTGTCTCTTTGGCACTTAGAACGTCTCGGATTGAGTATTGGATCTGCCAGATTTCTCCGCGGTGTTCCATTCGAAAAATACTTGTATTTAGCTTTTTTTGGGTGTCCACCATACCGTAGCCGCCTTCGGAATTAAAATCAATGACTTCCTAAGGCACATCGGTGAATAACCGAATGGCAAGCTACTTATGAATATTTGAAGCATTGCAGCACCTACTAAAACGTCTAAGCCTTTCTGTAGAAGTGCATCGACAACGGTGGTTTTTTAAGATTGGAACCTATCTTAACCTATCTTTCGTGCAAATGTCACAGTCTACTTTCCACTTTGATCTTCTGGGATGACTTTATTGGAAGTGATACAGTTCGGAAAGTGAGTTTCCTCCTCATATTTTGTAGTCGTTTTCGTTCTGCAGAAAGCTGTTTAGTTGGTGTCTTCTTCTAGGTTTAATTGTGAGTTGGCTTTCTTTAAATTATTTAAGTCCTTTCTCTTGTTCTTAGGGTTCATCGCATAAATTTCCCAATTGGTTCGCTAGGCTCCTAAAAAATTTCTTAAAGTTCGAGACCTCTACTATATCGAGCAGTATGTTTCTATGATCCGAAATAGATCATCTGATACCCTCGAATTATGTTAAACATAAGACATAAAGGTGACGCCAATTACCTCTTGCCTTCCAAAAATATGTGCATTGCCTATGTTCAATATATCAAGTTCATTTTGTAGAAAGAACTATAGAAGGAACTCAATGCTCCTGTTTGACTTCCCACAAAGGGCTGTGTGCTTTGGCATAACATCCAATTAGAAGTTGTAGCTTTCGTGTTTTGCAATGTTGAACCAGTTGCTCCATCTTCCTAACTGGAATTTCTTCGCGTAAAATTCAGCTGTTTTATATGGAGAGCAATCAACTCTTCTGTTAGGAACTATGACAGACAATGTTTTTTTTGACCAAATTTTATGTTTTCTGCGTGTTTTGAGTTCCAAGACCTCCTTCGTCATTATAGGTCCAGCCTGGCCTAGCGATTTCCGCTTTGATCTGAGACATTTCTCACTCCACGAATAAGTGTCTTATAAAACATTTTTTTATGTATGCAAAGAGAAGGGAGGACAGAAGTATCATAGGTCGTTCGAATTCAATTGCTTATAAAATCGTAATTTAATATCCAATTTTGATGAAGTTTTGGGATTTTGGCTAAGAGAGCCGTTATCTCTATACTGGCCTACCTATTTTTTTTTTTTGTGCCGTAGAAATTTTTAAACTTGATGGGGTTTTTATGGGGAAGAGGGGACGGCAAAAATCTAAAATAAACTCGTAAAATTCCGCCGATGTTCTAGTCAAATGCAAAAACACCAAGTCTCTATCTATTACCGCTTCCGACATCCTTTCGTTCATACGGACGGACAGGCGGAGATGGCTATATCGACTCCTCTATCACTCCTGATTATAATGGAGGTAACTATTACAGATATTTGCACAAAATCAATAGGCTTTTATACCTTTGGTACAGGGCCTAAAAACTTAGAGAGACTTTACCTTTTTTTTTTATCAATTTCTCAACTAATTCATCTATTACCACAAATTTTATTAATGAAATTTACTTTTTCTCTTATATCAGCAACTGAATTCAAGCATCCGTCACTGTAGAAACGCGTACAGCAATATTAAGGTATGTGCTCACACACACACACACATACACACAGATAAGCATATAAGAAGACATAAATGCTGCACACACAATAAATACTTGACACGCTGCTTTAAAGGTGGTTGGAGTGTTTAAAAAAGGATACACTGAAGTGTATGCGAGCGAGGCTGTATAAAGTGTACTTCCTGACTTTGACGATGTCGTCGTTGTTGCTGTTGTTGTTGATAAAGTCGCTGATGATCTGTAACTTGTGTTCTAAAGTTAAACATTTAACTAAATTAAGTTTGTTGCGCACATTTTTGCATAAATAATTATCCAAAGGCAATTTGTGCAACAAAAAACCATAAACGACAAGAAAAGAAGAAGATGTTTCTAGTATGTAAGAACCGTCGAGTATGTTTAGATACTCTTTATGTGTAAATATGCAAATTTTTCATTTTCAAATTTCAAGCCTTTGTGTTTGGCTTTCATCTTGTGTAGCTTCATCAACCCTTCTAGTTATTTATTTGGATTTCTTAAAGTCTCTTTTAAAAAAAAAAAAAAGTTGCATGTAACATATTTGTGTATACGGCGAATAGCATGAAATTATTATTGAAAATAATCTTAGGCATAGATTTAAACTACATATAGCAATTTTTTCTTAAAAAAAAAAAAAAATATATATATAGTGTGATCTGCATATTTTTGCATTTCAAAGGCTTATTATGTACGGCAATAATACGAATTAGCTTCACATTTCTGTAGCTCGCGTTGCAACGTATCAATAACAGAAACAAGACTGGATATAAATAAATCTTAAAATACCGTCTATATAAACATGGTTTTAGAATAGTTAAATTTTTGGTCTATGCCGAAAAAATCTGCTTACATGCTCCTTTTAACGAGGAAAGTTATGCCTTTGTAGCTGGTAGGATAACAGTTTCTCACAAGCTTTTTGATCGGATATTATTTATTATTAAGTTCTTTGACAAAATTTTGGGAATAATGATGTGGTCCGAAGAATGGGAATATGTTCTCAACATATCTTATATGTGTTTCACGTTATAAACAGTGTAGATCCCACTAGGCATTAAAAACACGTATATAATAAGTTTGTTCTATTATAAATACAACAAAAGTCATTTTTCCAACATCATTGGGTTTCGAAACAATAACTCCGCCTCCACCCTGTTTATCTATTGGTATTCTGCAATACACCTTCTCCAGACAATATTATTTTCGTTCATCAGAAGATGTCTTTCTTCCAACACTCTGCATGCTAATCAACAGTGGAGACATAGGGCTTCGTATGGGCAAATAAGTTTTTTTTTTTAATTTTCCGGACATACCATCGAAAATGTTTTTGGAAAATCTTTCAAATACCTTAACTTGTAGTGGCTAACTGTATGATGCGTTATTTCTCCCATTAAGTTAAGAGATCACGGTCTTGAATGAATGAAGTCCGTTTACCCCTTTCAGTTTATACTCTTTGAATTGATGAGAGGGCACTGCCTAAATTTTTTAAATTTCCCTAAAGTATTTGCCACCAATATATAACTTTTAAATAATTTTGCTCTTATCCGTTCTCATCCATTTGTGTTTTTTCGATGAGCATGGATTTATTTGCATGGATATGCAGCTCGAATTGATTGAACAAGAATAACATAAGCTTTCAAAGTCAAACAAGATCGTATATTCACTCATTGTATAACCTTTTTCTCTACGGGAAAGTTTGTGTGTGAAATAGGCAGAAGGAGGCGAGACAGACTCCATTTTTGATCAGCATCAAAAGCCGAGTCGATATGTCCGTCTGTCCGACCGCCTGTCACTAATTTGCAGACCATACGAATGATTCTTTTCAAAACTACATACTATATTTGGATTCTCTCATTCATTCTTTAGATAATTTGAATTAAATGAACACTTTAATTCCCCTCCCTAAGGTGGAATGGCACTTAACATGCAAACCTACTCCTCATTCTAAGTTTTTGTATGAAAAAAATTAATTGATGCTGTGTATTTTTCTAGAAATATCAAATTTAGGATATCTTATAGAAATCATTATCAAATATTCCAGGTCGGACCAATAAAAGGGGTAGCCCCCCAAATCTGTTCTAGTTTTCTGAATTTTTGTTAAAAAAAAATTTTATTGTTCTTTTTTATTTAGCTAAAAGCACCAAATTTGGTGTATCTTGCTTGATTCCTAATAAAACTATTCCATATAAGCTAAGATCGGATCACCAGTAGGGATAACCCTCATACAAACCGTTAGGAACCGGGTAACGAGCCCACTCGACTGCAATGTTTTTTCTTGTTTTGACGTGCTTTAGAAAAAAATTAATTAATACTACTCTGCGGCTATCTTTAGAGCGGTGCCCCAATAGTTTATGTGGTCTGTCATGGTGTTCCAAATATCGCTGTGCGGATAAGTATCATAATCAAAATTCTCTGAGTAAAAAGAAATACTAAATACTAATTTTACGTTAAAAATTAAAACGAAGATATAATTTTTATCTTAAATTGTCCTTATGTACCATCCTTCCGTTTCTAATAACCGTGATTTCTAAGTCTGCTGCTATTTTGTCTTCAGAATATAAGGGGTACATTTGGTTACCAAATCTTCAGTCTGCCTTTACTGATAAGCAATCTTTTACATCAAAGACACTATGCTGTCTAGGGGGATTATTTCTTTCCAACTGTATCTGCAGGGCTGTACTAATTTTTTTGTTTATGCCATTTCTTACTTCCGGCGGTGTAGCGTGAATTATGTCTATATTCCACAGTACTGGTAATTCACAAACTACTGTTTACACTTCATCTGAATAATGAGTCTTCATATCAACTATGCTATAACTATTTATTAAATGAGAACTATACAGAATGTTCTTGAAAACTGAAAACACAAACTTTATAATTCGAATTTAATATAATTGATATAAGTTCATACAACCGCATGCATCAATTATAATAAATCGTTTAAGCATTACAAAATAAAAAAAAATATTTCTTAAAAAAAAACTATGTAGTTAAATGCTAATAACATTAAAAACTCACAAAAAACAACAAGCTACTTTGCTAAAACTTTTGCAAACAGGGGAAATATTCTCCAAGAAAATAAAAATGCAGGCAACATCAGGTGCTGCAGTTTGGTATTTGCATGCAGCGCAGCATAGCACGTAAAGTACGAAACAAACAGCTTTGGCAATAGTTTGGAACAAAAAAACCATTAACTCCGATGGAGCAGAAGTTTAAATACACTACACAAGCAACTAAAAATAAACAATGTTTTGGGCAGTGAGTGGCAGTTTCTAGTATCAGTAAAGTGCATCCATCCATTTGAGTTTCCAAGAATTACAAACAGATATACTGTAAATTTTTCTATTTAAGCTTAATTTCATGCTGCTATATGAACTCTCGCAACTTTTTTTAAAATATTGCAAACACATTTATAAAACTGTAATAGCATACTTGCTATTTGTGTAGCGTATATAAATATGAACATAGTTGCAGTTTGTATACGAATATTTTGCATTTTTTTTTTGCCGAACGCGCTAAACTTTTGTCAAGCGAATTGCACCCGCGCGGCCACGCCTTACGTCCTGCCACAGCACATGACAAAGTGTCCTGTCCGTTGATTTCTAGCTTGTAGACTTTGTCTCATTTTTTATTTAAACAGCACAGAAACGGCGAACTTTGCCATCTAGAAACTAAAAATTGCACAAAACACGACAATATATATAAAAAAAAAAGAAATGGAAATGAGTAGCAGTAGCAAAATATTCGCGCGAATGATAGCAGAAGTTTGTACGTTTTGACTTGTAAGTAGCAGAAAGTTTTTCCAAAAAAAAATATTGTATTAAAATGTGTAAAAAAATGAAAGCAGAAGTAGGAGCGCGAATGTAGGCAATACTAGTGGGGCGCACAAACTACTTAGTGTTGAGTAGTTTTGCAACAGCAACAAAAAAAAGGATATATATTATGAAAAAACGCTACAGTTTAGCAGAGTTTTCGCACTGAAAAGTGTTAAGTTGTCATTTATATTCAAACAGTAATAAAGTTGCCTTCCCGTTTACCGGAAATAATCAAATTAGCAGCCGAATGCCCGAAAGTATGCAGCAGTTTTTTGTTGTTGAATTTTTCTCTTTTTTTGTTTTATTTCCGTTTAGCCGCAATTTCGAAAGGCTTTGTTCGGCTTAATTTAATGAAAATGCGTTGTGAACTTAATTAATTTAATTAAATTTCTGCAGATTAAGTTTTAATACAATTTCAATGTTGCATGGAATTTCCATTTTCAGCAAAGCAAATGAGCCAAAGCTGGCCATTGACAGGGGTGTGGTGCTTTGAGCTACAAATAAAATTGTATTTAAGTGCTTGTTATGGAAATTTTATGTAAGTATGGAATGGAATGGTTCATCATGTCTAGTGATTCCAGTGCGGGCGCTAGGATCTGCTTGGACGCCACCAAGAATAACAATAACGAAATATTTTCAAATGTCAAGTATTGACATTTAAAGAGAGAAACTGAAAATCCAAGGAAAACCCTTTCAAATAGCAAAAGCAGCAACCACAGCTGCAGCCGGAAGCATGTCACAAATCGACTAACTTTGCGAAATACCCCCAGAGTATGTTGACGACAGCATTAGTTGTTAGAAACCATAAACCAAAATAGTACCAAATCATTTGCTTTGCAACCGACAGGCGTACCAAAGGCATAAACCAAGCCATCTAAGCTGATCTAAGCTGTGCGGAGTATTGAACTAAAGCCAATTTCCTCTTTTCCAGGCGTACTTGTAGACAAGTACGCTTTAAATTTATTGATTGAGCAAAAGACACTAAGTGCAACGCCTCCACAGCTAAATGTTGCATGCCTTTGGCTTTATTGTAATATCCTTTGTACGAATTCAAATGCAAAAAGAAATTAAATTGTCTTTTACTGCACGGAACTGCAATGGCAGCTAGTTAGAGAGCTGGAACACTGCGACTGCTACTTTGCTGCTAATAACTTCCTCAAATGCACAACGCTCATAAATAAATCGAAAATAAACTCAACTTCAAGTACAACAGTTTATTTTTCAACAAATATGTAGAACTGCCAATGACAATGATGATGAACTGCAGAATGGTACATTGACAGCTGTGAGATGCGACAGTCAGTCAGTCAGTCAGTCAGTTCGTCAGTCAGGCATACAACAAACTAACAAAACGAACGAACGAAGGACGGACGGACTTTCTATATAGAAAGACAGTACAGGCTCATAGTCAACCTCAATGCTCAACATCAGCATCAGCATCATCGTCGTCGTCATCGTCGTCGACGACGTCGTCAACATGTGGCATAATTTCAAATATTGCGCCATTCAGCACTTCATGCCATGATTGAGCGAGTTTCCTATGCATAGATACTCCTCGTATTTTCAGTTAGAGATGCGGCAGTGCGGTGCATACTTTATAGAATATACTGCAATTCTCTAAACTATAAACTAGCAACGTGCTGCTTCGTGTAGAGGCAAGTTGACAGCTTGATTTGTTGGCAGTTGACAAAATTGACGTTTTGATGGATAGTGTATTACACACTGCTACAATAACAAAGGAACAGCCGCCATTTGTGCAGTATATGTTACTATATACTCGTATTGTAACCGGAGTTCATTTAACTATAATCGATTGCGCTATATGCATTTGTTATTACTTTTTATACATTGTAAGCATATTTTTTTTATATTTTAGAAATATGCGCGGAGTTCATTAAAGCACAATTTGTCTTTGTAAAATATTTTCTAAAATATTCTTTGTAGTTGAATTTAAATACTTAATACTCAGCAGTAGCTATCAACATGTAAGTGGAAATCCTTAAAGGACATATACATATGTATACATCGAAACTAAACGATTTAACGATCTAAGAACAACTCTCTGACAATAATTTTTATTCATTGTCATTGAAGCTTAGTAGTGGTAGTGTCCCGGATTGTTTTAATTAAATCTATCTAAGCTGCCACAAGTTTTGGGGTGATGAGCATTAAGATTCTTAGAGGAGCATATGTATCGGAGAGGCTCTGTGTTTCGAAGAGGTTCAGCTAATCAAAACCCAATGAGCAAGGTACGCATAACTTATAGTAAAAAAAAAAACCAAAAAAAAGTTAATCAAAAAATCGATATTTTAATATGACCAATCCTTATGAATAATAACTTTTTAGGGAAGATGACATATCAGCGTTTTGTCAGTGCAGCAAAGATTTACACCGAGTTATTGTTGAATATTGCTTATTCAAAAATAAATCTTGGTACAAGTACGACATGATGGTCATTCTATCCGCAGCCTGCAAGCCTTCTGGTGCCCATAGCTGAATAGAACCACAGAACAGTTCTTCCGAATGAGTCATTAAAGCACTTTATAGCTCAGATGCATTAAAACAGAAGCCTGTACTTATGCATAAGTTTTTCTAATCATCTTGAGAGATTAAAACCATACGTGCTAGAGCTCTTTCACCCATTCGAATGAGGTGCCCAGCCCAGTGCAGCCACTGGACTTTGTCAACCTCATTGAATAGCTTGAATAGCTCATACGGGACCTAAACTCGTCGCTGATTCTAATAGGACCAAAAATCCTGCGAAGAATCTTCCTCTCGAAGACTTTCAATACTGTCTCATCCGACTCAATTATGATCCATGCCTCTGCGCCATACAATAGGACCGAGAGTATCAGCGTCTTATAGATCTTTATATTTGTCCTTCGAGAGAGGGCTTTACTTCTCATTTGCTTGCTCAGCCCAAAAAAGCATCTTCAGGCTGACGTTGTTGTTGCAGGTTATCTCTGTTCCAAGATAGACGAAGTTTTCTACAACACTGAAATTGAAATAATATACATAATATAGAATAATAATATACAGAATATAAAATATCATTTTTTTCGATATCGATAACGGTTTCATTCCCACTTGTAGCGCGTTGTCAATCGAAGCGTCTACGATACCGTCATCGGTCTGGTAAGTTGGCTTCTATTCAGCATAAGTTTTGTTGTTAACATTCTTCATTTGAAAAGTACAGCTACAGCATGTGCAGAAGTTTATTCAACAAATTCTTTATATTCATGCAGGGCTTTATTACGTACCCAGCACCCGGTAGACAAATTAAAATGGCTAAATACTGCTTCTGAACTTCTGTTTAAACGGAATATCATTCTGCAAATGTGAAACTGCCCACATTCTACCAAGAAAAATATCTTAGCCTTAGCAACAGTAAGGAGGTGGCCGTAGAAATATCACACTTTCTACTTCATATAATATTTCCAACTGTTAACACCTCCCAACCATTCTTTCTTTTTATCTCCTCTAATGATCTTTCTTTCCTGCTCACAAAACATTTCAATGCCAATTTGTCAATTGACGAATTTAATTTAATTTTCTCGCTTCAGAATTTTCCATTTCGAATGGCAACATTTCGCATTATTTCGCACAGCAAATGCGCTTTGAGTAATTATCGAGAAAGTAATTTAAAAATGCATTTAATGCGACAAAAGTCAATCAGTGTGCAAAAACCAATTAATTTTATTTCAGGTCAAGGCTCTTTTATTTAATTAATCAGCACCAACCAAATAAGTTGACAAATTTAACGAAAGCCGGCGATGCATTATCGCATTCAGCTGCAAAAAGCAAAAGTGCAGTGGAAAGTAATTACTTGTGTTGCAAGTTGCAAGTTGCACAACCGAATTGCAGCGAAACGAAACGAACGAAAAAATGCATTAACAATGAACAAACTTTTGTGCAAAAAAAAAAAACCGAACTGAAATTAAAAGTTGGCAAATTTTTCTTAAATAATTTAAGTGCTACGCAGCGACAGCAGCGGCAACGGCAACAATTCGATGTGTTTTAAATGTCAAATAGTATTGATTTTTATGTGAGAGCGCGCCGGTGTTGTGTTGCGTTGTGTGTGTGGTCATTTATCAATATGTAAATTTGGCTTTTTTACAACAATAAATTGCTTAAAGTTTTTCTTACTTCCCGAGTTTTTCACACGAACTCCAACCGATACACTCGATGGCAAACAGACATGCAATCAGATAAATTGACAGCACTGAAGCGGCTGAAGCGTTCGGCGGAGAATGGTCGACTGCTGCTGGGTAAGCGGCTGTCGCTCGATTTGATGAATGCGTCTGTTTTTGTCTTGTTCCAACCGAACAGGCAAATCGGGACCAAACCATGCCACTAGTCGGGCGTTGATTTTGCAGATAGTCTGTGCTGTTGGTACGTTTATCATTATGTAGCCCACCTTTTACGGCGGGATTTAAAATTGCAATACCGTGCAGGTGTTAAGCATTTGTATCGTTCGTAATCATTATACAGGCACACACACCCTCCACACATGTACAATACAATCGGAGTGATGTACATCTATCTCGGATTTCTTTTTATACGCTTCATACTGCTTGTTTGTAGAAGTGTACACTTTAGGCACAATGTTTGAAACGCCTTAAAAAGGAAGCATTGGAGATCACATGTATACAAATTACTTTAGCAATGTCCATCTGTCTGTCTGTCCATCTGTCTGTCTGTCTATGAATTTGTATGCACCCTCCTCAATCTTTGAGCTGTTGATATAAAAGTTGGTATATGACATTGATATATCTCCTCACTTAAATATTTTGCAATTATTTTATTGTATTGAAAATGTCTTCAAATGACATTTTTTTAAAATACAAATTGCCTTAAAATAAGCCAACTGTGGGTACTCCAATTTGAAGCGATTCTTGAGGTTCGTTTTAGATTTGAATTTCCAACATATTATAGTGAAAACCCAGTTAAGTTGCGATGGCGACATATCTCTAATTAGTGGCATACAAAACTCCAATATTTGAATTGACATTATTTATACTCTACTTCTAATAGATCTTTGGGGATATAAAATGTTCTTGCTAGTGAAACCGTCGTAAAACAGTTTCATTTATACTAAAGGAACGTTCTATCTTCTGGCTCAGCCTTCTAGTAGGGATAGATAGTCCTGAAAGTTGTTTGCAGAGCGTCGCTCGCAACTAGACCGGATCAGAATGCACACATCAACAGCAAATATAGCAATCGTCATTTTCGACTTCGTCAGGAGTTCGTAGGTCGAAAGCGAAGCGGTTGCAGCGAGGCTGCCTCGAGGAAGCTTAGCGTTTACGGAATAGTTTGAGAAGGCACTGGTGATCAGGAAATAGACCTTTGGAAACTATTAAACTTAATAATCAGGTGGCGAAGAGACTCCCAAACTTTCAAAAGCAAAGGAAGAAGCCTGAACGGATGATATGATTAAGGATCACTCTCCAGTTTGCCAGACTTGTGCATCATTGTTTTCCAAGCCGAAGAACAGTAAAGCACTTTTATTATATCATTGAAAAGTGTTACCAAGGAAAGAAGAGCATTTATGGATAGAACTCTTAAGGTGGGGTCGCATTTTATATATGTCCAGATGCTTTGTTCTCTTTGAGACCTTTTATGACGTTTAAGATCTTCTATGAGGAAACTACTTGACTGGCGCCAGTTGTTTTGAATTCCAAGTACGGAGAGATCTCTTCATACATGGTCATTCCAACGCGTGTCCGGTCATCCTATTTTTTTCGGAGGTGACCAACCCGCAGCCGCTGGAATTTTATGAGCTGGACTATGTCAACCTCATCGAATAGATCGTACAGCACGCGGGTCATACGGGATTTAAACTCGTCGCCGACGCTAATCCTGCGACTCGCCAAAATCCTGCGAAGAATCTTCCTCTCGAAGACTTCTAACGCTGTTTCATCTGACTCAATCACGGTTCATGCCTCTACGCCATACAGATGGGAATGGGATGATTTTCGTCTTTCGAGAGAGGGTTTTACGTATTAACTGCTTGCTCAGCCCAAAATAGCATATGTTTGTAAGCATGATCTCCAGGCTGACGTTGTTATTGCTGGCTACCTCGGATCCAAGATAGACGAAGTTTTCTATATCACTGAAGTTGAAATTTCCCATCGTCACTGACCGTCCAAGACGCGAAACGGTGTGGGAGAAGACACCAAGTACTTCGTATTGTCTTCATTCACCGCTAGACCCATGAGCCGAGATTGTTTTTTTAATCTCTGGGAACACCTTGCTGACTCGAGATGATTTTAAAAATTTCTCAGTAGTTGAGACTTCATTGGCTAACGCAATGTTGAATGACCTGAAGGTGTTGTGTGCATACATCAGCTTGCTCGATGTCAGAACGATACCAACTTGCATGTGCATGAGTTTGTATATTCGATTAGTCGAGTCCAATAGTTTCTGTTCATTGATGTCTATTTCTTTAAAAACCGTTGATTTCTCTTTGGAGGATTTCCAGATTAGATCTTGATGTAAATAAGTATTTTATTTTCTGTTGAGAAAGATAAGTTAGACACAAGGAGTCAATAAAGCAATCTAAGTTTTTTACGCTTATTCGTGCCAGATGTATCCCTAAATGCTTAACTTTATCTGCTTGCGGCAATGGACAGTTATTTCTGATAATGGTTTTCAAGAAAATCTGTGTTCGAATTGGGTGGATTGGGACACAAACTTTTATGGAGTAAAATTATTTCATGTTTTTATTATTTTAGATTTTTTTTAAACATTTTAAAATTTATAAAAATAAATAAAAAAAAAACTTCAAAGTGCCACTAAAATGAGTGAAAGGACCAAAACCATAGACATCATTCAAATCAAAAGTAACCATGAAGAGAGCAAAGCCATCATTGCCAACGTCGCTAAAGAAAAAACCATCATCCAGAACCAATATTGGTAGAACCAATATTCCTCCTTCTAGCCTTCTAGCATTCTCCAAATTTACAAAGGTATAGCTGGAGCATATCAGTGTTGTTGTACACGCAAAAATGGGAATGTGAATCGACCAAGTCTTCACACCGCGTTGAAAAGCAATACCAGAAAGTGTACTGCTATGACTGTTAGCGGTTTCAGTGTACTGTTGTCAAGAGCAACTTCATCTATACTTCAGCACTTTTATGTGCGACTGGATCTCCAGAAGAGAAATACTCCAAGTTTTAATAATTTTGTATGCAAATCTTCAATTTCTTTGTTAATGGAAATTACATATGATGGTATGCTTCATACCCGTATCATCGTTAAATTTAAAATTTTTAAATAAATAAAAGTAAAAAATAAAATTTGTAATTCTATTAGAATATATACCACTACCAACTTATTTTGATATGTGCAATATTTGAGGAGTTAGATTCCAACGAACCACGCTGACCTGCCTTGATATATTATTCTATTCTATTCGTCGCTTTTAGAAAACGTTAAAATTTTAGAAATATCTTAAAAAGACTTAGGAAATAAACGTCTATATTTTCCGATATCTGTGTAGCGTATTAAAAGTTCCTTATCGCAGAAGTTCTCTCTTGTCTTATTTACCAAATAAAATATCACAAACTTTTTTAAATATTGCAATGTATTGTGTTTGTTTTACAACATGCAATAATATTTATTTTTTTGTTGATAAAAATGAAATAAAATTGTCGGCAGAATAAAAAACAGAAATAAAAGCCGAAAAACTTTTGCAGTTTTATCGTTTGCACCTGCAATTGATTTATGTTCACATACGGCAACTCTTTGCTTATTTGTTAGCATATGCGAATATATTTTGTCAGTTCTTTGGGTTTAAATTTAGTAAAATATTTAGGCAGCTTGAAGTCTTTAATTTTTATTAAAGGGCATGACTTTTGATGGAGGGTCAAATGAAGTTGGTGTACGAGTATAAGAACTCATTAAAGCAACTGTGCAGCGCTGCCACATAGTAAACACATCTAGTGAAGTTTTCTGATAGCATTCGAGTATGGAAAGAAAAGTTTCCGTTTAGTTCTGTACTTAACTCTAGCAAAGTTTGGTTTATTGGGTGTAGGAATTAGTTTCTACTGATGTTTTAAAGATGGCTTGAATCTCCCTGTATACATTGTGTAGTATTGCCATTTAACAGTTGTCTATTTGGTGGTGATTCACTCGGTTGTTCTCCATTTTTTGGTAATCGTTTTAAGAGTGGTGTTGGAAAATTTTGCGATGTTCCGTTTAGAGGTAGTCAATTCGGTGGTAGACCATTTGCCGATGGCCTATATACCGCTGGCCCACTCAGAGTAGTGCTACATTAGGTTAAGGTAGCTCGTTTGGTTGTGGTCAGTTTGATGAAGGCCCATTTGGCAGCTGTTCATTTTGCATAGATCCACTCGGTGATTGTTTATTTGGTGGTAAACATTGTCTTTATGTCTTTACAATATCTCATGTCTTTTGCATATTGTGCCAAGCTTTATTTCTCGATAAGGAATTGTTAGACAGCATCCAACTATTCTAATCAAATACGAGAGCTCTTGTGAAGCACCGTTGATATTATATTTTGAAGCCTTAACTATTTAAGTTTATTGAAAACAAAAAACAAAAAAGAAAAATGCTCAAAAAAAATGAAAGTTAAAAACCAACTTTAAAACTTGGCAGGCTTCAGTTAAAAATTCGTCGATATTAGTAAAGTTATTTCTCAGTTGAAAGTTGACAAAAAGAGACAATTTTATGCTTGAATAGCTGAGGTGGCTTGTAGTGTTTAAACAATGGCAGCATTTGCAAACACTTGTGTATACACAAATATGGTCGATATAAAGAGGTTGAACATAAAAAACAAAAAATAAACAACGACAACAAAAAAAATGCATGTGTTCAATGAAACAGGTTGAAAAGTTTGCGTTGCACTGACATTGCAATACATGACAACACAAAGAACAGCAAGAGTAAGGATCTCAACGACGACGAGAACGAGGACGAGGACAGTATAAACATGAAACAAAGACCAACAGTAACGCCTGCAGCTGTGCAGGGCATACTGTACAGTGAGTCCTACACTGTTCAATGTTCATTCATTGAAAATGCTTGCCTTTGACATTGAATGTATTAAACACAGATACAAACCAATACATAGCTTGTCTCATATATTGTATGTATGTATGTATGTATGTATGTATGTTTGTGTGTGTGTGTGTACGTGTGTACTAACAACTGTTGGACGTTGTTGTCAACGACGAACCAAATATGTCTCAATGCAAAGCAACTCAATCAGTGAATCTCTTCACATCGCTGATCAAAAGAAAACAATTACTGTACGCATTTCAAGTGTCAGAAGTTGCCAAAGTTCGACGACGATACAAGAATGCAGATACATTTGCGCTTATGTATGTAGGTGTAACTGTCTGTCAATGTGTTTGGTTTGCCATTTTATTTTATTTTTTCTTTTTTAATCAATTTATATGTAAATAAGTGAAATGCTTAACTGAATAAAACGTTGAGCAGCTTCGTTGCGCAAAAATGAAAAACTTTGTTGAATCAATTGATTAAAAGAAGTTGAATTTAATTTAATTTTGTTAATTTCTGCTTGTTTCATTGTGTGTAGAAGCTGTTCTTATGATTTTTCTTAGCAAATTTCAACGCATACTGTATCACTTTTATGTCTCAGTAAATATAGCAAATGTCAAACTCATTTGTCGAGCAATAAATAGGCATAGAAGTCAAATATTCAATTAAACTAGTAAAATTACTCGGCTTTGTAGGGAAATTTTGCAGTATGAAACTCAACAAGTCACCAATACATATGTCGTATAAAGTTATGAACGATGAGAAGTCTTAGCAACAAGTTTCCTGCATTTTTTTGTTTAGAACTTGCACTTGTTTGCATACAACTTTTGCACCAACCCAAGATTTTCTTTAATTAAAATGTTCCGTTTATAATACACAAGAAACATTTAAAATGTGTCGTTAATTAATTTGTTTTAGTTTAGAAACCGCATTTCGCTTTATTTAAATGAAATTTTTAATAAAATTTAAACAGAGTTAAACTTGTTTCGAGTAATGAATAATCGTATTATCCTTGTGGCACTCGGTAACAAAAAAAAAAAAATAAATTTTTAAACAAATATATAAAGCATTAAAAATAGAATTATTAAAATAAAAACTAATATATATTGTATATAAAAATTAATTACGAAATATTTTCTTACAGTTGCAATTATTGCTATTCTTGGTGGCGCCCAAGCAAATCCTCGCGCCCGCGCTGGAACCCACCACAAAGTTGGCTAAGTCTATTTGGAATGGAAAAAAAAAATTCAAGTATTTTATATCATGAATAAATAAAAAAATATTTGCAGCAAACAGAATAAAAACTTTTAAATCATTTGCACCGAGTCTCTAAAAACTTACTTAGTTATGCTGAAAAGTTCGTAGGCTAACATAGAAAACAAATTTTTTTTTTTTGATAAAATTAGACTTTATTACTCAATATAGTTGCCTTCGAGCGCGATACAACGATTTGCCTTCGACGCGACGCCACTTTGAATACAGCTTTTTCATACTCAAATATTCATTTACGATATATCAAACACGCTTCTTTAATATCTTTTTGATCTCTGCTATCTCGATCAACTTCACTTCAAAATTATTTTGTGGAAATTTTTGAAGTTTTCATCGGTAACAGCCTCTTTGGGGCGTTCACTGCGTGCAACGTCCTCTGTGCTCACTTCGCCTCGTTTTAACTTAGCAAACCACTTCTTAACAGTGAATTTTTCGGGTGCAGAATCAGAATAATGTTTATCAAGCCAAGGCTTAACTTCAACAGTATTTTTTTTTTCGCCAAAAAAACATTTTTTATTAACACAAGAAACTCCTTTTTATACATTATTTTCAAACTGAAAAAAGTTGCTTCACTCAAAATATTATATATCACAAACTAATAGTACGACAGCTGTCAAATTTATGTCCTTTGAAGATTAGAGCTAACTAAAAATCATATGGATATAATATTAGTAGCGCCACCTGTGTGTCATATATATATATATACATACATATATATATTTCAATGATTTTGTTTGATTTTTAAGCTGAAAATGATATTCGAGATTGCGAAATTAAGTAAACGTTTCTATTCTGTTTGCTGAAAATAATTTTTTATTCGTTCATGTTATAAAAAATTTCAATTTTTTTCATTCCAAATAGACTTAGCCAACTGTGTTGTCGTGGGTTCCAGCATGGACACGAGGCTGTGCTTGGACGCCACCAAGAATAGCAATAACTGCAACTGTACGAAAATATTTCGTAATTAATACAAATATAATTTTTTAAAAATTCTATTTTTAATGCTTTATATTTTACTTACCGAGTGCCACAAGGATTATACGATTATTCATTGTTCGAAGAAATTTCAACTCTGATGAAAGTTTATTAAAAATTCTTCTTAAATAGTGCGAAACTGTTTCTAAACTGAAACAAATTAATTACTGACACATTTTAATGAATTTGTGTACTATAACCGGAATATTTAAATTAAATAAAATATTGGCTTGTGACAAATTAAATTTTTCTTTCTTAAGCGAAATTAAGCCTATGCATGGAATATTACTGTTATCCAACCATAACTTTTTCGCATCTTTCTTGAAACTTTATTGGAAGCCAGCTCGGAAGAACGACTAATCTTTTGAAGCTATCCAATCATTGCGCAATTTTTTGCATTGTTTATATGAAGTGAATTTCTGAGCTTATGTCATCAACGCGAACAAGTAGTGATCGGAAGGAGTGATGTGTGGAAAAAACAGCGTTTAGGGTAGGACTTCCCATTTTAACATTGGTTTTGACCGGTTGTATAACATGTGGAGGAGCGTTGTCATGCTTCAAAATCACATCGTCATGCCTTTTTTTTGTTTTCCGGCCTATTTGGCTTTAGTGCGAGGCTTAAACACATGAGTCCGGGTCCGATAGCGTTCCCTCGTAATCGTTTCATACGGTTTGTGCAGCTCGTAGTAGATCATGCCGCGCTGGTGCCACTTAAAACATATACTGATGCCATGAATGCTCCTCTTTGCGAAGTCGGGCGAAACATATTACTTTTAGCCCTTGAAGTTTTTGGAACGGCTTCACTTTTCATTGTCAGTCGCAATGTGATGCCAAAATCCATTATTTTTTTGAAGGTCGAGTAGCTGTTCACAAGCGATAAATTTTCTTTTAATGTCGCGTAGCTTCAACTCCAGTTTTCTTACTTTTAAATCAATTCCATGACTTTTAGGCTTTTGCTGACTATCGACTTATCTACTCCCAATGAATCTGACAATACCTGATGCGTTCGGCATTGGTACACAAGAGCAATTATGACAATTCTTCGTCTTCAAACTTTTTGAGTTGCGCCGGCCATTTCTTGTCTTCGAGCTAAAAATCACAGTTTTTTAAGCAACCAAATCATCTTCAACACGATTGTTCAGATAGAGCATGCTCTTCATCAACTTCTATTTAGAGTCGATGATACTCGTCCGCATTTTTCCTCATTTTATATTAATGAAGAAGTAAAGAACTGCGGGTTTTCCCGGTTCAAAGGCTTTTGAGCAGCTCTGTGCTATATTTTATTCAATTGAGTATATTTTCTAATCTGCTGGTAATACGTGGTAATACTACTCTATGATTCGCGATTCAAAGGGTATTATAGATAAATTGAACAATTTAGCAGGAATCAAATGCAGCTTGTGAATAGGGTCTAAATACATTTTAATAAACCATTTTTTAAGATTATACTGTATGATAATTATTCTATATACAAACAAACGTGCATTACTTCTTCTTCATATATAGAGTATATATGTAAATAATATTTATTATAAATGAAACAACAAACAAAAAGCTGTCATAACTTGATTTGATGCTTATATTCGCATGTTTATATTATTATTATCTATCATTGTATATATGTACTTGACATGGCAAATTGATAAAGTCAATTTGATAACTTCATTTCATTAGGCAAACATTAATCACATTAACTTTTCCAGGCACAAGCACAAACAAATTTGTGCCAAAGCAAACGAATACGACTTCAAAATTAACCTTTTCATTAGAACCTAAAAGTTATATACAATACTAATAAGAAGAAAATCTGTATAATATGTTCTATAAAACCTTTTTTGTAAAGCAAACACACACACACATATATATATATATATATATATATATATGTATGTATGTCAAGGATAACTACAGCAACTAACAAAGGCTCACGACGAAGTGTGGCAAATGTCACTCATACAAACACATAGAAGAAAGCCGAAAACAGATAAACTGGCAAAAAGAGCGAAGAAGAAAGTAGCTGAAGACGTTCAGCTGCGGCAAGTGTGAACCCTTGAGGTCAATGCACATAAAAGTTATTACTTAATTTATAAAAGATTTCAAGCATGCGGTCACACTGACAAACAGACAAGTAGACAGGCAGGCAGACAGACAGACAGGACAGACAGTTGAAATTTATTATGTTGAAAATTTAATAAAATGAAAAAAATGCCTCTTGTATAACTCAGCAGTAGACGACGATATGTGTATATTTCTTATTCCAATTTGAATGAACATGCCACAATGTGTCTTGTGGCTGCCCTTTCGCCTCTATAGTTATACAATATATTTACATATATATATAAAAATCGAATATGTTGCATGCATGCAAAGTTGGCACCCAGTGGCGCATTTAAAGGGTTAACAATAATCAAAATAATATGGATATATTTTAGTAAATTGCGCACTTTAAAGGGTATAGTAAGTCTGTGCAAATGTATGTAACAGATTAAAGAATGTTAGAAAGTTCCCATAAAATATGCTTACTCAAGATCTGCTTCAAAAGACGAGTCGATATAAGCATTTCCGTCTGTCTCTCCGTATGAAAAATGATATTTTGGAGATTTGGTTTTGGAGTTTTAGAGATTGTAATCTTCTCGAAGCACTATAAGGGGTAGGGATAGCTCCCATAAAAATCTGTTCAACCTTTCAAAGTTTTTTAGGCCCTGTACCGAAGGTACAAGAGCCTATTGGGTTTGTGCAAATGTATGTAACAGGTAGAAATAATGGTCGGAGACCCCCCAAAGTTACCCCCATTATGGTCAGGAGTGATAGAGGAGTCGATATAGCCATGTCCGTCTGTCCGTCTGTCCGTCTGTCCGTCCGTCCGTCCGTCCGTCCGTATGAACGAAAGGATCTCGGAAACGGTAATAGATAGAGACTTCGTGTTTTTTGCATTCGTCTAGGACTGCTCCGGAATTTCACAAGTTTATTTTGAAATTTTGCCCCTCCCCCCCCTTCCCCATAAAATCACCCCCAAGGAGAAATATTTCTTCGGCACAAGAAAAATTGAATATGCCAGTATAAAGTTAACGTCCCTCTTAGTCAAAATCCAAAAAGTTCATCAAAATCGGATAATAAATAACGATTTTATAACCAATTGAAGTTGAATGACCCCCCTTTCCTCTTCATTCATATTCGAGCAGTGAGAAGTGGTCATGTGTTTGGTCATATGCTCGGGAAACGTTTAATGTGTTTGTTAGGAGACCTGAACTGGTACAGGGCCTCTTACAGTCGGTTACGCCTGACTGTATTTTCTTACTTGTTTTATATAAAATTTGTTATTATTGTTGCATGAATCTTAGGAAAATATTCCATATAGGCAAGCACGTACTTCTAGAATGGCAGCCTTTATATACATATATCTAACAGGGTACTTGGACTTGAGCATCGTCAACTACTTATTGCTTGTTGTTGGTATTTTAGCTAAAAACGCAAAAAATTGGTCAATCTTAAATTCGAAAATAATATTCCATATACGAGAATGTTCATATGACACTAATAGATGCTGTACCCTTGTATCTTTTACTGCTTCCAATACAAATTCCCACATGGATGGAATATACAAATTCAATGTGGGTACAGGAAATCATTTTTGTTTTGTACAGCCTTGGCAGCACAGATTTCTGCAACATTCATCTATGTTGCGCATATTGGGTTTATTTTATAAAACATATTCAAAGTCGCTTATAGGAATTGACAACTTTTATGATGAAAAAAATTGAAAAAATTGATTAAATATATCCGTGTGCAAGTTGATATCACAGATTAGATATTAATTTATTAATTTAATTGTTCGTCAGTTGATAGTCTTCTTGGATAACAATCTACTCGATATTTCAAAGAGGTTCTTGTTGCAAGGAAGGCGTATTGATGTTTCCTTGATGTTTTACCTATTTTACTAATTGTAAGTGGAATGAAAAGCCTTTTGACAACAAATTAAGTTAAGAAATTTTTCTCACTGTCTAAATCTGTTCCAAAATCGAGAATACAAAAGGTTTAGAAAATATGCTCAGCTATTTGGGAATATCTGAGTACATAATTTTATTAATTAAGCTTTAGGGGCGACAGGCGTCTAATAGTCCTTGCGAGTCGCCGAACTCTTTCAAATGTACATAGCGCAAATCTTTTTCAAACTTAAGTCAAGTAACACCAGAATATATTTGAGATGAGAGAATTAAATAATGGGACTGGTAGAGTATTATTAAAATTATCATCACTGGAGACGCAGGACTTATTACTCGCTAGTGTCAACTGGTTATTCTAGTTAAAAGATTTTAAGAAATCGATCATGAATACCATGCTACACTCACTAGAAGCCATAGCTCCATTCAAACCAATAGTCTCTTCTATTTTTAGTTTCCGTATGAAAAACTTCAGTCAATACAGTCCAAATCAACTTTAAATGTGTTGCATCTTATATACTAAAGTATCACATTGGTGAGTTGTTTCTTGCCATATTAACTTTACTTTCTCATCATAGACTTCATTCCACAATGTAGAACTTCATAATTGGAAGAAGCTTTTTTTTACCATTCACGCTTTGTGGGAAAAGAAAATAAATTTTATAACCTCCAAATAGCAAAGTCGTTTTAGTCATTTCAGTTTGCGCTTTGGTATAAGTTTATTATTTTTAGACGCCTCTTATATATTTATTATTACTTATTATATTCTTGCCCGTTTGTATATAGGTTAAAAAAGGCTTTGTAGCTTCTACTCACAACTCATCACATTTTAACCAATAAATACAGTCATCAGTAAGGGACCGCAGCTGTGTTATATCTCGACATAATTTCTCTCGACAAGAGCTAATAGGTTTTGTGCAAATGTATGTAACAGGTAGTTTTGAATAATGGTCGGAGAGACTCCCAAAGTTAATCCAATTATGCTCAGGAGCGATAGAGGAGTCGATATAGCCATGTCTATCTGTCAGTCCGTATGAACGAAAATATCTCGGAAACGGTAATAGATAGAAACTTCGGGAACTAGAATTTTTTGCCTATACCCCCGCCATGTAGTATACCAAAGTATATAAGACTTTTAGTTCAATGATGCTTTTCTTCTTTTCTCTTTTCAGATTTGCAAAGATAATTCAGACATAAGGAGCATCCTTACAATAAAAACATTTAAGTGTATCCTTTTAAATCAAACTGGTTCAACAATCAGTCTTCTGTATTGGCTTGGTCTGATATGTGTACTTCTGTTATTAGGCCCATATGCCACAACATATAAAAGTGAGGGTTAAAGTTCAAAGAAGGGAGGATGAAAATACCTTTGTAGAGCTATATCTACATAGAGCTATATCTAATTATTGGTAATATTCAAACAAGTGTGAATGGCATAACTAATTTTTCTGTTATTTACTCAATTTGCACACTTTAAGGAATTATTATGCATTTTGTACTAATTGCAAGAATATTTGAATCGTCATATTTAATTTTTCCACGTGTATAAAAAAATCAGTTGGAATTTCTAATAATAATCAAGCATTCTATATACATATATAAAAAAAATCGTAGACGAGATTTTTTTTTTTTTTGTTTCTGCGTGCATCACATAAAAGCCACTCATTGGATTGAAATTCGAAGTAATCAAAAATAAGAAACTTTATTGTCAGAACATTTAGAGTTTATTTCATTAAAAATAAATTAAATTTCTATGCTTCAAAATCGATAATTACTAATGCTATTCAAACTGTTTGCAAGCGTTCTCAAACCTAAGACATTCCAAACTATGTGGTACTCAAACTATACGCAATTCAAACTATTTCTATATACATATAATATTTACAATTTTTTATTGTCGCCTATGCCTCATCTATATAAAAGGATGACAAAGATGTTGCTTAGCAACGCAGGCTGGTTTCGCTAGTATATAATGTAGTTTCTAAGATTTACTATGCCTATTCACCCTTCTGCCTATTCAACCTTTTCATTGGGGTGCGCTCTCTTGCTTCAAAATCGATAATTACTAATGCTATTCAAACTGTTTGCAAGCGTTCTCAAACCTAAGACATTCCAAACTATGTGGTACTCAAACTATACGCAATTCAAACTATTTCTATATACATATAATATTTACAATTTTTTATTGTCGCCTATGCCTCATCTATATAAAAGGATGACAAAGATGTTGCTTAGCAACGCAGGCTGGTTTCGCTAGTATATAATGTAGTTTCTAAGATTTACTATGCCTATTCACCCTTCTGCCTATTCAACCTTTTCATTGGGGTGCGCTCTCTTGCTTCAAAATCGATAATTACTAATGCTATTCAAACTGTTTGCAAGCGTTCTCAAACCTAAGACATTCCAAACTATGTGGTACTCAAACTATACGCAATTCAAACTATTTCTATATACATATAATATTTACAATTTTTTATTGTCGCCTATGCCTCATCTATATAAAAGGATGACAAAGATGTTGCTTAGCAACGCAGGCTGGTTTCGCTAGTATATAATGTAGTTTCTAAGATTTACTATGCCTATTCACCCTTCTGCCTATTCAACCTTTTCATTGGGGTGCGCTCTCTTGAATAAGAACACGCATAATTCTATGGTTTTTATACTCTTTTCCCATGTAACACGATGAAGGTGGCGTGGTAGACTCTACAAAGTATATGTATTCCTATATTAGCATCAAAAGGCGAGTCAACATAAACTTGTCCGTCAATCTGTCTGGCTATCCATATTAAAATCGAGAGTTTAGAGTCTTCAAATTTGGATACTTAGATTGTAGTATACATTCTTCAGATTATTGTATTCAATGAATGCTCTTACCCGCCTTCCGTAAGCAGATTTGGAACTTACTCAGCAAATTTTTTCCTTATTTTTAGTTTTAAAATTTTATAAATATTATATTGGTACACTAGTAGGGATGGCCTCCATACAAAATTGTCCCATGGTACAGTGATTCTCTTCTTCTTTTTTTAATTCAGCTCTAAGTGCCGAATTCGAGAAGGCTGCATGAAGATTTTTCTATCAGCTGCCGTAGTTGCGTCTTTAGAACGGTCTTTCATGTTTGTGCCATACTCTGAATTATTTCTTTATATAAAATATTACATACTTCCTGCAAGATTCATGCTTTATGTATTTTCTAACGCATCCAACTCAATATTAATTCCTAGTTTTGTAATTGATTACTGTCTAAGCCAAAAACTGCTTTCAAGTAAGTTATATTTCATTTAAAAAGTAAGCTTTAAAGTTTTCATTTGGGTTGGCTGTCAATGCGTATGAAGAGCATACAAAGCGCGCCGCATTTACATATTTCAATTTGATTTGCATAAAATTCCAGAAGATTCACCATTCATTCAGTCGTTCATTCATTCACTCCTTCAAACTCATATAAACATTTTCACATTTAGTTAGCCAGACATTCACTCATTCATTCACTTAGTCAATGTCAAGTTAGCTGCGAAAAGGGTTCGCCAAGCGGCGCCAGACAACTGTCACACTTAGAAGTTCGTTCTATGCTACCATTCTAAGCGTATTCAACTCAAATGAATACAACTTCAAGACGAGTCGACTTGACTCGTTTCATGCTGATTAAGTTCTTGTGGCTCTGCATATGAACTCTTTTTTTTTTTTCTATATGACTTTTGCACATTAGAAAATTATTAAAATGGGCCGCGAAAGGATTTCTACATATTACTTTGCATACTGCAAAGAAAAGAAAAATAATGGAAAGAAAGAAAAAGATGAATCCGATATAAATCAAAAAAGTTTTTTCATTACTTTTGCGATTTGGTGTTGGTCGACGACGACGACGACGACGACGACTTTGCAATTAATTTGGTCGAAATGTATGCATAAACTTTGAGTCTGAGTGCAAGTGCTGGGATATACAAAGAAACATATATACCTCGAAATATCTATCTCGTAGTAAGTAATAAGTTGCTGATTTTCTTGCGCTGTAATAGTCAAAACTAGTCAAAAACTTTTCAAATTAAACGCAGGTTTTATTTGGCTTGAGCTGAGTTTCAGCGCGGTTTCGCATTCGATTGCTTTGAACAGATTTACTTAGTAGCTCAATCACGTTTCTTATTTAAGCTAAAGTGCTCATTAACGCCAACTGGGATAGGGTATTAACATAAAATAGGCGACAGGCTGCGGGAAGCATCAAAGTAGGAAAGTTGTAGACAGACACCTGCAGTTTGACAGCGTAGAAAGAGAGTTAGAGAGACAAAGTAAATGTAGAATGTATTCAATCTAAGCTGCCAAACGCATACTCATATATACACACATGCACATATACGAGGTGCGATTGTTATGTCATATGTCTTGACTATAAGTGGATGCACTAAGAAACGATTTAGATTTGAGCTTAAGGACCTTTTATAATACCTATATACGTTTAAAGCCATATGGCTTTTTTCTAACATTAGTACTGCCGCGAGACAATTGGGTCTTAATGACTTGACTGCTGATAAGCCCAGGTGGTCTAGTCATGTCTCGTACAGAATATAACATTGAAAGAGTAACTCGGATGGCGTTTATCTGGTTTCCAAAGATTTATCAGCATATATTCACTCACTGACAAGACAATGTCTCACCGATTGGTTCCTTCTGATGACATTGCCGTATTAACTTCGTCAGTCCAACTGTGCCACTAAAAATAGACTCAACGCCATCAAAAATTACCTGGCAGCTGCGCCTGCTTCTATAGAAACTAAACAAAAGTTTTTGAAGGGCAAACTTGAAGCACCGTCCACAGCTTATGTGCAACTTCTTCACCAACTGTTTGAACTTGATGCGACTAAGACTTGCCACTACTACCGTACGTAACTACTTATCAACACATCCTCGTATACACATCAATCGACCATTGAAATTCAATGCTCAAATCCTAACGAGCTGCGCAGCCATTTAATATTAGGCAAACACACACACACACACACATACGTTGCTGTTTGCCAATCAGTGTTAAACTTTCTTTCTGCATGCATAACTGTATTTATACATATGTGTGTGTGTGTGTTTGTCGGCGCTTCGTCCTTTTGCCTTGTTGCGCAGAGAAATACCAAAAGAAAAAAAAAAAAAAAAAAAACAAGTGTGTAAAAGGAAGTAATATAAAAATAGAAAGTTTTTGCACTTCACGTGTCAAATCCTTTTTAATGAGTTTTTGAAGCATCAAAAGTTTTCTATTTCGTCGAAAAAGCTCGTTCATACACACTCTCTCCACATCCTTCTTAGCGTCTTCAGCAAGCTGCGACCTGCTGTCTTTTACCTTTACCTATGGCAAAATTTCACATCAACGTCATACTTCGCAGATCGTTTATGATGTTCGATACTGACACACACACTTACACACACACTTACACACACACACATTACTATATAGTTATATCCTTTTTACGTTTTTTTTCCCGTCTGTCTACGTTGCATGTTGTTTTTGACGCCCTTTTTGTGTCCTTTTTGTTGACTATGTTGGCCTGATGTGTAATAGCTCAAACTGATTAAGTTCGAATTTCTATGCTGTGGCACACACACATTATGTTCATTATCAATGGCAAAGCATCGCTGATAATCCACGAGTATGTTGCAAGGACAACAGTTGTGGGAATATTGTTTCTAAGTATCTCTTTAGTAATTTTTGTACTTTTTTTTGGTATTTTTTTCTCTTGTTTTCTACGTTTTTCAACTTTTTTTTTTTCTATGTTTTTGTTCGAGAAATTGTTGCGTTTTGAAAGTATTAGCTTCAAACATCTTTAATTGCATTTTGTATTAAGTGTTCGTACCAGCGAGGGTGGTCAGAAAAATGTATATTTAGAATCTCATTCCCTCAAGAAATATAATAGATAAAAACTATTCTGAAAACTGTGAAACGCAGAAACTCAATAGTGCGGTAGATCTCAGGTCTACAACGCTTCGTCAAGCAGAGGACTTATGTATGCCTAACTGTGGCATAATAGAAAGGACCATCATCGAGCGTGTTTTACCATACCAATATAAACCAGACAAGCCTTAAGACTTTGATGTGCTTTAAATTATATCTGTGATACCTAACAAGACGAAACAAGAGAGAGAGGACACATGACCACATGATACAACTTGTGAGTAATGCCATCGGTTATATGCTATATATAATCAGAAGTCAAAAAAGACCAAATAAAATAAAAATAAAATAAAAGGAACACTTTCAAAAAGTACTAAATGTGCTGTCCTTCGAAGGTCTTGTATTGATAGATAGAGGATGCACTATTATTGACAATAAGACAAAGCTGGACCTCACCTCTTGCTTTCAATCGACTGTAAATTTCAGTGCAATAGTTACAGGCTCTCGAAGGTGGTGCCAAACTTAAAGATGAGAGAGGAGCCAAAATGAACTAGGCTGTACAGCTCATTTGGCTGCTTTCAATTTACAAAACAGAGGTGTGAACGCGTAGACGTGGAAGACGTACATTTAGAAGGTCTTGAATAACCTGAATCTAAATGTGCACATTTTCAAATATTTTTTTGTGGTTACTGCTCTCCAACTATATAAACTACTAAACTATTATTCCTTAACATGGTCTGTCATAGGAGCCAGGGAAGACTCAATACAGTCGGTGTAAAGAGCATTCATTGTCATATTGGTATGCGCCACTCAATACACAGATTCCTTCGACTTCGTTCTTTTGTTGTGCTCTTTTTTTTTTTTGAGATGCAGGTCTTAACAAAATATGAATCTTCATTGGTCGTTAAAGGCTGGCATGTATCGAGGAATGTCTGAGGAATTTGTAACCCGAATACGAGCTTAATCACTTTTCTTCTAACAACAAATTAAAACAAAACGACATATTTATCGACTGAAGGGTGTTTTGAAATGCTTAAAAGTCCATATGCACGGCTTGATTAAACTGATACTACACTACGCAGCACGGCGTATTTAAGTTTCGGTGCAAAGCAAGCATACTACGGAATATCAAAAATCTGGATTACCGGTTCGTTAGCATATGGATACATAAATCTGATTCCGTTTGTTTTGGGGAAACTCGATCATAATTTCCAGCAAGTAAATAAAATGTTATACGAGCTGCGTGATGCCCAGATATTATAGAAAATGTGTGGTTTACATATACTTTACAAGAATTCACCGCTGTACAAAAAGCGAATAGGAGAAGCCTTATTGGCCTGGTACTATCTGGATTAACATCACCTATTTAGCGTTAAAAGCACTGCGTTACAGTGACCGCATTGAGAGTCCGTTTACAGGGCAAGAACTAACATTTTATACCGAATCCCGTGGGAACGTAATAGCTAATCTTTTCAATAAATATAAATAAAACTGGTTACATATAGAAGTAGTATGCTGACATAACTCACAACACATGACATTAAAAATAAAGCTTAATATTTCTTGAAGCAGTAAGAAATTCTTTAGTGATACATCATATACATATGTCACTAGAAAGGTCATTCAAATGGTTTACGAATGAATTCTTGACTAACATTTTAAGACATACATTTTGTTGATTTTCCAAAAATGGAGATCCCCAATTTCAAGCTCTTATATTGTTTGGTAGTACATTGTGACATTGTGTACATTTTCAAGGGCGTTTCCAGTTTTCGGCGAAGGGGGGGCCGATTTTTTTTTTTTTTTTTCTAGTGCGAAATATGTAATAAAATACATTTTTTTCCGAACTCCTGGATACGCCCTTGTACATCTTCATATATTATACTTTTCTGTGACCTTTCTGCGAGCAGAGATATAGCTTCTTGGTCACGCTCGTGTCCTACTGTAACGAAACCAATTGAAGCTGTTATATCTGGTCATGCATTTATATAAGTGCGAAACAGATTTAATTATACTGAAAAGAAAACCAATTAATTTCGCTCCTTAATTGGCATGAACTAAAATGTAATTCATCAAAAAAAAAAAAAGTATGATATTTTTAATTTTCTGCGCCGCCCATTACTCTATTAGATCATTAGATCCTATATCACGAATTTCATCTACCTGTTTCAAATAACTGCTGAGATATGAGCCCACAGCAGCCTTAATCCACTACATTTTACATTAAAATATTTGAATAAATTTAATGCTTCGTTTATAATAGTTTTTCGAAAAACAAAAATATTAATATTTCAAGACCAACAAATAGTTAAAGGGTTTTATTTATTTTTTAAAAAAATTTTTTTTTTTTTTTCAAAACATAATCCACAAAACATTACACTTTAGCGACTTGATTCTTTATTAGGCACCTCTTTTAAAACTACGTTTGTAGTAATTCTGAATAAAATATATTAAAGTTTGATATTACTTGGTATTTAAGGGTTTTGGAAAATCCTTGACTATGACTACATAGATTTTGTTGGGGTTGTTTCATATACCTATTTACGCCACAATTAAAATATTTACCATTGAATATTAAATCATTCATCACTGCCGCTTTCTTTTCCAGATAAATTTATATTGTCAAGCATTCATTCATATAAAATTAGTAGATCATGAACATCATTATCTTCAATATTTTTATCTTCATCATTGCCATCTGGTTCAGAGGTTTAAAACTACTGATTTACATCATTTAACAATATTCTTCGTTAACTTTGTACTCCTCACAATTTCAAGTCATTCTTAGAGTTTATAGACTTTATATATCATTTGGCGGTATAAAAAATTATTATAGCATCTATACTGACCCTCGCTGTTATTTACCTCGCACTTCCTCAGACAACTGCTTGCAGGTATACCTCGATAAGTAGAGCAGCTGCTGCTGCTAGTCTGGGTCTTATTGCCTTGAATTCTAGTATACTCGTACTTAATAGAAAATGCTACAAGTGCTGATTACAAACAACTTTACACCCAACAACAAATGCTTAAAAAATCCTAGAGGCAGACATACATGCACACATGTACTCTTATTCTATATATATGTTATACACCATCAGTTGTTGCACGCACAACTCGCCGTGTTTATATTGATGGACGTGTGAGGAATTAGTGCCTTAATTGCTTTTCGAAACTTGAGCGGTGAAGTCTTATGTATTTGTGTGTGTGTGTGCGTGAGTGTAGATGCGAAACTTTTTCTTTTTTGGTATATTTGTAGCCTTCACACAAAGCTTACGAAATGGTATCAACTATTTCTCTAACAGTTTGTAACGCATTAAAGTTGGCTATGTAGATCCTCAAAAAAGTATTTATATTCGGAAAATGGAGTCAATTTAATAATATGTATATGTCTACGAATTCTACGAATGTCATTAGAAGCTCTTGAACAGAACATCCTAAGGGTACAGTTTCTAAGTCTTCTTCTAGATCCATTCGACCACCGCGCTAAGACCAGTGTGCTGGGTTGGGGTGCTATGTAAGGCGATCATTGTATGTCGATGAATGTGACTTCAATTCACTCCACAGATTCTTCGATTTGCTTTAGACTGAGACGCTTGTATTGTATATAAATTGATTTAAGCAGTTGTGCCATAGATTTCAATGCCATATCTTCAAGTCAAAACAACAATTCAACAATAAACTAGTAATTTTTTGCCAAGCGTAAGTTGCGCAACAGCCAATTTAGATGTTTAACCTTTTAAAAAATAATTCTAATACATACATTAGAAATGTGACTTCGTCATGTAATTCGTTTGTCAAGAAATGGATTAGTTATGATATTCCAATGCTTTGCCCATGGGTTAAACCGATCCGATCCAAATATATCTGCACACAGTCCTCAGCGCAAAAGGGGCGATGAATCAATTACAAAAACAGCGATATCTTCTGCATATGTAGCTATCATTATTCGATCAATGTTGTTGGTCCAAGAAACTGCCTTGGGGAATGCCTGCATGAATACCATGTATTGAAGATTAAGAGTCTCAAACTTGCACAAAGAAAACGCGGTCAGTAAATTACGTGTTCAGCGCTAAAAACTGATCTGTGGACAGTTTTTTTTTTATTAGATTACAAGGATGTGCTCTATACTCTGTCGTTGTCTCAATTTTAAAATTGCTTGAATAACGTATCTCCAGATGGGTGCAACAATTTGTTGGTAAATTTTGATCTGTAGAAGTCATTTGCATGGATTGCATCTTAGATGGTATTACATTTATGTCTACGGTATCAAGGATAGGAAGGTCACCGGTGTATAAGTTCTAAACGTATAATTGCCTGCCGTCTAGGTGAGAGCGCAGTAGGACAAAGTATTGAGCTGGCAGTACAAGTTTGGCATGCTAGACAAAGTCGAGGGCTTGATGCACATCGATAAATGTTGCATTGCTGTTATATACTTCAAGGATATTTAATTACCACTCTGTGGAGGTGCTCTGTAATGCTGTGACCTGCACGAAATCCTAATTGGCGATCCGGAACTATTGAATTTCACGATGATCGCGAGCCGGGCAACGAACAGTTGTTATCAAACCTTCGATTCGACTGTTTGGAATGAGTTTGAATCATTTTCCAGCTTACCAGGTTCTAAATCATCATGATTGTATCAAACTTTCAAGTAAGAAAGAAAATGCATTCTTATTATTGTGTTGAAGATCAACACTAAAATGAGAAGTGTACTTTGAGCATGCTATTGCACGCCCTGTCGGTCCCGGCTACTTTTTTCTTTTTGAAAGCCGGCAAAGTATAGGGTTCATTGGGCTTATGGTGAATCTAACAATACCTCCGCGGAACTTCATGGATTCAACTACAGCTTTGTAAATTTTGCTGATTAATAGTTCAAGAGAAAAATCAATATCATTAGCCGAATTCAAATCCATTTTAGGCTAGATCGCGTTATGTATACGCTTGCTGATGATCACAGCTCAAATCTGCCCGGTCTGACGTGCTTAACTTCCATTGAAGGATACCCCCATATATAGCAAAATCCAAGCAGCTGGGCATATTATTTGCCCTAAAAGCAAATACGACTGAAGCAAGACGTATTGAGCCATAGGGAGGAGAAACTATATTTTGTAGATTAATCCTACATGCCTGACACGATAAAAAGCTTACTGAACATCCAGAAACATAGCAGAGCAGTACTGTTTATTTGCGTTTTTTTTTTTTTTTTGTATATAGCATATTGGGTACTTCTTAGCTACACAAGCCATAAACTCCTTATTTAAAATGGCATTGAATTGTCAGCACTTTGCACCAAATCATTCAATTGTAGCATATCGTGCGTGTAGCGTATAAAAGCTTCGTATATAAAAAAATAAACGCTTTTTCTTCTTCTACTTTTTCGCATTTTCACTGTTGCCTGTATTTGACAGAATTTGCGCTAAAGAAAATTTTATCAAATAATAAGCAAGAGAAAAAATTATGATGAAATATTTTTAACAAAATGTGACAAAGTATCTGCTGCGTGTCTACAATAAAAAGAGAAAAGAATTTATTCATTTTACTCGTATTTTCTTGTGGAAAAATAAACAAATTAAATTAAATTTCATTTTATTTGAAATGAAATGCTTGTCCGAGTTTGCGGTTGCTGTCGTCGCACGAAGTGTTAAATTCATTTCCGGCAGCGCGGTCTGTTGAATTGGCTCAGTTGCGTATGCTTAATGCGCACAAAAATATGCAAGTACGTACAACCGCACCAACAACAATAATACCAGACATTATATACACGATACGAATACGTAGCTGTATATATATATGCATATCTGTCTAGATATATACAAACATATACACAACAGTATGACATACAGTCAGCAAGCATGGCTGTCATCGGCTGCGTTTCATCATGTTGTGCATTCTTTTTGGACACCAATCCGGTACCCAGCCTCAACTCAACTCAACTCAGCCATCCATCCATAGCCTTCATTTTTGATGTTGCCGCATCCACATCCACATCCTCAGCCATAGTCCATAGTCCAGTCACGCAACAACGTTTGAAGTCAATTTAAAATGAGCATTCGAGCGTGCAGTCATGATGCACTCGTCCTGCCGTTTATATCTATAATTCCGTATCTGTTTAAGTGTTTCGTGTGAATCTCGTGATTAAATATATGTAATTGTGGCTTTTTGTATAGCTAAGAAAAAATTCATAAGTGCAGTTTATGACTGTCTTTTGAATACCATTTCACGCTGACACTATTTCACGGCTTAAATGTGGTTTATAAAGTTGTTTAAATGAAACATTTCTCAGACTTGGATTGCTAATTGCTGTTAGGAAGCAATAAAATGGAAGAAATTTAACGATATAATATATATAAGACTGTAATTGCTAATATTCCTGCTCAATCTTGTTTCACTGATATTTGCCTATTGGAAATGTTAATTAGGAATTATTGTTAGCTTTGTCTACTCTAAGTGCTGTATGGCGTTAGCTGTTGTTTTTTTCATTGCCAAGTTTGGTATTTTTTTAGCATCAATGTACGCAGAACGTTTACATGTACGGGCAGTATTTCTGTTGCTGATAGTAACTCGAAAAACTCGAATGAAAATACCAGAACTTTAGTGCAACATGCGATTCTAAATATTCTAGAACACTTCTATAACACAGCACTGTTTGATGGTACTGTGACTCCAGTTATATGAATGGAAAAGATTTAGCTGAAAGAGTCTAACTGCCCTTCTGGTTATCGTGTGCTTAGAGACAATGTCAATAGGTTTCAGATTCAGTCCAGCTGCCAGAGAAATGCCAAGAGGTCATTGATCAAAAGCGACAAAATATATTGGATTGATTTTAACTTTAGGACCAACTCAATATTTTCTTGAATTAAAATGTTCCGGTTATAAATTTTAAATGCGTCACTAATTACTTTGTTTCAATTGACTCACAATTTTGCAGTATTTAAATAAAGTTTATGATCAAATTTTATAAGAGTTGAAATTGCTTCTAACAACGAATGCTCGTATAATTCTTGTTGCACTTGGTAAGTTTTTAATAAGAAGAATAAAAAACTTTAAATTTAAAAACATCAAAATTTTAATGATTATATAAACATATTATAATAATGATGTTTAATTATGAAATATTGTCTTAAAGTTGCAGTTGTTGCTATTTTTGGTAGCGTCCAAGCAGGACCTCGTCCCTGCGCTGAATATTTCATAAATTCGTGATTTTCATTGATAATTCTTGTTGGATATTATAAAAAAAAAATTAAACTTTTTAATATCATGCAGCAATAATAAAAGAAATGTTTTAGCATACCCGCTTTAAAGCAAAAAAAAAAAATTATATATGGTTGGTTATTAATGTCTACACATAGGCTCTACTTACCTACTAAAATGGCCTTCAACCGTTTTTTAGTCATGGCCGCATTTGGGAAGGCGCGCCAGCTTCCGTAATCTTATGCGCGCTGGCTCCAGTTGTTTTGAATGTCAAGCACGGAGAGATCTCTCCATACCTGGTCATGCTCCAATCATGATTAGGCCTTTCATGTAAGCCATGCGTGCTTGAGCTCTTTCATCCATTCGAATTAGGTGACCAGCCCAGTGCAGCCCTGGAATTTTATGCACTGGACTATGTCAACCACATCGAATAGGTCATACAGCTCGCAGTTCATAAGGGACCTAAACTCGTTCCCGACTCTAATAGGACCAAAAATACTGCGGAGAATCTTCTTCTCAAAGACTTTTAACGCTCTTTGAACTGACTCAATCATGGTTCATACTTCTGCGCCATACAATAGGACCGGGAGTATCAGCGTCTTATAGATCTTGATTTTAGTCTTTCGAAAGAGGGCTTTACTTCATATTTGCTTGCTCAGCCCAAAATAACATCTGCTTGCAAACGTGATCTCCAGGCTGACATTGTTGTTGCTGGTTATCTCGGATCCAAGATAGACGAAATTTTCTACAACACTGAAGTTGAAATTGTCCATCATCACTGATTATCCAAGACGCGCTGACGGAGTGCGAGAAAATACCAAGTACTTCGTCTTGTCCTCATTCACCGCGAGACCCATGAGCCGAGACTGTTTTCCAATCAGTGGTGTAGGATGTATGCCATCAGAAGATTGAAAAAATCGCACGACAGTCCGTTAATCAGAACATGATCAATTTGGTTGTGTGTTATTTGATCAGGACTCAGCCATTTAGCCTTGTAGATGTTAAGGTGTTGAAATCTTGTACTACTAACTACCATGTTCTCCATTATTAGAGGTAATGTCGTGAAGGCTAAATTTGCCGACGGTTGAGCCAAAGTTTCCTTCCTACCCAATCTTGGCGTTGAAATCGCCAAGCACGATTTTGACATCGTATTTGGGATAGCGCTCGCACAGACGTTCCAAGCACTCATAGAACTCATCTGTAGCTTCGTCGTCTTGCTCTTCCGTCGGGGCGTGCGCACAAATCAGGCTAATATATAAATATTTAGCCTTGATGCGTATCGCGAATCACCACGAAACCATATTCAAATTCATGCTTACTCGCATGGCAGCTATAGTCGATGTCACAGGTTGCTTTTCTGGAGCAACCCTGTCCTATCCATCGGATTTCTTGGATTGCGGTGATGTCAGCCTTGCATCTTTCGAGGACATCAACCAGCTGGATATTTGCACCATCCCAATTAAAGGTGCGGATCCTTAAATCGTGATTCTTATATCGTTTGCGGAGGTCGTCATCATAGGGTTCCTTCCAAGGCTTGCAGTTAGTATTCATTGGGGATTTAATTTTTTAAAGTGGTTTTCGCCTTCTCACGTTAGTTCGCCACAGAACGGAATGTTCAGAGGCTACCCAGAAGATACGTGTTCTAACGGACGTGTGAGTTGCTTGAACCGTTTGTAACTAGAATCATTGTTGGCCATTCCCAAGTGAATGGCAGTCAACAACTTTTCTCACAATGTGAACTTAAGCAAACGAATCCCAATCTCCCATTAGTATGACGTCTAAAATAGTTTACAAATGTGGATTGCGGTAATACCCAGCAATTCGAACTGAATTTTGTACTTTTTGGAAGTTGAGTAGATGAGATTTTGTATTAGCTATTTCCAGTAGATCGTTGCTTCATAGGTTATTATAATGCAGACGTTACTCCGTTCGGAATGAAGAAAATTCTGTTGCACTTCTCATTCACTCCTGACTTATTTTCCAAGCATCGATTTGCCTCTCATTCATTGTTTCCCCAGCGTTTCTTCGCCAGGTTTCTTTAATTTTTACCAATCAAATGTTTTTTTTAAATTGTAATGTTCCGGTTTTAATATACAAAGCCATTAAATAGTGTCACTAATTAATTTGTTTCAGTTTAGGAACCATTTCTCACTATTTCAATAGAGTTGGTGATCAAATTGTATCAGAGTTGAACTTGTTTCGAACAATGAATAATCGTATAATCCTTGTGGCACTCGGTAAAGTTTAAAAAAAAAAATCAAATAAAAATATAAAAATATAAAGTGTTAATAATAAAATTATTATTAAAATAAAAATTATATTTTAATATTTGTACTAATTATGAAATATTTGTCTATAGTTGCAGTTATGGCTATTTTTGGTGGCGCCCAAGCAAATATCCGCGTATTTCCTGGCAATCGCCATCGAGTACTTCCTGCCGTGCTCATCGGCAATAAATCAAATGAAACAAAAATTGTCGTACACGCTTTGGAACAATAAAAAAAATATATATATCTCTTTGTTTATTATTTTCTACACATAGGCTCTACACGCCTTCTAACATGAGAATTTGAGGTACCCAAACTTGGTTTTAAAATTTTTTATTAGAGTAATATCAGCTTAAATGTTATTCATTCATGTTATTCATGCACGAAAGGATCTCGGAAACGGTAATAGATAGAGACTTTGTGTTTTTTGCATTCGACTAGGGCTGCTCCGGAATTTTACAAGTTTATTTTAACATTTTGCCCCTCCCCCCCCTTCCCCATAAAATCACCACCAAGGCAAAATATTTCTTTGGTTCATCAAAATGGGATAATAAATGACGATTTTATAAGCAATTGAATTTGATCGACCCCCCCTTTTCTTTTCTTTTCATACATAAAAACATGTTTTATAAGGCACTTATTCGTGCAGTAGGAAGTGGTCATAAGTTTGGTCATAAGCTCGGGAAACATTTAATGTGTTTGTTAGGAAACCTGAACTAGTAAAGGGCCTCTTACAGTCGGTTACGCCTGACTGTATTTTCTTACTTGTTTTTTTTAATCTTAACCAAAAAAATATTTTTTTTTAATTTAAATGTTCCGGTTTTAATATACAAAGTCATTAAATTGTGTCAATAATTAATTTGTTTCAGTTTAGGAACCATTTTTTCACTATTTAAATAGAGTTGATGATCAAATTTTATCAAAGTAGAACTTGTTTCGAACAATGAATAATCGTATAATCCTTGTGGCACTCGGTAAAATAAAATAAAATGCATTAATAATAGAATAATTATATTATAATATTTGTACTAATTATGAAATATTTGTCTATAGTTGCAGTTGTGGCTATTTTTGGTGGCGCCCAAGCAGATATCATCGGTTCCCCACGAACCGTTCCTGGTAATCCCCCACAAATACTTCCTGGCTATCTCCCTGCCTAAGTGTATTTGGAATGTGAAGAAAAATAATAAATTTGTATATCATGCAACAACAATAAAAGAAATGTTTTAGCATACCCGCTTTGAAACAAAAAAAAATATATATATATGTCCTTGTTTATTAATGTCTACACAAAGGCTCTACACGCCTTCTAACATGAGAATTTGAGGTACCCAAACTTTGTTTTAAAATTTTTTATTAGAGTAATTATCAGCTTAAATGTTATTCATGCAGTTCGGACAGTCAGATAGATAGACATAACTAAAATTGATTGGAATTTTTTTGGAAATTGATTTCAATAGAATATTTCCGGCAATCGTATTTGATTTCCAATTGATATACCAATAAAATCGAAACATTATGGACTGTGATTCAATATCGAAATGAAGAATATGTCTGTTTCAATCAAATTATAAATGGCTACGTGTACTTCAAAGCTTCTACAACAACATTTTGTCAAACATATTTCAATTGAATTGAAATAATAATTATCTGTACTTCATTTTATTTATTAATAAAGTATTTTTAATTATATTAATTATAAATTATAAATATTAAAACTCAGTTTCATTTACGGCACTTTTTGCCGGCTTGCAAGCTAACCCACGTAGTTGTGCAGAAGCCTATTGAGACTGTACATATCCATTTGTAGGGTGTTCGATTTAATTAACTAAATTGCTAGGAATAAAAAATAAGATTTTTTTGTTTCGAAAGTTTATTTTTCAGGTCGGCTTTTTTTTATTGGATTTGGTTAGTGGAGGCCTCAGCGTTACAAAGCAAGCCAGTTAACTCAAGATTCATAATTTAAAGAACAACAGTTTTGAGACCACGTCACAAATCTTAGTGCTGAATACTTTTGAACAAAGTTGGGCGATTAAATTCAAAACTTAAGCCTGATAGAAACATATAAACGTATAGTCTGCTCTTTTGCATTTTCTAGTTATAAATTGCATGAAGTTTATTGAGGAAAGTTTAGAATATGAACAAACCTCTGAACAGCCAGTTACCAGATCCCACTACCCACGTTTAGGTAAAAAAAAAAAAAAATATTAAATAATTATAAATAATTTTTTTTTTTTTTTTTTGCTTAATATGATAAATGATGTAAACTTCTCTTTTCTTGTTGCTGCAATTAATTTTTTTATTCATGCATGATATAAACAATTTTATTTTCTTAATACTGAATCAAGAAAATTTACAGCGCGGAGGCGAGGATCAGCTTGGGCGCCACCAAGTATATATTCATGCTTGATATAAACATTTTTATTTTATTTTGACGAATCAAAAAAATTTCCAGCGCGGGGGCGAGGACCTGCTTGGGCGCCACCAAGAATAGCCACAACTGCAACTATAGACAAATATTTCATAATTAGTACAAATATTATAACCTATTAATTCTATTATTAATGCTTTATATTTTTATGTTTTTTTTTTTTAAACTTTACCGAGTGCCACAAGGATTATACGATTATTCATTGTTCGAAACAAGTTCAACTTTGATAAAATTTGATCATCAACTCTCTTTAAATAGTGAAAAAATGGTTCCTAAACTGAAACAAATTAATTAGTGACACAATTTAATGACTTTGTATATTAAAACCGGAACATTTAAATTTAAAAATATATTTGGTTGGTCAAAATTAAAAAAAAAAAAAAAAAAACTTCCTTTCTTAGGCGAAATTTAGCGCTTTTTAGCTGAAGAAGCCTAGAATAGAAACACAGAGGAAAGAATAAATGAAAGGGAATTATATTCCTTATACGTTTGAATAAAAGCCTATTACAGGAAATGAGAACTTCAATGGTACATCATTCATTACAATCATCTGAACTATGCTTACCTATGGAGCGATGGTCTGGTAGAAAGTAGCTGCTACTAAATCTTATTTACTCAACTCCCACAAATCTGAAACCTGTAGGCCTGTAGCAGCCTATAGCTAGAAGTGCAGCTGAAGCTAGCAGAACTGTTGGATCGAAAATATATAATATGTATATATTGGCGCAACACAAATCCACAAACTTTTTAATGCACACCTGACCAACTTTGTGCGACTCGGCTGAGATATCCTGACAATTGGTCTACCATCAATTGCGCTTCCTTCAGAATGTTTGAAATGAAATTTTGTGGTCAGATGGATCAGAACTTCTCCGAGCGCAGAATTATGCTGCTGCCGGACTAATGTCGGAAAAATGTCACCAATTAAATCATAATATTTATACTTATTACGAAATATTGTCTTAAATGTGCAGTTCTAGCAGATAATAGTCCCCGTGCTGTAGCATACTTCCACCAAAATAACTTTTAAGCTCATAAAAACTATTTAAAACAAAGTTGTATGGCAAAAATTGGGTGATATGTCTACTACTATATTCGATCAAATGAATTCATATAATTTATCTAAAATGTTTAGCTAATATTGTCTCAAATAAAGAAGTTTTTCATACAAAACAAATAAGATAGCTTCATTCATATTAAGAACAAAAACAATCAACTGGCGCTAGGTTGGGACTGTAGGTTGACTCTATAGCACAACATTTTATACTCATTTTCAAGAAGAGTTATAAAATGAAGTACAGATACATTATTTCAATTAAATTAATATATGTGTGCTAAAATGTTGTTGTAGAAAGTTTGAAGTACACGTAGCCATTAATAAATACTTCAGAACTAGAATGTTTAAATTACTGTTTTTCTTTGACTTATTTAAACTATTTCGTACTGCATAAATTGGAACTGCACTCAACTATTTAAGCTAATCTAATTAAATGTCACATAATCAGGCAAACTTTTAACTAAACTGCATCACATGATACAAGCACTTTTCTCCATGCTCTTCTGCTTTTGTGCCAGCCTGGGTCAACATCGAAAATTAACACTCAAAAATGTTTCATTGATGTTTTTATTGCAATTTGCTTTCGAGACAAAAACCACTGGGAGCAATAGCACAAATACTCTCACCAGAGTTGCCAAGCACGCATGTTGATAGTTAAAAACATTTTAACATAAGGAAAAGAAAAAAAAACTACATAGAAAAATTAAATTTTATTTCAAATAGTTGCAAAACTAATTTAAGCAATTAAATTAAAAGTGACTAAAGTTTGGCATTTGAAAAAAAAAAAAAAATAAAAAAAAATTAAACAAAAGAAGTTAAAAAATTATTTTTGATAGTATAAGAATTTTTTTTTCTGAATACTCTTCACACAAAATGTGTTTAGTATTATAAATTCTTTACGGAGTTTGTAACTTATTGATGGAAGCATAGCAGATGAATCGAACTAGCTATGTACGTCTGTCTGCCTGTCTGTTCTTCCTACATCTGTAAAAATCAATACTAGTTACACAGTTTTTAAAATATCGCTTTTGATGTTTTCATTCGAGGGAGGGCTCTTCTACGAATTTGCTTGCTGATCCCAAAATAAGTGAAACTAGATTATATAAATTTTTATAGCTACATAAAGCTATAAAAATAATTTAATTATGATTCTTTGGCTGAGTTTCGCAGCGAAGTTTTAAGCTACCTTGGTGGCGAGGTCGATATCAGATGCGTTTTCTGTAACCGTCTCGTCACGGTCTCTCCTTTCTTTCTTCGTTGCTTTAGAAGGCTCCTAGCAAACCGATTGTGGTAGTTTCTTAGGCGCTTCTTGTAAAACAAGGCCTGAGAATGCATTATAAATACAATTTTGGAACTTTTAGTTCCTTTCGCATGTACCATGGGGCATTTGATCTCCTTTGGAGAAACTTTGCCTGATGCCAAATACTTGAAATCCATATCATCAGGCTTTCGCGAAGGAGCCAACATAAAATCGCAATCCTTGCTTATGTGCTAGCTCCTTGTTAATCGTCTCTCTAGGGAGACGCTTACATATTTATGTCAGGAAAAATGGCTCAGCAGTTGATCTTGAAGGTAAAAAAAAAAAATATTAAATAATTATAAATTTTTTTGCTTAATATGATAAATGATGTAAACTTCTCTTTTCTTGTTGCTGCAAATAAATTTTTTTATTCATCCATGAAATAAACAATTTAAATTTTCTTTATACTGAATCAAAAAAAAAATTATAGCGCGGAGGCGAGGATCAGCTGGGGCGCCACCAAGAATATATTCATGCACGATTTAAGCAATTTTATTTTCCTGAATCAAGAAAATTTCCAGCGCGGGGGCGAGGATCTGCTTGGGCGCCACCAAGAATAGCCACAACTGCAACTATAGACAAATATTTCATAATTAGTACAAATATTATAACCTATTAATTTTAATATTAATGCTTTATATTTTTATATTTTATTTTTTTAAACCTTACCGAGTGCCACAAGGATTATACGATTATTCATTGTTCGAAACAAGTTCAACTTTGATAAATGATAATAAATTTGATCATCAACTCTATTTAAATAGTAAAAAAATGGTTCCTAAACTGAAACAAATTAATTAGTAGCACAATTTAATGACTTTGTATATTAAAACCGGAACATTTAAATTAAAAAATATATTTGGTCAAAATTAAAAAAAAAAATTTTAGAGCTTAAAACTTCCTTTTCTAAAACGAAATTTAGCAATTTTAGCTAAAGAAGCCTGGCAAAGTAACACTGGGGGAAGAAAGAATGAAAGGCAATTATGTACCCTGGTGGCGAGGTCGATATCAGTTGCGTTTTCTGTAACCGTCTCGTCCGGTCACGCAAACCGATTGTGGTAGTTTCTTAGGCGCTTCGTGTAAAACAAGGCCTGAGAATGCATTATAAATACAATTTTGGAACTTTTAGGTCCTTTCGCATGTACCATGGGGCATTTGATCTCCTTTGGAGAAACTTTGCCTGATGCCAAATACTTGAAATCCATATCATCAGGCGAAGGAGCCAACATAAAATCGCAATCCTTGCTTATGTGCTAGCTCCTTGTTAATCGTCTCTCTAGGGATACGCTTAGATATTTATGTCCGGAAAAATTTACTGCCTTGGTATATGACAGGAAAAGTACTGCTTTGGCTGACACAACATTTAGCGAAAATTTATCCAGCTTTTTTTCGCCTGGGCTTTTCCTGGTCTGCCAGCATTTTATGTGCGTCTGGACTTCCTTGGTCGTTATGGGAAAGTCAATTTTACTTCCCTTTTTATTTCTGCAGAACTCGTGTCGCAGAGCTGCATTCTTGCCCCCAAATTTTCAGTAAAAGTTTCAACACTTCCTTGCGGAGATATGGAACTGATTGTCCTTTGTAGCGCTAAACCAGCGATCCGAGATAGTTTGTGTAACATCAGACGTAATTTTTTGTAAAAATTGGTCTGTTTCCTGGTGTTTATGCTTTAACAACAGCTTTTTGAACTTCTTAGACACCATGCGGTATACGGTATTAACTGGAGGGTCGCAAGTATTAATGTATTGGCGCCTCAAAGTACTCTTAATTAGATATAGCGTATCTATAACGTGAATGTTGTAGATCTCTGAGTGGAGTGCTGGTAAAATCTTATCCCAGGTAGACAAAGTTTTCTACAACATTAAACCCATGAGTCGAAAGTTTTTTCAATCTCTGAGAACGCCTTTCTAGCTCGCTTTTTTTGTGTACCGATGCTGTTAATAGCGAACACCATGAATTTCTTGTGAAAGATCGAGCCCATCATAATCTGTATGTATGTATTTGGGTAGAATGTTATCCATCAATATCGCCGCTTAGTAGTATCCTTCATAATCTCAGAGTCAGGAACTCCGGAAATAACATTTTCAATCAGACGCTCTCTGGTTACTCTCATGGCTGCTTTAGTCAATGTCACAGGATGATTTTTTTTAAATTAATGGAGAACATCAACCAGCTAGATGATGTCCTCGATGTCTGTAAAGGAAGTCTTTAGAGGATGCGCAAATTAGAGGTACATATTTGTATATCATGGTCCTTAAATCTTTCTTATCCTTAGTGTCTTCACTTGTTTTAAATGGTTTACAGTGGCGCGAGCCAAGCCAGTTCTGCAATTCCTTATTTAGGTAAATGAGCTGCCGCCTTCTTACGTGCGCCAACGGACATTTGTAAGCTGTGTATCGTCTTCAAAAAATATCAATTTTACAAAAGATCGTGTAAAGGGTATTAGCGTTGCTTATTCTATAAAAATTTTGTGCTAACCAGTTTTTTTTTTATTTTCACTGGATTTCGTCATAGTTGTCAGCATCAACAGTAAATTCAGTAGCACTGGCAGCAGCAAGGGATATAAAGTGAGAAAGAGTTAAAATAAGGACAGAACGCTTTCACATGCCGCTGCTTTGGGACATCATTAGTTCTTTAATTGCCATAAATAACCACAGACCAGTGCGGTGCACATACACATACACATACACATACACACACACACACACATACAAATACATAGCCAAATATGCACTACGAGAAAGGACATTCGCATGAATTTGTCTGGTTGTGTGCGAATTTGTAGCGTACAAAAGTTGGCAACATTATTTTTGTGTGCTACGCTGTTGCTCCCACGTGTATAATGAATGCGTTGCAGCACTGCTAAACTGAAGCGTGTTAAAAGGGGTCAGGGGTCCAACGAGGTAAGGGGTAGTGCAGACACTGGGAATTTGTGTGCGTAGCTTTATTGTCAAACGAATTTGCTACTACTTCTGCTGCTGCTGCTATTGCTGCTGATCCTGTGATATGTTGTTCTGATGCTTGTCCAATGTTTTAGTTGCCATAGCTATTGTCGATTGACTCAATTCGCTCGCTTGCTCTCCCTCCCTCTCGCTCTCTGTCACTCTGGAGGTCTCCAGCCAATTACTATTGTCCGTTGTGCGTTTTAAGTACAACTTCTATTTGCGATTAGCTCCCCGAGCAGCTAAAGTGACTAAAGCAACATTCTGTTCTGACTATAGCTACCAAAAAATCAGTCAGTCAACAATGCTGCTGCATACAGCTGCTGCTGGTGGGTGTCATCTGTCTCAGTAGCTATATCTGTCTGTGGATGTGAATGTCGTCTGTTGGCAACCATTGCGCTGCGTAGCTACATATAAATGCATGCGTTCATTCACTACTCATCCACTAACTCACTCGCTCACCGACTGTGTGTGTCACTTATTTGTTCATTCGTTCAGTCTTTCATTTATTGGCACAAAGTTTTCTCCACAGAACCATATTTCAGCGCTGCAATTCTTGCCTGCCATTCAGTTTAGTTTGCTCTCGTATTGTCAGGATGCTGATGTTGTTTCTGATGTCCTCATAGTCGTTTGCTCTGTGCGAATTTGCTAGTTTGGTAATTCGGTAACAAAACATGGCACATGGCAACACCGACCGACCGACCGTTCGACCGCCTGACCGACATGACGACGACGATGACTTTGCCTAGCATGCCAGCCAATAACTCCTTGCCTAGTCTCAATTTCTGCACGAGCTCTGCTCTGCTCTGCGTTCAGCTGGACAATTAGTTTTTGGTCCAAAAGTTTTAAATGCTTTAGCAGTTGTAGTTCGGTTGGCTAAAAGTTTGAAATGCAACGGCAAAAATAAATACTTGTACGATAGTATATCTAAAAGAAAAAAGGACAAACTGCAGTTGAAAACAAGCAAGTTACTGGGGGGAGGGGGGATACAAAAAATAATTGGAGTTTGTGAATTGCTGCTGCATGTACGCAGTCATATTCGAGTGGCTCGACATACATATTTACAATACACATGTATCCAAAACATGTTTGCAATTTGGGTATTGGTTTAGAACAACGTAATTTGTTTATTTGTCCAGCTGCAGCAGGAGCCGAGCAGTAGCAAAATTTTGCTCTAAAAATTTTTGTGATACATTAGTTTTTGGAAATTGAATGAATGCGAAATGAAATTGAGGCTCAAAGTCAAAGCAAATGAAATATGTTTTTGAATTTCTTTTTATACCCTGCGCTTGCTAAATGCTATGTGCACTGATGGGTAATAATGGTTGTTTGAAAAGTTTGCTACACGGAATAGTTAGTGGCTTACTTGAAATTTTATTGGAACTTCAATTACCTGAATATTTTGTGGATTTAATGGTGTCAATTCCAAAAAAGCAGGCTTATTTAAAACGATGTAAGGCTTTAAAATTTTTACTCAGTAATATATACAATCTTAATATACAGTGAACCCTCGGTTAACGAACACAATGCGTTCTAGAATATGTTTCGTTATGGCTTTTATTTTTCTGTTACCTCCTCGTCTGATAAAGTCGCCTTTGCATCTTCTTGCTGTAAAGCACATTGGAAATTGATAAGCTCTTGGGTAGCAAACTCCTCACTTTGGTCTGCCACAAGCACATCGATATCATTGTTCTCCACCTCTATCTCCTTTTGGTTAGCCAATAATTTTATTTCAATGGTTTCTAACTCTTCAAAATAAAGCTCCGCCCAAAGTCTCTTCCATGAAGATGCTAGAGTTCTTTTGGTAACAACTTTTCATGCCTTTCCGATTATATTAAGACTGGGAACTATGTGGATGTGGTGTTTCCAAAACTATTTTAGATTGGAATTGGTTCTTACAGTCACTTCAAAGTAACGCGGGAAAAGTTGTTAGTGCAGATTTTCTTGAATATTGAGAAATAACTTGGTGCTCCATAAGCTGAAATAGTAGAGTAGTGTTATATATAACAAGATAGGCACGAAGTGCATCACGTCTCAAATATTCATTCACAGACTTTAGTGACGCAAGTTAAATAAAAGGGCAAGCCTTATTGAGGGACCTCGCCATGACACTTAGCCTACTCTCACCGCCATGGATTTTTCAATACGTTTTTTAAAATTCTCGAACCACCACATGCTTGCTTTAAAGACTTCTTCTTTGGCTGTTGATATTCCTTGTGTCTTCGCAACAAATTCAAACAAGTAAGAAGTTGCAAAATTTTAAAATAAACTTGTACAATTTCGGAGAATTCCTAGTCGAATGCAAAAAACACGAAGTCTTTATCTATTACCGTTTCCGAGATCCTTTCGTTCATACAGACGGACAGACGGACATGACTATATCGACTCCTCTATCACTCCTGCCCATAATTGGGGTAACTTTGGTGGTCTACGACCATTATTTTTACCTGTTACATACATTTGCACAAAACCAATAGGCTCTTGTACCTTCGGTTCAGGGCCTAAAAATAGTACTTATTTGGTTTTCGTCGATAATACGTGATCGTTGAGAAGATACTCTTGACAATGCCATTGAATCATTTAGGTCCTTAAACTTCTCCTTGATCTTGAGATTGGTTGGAATTCTTGATAGGATTTATTGCTGTATTTTTGTTGTTGTTGGAACTAGTCGTGAGTGGTGGATTCCCATACTGGCTACATATAATATTAAGTACGTCTTGTCCATTAATATATGTGAAGCTACCATCAGTCGGATATGGATAAACCAACACGTCTTGTTGAGCTTATCAAGAATATATAACTTATGGAACTGAGACCTTTAGATATATATTCTCTATAATCTCTCTAATATATTCATTTCAAGTTCATGCTTCGTGTTTGAACACATTCATTACGCTTTAGCTAAGCTATTATTTTTAGCATATTTAAAAGTGTCCTTTTCTGCAAGTATTTCCTTTGATATACATATTTCCTTTTTAAAGCATTCGCAAAAATAGTGTAATTTTAAGTCGTTGATGGCGTATTCAAACGATATTTCTTTAAACTTTTTCAACAAAATAAAAGTTAGACGCAATTTTCGAAATCCTTTTTTAAAAATATATTTGCTAAATGGGCGGATCAGCTTTATATGATTTTATTTCATTGCACTTCACTTTGACTTGAGATAGTTTTAAATAGCAAAGCATACTTTTAGGCAAGTAAGCAGCGCAAAGCATACAAGACGCACACAGATACAAGACGAACAGGCATTAATAACACAAATACAGAACGATCATTGTAAATGTAGAAAGTTAATTAAGTCGACTGGTTTACCATGTAAACATAATTTGAGCCTTTGTTATTCTATGATCTAATAGTCAAATATCAACAGACAAAGAGCAGCAGCAGCAGCGAGTGCGCTGGACTGTGTGCGGGCGTTGCTTTCAATCACTCCTACACTCCTGCCGTCATTGCAGTTAAAGTTATTTCAAAACATGCCTCTCGCCCACTCGAAAAATCCACCTACAATGTATCAACACTTTTCGCAGGCTACACTCTCGGCCTCATCTCGTCGCGTCATGGAAGACAACGACGACATTGTTTGTTCAACTAACATGGCTGGCTCGTATGCGACATGTAGTTACCTAATACAATATATATACATATATAAATATATATCTATATGTGAAAGTATTCATCATGTATAAATGTATTGGCGTATAAGAAGAGTTGGGTGCGCAAGTTTCCATGTAGGTACATATTTGAGCATGTGTGCGTGCGTGTGTGTCGTTGTTTGAGTTTAAAAGACATTAACAATTCAATTTCTTGTATAGATGCTTTATGTGCATATGTGTTTGTATGCGAAACAGCACCCGCGACATTGTTCGCAGTACATTCCGATTACTTATTCCTAAGATATATGTTTTAAAAGTAGTTTGTCTTTATGTGAAGATAAACTTGAGGACTGTACGATATATATTCTCTCTCCAGATAAGAAGTAATATGACACATTTTTAATCTTGAATCTTGACTTGCGTTGCAAGTCGGTCACCTTTTGATTCTCCTTCTGGGCTTCCCTAGTGAAAAGAAAGCATCATTCTGGAGAATTAAATCTTTTAAACGACGGACATGACTACTGCGACTCCAATGTTGATCAAAACATTTATACTTTATGGGGTCTGCCATGTGTCCTCCATCTTAGTTATATAAATTCATACAAATTTAATAGACTCTTAGAAAGGGCCAAAGTTTACGAAGTCTGGATTGAAGATAGCCAAATTTTTATGTACCTTGCTCATGGACTCGGAATCTAAATGGCCGATAGTTAGACATCTTAATGGCATATTATTGCTCATGAGAGGAAGGTTAAAGTATATGAACTAAAAAAAAAATGTGATGATCGTGCGTGTCTGTATGTCAGTCTACCTTTCAGGTACAAATCCCGAAATTCAATTTAAAGCCACTTCTACTGAATCTGAGTTACCTCCATTGCCTTTCTTTCTTTGGTCGGTCGGGCAGTTAGTTAAAGACGTGTGTCGGTGATATGCGGTGATATGCGGTGATATGGTCAGAACAGATTCGTTCTCTGTAATCGTGATACAACGAACGAGTCATTTCTCAATATCTTTAACAGGATGTTGTCTACAAATTTTGTTCTTAAGCTTATAGAGTTTTCTGTTGGAACTTTATGCAATTTATCACTACTAGATACATATATGGTCTTGAGAAGTGTATAAGTATATAATTTTTATGATCATCATTGATACGAGTGGGAACAACGCTCATGACGTTACCATCATTTGGATAATAACTGAAATGAGTACCTAACCGTTATTGCTAAGATAGCAATTGATTATGTTGGCCAACAGAGAGTATCATAGTTTCCTTATGAAGTAACTAATTTATAACTGCAACCAGTAGCAGTTTTCAGTGTGATATTTCCACTACTTTGTAGTCAATCAATTGTATTAAAGTCACATAGGCCTACAGGATTAGGCAGCATTTATAACAGAATTCCGAAAGTAAAGCACATTAGAAAGTGAAGCTTTTTGAATTAAATAGGATTTCGTTTGCAATCATTGGTATTCGTGGAATAAACACATCTTTTCCTTTGAATTTTCTTGTTGCATTGCATAATTTCGGTGTGTTCAAATAACTTAAATAGTTTAAATGGCGAATTAGCATCAATGGAGATGCCACTTTTAGCTTAAAAATTTGTGGCAAAATTTTTGTAGGATCCAAACAGTTTCGAAACAATTGGATAATTGATAATAATCTTCATCTATAAGTTTGTCAGTTGAGTGTTATCTGATTCTTTGAAGATTTTTGTGATTTTTTTAGTTCCTTTGAATATCAGGAAATATCATTTGCACGACTTTTTGAAGTGTTGGCTGCATTTAGCAAAAGTTTAGTAGATGTCTAGGATGTCTGTTGCTAATGTTCAAATCAACATTTTAAAAATTTAATCTCCAATAAAGACCAATTGCTTTTTAACATAGCTTTATTCCTTAAGAGGTTATTTATATTTGGCTTTTTTAAGCTTTTCTTTGATTAGGCACATTTGTTGACTTACACGCTCAGCTCTTCTTTTCATAAGATCCACCATTTTTTTATTGGGCTGGCACTCCGTTGTGATTTGATTTCCATCTGGCCATGTACTTCTGATGCCTTGATGTGTTTGCTTATTTTCACTTCGTGCTTTTGATGACTTCGGATGGCTGCTTGCAACTACCTTGTATACTTTTCTTTAATCATCAGGTACTTTAGATGACATCGTAGACTCTTTGTAAACTACAATGAGTCTACGACTCGACTCACTGAAAAAATATTTCACTTTATACATTTTTATTTGTCAAATCGAGATCCGGCTCGAAGTACCATTAAATGTAGAAACTCTTGCAGGTACAAGTCGTTCCTAACATTTATTTGAATACGAATAGAATGACACGTACTCGTTGAGTGTTTGTTAACTGCTGATCCGTTCTAGCGAGCAGCTCCATTTTTATTCATAAATTCATGCTATCTTAAAACTATTTCATATTACATGTTTAGGCATTCGTGACTGAACATTGTGTGAACTCCATCTTCGGGCATTCTGCGGCTGTGCAGATAATATCCAATATTTACAATTTGCGTTTCGTGGATTTATTGACGTGGATACCGCTCCGGCATTGTTCACACTGCTCCCCATTCATTTTCAGCTATGTTTTCCGCTTTCAATTGTTACAATACAAACAAGAAATAATCACTCAGACATACCTCCATTAAGAGCAACTTTCAGCTATCTACAATAGCTTTACAGCTCCACGTTCATGCATCGATTTGTCAGTTAGTCAGGACGCATATTTTTGCTTTGATACAGTCTTAACTTATAAGACATAGGAAGTGCGCTCTTCGGTAAGGCAACAAGCGTTAATGAAATTAAGCACAGAAACTATATACAAATACTTATTTGCATTCTATATTTAATACATTAGCATAATTACCTGTGTGTAATATTAAAAGCGCGCATATAGCCATAGTAAGGATGCTGAACTAATTGTATGTAGTCGTCCTGGCTTCATTTAATTTCCACAAGTTTCCAAAGCAGCATTCTAATGTCAGCAATTTATATGTGCTTCACTTAAAGGTATTAAATTTTAATGCTGCGATATACTTGCAAGTTTTTTAAACAGCAGTTAAGAATATGCGCTGCTGAGCTGCTGGTGCCGTGTCCTGTCTTTAGAGTCCTGGTGCAGTGCAATGTTTATTAATGAAACATTTTGTGATTTGCATTTTAATTTATGCAATGAACGAATATATTTTATGCGATTTGTCTGTGTGTGTGTGTGTATGTATGTTGAACAGCATGTTCAAGCAATTGAAATTCAAAAGTAGAAATAAAAACAAAATAAAAAATAAGAAGAAAAAAATTTAACGTTTACCAACACTGTACGTCGATATGAGTATGAGTGCGCACTGGGCGGCTCGAGGATAACAACGAGGACGATGCTGAATTGATAATTAACAACGCAAATACAAGTAATTAACATTCAAAACAGCAGCATTGCCGCGCGTTCTAAAAGCATTTGTGAATTTTATTGCGTTTATAGTCGTCCTCGTCGTCGTAGCTTTTTGCATATCCTCAGGAAATAGTTCTAGTTTGAGGCTGTACAATCGCATGGCAGAATATTGTACAAATCCAAATGGCTGTAAGCTAAAGCCGCTGCTGTATAAAATTTCAACTTATTATTCTGCAGCAAATTCACTCCAATTCAGTACTGAATTTGCGCCATATCAAATTGCGCTAAGCGCCAAATCTCTGACAGTTGAAGCTGGCGCGCGAAATACGAGCAAGTGCAGCTCAATGTTCTCTTAATGTTCAACAACAATATGCTTTATTTGCATTTGCCTGGCTATATTCAATGCTGCCACCCGATCTCTGAGCAGATGTTTCACTATGCGCGTACATAGTAAGGCTTTGTTGAGCATTATAACTGATTGTCTTGTCTAGCTGCCAGTTGGTCTGGCACTCAACGTTTTGACTTATTTCTCCGTCTGTCTGTCTGCCTGTCTGTTCAATTGTGCGCTGCTGTTACTATTCTTGTCTGAACTTTATGCGCTACAACAATTTTCGAAAGTTAAAATAAAAATGAATGCTTTATGTGTTATCTAAAAGGGAGGAAGAATACCCACAAATGCAGCTGAACGTTCAAGAAATACGTTTGATGAAGTAATACAAATAAATAGAATAAGAAACAGGGCTGAAATCGAATAGAGTGAAGTGAGCAAAGCTAAAACTAATTATCCAAACTGGAAGGCTCCTCTTTTGAATTCTCTAACGTAAGAAAAGTCAAATTTATCGCTTCCACCTAATTTTATGGCATACAAAAAGCAGCCTCAGTTCATTTCCAGTGAAAATTTTGTTTACAGTGATTTGCAAAACTTAGCTCGCGTAAAACATGTATTTAATGCTGGCCTGTAGCTAGCAATGCTGGCCACTAGTTAGCAATGCTGGCCTGTAGCTAGCAATGCTGGCCTGAAGCTAGCAATTCTGGCCAGTAGTTAGCAATGCTGGCCGGTAGCTAGCAATGCTGGCCAGTAGCTAGCAATGCTGGCCTGTAGCTAGCAATGCTGGCCAGTAGCTAGCAACGCTGGCCAGTAGCTAGCAATGCTGGCCAGTAGTTAGCAATGCTGGCCGGTAGCTAGCAATGCTGGCCAGTAGCTAGCAATGCTAGCCAGTAGCTAGCAATGCTGGCCAGTAGCTAGCAATGCTGGCCAGTACTTAGCAATGCTGGCCGGTAGCTAGCAATGCTGGCCAGTAGCTAGCAATGCTGGCCAGTAGCTAGCAATGCTGGTCAGTAGTTAGCAATGCTGGCCGGTAGCTAGCAATGCTGGCCAGTAGCTAGCAATGCTGGTCAGTAGTTAGCAATGCTGGCCGGTAGCTAGCAATGCTGGCCAGTAGCTAGCAATGCTGGCCAGTAGCTAGCAATGCTGGCCAGTAGTTAGCAATGCTGGCCACTAGTTAGCAATGCTGGCCGGTAGCTAGCAATGCTGGCCACTAGTTAGCAATGCTGGCCGGTAGCTAGCAATGCTGGCCAGTAGCTAGCAATGCTAGCCAGTAGTTAGGAATGCTGGCCAGTAGCTAGCAATGCTGGCCAGTAGCTAGCAATGCTGGCCAGTAGCTAGCAATGCTGGTCAGTAGTTAGCAATGCTGGCCGGTAGCTAGCAATGCTGGCCAGTAGCTAGCAATGCTGGCCAGTAGCTAGCAATGCTGGCCAGTAGTTAGCAATGCTGGCCACTAGTTAGCAATGCTGGCCGGTAGCTAGCAATGCTGGCCAGTAGCTAGCAATGCTAGCCAGTAGTTAGGAATGCTGGCCAGTAGCTAGCAATGCTGGCCAGTAGCTAGCAATGCTGGCCAGTAGCTAGCAATGCTGGCCAGTAGCTAGCAATGCTGGCCAGTAGCTAGCAATGCTGGCCAGTAGCTAGCAATGCTGGCCAGTACTTAGCAATGCTGGCCGGTAGCTAGCAATGCTGGCCAGTAGCTAGCAATGCTGGCCAGTAGCTAGCAATGCTGGCCGGTAGCTAGCAATGCTGGCCAGTAGCTAGCAATGCTGGCCAGTACTTAGCAATGCTGGCCGGTAGCTAGCAATGCTGGCCAGTAGCTAGCAATGCTGGCCAGTAGCTAGCAATGCTGGTCAGTAGCTAGCAATGCTGGTCAGTAGTTAGCAATGCTGGCCGGTAGCTAGCAATGCTGGCCAGTAGCTAGCAATGCTGGTCAGTAGTTAGCAATGCTGGCCGGTAGCTAGCAATGCTGGCCAGTAGCTAGCAATGCTGGCCAGTAGCTAGCAATGCTGGCCAGTAGTTAGCAATGCTGGCCACTAGTTAGCAATGCTGGCCGGTAGCTAGCAATGCTGGCCAGTAGCTAGCAATGCTAGCCAGTAGTTAGGAATGCTGGCCAGTAGCTAGCAATGCTGGCCAGTACTTAGCAATGCTGGCCGGTAGCTAGCAATGCTGGCCAGTAGCTAGCAATGCTGGCCAGTAGCTAGCAATGCTGGTCAGTAGCTAGCAATGCTGGCCAGTAGCTAGCAATGCTGGCCAGTAGTTAGCAATGCTGGCCACTAGTTAGCAATGCTGACCGGTAGCTAGCAATGCTGGCCAGTAGCTAGCAATGCTGGCCAGTAGCTAGCAATGCTGGTCAGTACTTAGCAATGCTGGCCAGTAGCTAGCAATGCTGGCCAGTAGCTAGCAATGCTGGTCAGTAGTTAGCAATGCTGGCCGGTAGCTAGCAATGCTGGCCAGTAGCTAGCAATGCTGGCCAGTAGCTAGCAATGCTGGTCAGTAGCTAGCAATGCTGGTCAGTAGTTAGCAATGCTGGCCGGTAGCTAGCAATGCTGGCCAGTAGCTAGCAATGCTGGTCAGTAGTTAGCAATGCTGGCCGGTAGCTAGCAATGCTGGCCAGTAGCTAGCAATGCTGGCCAGTAGCTAGCAATGCTGGCCAGAAGTTAGCAATGCTGGCCACTAGTTAGCAATGCTGGCCGGTAGCTAGCAATGCTGGCCAGTAGCTAGCAATGCTGGCCAGTAGTTAGTAATGCTGGCCACTAGTTAGCAATGCTGGCCGGTAGCTAGCAATGCTGGCCAGTAGCTAGCAATGCTGGCCAGTAGCTAGCAATGCTGGTCAGTACTTAGCAATGCTGGCCAGTAGCTAGCAATGCTGGCCAGTAGCTAGCAATGCTGGTCAGTAGTTAGCAATGCTGGCCGGTAGCTAGCAATGCTGGCCAGTAGCTAGCAATGCTGGCCGGTAGCTAGCAATGCTGGTCAGTAGCTAGCAATGCTGGTCAGTAGTTAGCAATGCTGGCCGGTAGCTAGCAATGCTGGCCAGTAGCTAGCAATGCTGGTCAGTAGTTAGCAATGCTGGCCGGTAGCTAGCAATGCTGGCCAGTAGCTAGCAATGCTGGCCAGTAGCTAGCAATGCTGGCCAGTAGTTAGCAATGCTGGCCACTAGTTAGCAATGCTGGCCGGTAGCTAGCAATGCTGGCCAGTAGCTAGCAATGCTGGCCAGTAGCTAGCAATGCTGGTCAGTACTTAGCAATGCTGGCCAGTAGCTAGCAATGCTGGCCAGTAGCTAGCAATGCTGGTCAGTAGTTAGCAATGCTGGCCGGTAGCTAGCAATGCTGGCCAGTAGCTAGCAATGCTGGCCAGTAGCTAGCAATGCTGGCCAGTAGTTAGCAATGCTGGCCACTAGTTAGCAATGCTGGCCGGTAGCTAGCAATGCTGGCCAGTAGCTAGCAATGCTAGCCAGTAGTTAGGAATGCTGGCCAGTAGCTAGCAATGCTGGCCAGTAGCTAGCAATGCTGGCCAGTAGCTAGCAATGCTGGCCACTAGTTAGCAATGCTGGCCGGTAGCTAGCAATGCTGGCCAGTAGCTAGCAATGCTGGCCAATAGCTAGCAATGCTGGCCAGTAGCTAGTAATGCTGGCCAGTAGCTAGCAATGCTGGCCAGTAGTTAGGAATGCTGGCCGGTAGCTAGCAATGCTGGCCAGTAGCTAGCAATGCTGGCCTGTAGCTAGCAATGCTGGCCTGTAGCTAGCAATGCTAGCCAGTAGTTAGCGATGCTGGCCAGTAGTTAGGAATGCTGGCCGGTAGCTAGCAATGCTGGCCACTACCTAGCAATGCTGGCCAGTAGCTAGCAATGCTGGCCAGTAGCTAGCAATGCTGGCCAGTAGCTTGCAATGCTGGCCAGTAGCTAGAAATGCTAGCCAGTAGCTAGCAGCAATGCTAGCCAGTAGCTAGCAGCAATGCTAGCCACTAGCTAGCAATGGTGGCCAGTCCTCTGGTTATGGCGTCCTTCGGAGACTACGTTTTTCCTGGAGTTGGCTGCGGTGCTCACGGGATAGGATAAATTTTTCAGCCTGTTGCTAGCAGAGCGTGAGCTCGATCTCGTGTCATTGGTAGAGGCTGCGTGCATATATTTTCTTAGAGAAGAGTTGCAGTCAATATCCTGGCCACATTGTTCATATTTTTTTTGATTGACTGAGGATAATCTTTGGCAGTGCCGTCGAGCGTCGCAATTTTCTGGAAGAAAACGTTTAGTTTTTATTTTTTTATGAGTTAAAATTTTTATAACAATTGGTAGTGTCTGCTACAGGGTTTGTCACCACAGGATGTATAGTGAATTTTTATTTACTTTATGATATCGAAACTATTGCTGTTAATCGCGTTAATATGTTAGTTGAAAAGGAACTGCATTGCTTCGTCCTCACGGAGCTAAATATCATTAACTAATAAGTTTTTATTTTTTTATTTCAGATAATCCAATGACAGGTTGCAGTGATCACGGCAAAACCCATTTTTTAAACTCTTTTTTAAATTAATGTATTTTATATATTTATAAATTTTTAAGTTGTAAATAATGTATATTTTTTTTCAAATACATATTTTCCAAAATAAAAAACATTCTAACTGCTTGTGCCCTCTTAATGATATTTTTTGTATCCATAGAACACGCTCTACAAAAAAATGTCTAACATGTTATTAGCACATCATTGGCCTTAAATTGTTAAACAAACTGTCTGATATATTTGGAAATATGATGCATAGGCAATACACAACATATGTAAATTTTTTAGAATTTTTATGAAATTCATCTAAAAAAGGCATCACAAAGCACACTCAAACACACAGAAAATCTTTCAAAGTGCACTTTGTCGACAATGGATTCAGATCTCAATTGCAATCAGTGTCATAATTGAATACAATAATAAATATTTTCAATCAAACGCTCTTTCCAGCAGAAACAAAGCCTTCGATAGTAAAGCTCATTTAACAAGGATCTAATACAAATTAAAAACTTATTCGTTTGTAAAATTGCAATTTTATTGCATGGATGATCGGACGGACGGAAGGAAAGACGGATGAAGGGACTACTAGACAGACAACTCAATCAGACTCTTTTCATTGGCGCGTTGTATGAATTATTTTGAAACCTCATGTGGCTGCCTGATATACGTATGTACGTATATATGGAATGCAAGTATAATCCTAGCAAAAGCACCAACAACAACAACGACGACAACATCATCATCAACGGCAGGAGCAGCAGCAGCAGCAGCAGCAATATAAATGGCTTAAAACACATATACGAGCACACAAAAGTAGGAGTAGGATATGCTTACAGGATATGACTATTAAATTTCTACCAATTGCACACATTGATATCCAGTTAAGCATTTGCTCGGATTGTGTGCACTCAACTCAATACTTTTGCCTATGTATGAGTACTATAAATGTTTGCAAAATAATATGCAACAATCTTTTGGTTGCATTCATTGAACTGCCATCCTGTCAGTCTGCCTGCCTACTTGCTTGCTTACCACAATAACGAAGCTGCCAATCTGTCTGCAGTGCCAGAGCATTTTTACTCACCGCCGCCGCCGCCGCCGCCGCCACACTATTCATTTTTGCAGTCGATGTCTGCGTTGTGGTTGCCCCTTTATACAGAGCATCCCTACCTATTTACAGTACCCAGAAAACGATGCCAATGTTGCTCTGCTGATGCATTCAAATGAAAAATTTAATTTTTCTACCATAATATTTCAAAGCAATTTCGATTCAGCTCAACCAACCAGTTGGCTTTATTGAAAATATAAAAAATTTTTGTGTCAGTTGCAATATTTCCTAGTAACAGTTTTATTTGCCACATAAAATATATTTCATTTTATTTTATTTTCATCTCAATTCATTTCATTTCATTTTATATTTTGAACTAATAACTTATTCATCACCGCAAGCAGCTGAAATGTGTTTTCGTATTTTGCAACGCGTTTGTTCGATTCGTTTATAGTGTGAAGCAGAGTTTGAACGATTTATTAGTAATCTTGTAACACAAAGAAAATGTATAGTGTAAAAATTTCTTGAGGATCAATACAACTGGAGAAGTGAGAAGAAAACTAATCAAATGAAAATAAAGAAAAAGTTCACACGTAACAGCTACAGCAAATCCGAACTATAAATCCGTATTCCTAAGTCAAATTTTCAATGAATTTCAAGTGCATATGAACTAAACGCTTCATTCCTTAAGACTTTTTCAAAATGGAAAAATATTAAAGTGTAGGTTATCTGAACTTTATACGAGTATAATGACACTGAGTCAGAAACTCTAGTCATTCCCAATACCGAAAAGCGGGGAAATCCCAGCAGAAGCATTTCCACCGATCCGCCTACTGGGGAGGAAATAACACTAACTTTAAGCCAGCTAAAAATCAATAAAGCTTCTAGGCAAGCTGAACTGCCTTAATACAGCCTTAATGCCAACTCACGTGCCCTGCATCCCATAATTCGTGACGCATGAATATCTGCGACCATCCTAGATAACTGCAAGTAAGAAGTGATTGTCACTACTCCAAAAAAGGGCAACCTCAGTCGGGTTCCGATTAAATATATATCATTGTAGAACAATTGATCAAGTGAAGGTTCGCATTATACCTACTTTTTATGAACTTCGAACGCGCGTTTGACACCATCAAACAGAAAAGCGGTATGGAGGCCACTGAGGAGCTGTCAAAAATCTTTGATCGCAGCTCCACCGTGCGGTTTAAAGGCAACAACAGCTTCAGTCACCAAAACAGAGGTGTTCGACAAGGCTTTAAACGAAGTCTTAAAACGCAGAGGTACCAGTAGGTATATAGTGGAGACTAAATCGAAAGATCAGCCAGTAATGATAATAGTGGTGCTGAATCTGTAGACTAATGCTCGTGCAATCGGTCTTAAAATCAACGTCTCAAAAATGAAGTTGAAGCATCACTTTCAGTATAACCCACAATGCAGCCGTTAGAGTGAAATTGTGTCTAAGGCAAAAATAGGAGCGCTAGCAGTTAATAGAACACCTTGCATTTGTCTTCGCCATATGCTCCAGCTAGGAGCGATACTTTCAGTCACTTTCTAACTAAGATTCATAGAATCTATAATATATGTTGAGTAGATATACCCATGTTCGTCCATGCATCCATTCGAACGAAAGAAAAAAAAAAAGTAGCCGTCTGTCCGTCCTTCCGTCGTTTGTACGTCTCAACAACAATAGGCAATCAGAAACTTTAAGAACTAGAGTCTTCTAGATTAAAAATTTTGACCAAAATTCAAAAAGGTTCAATCAATTGAGGCCGCTCAACATACTAGACTAGAAAATCAATGGAGCTCATTTATCTGATGTGCTATGTCATACAAAATGTTATTAAGTCGATACGCTGTACAGACCTCAATCGAATTGCTACCGGCTCTGGACTACCCAAGACTATTGAAAGTGATACAATGTCAATCGTAATGGATATTGCCCGCCAATTCCAGACACAAGATATGACAGCACACCTCAAGACGACTGCATAGCAAGTGAGACAATTGGATGATGCTACACGAATTGATTGAAAAAAAAAAAAAGGATTTCCAATTAATTGCCAACTCAAATTCGTTGATGAAATGAACAGCTTTATGCGGCAAGCAGCAATGCCGAAATACGATTTGCTTTCAAAGCAGGCGGAGCAAAGTTTTTGCGCCATAGCAGAGATGTCCTCTCATACTATCTGTCTCTTACAATATTCGTCTACCATCTTTAATGCTCCAATCAGCCCATGATCATGCAGTTGCCACCACCAAATATTTTCCTTAATTAAAATGTTCTGAATATAATATACAAAAATGTGTCACTAATTACTCGCCCTCGCCTCCATTTATTTAAAATCGGAGGGCACGGTCATCAAACACAAAAAACCATACAACATTTTTTTTAAATGATTGAACACAACTGTCGCATATTTTCTTTAATTTAAATGTTCCGGTTATAATATTCAAAAACAATTTAAAATGTGTAACTAATTACTTTGTTTCAGTTTTAGAACAATTTCGCAATACTTAACTAGAATTGATGTTAAAATTTGATCAGAGTTGAAGTTGCTTCTAACAATGAATAATCGTATAATCCTTCTGGCACTCGGTAAGTTTTAAATTATTATAATTATTTAATACTAATTAAATTTATAATAAATCATGATATGCATATTAATTATGAAATATTGAACTAAAGTTGCAGTTCTTGCTATTCTTGATGGCGCCCAGGCGGGACCTCGCCCCCACGCTGGTTTTCATGGTCCCATGCGATGCTATCACCAATTCGGCAACAAACAGTGCAATGGATAATGCCATGATAATGGAACTGAACTGAAATGAAATCTATAGGCATCTTCCAAAAATAAATGTAACTAGACTATTTTTAATTCCCATCATGTGCACTGTCCAACACTTAGTACAAAACCTAGCTGTATAACTCTGTATTAACTGCTTAAAAATTATTTTTAATTGTTTAAATAAATATACAAATGTTTATATATGAAAGACTCCTGCATTGTTGTTCAAGTCAACAATAATATACGATCGTAAATTTAACGACGTATAACGATAGCAGACATGCCTACGCTTTTTAACAGCATTGCGCTTGGACAATTCAGTTGTGTGCTTCAGCGCGCTGAACATGGAGATCTAGGAGGAAGAAATTCGCTATAATCTACATTTTTACTACCTGAAAGAGAAAAACGCATCGCAAAAAATTTCACGTAGCATAACAGTGGTTCACTCAATTCCATTCTGGTGTGGAGAAAGTGAAAGCTGCACCACGCTCCGGAAGATCTGTCGTCGAAGAAGTCGATAAAATCAAGGAAGTGATCGAGATAGACCGACATTGTAGCAGCCGTACCATTGCCCGGCAGCTGAATATCAGTCATATGACCGTTCAAAGGCATTTAAAGAAGCTGGGCTACACGATATTTGGGTGCCGCACGAATTGACACCAAAAAACCTTATAGACCGAATATCCATCTGCGAAACGCTGCTGAATTGTAACAGAATCAACCCGTTTCTGAAGCGAATGACTGACGATGAAAAGTGGGTCACTTACAAATTGAAATACAATCGGTGAAACACAATCGGTCGTGGGCGAGGCAGCTCAAACGGTTGCCAAGCCCGGATTGACGGTCAGAAAGGTTTTGCTGTGTGTTTGGTGGGATTGGCAGGGAATCATCTACTATGAGCCCAATGGCCTAACGCTTAACTTGGTCCTCTACTGTGAACAACTGGACCACTTGAAGGCAGCAATCGCCCAGAAACAGCCATTTTTGGCCAAAAGGAGAGGAACTGTGTTCCATTAGGTCAACGCCAGATCACATACTTTGATTAGAGGAGGTCCTTATGCATCCATCTTTTAGTCCGGATCTGGCACCATCGAATTACCATCTCTTCCTGTCAATGTCGAATGGTTTAGCTGGCAAGAAATCGACCTCAAAAGAGGCTTTTTGTGGTCATCTGAGTAATTGGTCGTATGTATTCCTCTTTCCTGCAGCAGTAAAACAAAGGTGCTACAATGTGCACGAGTCTCTGTCAATTATAAAAATACTGATACCGGTAGACACTCAAAACTTTCTGCATATGTTGTTGTTAAAATATGCTACTGAAAATGACAGCTTACGCCTAGTAGCACTAAAGCAGACCATACACAGACAACAAATTGATGCAATCTGTTGAAATTCGTTTCGACTTATACTTATGGAACTTTTTAGCCGATTTAACATGGAATGTGGCATAAAAGAAGCGAGGAGAGCAAAAGAAAGAAAAATGTGCCATGTAGGAGTGATTGAAAAAGCGTAATTTATGGATTTTTGCAATATGTACGCCTTTGCATTGTCTGGATGGAACAGCAATATTTTCCTCGCCAAATAAGGTCTTTTCCACAGGACAGGAAACCCACTGTCTTGATTGTCTCTGGTATTGTGTGATGGGTGCATGTTTCGTCTACAGTAGCGAAAGAGCTGAACATTGCCAAACACTACTTTGAAGTGATCAGACGGTAGCGCTTATGGTGGAGTATGTGCAATCGCAAAACCCTCTTTTTACAATCACTTTTTTTTTTTTTTTTTAATTTTTTATAATCCAATCATTAAGCATTTATAAGCCAAATAGCTAGCGATATATGCATGTAGTGTATTAATAGTTCGTTTTCAACGATTCTAAAATTTTTGTTTTTTTTACTAAAATTCATATTTTGTGAATAATTACAAAAACGTGTCTAGCAGAGTCCTTACATACTTATATATATATTATATATATATATATATCTATTTTTTTTTGGCGCAACGAATTAAAGGCGAAAACGATGCGTCAAATACGTGACTATAATCGCTAAAATGTAGGCAGCAAATGTTTTAAAAATCGAGTTTTGTGAAATATACTTTTCTTGTTTTTCTTATTTTTTTTTTTTGGATACGACATATATATATATATATAATTCAAATATTTGTACGATGCTTAAAATAAGAGCGCAAAAAAAAAAAAGGATACAAATAAATGAAAAGTCAGTGTTTATCTGTTGGCATCCACTTGTGCATATGTCGCTCGCTCTCATTCATTTTAGTATCAAATTTTTTGCTTTATTTCTTCTAAACGCGATTTCCACTTTGTCTCACATGCTTACACGCTCACTATCTTCGACTTCATAAATCACAGACTAATAAAGCCACAAAGAATGACTGAACAGGAGCAGCAGCAGCAGCAGCAGCCACATAGCTACACATAGTACATCGCAGGATGCAGAACGCACAGGAAACAAAAGCAAAATTCAACGGGCACAGAAACGAAAAAAATAAAAAAAAAAATAGAAAAAAAAACGGCGACATGCGACATATGAAGTTTATTAAAATGGCGCGTATCCACTTCCTGCGTCACACTCGCCGCAAACGCATATGAGTTTATATACAAATGTATGTGGAGGCTACTAAAAGTTCCATTAAATTAAAAGATTTTATTTGAATTGAGTTTGGTTTTCTTTTCTATTGAAACTTAATTTTGATACACTTCAACAAATACGATTGTACAGAAAGGGCTTTTACACTTTTTTGTGAAGCATTTTCTTTTGATTTCATTTCCTTTTCAGTAATGTAGGCCTATTATGGAGTGTTTGAGGAGCCAGACCACACGTGATGCAAAATTACAAAAATGTCTGTGCAGACGTCCTCATTTTCGAGTTTTATGTTGACGGCTCATGATATATATCACAGTGTGTAAGGTTACACCATGTACTAAAAGTTATACAAATTTATGGGAATGTATATAAGAAGTAGATGGAGGTGTGAAAACCCATTCATATAGTTGTGCCTTCTAGTCTGCCTTTCTGATAGTATGATATGACAGGTCTCAGAAACAATATAAGCTACAGCTATAAAATTTTGTCTTTATAGAAGACCTCTGTACGATGAGTTACCAAAATTTCCGCCACTTTAAGCATCCATTTCATGATTTTGTCTGCAGCAAGAAACAAGCTCAAATGATTACACCTCCAACAATGGAGACTTTAAATTTGACAAGATTTGCAAAAAAATTTGACACCTGAGTGCGATGCTTATTAGTGAAACAAACCTAACAGGATCCTCTATCTAAAACAAATAGGGTTTGATTTATAGACTACTTAGGAGTAACGGTGAAGCAGCTGTTCTTACTAAGTCAAAGTCCGACTCACAGCATGCGATACCCTTGCTTTCAATGCATTGGCATCAGTTTTATGCCCACCAAACTTTCCATTGAACATTGCGAATTTCTAAAATATATTTGGCGTGCTTGGTCCTAAATTTCTAATTGCTGGAAACTAGAATGCGTAACATCGCCTCTGGCAGTGGTGCATTTCTTATAGGCTACACCATAGTCGTTACTGTGACAAATTCTAAAATTCAGATATTGGCTAAAAGGTTCATCTCATCACATTATCCTAATAATAATCGAACCGTCCTTATGGTTGACTTTGCAGTTTATGCTGGTATCACGTCATCGAGTTTAATTATCAATGGAGCTCTGACCAAATCCTGCTGATAGTAGAGTTCATAGCCGGAGCACAATTTATTCGCGCTAATCTAAACCTTTTCCTTTCGATTACCACTTAAGTTAGATGTACTGGATAATCTTAATATGGAGTCAAGAACTGAATATGATAGTAATGGTGCGTTGGAATTTTTTCTATGGAATAGATATGAGGCTACTGACAATGCCACCCACCGTATGCTAGTATTTCGGACATTTCTAGCATACGAGGTTCAGGCTAAAGCTTCGACTCAGACGACGGTTTATGTGTACTCGTAATGAATTTGAAAACAAGGCATGGCAACGTGCTGCCACTGATTTGCGCAAGTTACTCTACGCATCTTAAAGCTCTTCATTGCCATCAATTGACTTCGAAGCGCTTAGGGCAAGACATTTCGAAAACCAACTTACTAAACTTTTCTTCGCCCCTAAGTCCATACATATGTATGGACGCTGCAGACTTAGATACAGTCATAGTTCATCGTCATGTGACTGAGGTCGCCATAAATATTATACACACACACACATTTATATACAGAAGGAGAGTGAGACGCATGCAAAGTCAGCGACTCATAGACAAAGTCATGCAAAGTCCTTGCCCCAAGTTATGTTAGACTGCTGCAATATAGTAAATAGTTAGTTAGCCAGTGACTTATATATATATATATACACACACACACACACATACATACATATACAGGCGACACTACGCTATATACTGCTTATTGAGTTATTTATTTACCAAACACATAGTCCGTCCGAAAGAACATTTGCGGCTGTTTTTCTATTGAAAATTTCCTGAAAATTTATTTGCGACCTAATTGAGCAAACTCTAAGCAAATATTTGTTAAAAATTTACAACTCTTTGTTGTTTATTTTTCGAAATTTTTGGCTTTTGTACTTTTTCAATATTATTCTTATATAGTTGTATGCCTTTGGGTCGTCGTCTCCATGTACAAAATATTCATTTGCATTTAAAGGTATTTTCATGCGAATATATTTCTATTTTTTTATTTTTTTTTTATTATTATTTAGTTTTTGCTTTCCAATTCTCAATTAAGGCCAATTAGCATGTGTTTGTACAAGTGCAAAACACAAACAAAAACAATACTCGAAACACACCCCAGCACACACACAATCAACCCATTTGAGTCTAATACTGCTGAGCTGTAGAGCTGGTACTGCTTTGCTGCTACTGCTAATGAGTGTCGAATTTCTACTAAAATTCATGAATGCTACACTTTCGAACATCCACAAAAACGCAAAGGCAAGGCTAGGCGCTTCTTTGCCATGGCCACATTCGAACAGCGAACAGCAACAACAACAACAGCAACAAACGTTGGCAAAAACCAAATGAAATATTTAACTAAATTAACAATTTTGTTTATTTATCCAAAATTTGCATAAACAATTTCTGAAGACAAAAACCAGTCAATTTTTCTCTATAGAGCCTCGACCCGACTCACTCGTTGTTCTACGAGCATCTCCTTCTTTCTGTCTCGTCTCAACTTGATCCGAGTTGAGTCGAGTCGAGTCGACTTCATTGCTTGTTTTACTACGTGTAATTCAATTTTTTGCTCAACTGATAACGAATGAATATATTGTAGTTAGCAAAAAGCCAAAAAGGAAATCAACATTCACACAGATACAGATACAAACACACACACACACGTAGTCATGGTGTATTTTTGGAAATTAGAAAATAGCGTCATACAGTAGTGTCGAAAATATTTCATTGTCTGCAGCAGCTCTTTAGAGTTTTTAGTAATTTGGAAATTTAAACTATTAATAGATATCTTTTCTTTTAATATTGTACTTCAATTTCAATTTTATAAATCAAAGTATTCAATGTAAAAATTTGGATCACTGAAGCCTCTGTGCAGTTCTTTAATTGCATACCTAAACTTTAAAGTAAACTTTGGCTGGTCGCTCCAATCAAAAAGACTCGTTCGTCACTCAGTTACTGAGAGAGTTAGTAACTGAGCAAAACGAGTAAAGTGTATTTTTTTGTTGTTGCGTTTGCCATATTTTGTTGCCTTTGATATTTCATTACAGGCAAAGCATGGCAGAGGAAGGGAGAAAGGGATAGGCATAAACTCATGCTTGTCTGTGCATCCAACTATTTATCTAATTGACGACTTAAGGAAAACAAACCTCTGAGTTGAAAATATGTTTAGAGACTTTCAAAGATGATATTCGATATTATTTTCTAGGTCTACAAACTTAAAATAATAATTTATATTATGTCTTTGTTTATTGGTTTGTCCAACCCGTAAATTGGATCCGAACCCAATAAAAATTAAATTAGGCACTGTCTAAAAAAATTTCTCTATATGACTTCACCAGTACAGATACCATTTAGTCGAACCATATTTCATGTACTGGAGCTCATATTTAATACTACAAGCTGAGTGAAGTGAGACAAAAAACAAGAAAGAATAGAGTGCAATAGAGTGTGCGCTGTTCCTAACGACTATATTTTAAATTATAGTTATAAAAAATTTCTCATAAATAAACTCAGAAAGATGGAACATATTTGTATGGGGGCTACCCTTTTTAATGGTCCGATTTGTACCTTAATAGAATATTTGATAAGGATTGACTTAAGGTAACTCACATTTCGTGTTGGGTCACTCACATCTATTGAATATAAGTTATCTAAAGAATGAATAGCAGAAACTTAATATCCAAATTTGAAGGCTATATCTCTAAAAGTCTATCTTCCACACATATTGGACAGAAGGTTGGAAACTTTATATGGCCTGTTGGTCAATGACTTATTTGTAACTTCATAAAAATAAATCCAACAAATTTGCATCCCTCCAGCATGGTCTCCATTCGCTAAGACCATTTTTCACATTTAAACTGTTCCGGCACTTTACCTACAATATATGGCATGTGACACCATCTAGTTGGAACCATATATCACTCTATCCAAAAATAGTCTTTCGACATGGCGCAATAGCGTACTTCATCGACCTTAACATGGCGGAGCTTGTCATCGAAGAAAAAATATGATCCACTAAGTGGTGTCTAAAACTCTGCCAAAAAATCATGAGCATTGAACTATTAACGATTAGAAACGTGATTTTTGGTCCGACGAGACAAAAATCAATCTGATAGGAAGAAATATTTTTGAAGAAGATCTCATGAAGCTATTCAAAAGCATGAGGTAAAACTGTTAGATATGGCGGAGATATCCTAATGCTTTGGTGTTGTTTCACGTGATGTTATTTGATACTGTTTGTAAGAGTTAATGGAATAATGAAGAAAGAGTACAACTTTCAAATTCTTCAAACCCATTTACTCGTTTTCTTAGACTATTCCGATAATAAAGCCACTTTTCAACAGGACGGACATCAAAAACAAGGCAAAGATTGACCAAAGTTAGCTGTCTGGGTAAGAATTTTAGATGATTAAATGGCCGGCACAAAGCCCAGATTGGGACAACACAAGTAAAAAAAAATATTCGAAAATATATTTACTCGAAATATTCGAAAATATATTTACGGCATTTGAAAGGTATGAGTGTCTAGTACTACGCTCGGCCGGAAGCTGAATATCATTCATATGACCGTTTAAAGGCATAAGAAGAAGCTACACAAAAAACTTCATGGACCGAATTTCCATCTGCGAATCGCAACCAAATCGAAGCGAATGAAAAATGGGTCAGTTACGACATCATGAAGCGCAAACGGTCGTGGGTGAAGGGTAGCGAAGCGGCTCAAAGGTTACCAAGCGGCTCAAACGGTTCAGTCCTCTACTGTGAACAACTGCATCGCTTGAAGGCAGCAATCACCCAGCAGAGGCCATCTTTGGCCAATAGTAGAGGAATTGTGTTCCATCAGAACAACGCCAGGCCACACATTTCGTTTGTGCCGCGCCAGAAGCTCCGGAAGTTCGAATGGGAGGTTTTATGCATCCACTTTATAGTCCGGACCTGGCACCATCGGATAACCATCTCTTCCTGGCAATATCGATCGATTTAGTTAGGGAGAAATTGGCCTCAAAAGAGGCTTGCGAAAATCGACTGTCCCACTTTTTAGCCATTAGTGAAGCAAGCTTCTATGAGCGGGGCGTAATGAAGTTGGGAAGTAAGCTTCTATGAGCGGAACATAATTAAGTTGGAAACTCGTTGGCAACAAATTATTAGATTTGAAATAAAGGCGGAAAAAACGAAAAGACTTTTTGTTCCAACATATGTATTAACCAACTTTTGAGTAGGTGGTTTAGAGATCAAATTCAAATTGTTATATTCTTAGTACTTTTGTGAGACTATGTGCTGTTTTAAGAAAAATTCACGTATCGGAGAGCAAAATAAAAATTAATAAAAAACTGCCAACAAAAATTAAAACATAAAACAATTCGCTCAAAACGATGTTTCCTTAAAAGCTAACGACAAAACTTTCATGAAGTGTTTAAGAATTATAATTATAAATCACTTAATTTGAAAATGTTTTAGATTTGTCATCATAACATCTTAAATTCTATGCTAATATTGACAAAGCACATTCAAGCTGGACTATTGATGTCAGTTAGCCGAAATAATTAATATTGCTTTTGTATGAGATGCACGCTCCATATTGGTTTATATTCTTTGATGTTATGCACATCTGCCAAATAACATCTTCAAATTTGATGTTTTTTTAATTAAAAAAATGTTACCGAAATCCATATTATAGATATTACAGCATCAAATTGTAAGTATTCAAAGCTAAGCCTAATATTCTAACCACTACTGTACACCATTTGACTTGATGAAAGGCTATGGTGCGGCACGAATAAGAAGAACTTCTGAAGTTCATTCTCAGAAGGCAATTGTGAAACATGACTTTGTACTTGTTTTTTGCTATTTTGTTGTTGTTGTTGTTGTTGTTTTAAGCTTCATCAGAAACTTGAATGTTAAATAAGTTGCTAAACACACAAAACAGAGCACGGCACGGTACAATAAAATGCCATAAATGCGGTGGAGCAGCGCACATGAGATTCAAATACGCTTTTTGACGCCTAAAAAAGTAAAATTGGGCGAACGCGATTTTCAACAAATACGCCAAAGTTGTTTAATATTTAAACTTAATTATGTCTCAGGATAAAGTTAACGCGAATCTATACAAATATCTATTGCGAGGCTTTGCTCTACTCCGCTTTGGTGGTGCGGGTGTTAAATGGCTGCAATAAATCAGATTTATTAATAAATGAGCTATGAGCTTTGTTGCGCCAAAATCTTTTGATTCCCCAAGGAATCATATGACAACGCAGTCCTTTGGTAGTTAGTTTGCAAAGTTGTACATAAAAGTGAAAGACAACACTGAGTAGGACAGGTTAAACGTTTAATGTGCATTTGATATGAAAACTCAAACAATTTAAAGTCATAATGCGAAGGCATTAATTTCGATGCTAAATAATTGAGTTGCGCATTAAGTATTCAAAAGCGGAGTAGTGGAGTTATGTGACTTAGACAAAGATACAAATGCATACTCTGAGTGTGTGTGTGTGTATGTGTGTGTGTGTGCAAGTGTTGACATACTTATGTAGTTGTTTCGCTGCTGATGATGGCATGCACAGTGTGTGTGAAAAGTGTGTCGACACAGTTGTCACTATCGACGCAAGCCAACAAAACGACGACGAAAGGACATTCAAACGAACCAATGAACGATTCTACGAAAAGTATGTTCAAATGTACCATGACGGAAGTCGGGGTCGTGCATAGCCGCAGTCAAACCCTTTTGATGTCACTTGAATTTTAATGAAAAATTCACACATGCCACAAGCGTACCAGCACGAGCAGCGTGTGAAAGCATGTTGCAGGCAGCATGGAGGAGTTGAGTTGAGGAGATGCTGTAACGAACGAGCAACATGATGCCGACAGCAGACACTCTATAGCTATATAGATCAGCAGATATATATATAGCATATATGAAGATATATCTATCTTGCTTTGAGCATTTCATTTCGTTAAGTTCAAACGGAAGTGGTCAATAATAATGGACAACTGATGTGCCATCCATTGTTGTCCTTGCAGCTGTTACACTGTTGTCCCTAATGAGTAAATCTTTGTGTAGTTTATAGCATTTAACTGCACCGTTGCACTGTGCTGAATGTTGTTGCCAGTAGTCAAGGTGCTGCCGCTAGTAAAGTTTATATGTGGCTGTTGTGTGCGAAGCTGTTAAATGCAGCCAACAATAATCGCTATAAACTTTATGCAGCACGAATTGTGCTAAGCATTTCATGGAATTATAGTTCTGTTGATAGTTTAATAAGTATGCCGGTATTTTAGAGCTGTAACTTACATATTAAGAGGCAGTTGCGGACTTATATTCGGACTCATACGTTCAACTGCGCCTAATATACTCTTGTATGCTCAAATAGGGGTTTAGCGCACTTATACAATATAAATCAAAGATTCGAAGCAAATACTCGAAAGTAGAGCCACAAAATCCACAAACTTTAAGTTCTTTAAATGGCTTGAATGAATCGACAGCCTTTTTATAATACAAAGTGCTTCAATTGCCCTTGTCTAAATTTTGTTAAATGCCAAAATCCATGCATTCATTGCTTACAGCGACATATGCGTACAGAAATCAGACGATTGAACTCAAGCTATGAACTGACATACTCGGTTAACCACTTGTAGACCACAAACATTTAGCAAATAATTTAAATAAACATGTGCGTAACTAATTTCGAAGTGAAGTGAAGAATGGCTTAGCTTTAACATGCTCAAAAGCATTTGCAGTACAGACAAGCAGACGGACGGAAGGACGGACGGACAGTTTCGAATATGAAGAATGCATGTTGTGGTATACATTTAAGCTATCAGACAATGACATGAAACATAAAGACAAGCACGGACCACTGTGCTAGCGAGATACATTTTATGTACATGAAGATACAAAACATTAAAAGCTACACAAAGATACATTGCACGCAGCAGTAACAGTAGCAGTAGCAGCAGCATCAGCAGCTTTACTTTATGTTTATATCCAGCAAAAAGCATAACGAACCATAACCGATATTATATTGCTACATGTGTGGGGCAGCATACACTTAAAAGCAGCAACAAGACGGAAGGCGTGTCAGCTTCTGTCTGACAGACAGGTTCATATTTGCTGCAACGGAAACAAGTTACATTAAAGTGAGATATGCTTGGAATGCTAATCACAGTTAACACCAGCAACATATAGATTAGAGCTTGCAATATATGTTAGTTGAAAGGGGGTGTTGTTGCGACACTAAAACATTTGTAAATGTTGCAAAAGGGATCATCTTAAAGAGATTTGCAGCTTAGCGGCTACAGCAATGCGCTATGCATACTTAAATTGTTATGAATATCGCGTACTGCTGCTGTTTGTTCTTAGGGACAATGATATATAGTTATATTGTGTTGCTATATATCTGCTGAATTTTATGTGACACACATTATGCTGCATGCAGCATTGCTCATATATCATGTCCTTGCTTTCATATTTCGCTTTCCGTTTGTAATTATTTTGCTGTTGCTGCTGCTGCTGCTTCTTCTATAATAATATATTGGCTGAAGAGCGAACTATTTGTAAACGGCTGACAGCTGTCTAACCTGTGACTTAATTAAATGTTGCAAGTCTGTATGTTGAGACGGGCAGATGCCTGGTCTTGAATTTACTACAGACGAAATGCTTGCAGCAGATGTGTGCATTGAAGAAAATTGAAAATAGTTTAAGATACGAATTTTGAAATTCGAAATAAAATTTAATGAACCGTTAGTCACAAACCGCTTCTTATCGGTTAAATACTCAAGTCAAACTTCTGCTAAATTGATAGAGCGGACCAACCAATATGGGTACATTGTGGAGAGGGGCATATTGTTTCTTACAAAGGCTTTCCTGTAGGCCAAATAATGTAAGTATATTTCAGGCGTGTACTCTGGAATGCCATTGGTATATATCTACACCAGCCAGAGATAGAACAATTCGTATAATGAAGTCAAATCAATGGGTTGCATGTATCTGAATCACATTTTAGTAATATATCTTTTTTTGAAATACAAGAATACGAGCTCTTAGTCATCGTAGTGACAGAGGTATACAATTTTAACAATTGGCCGCCCATTGAGCTCATATGGGCTCAGGTGATAGGCCCGTCAAGCCTGTAGTACTGGCTGCGGCATATGTTCCGCCTTGCAATTCAGTTCGCAATCAAATTTGAAGTCTTTGACGAACTTGGAATTAGATTACTTATTGGCGGTGACTTCAGCGCAAAGGAACCATGGTGACCAATCCGAATGGTCAAGGTTTGCTTCAGTGCGTCACTCATCAGGAGAAGAGCCTACTCATACCAGAAACTTGCCGGATATGCTTCATATAGGTAGCATCAAGCGAGCTTTCGATCGAACTAGACTGCACACCAGCAACCTGTGTTCTGAGCACTACGCGGTGATGCTCCTGCTTAATATGTCTATGGGGCCTGCCAAGTTATTTAAGAAGAACAGAAACATTAGGTTGTACCACTGTGGGTTAAAACAGCCCATAAACACGATTGATGAGATTGAGGATATTACTCAGCTTATACATGAGGCTGCGCAGGTCGCCAGTGCTGTCTCTAGAACTCGAACTATAATGCTTGCAGAGAACTATACCTTTGACCGCCCGAAGTATCGCGTCTGTTAAGAAAAAAACGTAGACTCTGCAGAGTCTGGCGTTGCACGCGTAATTCTCTTGAAAAACCGAATAGCCAAGGCACTGAAATACTTGCCTTCTATACTGCGCAACCCAGCCCTGTAAGACTACAACAGCTAGCTTGATCCTAGTGATAGCGAACACAACTTATGGAAAGCAACGGGACACCATAATATATCAACGAAGAGACTGGCACCGATACAAACTGCCAGTGGTCTGTGGTGCCGCATAAATCATTTTGTCAATTCAACAATTGCTCCACTTTAGAGCCAGTAGAAACAATTCCATTCCTTAGCTCGACTTGGCCAATGGACCTAACTGTTGTTAGAAGTGATGAAGGTACAGCAGAAAAAAAAGCGTCAAATTTTTTAAGGAAGCCGCGTTGATGGCCCTTTCATTCAACAGTCAATAGCCGCCAACAACTTGGTCACTGTCCTTAACAATGGAAATGCGGCGAAGTTGTTCTTATCCGCAAGCTTGGCAAGCCTGAATTTATTATATTATTTTATTGCCTATAGTAGAAGCGAAGGAACTGAGCCTACATCACCAATTTGGATTCAGGCGCAAAGAGGGCAGCTTTGAAGCCTGTCGAATGTATATTTGATTGCTTTGAATCAAAAATATTCTGCTCAGGGGCATTCTTGAATGTTAAACTGGCATTCGATCAAGTTTGGCACGACGGGCTATTGGACAAACTGAAGCTACCTATCCATTCTATATGGGGATAGGAGATGGTGAGTGAGTATTCTGTGATATTAAGGCTGGCGTTCCACACCGCAGTGTTCAGATTGTAGAGACAGCTGAATGCGCTAGAGTGGTGGCTGGACCGGAAGAATATTGGTAAAAACGCAGATAAGTCGTCACACACAATCTTTGCTACGTTCAGGGGTGATTGCCTATAATTAATGCTGTGCGGCGGCCTCATACCAACTGTAGTCTATAAAATATCTTGGATTTACCTAAGACACGCACTTCACGCGTCTACCGCCAAGTTGTGCCAAGAGGCAACTGCTCAACCAAAAGCATCGTCAAATGCATTACCTCATTGGCTGCAAATCAGAGTTACGTAAAGAAAATAAGGGGAACAGCCTACCACTCTGAAGTGAATGTATTCCAGGGCATTCCTGTTCCTTCTGCGTGCAAATCAGAGATTGGAATGTGCATGGCATACATAGCGAGAAATCAAGGCTTGCTAAGAAAATTGGAAACCAGTAGCACCGAGTAGTAGTAGTTGCAGCTTAGCCTAGACAAGATTGGAAAGTTCATATGGAGATGCTTTTGTGGTAGCTCAAAGGCGTACAAAATATAAATTTAATAATAATAAATTCTAAACATACAAGCATTCGCAAAGCAATCTTTTGACAGCTTGTTTCTTTTTTTTTTTTGTATCATTTTACACTAAACTTTACAATTTCAAGAATTTTTAAACAAGACTGTATAGTGTGCGAGCCATCCTTACTTATGAAGCGCTTAAGTAAAGCCAAAAAACATTAATTTTATGCCGCGTTCGTTGAAACTACAAACAATAGCTGAACGCATCATCTTCTGCGTCACTCTTATGTAAATTTTTCTAATCTAAACGCAAATAAAATTTGAATTTTAGAGTGTCGAAATAGCAAATAGCGCTCACGTAATAATTACCCAAGCGATTTTGAGAAGTTAAATGCCATAATTTAGCGTTTTATTGCTTCTTTAGCTGGGTGCACACGCTTGGATGCCGTCGAGCTGCTATTCATGACGTTCACAACGACGCAGCCATTTTCGCACAAAGCCACTTGAGGTACTCCTCAACGGCTGGGCTGGCTGCGTGTCAACACTAAAAGCGTCAAAATGTGTTAAAACAGAAAAAAAAAGAAAGAATAAAAATAAAAGAGAAATGAAATTATAGAAGGAAAGTACACGTTTAGAACAGTTTTAACACCTTTTCTACTTGAAGCGCAACAAAAGCCAAGCAGCCAACAAGCGACAGCGTAGACAGACGTCAAAGGAACTCAACTCAACTCGACTCGACTCAACTCTACTCGTATAAACGCAGCCGAGCAGTGTTAGCTGCATATGAAAGAGGGGCGCGCAAACGAGTGCGGTAAGGAGTTAAGCTTTGCTATTTAAAATGTTAATGAGCTTTTAGGCGCTGCCATTGTACGTATATGTGTGTGTGTGTGTGTGTGTGTGAGAGGGTGTGTGTGCGTATTACACTCACTCAACACTAACCAACCAACCAAAGAATGAAGCAGCAGCAGCGACCGGATGTGGTGCCAACAGCATCCGGTCGCCATCTTTCGTTGCCGCCATGCCACCTGCTGAACTCCAAGTGCGCCGAGTGCGCTACGTGAGTGGTGTGCAAATAGTTTCAATTGCGGCTGTTTGTTTTATTTATTTTATTAAAATATACAAAAAGACACACACACACAGACCGTCACACCCACAAAAGAAAAAAAAATAGCGCACACTGCACAAAGTGCTTTGACTTTGTTAACGTTGCGGAAAATTGTTGGCATTCATTAAGTTGAAGCAGGTAAATAGCACGGAGCACCCAAAAACAAAAAAGACCAATTGGGTAGCCAAAAATAAAACATAAAAAAGAGAGAAATCACGCATAATGGCTGACTGCACTTAGAGCAGCCGCTGGCAATGGTTTTCTTATAAAAGTGAAAAGCGTTTGAAACTAGCAAAGCAGCAGCAATTCAACTTCAACACTTCGCCTCAGCTTTTAGCAGTGGTAATTCACGCGATAAGATGACAGACACAACAGATACACAATACTCAAACGAGATTCTAGAGTAAAGACAATACCTTAAAAAAGTGAGTAAATGAATACTTTTAAAGCAGTCGAGTCGAAGCTTTAATACGCTTCAGATGCTGTTTGAGATAAACACTGAAATCAAGGAACTGTTCTGCGGAACGTAGTTAGCTCTTGAATAAACTATATCGAATAATGAGACCCGGACAATAAAACAAAAGGAGGGTGTGCCACACCTTACTGGCCTGGCAATGGAGGTTCTGGGGACCCATTAAAGAGATGACTGAGTGGAGCTGGATTTAAGAGGTACCAACGGTATCTACAAAAGGGTTATAAACCAGTCAGAGAAAGGATACTCGAACATTATCGATCGAGGATTAAATCGCACTAGATCACTTAAGTTGCAATTATTCCATGTTCCATGTTCTAATCCGAAAGTTATACTCTTTCGGGAGGACCTGGGTAGAGTGGAAAAGCTTTAACTGCTGTCAGAAAAGATGGGATTCAACGCAATATATTTCAGGTCGGGTTTAAAACTGATCGATTGTGAAGGTCAGGGCTCGGCCAAGTCGCTGAAGGATGTGGTGCCAACTTGCAGTGGTGATGAGATCCCTACATGTTTCTTTAATACTGTGTACCTTCCGAGGAGCACTGGTGAGCAACCAACGGAGCTGAACAACCTGCTCATTGTGCCTTCTAAAGATGCATTCTATATACGACTGCTCACGATTGTGATTGATAAGCAATCGAACCTGGTAATTCAACCTCGAAACAATAGCTTTGACTTTAGATTTGGGAAAATAACAGAAAGAGAAAGAAAAGAAGAACCAGGTAGCCGAACCGGCAAGTACGATCGAGAGTTCGTTATCGCCTAACGAAATACGGACAGTGCGAGAATTGTCGGGTGAGGAGTCGGAAATCGAGCTCTTAAAGCTAGCTCAGGTAAACCTTTACCATGCGAAAGTAGCACCTGCTGTCATCGTTAGGTTGACTACCACGCTGGAAATGGGCCTAGTGCTTATCCAGCAACTCTGGACCTATAAAGGCGTACCTAATTTTGGATGTAAAAACAGACAAACCAAGCATATGTATATAATTGGGTGTGATGCCAACGCACATAGCCTTGTGTGGAACAGCACAGATACAAATAGAAGGGGTGAGTACCTATTGGAGTTTCTCCTATAAAACGAATTAAAAATATGGAACATAGACATTCTACTAGTAACTAGAGCTAGACACATGTGTCTAATTTTATTAATAAGTGAAGGGTATCACATGAACCATCTATGTCAGATTATAAGATCATATTACTCGTTGTAGGAGGGACCTCGAACTTCAAGAAACTTAATAGAAATCCTAGACTTACTAATTGGGAAATTTAGACTTTTTATAGACCCAATGCTGAAAATGTTTAGAAATAGCCTGGAAATCGGCTATATACAGATGTGGTGGAGAAAAGCAAAGCTAGCGAATGGAGGTGAAAAAGACTCTTTCCACCCTAAATCCTTCAGGCCAATAAGTCTCACCTCATTCATGCAAAACACAAGTCTCCATGACTATAGGTCTGGTATATCCAGAGATACTGCTCTATAACAACCAAACTTTTCAATGCAAAACACCATAAGAGCCAAGGAGACAGCCCTTTACGCTTTTATGGACATAGAAAGTGCTTTTGACGACATAGAAGTTGCAAGGGCACTAAACAAGAGAAATACAAATCCTTTACTTACTAAATGGCTTCTACAAGACTCAAGGATAATCGAGAGCAATCTTTTTGATAAAAGTCTCACGGTTAAAACATTAAAATAAATGTTTTACAAATGTAATGGCTTAATCAGTAAGAACAATCCATCAATTCAGTGAAAATAATAATTTTAATCATGTAACAAACCTTTCAACAAGTATGAAGTACCCCACTCCAAACTATGAACATGTACAAAATAAACAAAAATGAAAGTAAAAACTGAAGAATACAAAAAAAAAAGTCGCATGCGATATTGTGTCAGCACTAACTAAACAATGAAAGGAAGAAATAAAGTATGTAAGAAAAAAGTGCTGCCAACTTCACGGCAATTCGCACAATTCACAAGTAGAGAAAAATAAAATAAAATAGATATAAAAAATGCGAGAGAAAATTGAAGCGCAAAAGTATATTCAATAGCGGAAAAATAGTTAAAAGTTGCCGTGCAGCGGCAGAAACTTAAGACAAACTTACTGATGCCACTGACCAAAGGCAAGACCAAGACACTAATCAGCGGCAGCAGGACGCAAAAACGACTTCTGGAATACGGCAGCAAGATATAAAACAGATAGCAGAGTTGTATTTGAGTGTACAAGCAAGCAAACAGCGTGGGCGACAAACTTCAACGACAAATGCTGTTTATAAATTTTAAAAGTTAGCAAAGTGCATTTCTTTTGTTTTCACTTTGAGGCAACCCGAGGAAAATTCGTTGCAAAACCCGTAGAAAAACGTGGAAAAACGCATTTCACTAGCAATTTTCGTTAGCTTTCGAACAAATACAACAGCAAGAGCTACAACAATTTGAGTTGAGCACATTCGAAAGTTTTCTTTTTGAAGCAGATTGAAAATCTTGTATTAGATTGCAGACAATAAGCAATTGTCTTGTATTTCATTTGCTGTTCTTGAAAACTTGCTACAAAATAGTCAAAAGAAATACGGAGACTTCGTCCTCCATACTATTCTTATTTTACTTAATAATAACTAAACTGTGTAAGCAAATTTATATGCAAACACATAAAATTATTATAAATGTGCAAAATTAGCACAAAATATTGCAAGCGAAAATTTGTGTAAAAGTTTCTTCTTTTAAAAGGTTTTGTACAGAAATTTTGGGAATTTAATTTGTCACTACTGAAACTTAAATAACCTCTTAAAAATATTTTATTAGAAAAGTATTAGAAATAAATGTAAAATGTCTTATTCCAAAAGTGAGCGAAAGATAGAAAAAGAGTAAGACAACTACAAACATAGCCTTATGGTTGAAGGAAATCTTCGCGCATACTCCAACTTCCATGAAGTAAAAAGATTTCTATAAAAAATGTAGTCTCCTTCGTTACCATGCCATAATAGAACACCGTACAATATCATAAAAAAGCCCTCATCAACATTTATGGTGATGGCTAAAGATCATCGCGCAGGTTGCAGAAAATATCTTCTGCCTGGAACTCCCGATTAGAGAATCTTACCGTGTACTGTAGCTTATATCAAGCAGAAGTGTTAGCGATTCAGAAAGTTTATCAGAATAAACCAACAACTGGACTATCTCTGAGAGTCAAGCAGCTCATTAAGAGCTTCACTCCACCTCATCTGGGTGCTTGCATACTGGAATATTGAGGAAAATTGCTAAGCATTTATATCTTTTGGGAGCGTACGGCGATAATCAAAGCCATTAGCCAACTTGTCCAGTTGTTCTCCAAATTGACTCCATGTAATTCTTATGAATATTATCTCAAATTCGATGGAATACCTCCAGATAGTTGATGTTGTGCCTCGAATTAAACCAGTTTGTTAGGCTTCCACCTTAGAGTTTGTTTTGGTATTTTACCATCACCTCTGCACAACATAAGATCAGTCCTAATTCTTTTTCGTGGCATGATGATGTTCACAGTTAACACATTTCAGTAACTCGTTGAGAACTCTTTTCAGTTTAATTTTTACACAACAAGTTGTACAGCTGTAGTGGAGTACAGACTCTACGCATGCTTCATATATATGGATTTCAGTGCTTATGTTTAGATTTCTGCTCCCTAGAACAAGAAAAATCACAGAAAAGGTAAGCCTTCTACTTCAATTAGCCTTTCCTAACTAGCTTGAAAACAACATTCAGCTGGAAATATTTTGTTTATGTTCAAATATGAAAAGTTTCACAGTGAATGCGTCAATCTTGAAGAGCTCTGCAGCAAATGTGAATGCTGTCAGTTTTCGCATTTGACATCATTTTGCTAAAACAGAACTTGACAAGGCTTCGGTTTTAGCTGGCTTTTATGAAGAAGTTTTTACTAACGACCCTCAAAACTGCGTTCTCGCACCTGAAATTTCAAGCAGTTCAGTCAGTAATATTTCAATTCGATATGTAACTGTCAAAGAGATAAAAAATATTATTGACAAAACAAAAGTAAAAAAATCACCCGGTTACGATATGATAACAGGACGACTGCTCAAAGAACTTCCTTTGAGTGCTCTATGCTACATCCGAAATTTATTTAACGCTGTGATAAGACTAAAATATTTTCCTAAGACATGGAAAGTGGCCGAGATCATAGCAATACCGAAACCTGGCAAAGATGCTACTTGTCCAACGTCTTATAGACCAATAAGTCTTTTGCCCATTTTGTCTAAAGTTTTTGAACGTTTATTTCAAAATAGGCTACAATCCATACTTGACAACAATTATATTATACCCGATCATCAATTCGGATTTAGAAAACGCCATTCAACTATTGAACAAATACATAGAGTTGTGAATAAAATTTCTACAGACTTTGAAAATAAGAAATACTGTGTAGGTATTTTTTTAGATGTTGAAAAGGCTTTTGACAAAGTATGGCATAAGGGACTCTTATATAAACTAAGATCCCTTCTCCCTTATGATTTTTATGTATTACTAAAAAGTTACATATCAGATAGGCACTTTTATGTAAAGTTCAAAGATGCTATATCTTCAATAAGGCATATAAAGGCAGGCATCCCTCAAGGGAGTGTACTAGGACCTCTTCTATATGTACTCTATACACATGATATACCTCAACCGGACGAATTATGTTCTATGATTGCAACTTTTGCAGATGATACAATCTTATTTTATGCTCATAAAGATTTAACAATTGCTTCCGAAAATCTTCAAAGAATACTAGATACAACCATTACCTGGTTCAATAAGTGGGCAATTAAAATTAATGAAAATAAAACAACTCAAGTAATTTTTACAACTAGACGCGCTTTCTTGCCCATTCCTCTAAAAATAAATAATCTTGACATACCTATCGAAAAATCGGCAATGTATTTAGGAATTCACCTAGACAGTAAACTGACTTGGAAGCTACATATTAAGAAAAAACAAAATCAAATAAAAGAAAAGTACCGACAAATGTACTGGCTTATGAAAAAAAACACTAAGCTATCGATGTACAACAAACTATTATTATATAAATGCGTAATAAAACCTATTTGGACATATGGTCTACAGATATGGGGTACATCAAAAGTATCAAATGTAAATATTATCCAACGGCAGCAATCAAAAATTCTTCGGCAGATATCAGGAGCAGACTGGTACATTTCCAACGCAGACTTACACAGAGATCTTAAAACACCCACTATTAAAGAGGAAATAGTGGCAGTAAGCACAAAGCATCATCATCGAATTTTAGCTCACTCAAACATTGAGATAAACAACTTACCCATTGTGGAACTGACAACCAGACGGCGTCTTAAGAGGATCAGACCAGTAGATCTACTAAACTAATCATAAGTAGAAATAAATTATAAACATCACTTTCAAATGTAATGTAAGATGATTATGCTATATTTCTAGCAGTGAACGTTACGGTATCTCATGAAGAGTGGGGCAGCCGTAAGTATTAGCTGCTTGGAGTGGATGCATATTATCATGTACAGTATATTTTTTTTTATTTAGTTGACAAATAATTTAAAGAAATTGTTCTTTTGAAAATTAATTTTATTCCTTAATCACTATTATAAAATGTACTAAATGTTGTTTGACAGATGTATAATACATGAAAAAAAAAAAAAAAAAAAATTTTGCTAGCTGTATAGCATATGGTGGAGAACGATGAGTTCAATGCTATGGATATATCATATATGAGTAAATCCAATGATTGGAAGATTTTCGGAAAAGTTAGTATTTCGAAATGCTCTCCCAACGAACAAGTTGTTTGCATTCATTGTTCAAAATAATTCGCTTCAGTTCGAAAATCCCTTCTTAAAATCTCACAGTATATAGATATATGGAATGTAGAGAAAAATTTTGATTCATGCAAAGTCTGGAGTCTCAAATGGGTAGTAGAGACTATACATTATCACAATGGGCTAGTAATGGCCTATCTCGGATAAATATTGAAGTGAAGCAATCTGATAAGATAATGCGGATAGAAGTGAGGTAGAGTCAGTTCTTAGAGAGAAAGAAAAAGTTCTTAAAAAAGCAAGAATAGTTATTGCAACAAGTTGAAAGAATAGGAAAGCGTCGAACAGCAGCACTAAATCGATGTTTTATCTTCCACAAGCAGAAATCTATAGACAGCGGCATATATTGGGTTCATGTCTGTATGAGTACCCGAGTATAATTCGGTCCAGTAAAGCTTTTAGAATAAGCATTTTAATCCCGTCGAAATTCTGTTACATTATTTTTGAAAAAAAAATTAGGAATTCATTTAGGAGAATAGAATTTTAATTATGTCACGAGATTTGAACTGCATTGGAGGCCCAAAAAATTTCAAGATAATCTGCTAAGGATGGAACTAAAGGAGCTTAAAAAATCTGTTTCTGTTCCATATCTGTATAAATCAAATCGATCTGAAACTGCGTATAAAGTTTTGCTATGTTCTGAAGCTGACTAAAGGTTAGAATGACTGTGATGTGACCAATAGAAAGTACCGCTCCCATAATGAAAGCATTTAAATCAAAGCAATTAAATAATTTAAAATATATTATTTTTTAAAAATAATAACTGTTTTGAAATTGTCCTGCCACAAATAAAATTGAGTCCAAGTAGGTGTGACATTTTCAATAATAAATGCTAGTATTGGATAAATTTTAAGATATATAGAGTGGAGGGCTATGTAGCTCAATTGTCTAACATCGCTAAGCAATTCGAGTAGTACAGAGTCAAAGATAAGTTAGAAGAGTATCTCACCATCTATTCTAGACATTGGTGTTTTGTCCTGATTGGAGCAGAGCTTTTTGCAGCGAAATTGTGGAATTGCTTCCATAAAACTCGCAGAGGAAGCTAAAAGCGATTCGAAACTTAAGGACAGGTTTTTGAAAAAATGGAGAATCTTGTGTATATATGTTAAGCATTCAATACCATTCAATAACTTTGAGGGGAATAAAATAAATATCAAATGAACAATTGACCTTTTTTTTCTTTTATTGATAAAATCGGGACACTTTTTCATTAGAAAGTACATTGTCGAAAGTTCTTCAACTTCTGAGAGGCTACAGAGTATGAGAAGTAGTTTTCGAGTTGCTATTATTAAGAAACATAACAAGAAGGTATATTCGACTGTACTGTACTCTTGTTGAAATTTAAATTTGTGTGGAATATTTATGTCTATCTGGATCAGTGTCTGAGCATTTACATGATAAACATGCATGAACACATTTATCAAAAGTGGAGAGTATACACGCAAGAAATTGCACTGACACAGCCAAGCGGTCATCGAAACAAGTGTCTCCGTTGCTCATCACACTTAATGTTTCAAAGTTTTTGCAAATAATGTAAATGGCCTTTTGGGTCACTAAATAACAATACAAATTTTAATAATTGCTATAATAATCAGAAAAGAAATTTAACATAAATACGCCGAAGAGATTAAAACCAAATTAAACGAAAATATTGGAGCCAATATAAAACTATGTGGTAAGTCAAGCTTAAATGGTTTAGCAGCAACATTCCAGGAGGCTCAAATGGATTTAGAAACCGTTAAATGTCCCAGTTTCGTTGTGATATAACGAAAACTGCGCGTATAGAGGGGTCTTACATTTTACATAATGACTTCAACCGTCGTAATTAATCCTGGGGTTGCCAACGCACTAATGGATTGGAAATATGAAATATCATCGGATTACTAGAAATAATTTTGTTATAACATACACACAGAGTCTAATGTACATCGCCATAAGTACTATCTACCTTCCTTTCTTAATTTTTTCTGAACTAATGTGAGGGTTCTTTCCATCCTATGTTTGCACAAAAATTGCATAGAACGTCCTTACTATAAGATTAATGTAATTGTTTTATATATTGAATTACACAGGCCGACAAAATTTAACAAAAGTTTAGACCCAGAGAAAAGACCTGACATACCCGAAGGATTTTGATGCGCTGAATCCGAACCCGTACTCGAAATTGCTCCTATACGTCTGGTTTTCGAGATATCCTAACCTAAAAGTGATACGATATCTCGAGAACCAGCCGTATAGGAGCAATTTCGAGCAAGGATTCTCTGGGTTACAAATTTGTAGGCCTGTGTTATATTAATAAAAAAAAAAAAACCATAACATAACGAAGCAATTAAATTTATATTTTTCAATATAGAAATCGAAGATGGAATGTATTGATTTCAACTCTCCCGAAAGTTTCTCTAAAGTAAGGAAGATTTATAATAATATTAAGAAGCATAAAAGTATTCCCACTCTAGAAGATAATGGCTCCATCACTACACTGAAAGCGGCAAAGCAGAATATACTGAGTCTTAAACGCTTCTTCTTATTAATTGGAAGATGTCTAAAGTTATACCGTATTTAAAGCCCGGTAAAAACACAAACGGTCCCGTTTCGTATGGACCTATAAGTTTCTCGAATACACAACAAAATTTTACAGAAAATTATTAAATACAAAATTTTTATTCACATGGAAGATGGTTTTTGGTTTTTGGTCATGGCACAACACTATTCAGTCTCTGATGAGAATTAAACAGAAAGTAAAAAAAAAAACTTACATGCCAGGCTTTCTATAAAGACGGCGTAAGGCCCTCCTAAAGATTGTTTAAAGTTATGCCTATGAAGTTATCTGCAAAAGAAATAGGAGCGACTAAATATCCAAACTTGAAGGGTCTATCTATTATGGTCTCTAAGCTCTTAATGTTCGTACGGACAGCCAAACAGACGAACTCGGACGTACCCTATAATTAATCGGGGATGACATACCTCCTTCTGCTTATTATATACACAAACTTAATATAGCTTTTTATCTTATGGGTATATAAAAATATGATGTCTTCTTCCGCTCATGTCTATAAGGACAATCTGATTAAACCACTTCGTCTTAACTAACTATTATTAACTGTGCACCGAAGTCTGTGTTTCAAGTAGTGGCCAGGTACAATAGCAGAAAATTCTATATAAATGAAAAAAAATCCAACCCAACAAGATTTTTCTCATTTTTGACAGATTTTTATAGCTATTTCAGCTACTAATTTAAAATAAAACAAAAGTAGTTGGTTTGGAAGTACTGTTTGTTTTAAAGTCGTAAGCACACAAATAATTTTGTGTTACAAGTCATGCAACAAGCACATAGCAACTCTAGACTATTTACGCAGTAAGGGTATGCGCTGTACATTTACAAGTATGAAGCGCATTGAATATGGACTTTGTTTGCCAAAGTTATTATACGCATTCCGCGCACTCTTTGCCCTCACTTACAAAAGCCACACACGCTGCAGCTCAAAAGTGCTAACAAACAATGCAAACATTATTTTCATTGCATTCTAAATTTTTTGATAAAACAAAATTCCACTGCAAAGACCGACCCAGTTTGTCTTTAGTTTGGTCGTCTTGGTACTTGGTACTGTTACAACTAGCACCGCCAGCCAGCAGTGGGTAACCAAAGCCAAATAATAGTTGCAGAAATAATAAATATATATTTCTTATTTCTAGTATGGGTAGCGCAACGTCGTGTTTGCCACTTGAGCAAACAGTTTGTCCATTAAAAGTTAATATCACTTTGAAAGTTGAAAAAACTTAAAATGGCGTGCGGCAATCATTTTCATAGTTAGTTGAACACACACAGGGAGGCGGACGGTTGGACAAAAGGACAGACAAGAACTGACTTCAATACAAATAAACAATTGTTATAAATATTTTTCAAGGACTTGCATAGATAATGGCAAATTATATTGCAATGCAATGCATTTCTCTTTTGAACTTTTAATTGAGTTTGGCGCAATTTCTGGTTAATGCTTTAATATATAAGAAAGGCGTGCTTGATTTGCTTGAATGTTTATTTCATTTTTATTGCCATTTATGTGGACATTTATGGGACATTTTTTCTTGCCTTTTTGATTTCATATACAGCCGTGGCAGTGGTGTGCCGTGAGGGTGGTTGTGTCCTGCTTTATATCAATTTCGTTGGAAAATTTGAAAGAAATTTTCTAAAAATGCAAGCAGTGGACCTATTTGGACTGTTACAGATTGATAACTGAGCGAAAGATCTACACTCAAAATTTTTTACTATGCATATTTTCTACTTTTCTTACTGCTTGACCATTGCTCACCCCCTAACTTCGGCACGTCACTGAGCTTTAGTTTCGTTTTTCGCACTCAGTTCGGCTCTGTTGCTTATAATTCTTATAAGCTGTACGCAATCCTTAGAAAAACATTATTTTTACAGCAACCCATACACGCTTTATGGCCACCAAAAGCGCTAGTTGGAATAGCAGCCAAGTGTCCTACGTAACGTTCCTATATAGAAATATTACTCATACGCCGCCGCTTATTCGCTTTCAACTGCAGTAGGACTCTTCATTCCGCTACTTGCCGCCAGCATTGCTATACGGCGGGGTATTGTACGGACCAAAGTGAATAATGATAAACCGCTTTAATGCTTTTATTGCGTACGATTGTGCCACGGAAATCCGTTATAATCCACAGAAAGTGACAATAAACGAAGATGAACGAACGAATGAGCGAGCGAGCGAGCGAACGTAGGAACAAAAGGAGCAAAAAGTATCTCAAAAGGTAGCGGGAATTCAACTTGCTTGCAGCGCAACTAGCGGCAGTCAAGTCACCGCAGCAGTCGATGCGGCTGGCCAACTAACGCTTTCGTCCTTTGGCTTTAGCTGGCAACGTCAACGCCATCAGCTTTATGGCAACTTCCGTGATGCTGCTTTTTCGATTTACTTGTAAAGGGTGCGGGTTTTATGAAAAGGTTTCGGGTTTTCTTACTGAGAAGCGCATAGTTTGGACTGCTTACATATGTTTGCTGGTTTAAACTTGATTTGGTTCAGAAATATGAAGTTTGCAATTTGTGGTCAGTTTGAAGACCTGGTAAGTTCTGCCTTTTATGCCGCATTTGAATAGCATTTTTTTTATACTAGTATTTTTCTATATTCTAGATGTTACACAACAATCTCCACTATCGGAAGTTCTATCAATCTAAAAAAAATACCCATGGCATACGCAAGTTCATCTGTGTGTGTGCAAGCCTTCATCGTTGCGTCTTTTGCGACCACCGCTCATCTACAAATCCTTGTCATTGCAACAACTTAACGAGTTTGTTTTAGCCAACACCTGTGTGCCACACTGCCGCACCGCTTAATTCTTGCCCCAACCAAACACAGCAGGGTTATACACATACCTATATGCCACCGCACTGGCGCTATTTTTCGTCTTCTGTTTGCCTTCAAATGACATTGTTAGTGTTGGCAATATTCTTCAGGTATTTGTTTAAGCGTTTATTAAGTTTGCCCAACAATAAGTTGAAGTACAAGTTGCTGGCACGAGATACTTTTGCTAGCACACGCAGCATTTATTTGAAACTATTAGCTGTGAAAGTGTTTCGTTGAGAATGCTTTACGGATTTGTGTTATTATTTCAATTCGAAAGTAAGAAAATGTTATATAAGGCGAGTAGCTCGTTCACTACTAAGTCCAAATACTATAACTTGTCTTAAGAAAATTGTCTATAAATAAATTTGTTGTAGTTTGGAGTCGAAAAGGCACTTTGAAATTGTTGTTCGAAAACAATTGAAAATCGGACGTAGAGCATCACTTAACCATTTGATCTCCTCAACAAATTCAGACTTCACACTATAGGCTCTGTAGGTGCCTTTTAACATGAGCTGGTCAGGAACAAAGAAAATGAAAGCAAATAGAAAGAAAGAATGTATATTGGTCAAATTTAAACAGACTCAGACTTTACATAAGCTTTTAGTACGAGTCACATGAAGAATAAGCGATGCCACGTCTTCGTTTAATCGAAATCCAAAGTGTTTCATAAGTGAGCTACTATTTGACGTATATAATAAAAGAAAGAACGAATAAGTTACATATATATGTTACTTATTTACGGTTTTCTTAGAGAGGGCTTTACTTCTATTACTTTGCGTCGTATTTATCCGTGACTATATTCATTTGGAAGCTACTGTCATTGCGGGTATTTTTAAGAATACGCCATTTTTTTTTTTAAGGGTAAACAACAATTTTTTCAATCCATTTGAAAATGTCGAACTTTGTATCAGATAAAGTGTTTTTGCGGGGATTTCTTCTTTATTGCTGTAACATGAAAAAAGTGCTACCGAAAGTCATCATATTTTAGTGGAAGTATATGGTGACCATGCTCTAGCTGAACAAACGTGCCAGAAGTGGTTTGCATGGTTTAAAAGCAGTTTCGACTTAGAAAACGAAGAACGACCCGGACAACCAAAATGATTTGAAGATGAAGAATTGGACGAATTGCTCGATGACGATGCGAGCCAAACGCAAAAAGAACTTGCAAAAACTTTGGGAATTGATCAAGCAACCATTTCCAGACGTTTAAAATCTTTGGGATTCATTCAAAAGCTTGGATGCCGTATTGGGTGCCGTATGAATTGAAACTTAGAGACATCGAACGCCGATTCTGCATGTCGGAAATGTTGCTTAAACGCCACAAAAAGAAGTCATTTTTGCATGGGATTGTCACTGGTGATGAAAAATGGATTCAAGCGCAAGAAATCGTATGTGAAGCCCGGCCAACCATGTACATCCACGGCAAAACCGAATATCTATGGCGCTAAGGTAATGCTCTGTGTATTTGGTGGGATCACAAGTGTGTGTTGTATTATGAAATTTTGAAATCGGCTCAGACGATCAAAATAATAATTTTTAACAATTTCCCATCATGACAACGCTCGGCCACTATTTGGAAAACAGTGGGTGGTTCTACCTCACCCTGCCAGAAATAAATTCAAAATAAACTCACCGGAATACGCTTCATTGGCCGACAAGCCGGAGAAGTTCTTTTGGTATGGAATCCACAATTTGCCAGAAAGATGGACAAACGTCGTAGCTTCCGGTGGACAATATTTTGAACAATGAATATGTCACCATTTTTTCCCAATAATTTTATGAAGTTATATAATGTTTTAGTTGCTATGCCACATACATATACTCTACAGTTTAACAAAACTAATACACCTTGACATAGCTAATATTAATTTAAAAAAATTTAATTATTTATGCTCGAAAGTTATTTGATAAATTTCTAGAAAAAGTAAAATAAATTTGATGTCTACGGGTTACCTCGTCGCTATGCTCCCACGTCGTAATAACCCACCGCTTTTTCAATAAAATATAATAAATCTGTATTGGAACTATATCTTCCAGATGCCTGACAAATCACTGCACTATTGTTTCTTGATGGGAAAAGTCCACATACCAAGACCAATATCTTAACAAATGAGATAATGGAAAAAAATGCCAACATATAGAGAGGCAGTAAGACAAGCAAACAGACTTACTGACATGGCTGGAACGTGTCGTTTTGTACAGCTGATTTGGAATATATAATACACATATTTTATTGCGTCAGCGATGCAATACTATTCAATTTGTTCGAAGAGTAAAAAAAAATCTTTTATAGCTTTTGAACAAATTAATAATTTCCAGCGTTTAAACGTTGAAAGGCACTTTAAAAGGTACAAGTCGATTATTTTGATGGTATGTAACATCTATTCGGTTCTTCGATGTTCGTACCGCTCATGCACTAAACAACCGTAAAATTGATGCTCAAAGACTATACAACTTATAACCAACCAACTGGCAGTATAGACTCTCCAGAGTCCAATCCACTACTTGAAATTAATCGAAAAATATTAATTTAAAGTCTTATAGAAATTTTGCTAAGATTATTGCAGACTGCGACTTGTATTATTATTTTTTTTTTTTTTTGATTTTATTTGAAAATTTCGATTTAAAGAATTAGTTACTTGATTTGAGTTAATACAAAAAAAAAATTACAAAGTTCTAATGTTATTTAACCATATTAGGTCTTTAAGCAGGATACCCAGCAGTACAAAGCACTCAAATCATTTTTGACAATCCTTAGGCGGAGGATATTCACGTGAGCAAACTGCCACAAGAATAGCCACTTTGGAAATAAAATAGTTTTATGACTAAAATATTAATATGAAAAATTTTATGTAACAACTTACAGATCAATCCAAGTAATTCAAAACTTCTCATGTTGTAGACTTTTAAGTAACACATTTTGGAAAGACAACGTCCTTTTATAGCTGTTGAATTAAATAAATTTCAAGCATTAATAATTTTTTTATATTTAAATATAATATTTTATTAATTTCATTATTACTAATTAGTTACGTCAATTTAAATTAGTTGGTTATTTTGTAGCTGTGGGTTAGAAGAGTATATTAAGTTTGTGCAAATGTATTTCCAAAGAAAATGGAACTCTATAAAGGATCTTTGGACATTTTTTAAACAGTGTGCACAGTGGCATGCTTTCTCCATATATGAAAATCCAATCTGAACGCATTTTTATTTTAAACCAAACTCGTTTGTCGCACTGAATTACAATCAAATCGTTTTTGTGTAGCAATGCAGCCGAGCTGTAAAAATTTTAATAAAAAGTCAAAATCTGTCAAAAGAAATCTAAATTCACACACACACACACACATACGCACATTAACAGGACACATGCACAAAGTCATACTCGTATAATAAGAAAGAGAGTGCTCAGCTTTTATCAGCATCATTAAAATTCTGACACATGTAACACGAAATCAAAACTTTGACTAAAGTGTACAAAGTGCTGCCGTTCCTTCATTTCGTCCTTGATACTTGGTTGGTACATTCCAGCCATGGTATTTACCTTGTGCTGCTGCTACTTGAGCTACGTACCACTCCACGCCACGCCATGCCACATGCCCTGCTTCACTTTCAATCGTGCGTTCGTTTGCCTTTGGCGCATTTCGACTCCTTATACTAATTTCCATATAAGTAGCGTTAACATATAATTTGCATAAATTTTGTTGACATCTTCTCAAAATCACACGAAAATATTTAAGGTGCTGAGGAGTAGATTGAAAGAGAGATAGAGCTAGACGAGAAGAGTGAGAGAGCATGTGTGTACGAGTAGCATATAGTATGAACATGATTACAAAATGGTGGCACAGACAGACAGACAGACGATGTCGACTATGACAATGAAGTGCTTGCAATATGTGACTATGTGGCTTGCTATGGTCTCGACAGCTGTCTGCGTTGTTGCTGCTGTGACGAGGGTGTTAACAGAAGTTTTTCAATATAATTTTCATTCATTACACTTACTTTTATTTAAAAATCATTCCCTCTTACTTCTCATTGATCACAGAGAGGGCTATAAAGCACGACAAATATTTGACAAGAAATATATAGTCTTAACCCAATCCAGTTTAGATAACTTTTCGTAATACAAACCTTAATTAATTTATTCACAATGAGTTCAATAATTAAGAAAGAGTTGGTAAAGAAATCTTCCCATCGGACCTAAGCATCAAAGCACCTTCCTTACAACAAAGAGAACTTCATTAATATAATCACCCATGGTTCAAAACAAGACTGGAGTTCGTAAAGAAATCTTCCAATTGGACCTAAGCAACAAAGCACCTTCCTTACAACAAAGAGAACTTCATTATTATATTCACCCATGGTTAAAAACAAGACTGGAGTTCGTAAAGAAATCTTCCCATCGGACTTAAGCATCAAAGAACCTTCCTTACAACAAAGATAACTTCATTTATATATTCACCCATGGTTCAAAACAAGACTGGAGTTCGTAAAGAAATCTTCCAATTGAACCTAAGCAACAAAGCACCTTCCTTACAACAAAGAGAACTTCATTATTATATTCACCCATGGTTAAAAACAAGACTGGAGTTCGTAAAGAAATCTTCCCATCGGCCTTAAGCATCAAAGAACCTTCCTTACAACAAAGAGAACTTCATTAATATATTCACCGATGGTTCGAAACAAGACTGGAGTTCGTAAAGAAATCTTCCAATTGGACCTAAGCAACAAAGCACCTTCCTTACAACAAAGTGAACTTCATTAATATATTCACCCATGGTTCAAAGCAAGACTGGAGTTCGTAAAGAAATCTTCCAATTGAACCTAGGCAACAAAGCACCTTCCTTACAACAAAGTGAACTTCATTAATATATTCACCCATGGTTCAAAACAAGACTGGAGTTCGTAAAGAAATCTTCTCATCGGACCTAAGTATCAAAGAGAACTGCTTGATATTCACCCATTGTAAAAAAATTTTACAAAATTGTAGGAGAAATCTTCACATCGCACTAACATATCAAAATTATCAGTGATAGTGGGTCACTAGACTCAAAACACAAAAACTACTATCAAGTCTCGTTGATCTCTGAATGAGATGGCAGATCACTGCGGAACAGGATGGCCAGCGAGTGTACCGCTGTCGACATTCTTCTTGAAAAGGATACACTGGAGATACCCATAGATATACATAAGCTAAAAATCAAATTGAGAACGATTCTTTGAACGGAAAATTTTTGCCGTAATTTAAATATTTGTAAGACTCACTTGACCAAGACATAATTTGCAGCGCATAATAACCTTAATGTGTCACAGAAAAAGTGGGTCATAAAGTGCGATCATTTATAGACCACTGTAATTTAGGCATTCACGCCATAGTTGAGAATAAGCTCTCATGAATTGTGTAGGAGAAAAAGTAAAAATTTAACATTTGATATGTTACTGTGCGTCTCACAAGAATATCCACTTTAGAGGATATCGACGTGTCCTATTCGAACATTCTGGGATTTATTAGAGGGACTGTAGGTTTTAAATGATATCACAATGGGGCGCTCATCATAATGGGTCACAATCGAACATTATCAAAAATATTTAATGATTTAATGTCAGAGTGGGTGCACAATATTATGACGAACAACTGAGCCTTAACAGTTTTGACCAACTTACCAAAGTTTTGTTTGTGCCTCCCGTGTATACATATACACACACATACGAGTATTTGTTGCTGTCTGTCAGAGTTAAATGATTATTTGTCAGAACACAATGACAAATAATGTGTCACAATTTTAGTTTTGCATTACACAAACAAATCAACTATATACAAGCGATAGTACTATGGAGGAACCGACTTAATAAGCTCAACGTTGAATGAAGTTTATGTAAATTAATTTATATGTTAATGCTTTGCCACATTATGTGTTGCCACACCATGTTAAATGCTGTCTGCAAGTGTCTTCTTAACTATGTAGTTCAATTAAAATATTTCGTTTAAACATTTCCCGATTTAATATGGCTTTTGCTTTGTTTGCCTTGCAGGAAAATTAGATTGAAACTAAGTCAATGTGAATACTACTCATAAGCAGCAGAAGACAACTATTTCAGGCAGAAATGCTTAACGCATGACAGTCGACATGGAAAGGACACTAGACTGGATAATTTTTACATGTAAGCGTCAGCTACAGTCAGCTACATGGAATGGTGACGACAACTACAAATACTATAACATGCTAAGACACACACACATGTACACACAGAGCGATCTATAGAAATTCTATTGTGCTGACAGAAGGTGCACTTCCGGTTCAGCTGTCAACATAAAATGTAATTGACAATGGGCGTAGCAGCAGCAGTAGCAGCTAACAATAGAGTATTTGCGTAGAAGGGGAGCTGGTAATGGTGCACTGCACTAAACCAGTGAAGAATTAGTAACGCAGATTTTTATATAAATAAATTTATATGTGTACAAATATGTATCTTATTCGGTATCAGATACTTGTTATGTTATATTATATAAAACTTCTGCTACTATGTTACATCCTGCATTTAAGTTTGCTTAAGCATATCAAGCAACTACAACAACTTTGAATAGATTTAGTTAAACAATCGAGTATAAAATAAATTCAAAAAAATATATATGAAGTATATATAGATAATTCCTGATTTTATGACTTCAAGATGACTTACATCTTTGTTTATAGGGCGGTAAATAGTGAGCATAGCGATACCCCGCCATTCATATAAACGAAAATCAAAATTCATCATATCTTTGCATCAGTTCCAAGTAAAGGGATTAAATTTTGTAAGCATGGTAATGGAACGAGAGAAGTAAGATCTATTGGAGAAGTGTAAGAACTATTAAAAGCACTTCTGGGGATGGGATGGACTATTAGTTTCACTTTGTAAAGCCATAACTCGCAATATTATTTTTATTTTTTCCTGTTAAACCGGATTATGTGGTTGAATCTACAGACCATGAAGTTTGCTAACCACTTTTTAAAAGACAATCGAGTGAATTTTTCCAAATGTACAGAATGACATTCCGGACCGTCAATGTGGCTTCAGACAAATCCATGCTATTCCAGACCAAGCCAATCAAAGTTGTTTTGCATAGTCTTAGCGGTTTAAGTTTCCACTCCTACCGGTTCAGCGCTTTGTACTTAACTCTTACTTCCTTCACCACCATTTTATATTCGAAGTTTAAGATGTTCGTTTGGAGATTCTTTAATTCTTTTGGAAATACTTTAATTCTTATAACTTAAAGTATTACTCCTACTTGGAGCATAGGGCGAAATCAAATGCGCTCCATCTACTTTTATCAGCTGCTAGGCCTCTTAGTTCACTCCACGTTGCCCTGGACCCGATTTCAGAATGGACTGTTCGAATTCATGTTTGCCCTTGACGACCTCTCTGATGGCTGCCTTTTGTTTTCCACTGGAAGGCCATTTCACTTGCGTCTTTTTATTTCAATGTTGAAAGGTTCGGTATTTGTTGCTAGACATAGGTCAGCGTTTGAGATCGTTTCTGGCCAGAAGATATGGCAGCTGACACTATCGCTGCACCCCCATCCGCTGTAATATAACTGCCAAGATAGGCGAACTCTCAACGTTTTCAATGTTGACAATGGTGCTGTCGCTGAGTTCGACCGTCAGTGGCACTGCTGAAATTGTTTGCAGATGCATTAACTTTGTTCTTTATAAGTTGATTTGGAGACCTATTGCATCAGCTTCCACACTCTGAAGCTTCGCTGCATGAAGAAGATGGCATCAAAATAGTCTAAGTCGCTAAGCTTCTGAATAAGTCTCCACTGTAGGCCTTCAGGCACCTCCGTGTTTGTGCGCTTTAGGACCCCGTCCAGGACTACTATGAAAAGGAGTGACGAGAGTGCACAACCTTGTCGGACACCTCTGTTTATAATGAAATTGGAGCTGTTGTTGCCTTTAAACCACACAGTGAGAACTGCGTCCTTGTAAGGTATTTATGAGATCAATGATTTTGTCAGGGATCCCACAACTGCTCAGTGACCTCCATATCGCGTTTCTATTTATGGTGTCAAACGTCCGCGCGAAGTTCACAAAAATAATGTATAACGGAGACCTCCACTCAACCAATTGTTGCACAATGATGCGTAATGTATTAATGTGGTCTACACAAGACCGATTTGGTCGGAACCCATTCTGTTCTCGCCGTAATTGGGTGTTAAAATTTCGCAAGATTCTGGCTAAGATGATGAAGGCCAGTACTTTTTGGATAAAGTTTAAAAGCGTTTTACCACGCCAATTTCTGCACTGGTCACCCTTAGGTCTCCCTTACTGCGACGATCACCTACTTCCAACCATCTGTAATGGTCGCAAATATCCATGCCGCACGAATAATGGGGTGTAGGGCGCGTGAGATGGTGTTTGTGCTGTACTCCGAAGCTTGAGAGCACACTGTTTGGATTTGCTTCCAAGTTGCTGAGGAACTATGACGCGAGTGGGCAGAGGATAGTTCTTCTTGGTCCCGTTGGAGCATGGCTGTAGTTTCCAGGCCAGCAAGGTTGAAGATCTCTTTACGTTGCTATTGCCTTCTGATTCCTTCTGGACGTAGACGTAACCGTTTAACAATCAGATTGTGATCGCTGTACATATCAGCTCCACTATACGCATGCACGTCTATCAGACAGTTGTGAAATTGCCTGCTAATCAACACATGGTCGATTTGATTTCTAGTGCGCCCATCGGGGACTTCCAGGTGTACTTATGGATCTCCGGGTGCGGAAAGTTGCTGCCGCCAATAAACATTTGGTGCGTGGTGCAAAGATCGAGTAGCCGGTCTTCGTTATTGTTCCTTGCGGACGCCAGCGCGTGTCGACCCATGAACCTCACGACGTTGATGTTCTTATCGCCGACCTTTGCAACAATTATATCGCCACTAGGGACAGAGTTGATTGTAAAGTCGAGACAGTTATAAAACTCGTCCTTCGGATCATCTGTGTCTGGTTCGGTAGAAGCATAGCACTGGGCAATGGTTATGTTGCGGAACTTGCTTTTAAATCGAGCTGTTTTATTATACAGTCAGAGATACGCTTGTACTCTATCAACTGTAGATGAAAAAGTGACCTGCCAGGGTGCAAGAATCGCCTTGTCCGAACCATCTGGTTTCAGAAAGTCTGAGAACTTGAATCTGGTAACGCTCCATCTCTCTGCATACTTGCGCGAGCTTAGAAGGATCAGAAAGAGAGCGCACATTCCATGTTCCTATTCGAGTCAGTTGTTTAAAGCGTATTGTCGTCATCGTTGAGCGTTTGTTGTTGTATCGCATCTTGGTTCCGTTTCTTGAGTGAGTATAATTTTTACGGTAATACCACAAGTAAATCATCTTTGCTATTTGGGTATGCTCCTGGATCTATAGCTCACAAAGCTTATGCGCTGAAGTGTTGTAATATAGGCGGCTCCTTACCTCTGTAAAACTAAATAATAATGCCTGAAAAGAGCTCAGAATAACGCTTTGAGGAGTCAGTGATTGCTTACAAATGTCTCTAGAAGTCCACTGTTGAGTGGAAGTGTTACTAGCTGTTCGTCAACATAATCAATTGCACTCTAAATAACTTCTATCAGATGCATCTGTGAATCATAATCACAAATCATTAGATCCTAACGAGCATTATTTATTTCTCATTTTGTCTATCCGGCAAAGCTCAATAATTGCACAAAGATTCAATTAAAGAGTCAAAACGTTCAGTTTCAAGCTTCATTTCAGGACTAACTTAGCACAAAAAAACATTGGATTGAGTAACTTGGTCAAGGGTTAAATCTGTATCAGCAACAATGACTGCTCTGTTTAGTGTGGTCAATTGCAACATAACACGACTATGCATACCCTTTCCGTGCTATTAGGCCCTATGCAGCTATGGACGTGCTTCATAGGGCTAGCCTCGCTTCTGTGTCACGATGCCTAGATTTGCTACTTTGTTCAACTTTTTCTTTTACAGCCGAAAAGCTGTTTTAGTTTGACATTCTTGATGAACAAACTTTTAAAAAGGTATTCGTAGATTTTTTAAATGCACAGAAACAAATTATGAATTGATGGAAATTATATTTCGTTAAGCATTGAAACTGCCGGAAATCTTTACGCATAAATCTGCGCGAAAATGAATGTTAGACAATTTATTACGATTTAAGCTTGACAGTGACATTAAAAAGGAAAACGCTGTCGACATTAATACACCTAAAATTGCTCATTTCAAAAAGATACGCGAGTAGCTGGCAATGCTTAGAGTGGGCGGCAAAAGGATGTACGCTGTGCCTGCACTTTTCACGCTTTTCACGCATTTTCCGCACTGTCAGTTGATAATTTTGATGAAACAAAATGAGCGTTGAGCGTGAATAAAAAGAGATTCACAATGGCTGTCAGAATTTTATACTTAAATATTTTTTTTTTTACGCAGCATTAAAAAAAAAAAAAAGAATGCTGTGAGATAAGTTTTCATGACATGTTACATGTGTAAAAGACTGCTGCCTGTATAGTACAGAGGCGTGGTGAGGGCGTGGCCCGTGTGTGTGTGTATATATGTCAAATGCCTGTCATTTGACAAGAATCAGTGTCAAATATTGTGTCATTTAATTTCGCACTTCAGCATAAGTGCAATGCGCGTGTAATGAGCTTTGTGTCGTTTTTTATCTTCACTTTTTTTCGTTTTGTATCTTTTTTTGTTATAAATTTGAATTCTTTGCAGCTGTCAGATTGTACATATGCCATTTTTAATTGTTATGGCCATGTTTTATGAATTTAACATTAATGCTGATAGATATGCCGCCCGCTGTAGCTGATGTTACTCTGTTTTTTTTTTTGTTATTGCTTATCTAAACACCTTTAATTAATCAGCAATGTTAATTTTGCATATGCCATGCTGATGCTGCTTGCTTTTTTAAGCAAATGAAATGTGAAACTCGCTGAAACAAGCATATGTGCATGTGTAGACGACACGATTATGCTTTTAATTTTCAGGTAGCTTAGCATAGCTACATTCGGCACACGAATGTATCTATACAAACAATGAATACGAGCTAACCACAAAAATGTTTTTGTTGTGGCAGTTTCTTGGGAATTAGACTCGAAGTGAAACACATAAAGTTACGGCGTTTGAAACGCCTCCCTTACTAGATTATATAGGTAAAGAAATATCCTTGTATCTCGGTGTGTACACGTTAAATATGTCTGTGCGCTTTAGAGCTTGACAACAGAACTTGTCTTTTTAATTAAATGCTCAAGAAAATGCGCAAGATAAATGAAGTTGTGCCTAATGTACAGCAGCAGTGTCGCTTTGTATTCAAGGCTTTTCAGTTTTTTTAACGCACATATGTCGCATGTATTATCCTATACAATCAACATATACATCCTGGCAACGTGTATTTACGGTTATATCTGTATCTATCCTATATACATACTCGTACTAAGCAACACAATATGCGTTTGTTTGCTCATGCCTGCGTAAGTTTCAATTATGCTCTACCAAAAGTTGTCAGCTTTGCGTTTTTGCGGCTGCGACTCGCTGGCATGTTAATTTATTTTATACTCTGATGTGGTATTTATTATTGAATTATTTTCAACCAATGTGGCAGCATTTTGGTAAATGCTAAACCAATCTTTAATGCAATGAGTATTGCTTATAATACATATACATATATACACATATTGTACATATATATGCGGATCAAGGCTATTAGGTTGAATGTGTTATAGATGATAAGACTTAACCAACTGTAAGAGGCCGTAAACCAGTACAGGTCGCTTATTGAAGTTCCAAACCTATTAAGGATCTAAACTCTTTCCTAACAAACCCATTAAATGTTTTCCTAGCTTATGCCGCAAGCAGTGTAAAACAAAGAGGTAGAAAATTATTAACAAAAATGGTCGTGATGAAAAGTATTTTGCTCCTTCCACCTCTCACAGTATGAAAAGAAAAATTGAGGCGGGAAGCATACGAAGCATAGGTCGTTCAAATTGATGAACTTTTTGGATTTTGGCATAGAGAAACGTTATATCTATACTGGCGTATCTTATGATTTTTTTGTGCCGAGGACATTTTTAGCCTTGAGGATGATTTTATGCGAAAGAGAGGGAGGGATAAACTTGTAAAATTCCGGCGAACTCCTAGTCGAACGCAAAAAAAAAAACGAAGTCTCTATCTATTACCGTTTCCGAGTTCCTTTCGTTCATACGGACGGCCAGACGGATATGGCTATATCGGTTTCTTTATCACTCCCGGGGGTAACTTTGAGAGGTCTTCGACCATTAGTTCTACCTGTAACATACATTTGCACAAATCCAATGTACTCTTGTCATACTTCAGGAAACCGTGTTTTTCATTAATTACCATCTATTTCAGTTGATGCATCATAGTCTGGCTGACCAGTACTTAATTCATGTAGAGCATCGTAAGGATAGTCGTTCTAGAAACGTGGAAACAAAAAAATGTTTCATAAGTCATTTTTAACCCATTTTTTTTTTATAAAGATAGTTAAGAAAAGACCAGTACGCTTCTGTCGAATTGGCTCGACTACGAGAAACGTTATCCGTAACGATTTGTACGAGGATTGCTACATATATTTCTAGCCTGAGTAACAAAACATGCTGCTAGATACAATCTGACGTCTCTATCGTACAGTCTGTCATTTTTTAGGTCTAACTTACTGTGAACACTTTGACGTACGAGCGCAATTTGGTTTCAAAAAACGTATTTAAACCGTGAACATTTTCGTGTGATGATTCATTACGATTTTCGACGTGGATTATCAAGACAAGAGTGCACCAATCAACTTAAATCCACTTTTGGTAATGACGTTCCATTCTTGGTCACTGTGAAAAACTGGTAAAACGAATTCAATCGTGGCCGAAGTTCGCTCATCAACGAATTTCGTGAAGGTCGTCCAAAATCGGTCGCATGTGACATACCATGAGATTGAGGTATCCCTGGGCATTATTATGACTAGCATACATACAATATTACATGAACATTTGTTCGTCAGAAAGGTTTGTTCACGTTGGATACCGCATAATTTGACAATCGCTCAAAAGAAGGCTCGTGTCGATTAGTGCAAGCAAATGCTGAAGAAATTCATGCGAGGTGCGTCAAAAGCCGTTTACTCATTCGTGACAGGTGACGAAACGTGAATATATTTGCGTATGAGCCCGAAACAAAACCGCAGTCGACCGACCGTCTGGGTCTTTCAAGACGAGCAAAATCCAACAAAAGTTACTCGCTCGCGCAGCACATCGAAGCAAATGATGGCATGTTTCTTCTCGAAATTCGGAAATGTTGCAACTGTGGCACTTGTGGAAAGAAGGACGGTCAATTCTGAATCGTATACAACCATTTGCTTGGCTGAAGTGTTCGATGAACTGAGGAAAACCAACCGACGAAGACGAATCATAGTTCATCACGATAGTGCGAACTCTTACAATTCGGACGTAACAAATGAGTTTTTGGACGTTCAAAACATCGAATTGATGGTTCATCCGGCGGACAGCCCTGACGTGGCACCAAATGACTTCTTCCTATTCTCTCACATCAAAAATAAACTGCGCGGACAGCGGTTTTCAACTTCCGAAGAAGCTGTTGATTCCTTCAAAACGCATGTCATTAATTACCGTTTTTTCATGGTTAGGCTAGAAATATATGCAGCAACCGTCGTATACTCCCAAACATCTCGTTGTCTACAGATGATATATACGATTAGCCGTACACAGCACTAATCTGTTCTCTATACACAGCCAAACCACCCCCACTTTTCCAAAGAATCTTGCTTCTCTTGATTTCATGAACATCTATGCCAAACCTTATCCCTAATCCTCAAATTACTTCTTAGAACATCAACTGTCAGGCAGTGAAAGTACCGTTAAAATCGGTTCAGCCGTTTCGGAGATTACCCGGAACAAACATTCGGACACTTGCATATGCACTTCAATAGCAGGGGACAATTTAGGAAATGGGCATAATTTGCCTTTAATTAGTTCCGTACTGTTGCAATTTTATTTCAAAAATTATTTAAGCGTTTTACCAAAATGTCAAATAGTTTGTAGCTTCCTTATAAGCTTCTCGAAATTGCTTTGACTGAGCCCTTTAATAAAAGCAAAGTGCAACGGTTTAGCCAATCTTCTTTAGTGTCTCAATAGTCACTGCTTCTGACAAAGAAGCGATCTGTTCCTAAGCAGTAGATGAATTGATGTATCGATACAAGTACGAACCACGAAAAGTCAGTGATGAGACGAAAGGTTATGGTTTGGAATAGCTGATAACGAATTTTATTTAACCTTATACATATTTTGCTGTATATCCAAAAATGTCATTTTATTAGCTGGTAGATAGTTTCCTATATGCTCCCCACTGCTCCTTTGAACTCTGTCTAGAGTCAAGCAGAAAGTACAGATACTAAGCAGATCAATGTTTTTAAGAATGACAACTGTAGGATCCATCCATGCAAAAGATCTGTCAGTTGAAGAACAGCTTGGCTTCATAAAAAATTAAGTTCTGTTACATTCATAACACATTCGTAATGAAAATTTAACAACGTTTGCTTCTAAATTCAGAAACAAGTGGCTTTCTCCACTTTAGAATTGTCTCTCTTAACAAAAAAAAAAAAGTTGATTCAATGCCCTGATTTGTGATAATACCATTTTCCATGACGATAATCCACCTGCTCAAATGTAGTTGTTTGTTCGTCATACCTCATCCACCTTTTCAATTGACTTAGCCTTCTACGTTTTTTCTTTTATCAAAAAGACCTACGAAAGGATAGTGTGATATCGCAGTTGAGCAGATAAAGGCAGCGTATTTGGAAGAGCTTAAACCCATTTGCAAAAATCGGAACCAGAAGGTTTAAAAAAGTGATGGCACGATTGTGTTACAATACAAATAAGGGGAGCTATTATAACTGAGGGAAGAATAAAAAATATTTTACTGAAAAATGAAACACATCTTTTTTTTAACAAATCAAAAGGAGTTCTTCCTTTCGCAATTACATTTATTGATTTCGATTCAAGCAATAACACACATATTTGCTACTCCCATTAGACTTAGATTTAAGCTTAAGAGCCAATAAAATATATATTTTTTGTATGCAACACTTTTACTAATATGTAATGTTAAAAAAAAGAAGCTATAAACATTTTATTGTTTCCATTAATGTTCTGACAAAATGTCAAAAATATTCTGACTGTGCCATAATCTTTGGTCAATTATTTTTGTCATTTTATCGCTTAGCAGAAATCCATAGAGCAACGTAGAGTCGAGTGAGATGTGTAGCCATGACATTAAGCCATGTTTGTGAATACAACGAAACAAATGTATCCGTATTTGTACGTACTTTATATATGTATCTGCAGTGAAGCACCACTCTCGAACGCTCACAAGTGTCATGTAATCCCGCCTTGTTACATGATGCCAAAAAAACACGCAACGACAATAATAACGAGCATTATATTGACTCATGTTGTTGCCGATCAAATTAGATGTATAAATAACAAAACGATTAAGCGATTGAAATGAGAAGTTCAATTCGAATCGTACGATGTATCGAGAGATACATACGCTGCGGTGCGTCTAGCTAATGCAGGGCACAACATATTGCGTAGGCGGATTAAGTTAACTTCACTTCAGTTCGGTTTGGCTTCTGGCAGGCAGCAGCAGCAAATGCCATGAATTTACTATGGCATCGGACTCATAGGGATTAGCTTTATATATATATATATATATATGTGTAGTACAATATAGAAGTGTAAATTATTGGCAGCGCATTTTACAGCAATATATCGAATTAATATTACGCAGATAGATAAATTGTTGGTAAATATTTTCGCAAGATATTTGTTTTACTTTAATCAGTTAGTATAAGCATGTTTCGTGTTATGTTTATTCAAAGCGCTCTAAGCAATTAAAGCAAATACATTGCGTAAATATGTGCAGACAAATGTTTATGTATCTACGATATTGTTTAACTTGTATATACAATATATATAAATATATACAAAATATATATTTATCAACATTTTGACCTCGCTTCATTGCACTATTTCATTAAGTGCGAAAACCAAAGCTGACTAAATAAACTTAAATTATTTGTATATTGATTTAATGCGTAAATAAAATTGATTTTGTTGTAAATAGTTGTCGAGAATTAGTTGCAGTTGCTCCGACTGTTGATTTAATTTAATTAAATTTTATTTGAATTGTTTTTGTGAGCATAACAACAACAAAAAAATATCATTTATAGCTGCATTGCATTGCATTGTGTTGATGAATTCGTTGTCAATTTTGATGATGTGGAATTCATTAGAAACGTTGAAAACGCTTTTGTGCAAATAATCATTTGACTCAGGTCGTGACGTGACGTGTCGTTCGTTATGTGAAGTATTTAAATTGACTTTTGTTTTATGCCAAAAAAATGCATACAAACCGTTGGACAAACAAATGAATGCAAATGAATAGGTCCACCACAAAATGGAATGCAATAAATTGCAAATGGAGATACTCGTTTAACTGCCTGCAAGGGCTGCTAACCGCAGCTAAGCAGTTGAGGTTATGCAAAAAATTAAATTTATCAGCTGACATTTTTGTTAAAAATAAGACAGAACCACTTAACTGACAATTGATACGATATACAATACCACTCACCACCAAGCTCATCAAATCATCAATCCTTCTCTCCAATACCATCGCCCTAAAAAAGATTTATGAAGTCAAAAAACAAAAGCCCAACGTTTGCTTCCCCTTCAAAATGCTATAAACATGAACAACAACCTCGAATTGCCAACCAAACCAATTCCGAACTCACTATTGAACACTTCTCGACACGCAATACAAAAGTCTTCAACGTCGCCAAAAAATGTATCATCAATATTTTCTTCAAAATAGACCGATGGAGCAAAGGCAGACTATGCTTCATTAAAATGGTTGCCTTTTTTCAAAGTCAAACAGAGAAAGTAAGGTACAGGTTTGTATGTGTTCTACGCCTTGTAGTAAGCCCATGGGTTGGAACAAAAAATCGTTCGTATTTTCGCCTTAATTTGAAATCATCATAAAATTGGGTACAATCATTGGATTTAGTTCAAATAAGTGCCTTTTTGACCAATAACTTGTTGCCAACAAGATTCCAACATCATTATGCCTCGCTCATAGAAGCTTGCTTCTCTATTTGCAAAAAAATGAGACAGTCGATTTTCGCAAGCCTCTTTTGAGGCCAATTTCTCACCAGCTAAATCGTTCGACATTGACAGAAGGAGATGGTAATCCGATGGTGCCAGGTCCGGACTCTAAGGTGGATGCATAAGGACCTCCGATTCCAACTCCCAGAGCTTCTGGCGCGTCACAATCAAAATGTGTGGTCTGGCGTTGTCCTGATGGAATACAATTCCTCTCCTATTGGCCAAAGATGGTCGCTTGCTGCCTTCAAGCGTTCTAGTTCTTTTATGGTAGAGGACCGAATTGAGCGTTTGGCCATAGGGGAGCAGCTCCTAGTTGATGATTCCCTGCCAATCCCACCAAACACAAAACCTTTCTAACCGTCAATCCAGGCTTGGCAACCGTTTAAGCCACTTCGCCACCCTTCATCCACGACGACGATTTTGTTTATCGCTTGTATGGGGGTAGGGCACAGCCCCCTTCGATTTTGACCAAACTTAACACGATTACTTTTCCCGATCCCATTAACATGTGTAATAAATTTCGTCCCCGTACCTCAGCTGGATGAAAAGATATGATGCATTTTGTTTATCGCTTGTATGGGGGGTGGGGCATAGCCCCCTCCGATATTGACCAAACGTAACACGATTACTTTTCACGATCCCATTAACATGTGTAATAAATTTCGTCCCCGTACCTCAGCTGGATGCAAAGATATGATGAATCGCTTGTATGGGGGGTGGGGCACAGCCCTCTCCGATTTTGACCAAACTTTACTCGAACACTCTCCTGAATGAACTGAAGATCGTCTGTGAATTTCAGCTCAATCGGTTGGATGGTTTTGCTTCCTATAAGGAACATACATACATACACACATACATACATACATAGATATATACAAGATTCATTTTTATATATATAGATATGTGTGTATGGATCATACTTCACGCTATGGTACTTCTACTACAAAGATATGACGAATTGCGGCGAGGCACTACACCTAACGATTTGAACAAAACTTAACATAATTCCTCTTCTGGCTTTACTAGAGTATGAGTGCGAGTATTAGCTCAATTGGTTGGATGGTTTGGCTGTCTATAAGGTTTATGTACCAATCGTTCATTTTTATATATATACATAGTTTGAAGTAGTTGAATTACGAACAGTTTGAGTAGCATATATGCTATAGGTTTGAAAAGCGCTTGTAATAGCAAACAGTTTGAATAGCATTAGTGTTTAACAAATTTTATTGAGCATAAAAATTTAATTTACATGTTAACATTAATATTTTTTGACTCTGCAGATCAGTTTTGATGAAATGAATGCTAACTGTTACTCAAAATAAAGTTTCTTAACTTTCAGTAATTCGAATTCAATGAATGATTCAATGCGTGATGTGGACACAAACAAACAGGTAAAAATTATTCTACGATTTATTATATGTAATAAAGTTTACTACAAAGTGGACTGCAATACATGAGTCATAATTTGAAAGGCTCTTCGAATTTGAAGGATTCTTATTCCCTATGAATCTTATAAGGCTCTGCTACTTACAGCTTTTTTTTTCTTATTTTTGTGGCGCCATCGCACATTAAAGTAAATTTCTTTTAGAGTTTCACAATAGAGCACCTTGTGGAGAAATTAATTTTTATTAAATTGAATCAGTGCATAAAAGTGAAACGTGTTCGTATTTTAAATGTTTCATCACATTTAGAGGCAATTTCAATGGCCGACGCAATAATATAAAATGCATATACACATACGTCGATGACAATCATTAGTGTGAGGGAGTAACACGTAGAAGTGTATGAAAGAGAGAGTGAAATATACATTGCTAAGGAAGTAAAGATAAAGCAGCATTAATAAGCAACATTTACAAACAACAAAAGGCAATTTTAATGAAATAACCATGCGTGGCAGCCATTTTTATTGTTGCTTCTGCTGCTGTTGTTTTGCTGGTACTTCTGGGAGCAACATGAAATATCAACTACAACAATTCCAACGACAATAACAACAAATATACACAGAAAAAAAAAAATTTTAAAATAAACTTGTGAAATTCCGGAGCAGTCCTAGTCGAATGCAAAAAACACGAAGTCTCTATCTATTACCGTTTCCGAGATCCTTTCGTTCACACAGACGGACGGACAGACGGACATGGCTATATCGACTCCTCTATCACTCCTGACCATAATGGGGGTAACTTTGGGGGGTCTCCGACAATTAGTTCTTCCTGTTACATACATTTGCACAAAACCAATAGGCTCTTGTACCTTCGGTACAGGGCCTAAAAAGTGTGAACAAATTTATTGGTTTGTCTAGGCTTTAGACTCTAGGGTCTATATTTTATAGAGGTACGTACTTAATCTATGCATAGGTAGTAGTAAGCTTAACAGTAAACATAAAAAAATTAAATATGAGAATAAGAGTGCGGGAGAATCAAGCAAAAAAAACTTATACTGCTTGCGAATATTCTATTGCTTTTAAGTCAAATTTCTTAAAACTTTTTAAGCCCAAAATATTTAGCCGATTTTGATTTCAAAATAAATTTTATTTTGTAAAAACATTAGAAAGAATAATTGGATAGGTCCAGAAAAAATGGTCGCTTTGAATTGTATTAAATAGGCGTTTTAAACAGGAATGACTATGATGACCATAGATCTCTGTATAGTATCATCTGTAAAAATTTTTAAAGGCTCTAGATTGCATGGATTGTTATACAATTGATTGAATTCATCGCCTTGTAGCTCTACAATCCACGAAGCAATTGTGGTGAAAATAAGTGAAAATTGTGGTGAAAATAAGAAAACTATACAGCTTTGTTTTATTAAAGATTTAACAAAGACAGGCTAAAGGTGGCAGTTGAAGTGAACAATTTAGAGTTCTAAAAAGTTTAACTTATAATTAAACAAAAGTTTCATTCGGCGAAACTGCGCGGAACACAACTTTAATTTTAGATAAAATGTAACTATTTTGGTGAGTATAACACTGAGCAATGGCACTGGGAAAAAATTAAATTTTGAACAAAACCACAAAAAGCTATAGCGTGAAAACAGTTTAAATACAAGTATATACATTAAATCTCCCTTTTTAATATTAATTTTTATTCGAGATGATATTATTATGTGCATTGGATTGTGTATCCCTATATGCAATAGGGCTGGCAGCTGGTGCAATGTTGAATATATTAAAGGTTCTCTATCTGGAAATGTTTATATTTTAACTAGTTTTTGGTAAACAGGTGCAACATGAAAATAGTTTGAGTAGACAAATGGGATATATGTATCGAGTCTGTAGTCTCAAGTTAAAGAAAATGGGTACTTTTAAAAACCTGCAGTTGCGACACATACAGAGACGACTGGTATCTGATACGTTTTAAAACTAAGAAACCGAAAATTCGTTGTGAACGCAATGTTTCGAGATACTTTACATGCATACCCTATATATTTCATAGCGGAGGTGAAAGAGGAGAGACAGACACCATGAAGTTATTTTCCAATTGGATTGACAACGAATCTATCTTCTCGGCGAGATGCCTAATTCGACCTGAACTTCCAATACGATCCAAGTACGTTTTGAGCTCTTCGAGAAAAGTCAAAACGGATAAAATTTTTGATTGCTTGAACATCTATGCTTCGAGAAAATAAGTTCGAACACTATGCAGCTCCTGGCGAAAATCATGGACAAAGCGGATGAGCTTGTGCCATTTTTGCATGGATATAATATCGAAGTTCAGTTGTTTTCTTCGCCAAAAGATTCACTCCAACAGTTGAATTAAAAACATATTATAGACTTTTTTAATTTGCAATTTCGCAAATCACGTTTTGAAACAGTAAACTTTCTGTTTTTCTTGGACATAAAATAAATTTTATAAGGCTCGCATCAATGCTTCTGCATAAAATGTTTAATATTTGAGGAGGATCCTTTGGTAATTTCATAAGAATGTGAACCCAGTATGCCTTGAAAATCTAAACACTGCAATTTGTCGGCTTCATCTGAAACTAGTTTCTTGCAGTGCGACATATCTGCGACCCTTTTATCCATTAAGTTTCATATAGCTTCTGAGGTCGTAATGGGTTAATGTATATTCTGGTATTTATGGAGTATATTGCCCTTTCAAATTGTTCTACGAACACTCAAATATTAAGATATTTTGCAAGTTCAATAAATATTTCAAATGTTTGTAGGGCAAGTTCTCTAGTCAACACCAATACTAGAGCTTGAATACAATAATAAGATGGATAAACTTGATCCAAAAATCGGTTACAATAAACTGCAGTTTTTAGGCCCTGTACCGAAGGTACAAGAGCCTATTGGGTTTGTGCAAATGTATGTAACAGGTAGAAATAATGGTCGGAGAACCCCAAAAGTTACCCACATTATGGTCAGGAGTGATAGAGGAGACAATAGAGACATGTCCGTCTGTCTGTCCGTCTATCTGTATGAACGAAAGAATCTCGGAAACGGTAATAGATAGAGACTTCGTGTTTTTTGCATTCGACTAGGACTGCTCCGGAATTTTACAAGTTTATTTTAAAATTTTGCCCCTCCCCCCCCCTTCCCCATAAAATCACCACCAAGGCTAAAAATTTCTTCGGCACAAAAAAAAGTAAGTATGCCAGTATAGAGATATCGTCCTTCTTAGCCAAAAAGTTCATCAAAATCGGATAATAAATGACGATTTTATAAGCAATTGAATTTGAGCGACCCCCCTTTTCGTTTCATACATAAAAAAATGTTTTATAAGGCACTTATTCGTGCAGTAGGAAGTGGTCATGTGTTTGGTCATAAGCTAGGGGAACATTTAATGTGTTTGTAAGGCGACCTGCACTGGTACAGGACCTCTTATAGTCGGTTACGCCCGACTGTATTTTTCTTACATGTTTTTTAGTGCCGTTGTAAGTTTGAGCCAAAATGTACTTTCCATCAGGTTTGACGCTTCTTGAATCGGTTAGGACCATTCCCATATTTAATCAAGAATCCCCATTAAAAGAGATGTTCAAATTTCAGCGCAATATCTTAAAAACTAATTAAGTACTGTACACAGATCTAGACAGATAGAAAGTCGTATAAACATGATTCGCCTAAGCCAACTGTTTAAGAATGCGAGCAAATGTATACTTTTCTCTTTTTCTGCGATACCTCATTTTATATGTGTAGGGTATAAAAAGACAACAACAATAACGCATTCGTACAAGATGAAATCATTAAAGGAAATGAGATTTTTTTTTATTTGTTATTTTTTGCTGCAAGCTCTTTTTTTGTCCTTTTTTCGCCTGTTTTGCGCTCCCATCGGGTTATGAAAAAATGCGTTAAAATAAATTATTTTAATGTAGTTCTCATGTTGTGCATGTACTCTTATATGTATATAAAAATATATGAGTGCGCTTTAAAAATTCATGTAATCTCAAAAGTACATACGTGCTTCGCACTGTCTGCTTGACTGCCGGTTCGTTCGTCCATCCGTCCGTCTGTCCGTCCGTCAGTCTATCTATCTTCTTCACGGGCACAAATAAACACAGGCGGCGGCGGCGTGCGTGATTTCGCTGAAAAATTATACGCTAAGAGACAGCTCCAGCACAGACCAGCTTGAATAATATTCGGCAACATGATTAGTGTCTGTTAAACTCATTGTTAAGCAGCTACAAATGTAGTTCACAATCGAACAACTAAGATACACAGTCAGCCTCTGTCTGTCTGTCAGTCGACAATTCGATTTGCCATTCGACAATTTGTGCGACAATCCATAAATTTCTCGGTTCTCAGCATTTGTGGCCGATGCGATTTTCACCTGTGCTGCTGCTGCTGCTGCGGCTGAAGATGTAGCAGTCAAATTTGTTGCCAGAGACATTGCATGGGGTCCCGTCGTCCTTGCTGCTGTTGCTGTGTGTGTGTGTTGACATTTTAATGTCTTTATATGCTTGGCTGGCATGTCTGGCTAAGGAGTATACGAATACGGAGCAGCAATAATTGCCAAAGACATGATGCAGGTACTTGACACAACTAATTGATTTTCGGTTAACCCAAATCACAGCCAAACAAATGAGCATGCAATACACGCAGACACAATTGTATCCCATTATCGTGTGACTTGATCTCATTTCTTTTGTGGTATAATGCTTGCTATAAAACAGTTTGCTACAATCGATTTTCAATTTCAATATATTGTCCAATCCAATTGTAGTTGTATTTTATAGTTTAGTATGCCATGCCAACAAGGAATTCAACAATTAAGTTTCATTGCATATAATTATTGTAAGTTTATATCTGTAGCTGTGTATATTAAAGCCTTTGACTGCCTGGCACTACAGTTCAAAGTTCAAGCGTTCCACTAATTGCAAACGTTGTCCGTCCGTCCGACCGTCCTTTGCCAGTCAAACACGTTGCACACTCATTAACTAACTAGAGTTAAGCATCGCTCGTTGTACGTGTAAGCATTCAAGGTGCCCCGTGTTACATTTAAACGTGCTGCACCACCATCGAACTCAGTCACTCACTACTATGAGGTCAACTGAAGTTCTGCAAAAATGTAAGCGGTTAATGATTTCGAAGGGTTGTGCATTTGTTTGAAAAAATGAACATTTATTTTTTACCTTTACATATAGAAGTAGGGTAAAAAATTTATGAAAAGTGGGTCAGTAATTTTAAAACGCATTTATGTAGTTTTTTGCTTTGTGTTCTATCTATTAACTGTAGAAGTATTTGCGTCTGGGTGATGCAACTCCCACAGATTGTCTTGAAAATTGTGATTGTGAAATTTTAATAGCTATGAAAATATTTGTAAGACTTCTTGATAATATGGGAAGAAGGAGATACAAGAGAGATAAAGCTTATTGATGACTCAGTGATATAAGCTGATTTCCATTCCAACAAATCCAACTACTACAAGTGCGCAGCATTATTGATTTTTAACAATAATATTGTTTATGATCCTTTTTGTAGGAAAGTCCAATAATCGCCTGCACTTATGCCATATCTTATTATCATTTGCTGCATTACTTCCTTAATTTTCATCATTTAAAAAATTAAGTCTTTATTTTGAAGGCACTTTGATCGTTCATTAACTTTCTTCATTTTTCAATTCCTGTTCATTAGAAAATTTATTCGAAACCAGCCAAAAGTTTATATAAAAAACTTCTTAAAAATTTCTAAACAATTAACATGGACTATCCACAATAATCGCATTAACAAATATAACAAATATAAAATTTCAACTTCCCCAAACACTTCTCTCAGTTATGCACTCGTTCGCTACAATTCCACATAAAAACACAATATAAAATATATTTTAATGATTTTTATAAAAACTCTTAAATATATATAAAAATAAAACAAATACAAACAATGCCACTTTCGACAAAAAAAAATGCTGCTCCGAATTACGATAATTGGCAATAATAAACAAACAAATGTTGCTGCTTTTATTCTAAGTAGTTGATTATGGTTTTTGTTTTTTCATTTCCTGTGCCACAAAACTCGCCTAATGAGCGCACTTTTGAAGTCATTGAGTGCTGTGGATGCAGCAAGTCCTTGCGTCAACGACTAAGTTCAGTTTTTGAAGTAATTTTAACCAAAAAGAAAAACAATGAATTACGCAGCGAAGACAAGACAAGACAAGAGTTTCAGCAGCAGCATCAACAGCAGCCGCAGCCAAAGTAATAACAAGTTGAACTAATTTACAATAAAAATAATGCAATTTAGAAGAACAAGAATACAAGCGAGCAGGCAAGCTCTGGCAGCCGCAACAACAATCACAAGGTTAAACTTGTACTAGCAGAAATGTCGAAGGATAGCACAGGATATTGTGTAGTGAAAATAGCTTAGACTGAGTTCGTTGAATAGCTACAACAGCAGCCGCAGCAGCAGCAGCAGCAATAACAACAACTACAACAATAACTCAAGGCGAAATTAATCCCACGCGTATCGGCGATTATAATTTTCTGCCAGATAACTCTGAAGTTGATCACAATGGCAGGCAGGCAATGCTGGTTGATGTTGCTGAAACAGAAACTGATGCAGATGATAATGATGATGATGATGCTGATGTTTATGATGACAATTAGCGAGTCTTATAACAAACGCGTAAAAGTTTTGCCTGCTCGCCAACGCGGCGTATGCGTAACCATAAATTAACACTTTTGAATTGTTGTTAATACGCCGCGTTGATTTTGTTTGTCAATTGTGCTGCACGAAAAATATTTATTGTGCTGCAGGGAGTAGTATTTCTAAAAATAACTAAAAATAATACAAAATAAAATACCACTCACTGCTTAATCTGGGAAAGTCTAAAGCATACACAATTAAATGTACAATGAGAACTTCATAAAATTTTTAATTGATTATTTTAATTTCATTCATAACAACTTTGAATATGAAACGCTTCAACCACAAAACGAGTTTAAATTCAAATTATTTTAAATATATAAAAAAATTTCAACCATTTGCCGTCTGCATTGCAGCTGCTTTCAATATAGCACAATGCATTATTGGCAAACATTTGCCGCTCAGAATTTATTTATGTGTGACACATTTTATTTATGTTTAATATTTCAATACACTTCGCTTTGCAACATTTCAAAAACAGCAACAACAAAAAAACATACTGCAGGTGTCGATGCATTATTAATGGCATTTTAAAAAGCGCATTTTTTTATATTCATAAAACATTTGCAAGACATTTTAGTTCATTTTTAACAAACGAAAATCAATAATTGCATAAATTTATATTTTAAATGATTTCCTTTTTTTTTTTTTTTTTTTTGAATCAAATATGAGAAGTGCAAAATGTTGCAACATAAAATTTAATACAATTTAATTCGGTTTCGTATTATATTGTAAAATATTACAAACGACTTTATTAAGTAGAAAGTAATTTACACTGCTTACAAGACGATTTATTACGTAAAACATGAAAATTCCATTCGATTGTTGTCGTCACAGCTTCTGCCATATCGAATGCCCGTACAAGTAGTATATGCTCAGAGCACTCATTGCATAATTGTCTGTTAATGAATTTATGCATTTTGCAGCATATATTATTAATGCATATGCATATTAAATGCATTTACATATGCAGAAAAGCTGCTAAGAACAGAAATTATTTGAATTTATTCGTAAGTAAATTGATAAATTGTTAAATGATGTTTATTGAGTTATCTAAGACAGAATTCAATTTACCGAATGCAATCAAAATAAACTGCAGAAATTAATGCCTGGAGTGTTACTTAAAATAAAGCCATTCTATGTTGCTTTAAAATAGTACTTTAAGTATGTATGAAAATTATGAGAAACAAGTAAAATTTATAGCCTTCTGTCTACTAATAATAAAAAAAGGTACTCCAAGCTAATAGGTTAGTTTTCTGTTTGAAAATACATAATACCAAACTTCTTTTAAAAACAAACCAAATCAATTTTTTCGCTCCTTGTTGTCAGTATCACTGCTTACTACTAAAAAAATAAAATAATAAACTAAATCACGCCGCAACTAAATTAATTTTCAAAACTGATGTTCAAAAAAATTCTTTTCAGATTCTCCTATTAGAACTCCACTAACCAAAGTTACTTTATACATCAAATATCCGAAAATTCCTTTCGCATTCTAACGCTTCATCACTCTTAACACCAGACGGGGACTACCAATAGAACCGCATATATCCATAAAACAAACCCAGCTTCTTTGGGCCTTTAAGCCATTAGTTAATTTACAGTGAAGAGTTGTTTAGAAGTATGCACCAACTTTTATGCAAGAGATGGTCCCATGAACGCATACTCAATGACTGGAATATCAGTGTTCTCTGTTCTATCTTTAAGAAAGGAGACTCCGCTGTTTGCACCAACTACCTTGGATCAAGTCTTCTTTCCATCGGTTATAATATTCTGTCTCGCGTATTGCGTATTAGGCGGAAGCCATATACGGATTCAATGATAGGACCATATAAGTTCAGACCAAAAAGGTCGTCCACAGAACAAATATTCACCTAACGCCAAATCTTGGAAAATATCTATGAGTTCAACAAAGACACTCACATCTATTTGTCGATTATAAAGCCGCTTTCGACACGCCGACCTGTTTGCACTAGTATCCCAGCAAATATCATTCGTCTTTGCATGACGACGCTATCTGACACACAAAGCGTTGTCAGGGAAAAACCTCTCTGAACCCTTTTATACCAAGAGAGGTTTCAGGCAGGGCGATGCTCTGTCGTGCGATTTTTTTAATCTTCTGTTGGAATACATCCTACGGCAGTGCCCGTACAATCTCGCTCAATCTTCCAAAACGAAGTGATGCTGCTCGCTTACACCGATGACATCGGAACGCAGGAACGGCGAGTGTATAAGGCGTTCTCAGAGATTAAAAAACAGTCTCGATTCATGGGTCTTGCGATCATTGAGGACAAGACAAAGTAATTGGTGTCTTCTCGAACTCCTTCATCGCGGCTTGGACGGTCAGTGACGATGGAGAATTTCAACTTCAATGTTGTAGAAAATTTCGTCTATCTTGGATCCGAGATAAACAGCAACTACAACGTCAGCCTGAAGATCAGGCGGAGAATCCTGCTTGCAAATAGATGCTTTTTTTTTTTTTGGCTGAGCAAGCAAATGAGAAGTAAAGCACTCTGTTGAAAGACGAAGACGCTGATACTTGCGGTTCTATTGTATGGCGAAGATGCATCGACCGTAGTTAAGTCGGATGAGACAGCGTTAAAAGTCTTCGAGAGGAAGATTCTTCGCAGAATTTTCGGTCCTATTAAAGTCGTCGACGAGTTTAGGTCCCGTATGAACCGCGAGCTGTACGAGCTTATTCGATGAGGTTAACATAGTCCAGCGCATTAAATTCCAGCGGCTGCACTGGGCTGGTCACCTCATTCGAATGGATGAAAGAGCACTAATACGCATGGTTAACATGGGGGTCCATACTTCATTGGAGGACGCCGAAATAGAGGATGAGCGGGCACTCGATGGAATGACCGTACTTGGCATTTAAAAGGACTGGCGCCAGCGCGCACAAGTTTATGGAAGCTGGCGCGCCTCCCTAAATGCGGCCATGACTGTAAGACGGTTGGTGAATATTTAAGTAAGAAATGCTTTTATCATGCGAAAATTTGACGCAGGACTCTACCTGTATTGTATCGCTCCCATGTTAAATCCATTTAACACTTCGCTGTAAGAGTCGCATTAGGAGCGCATTAGGAGCCTTGAGATCCACACGAATCAATAATTTACTCTTTGAGAATAACGTTATGAAGCTTTAAACCCTTTACCGCTAAACTTTCCAATATTTTCTGGGAATAAATATAAAAGCGAGTGGAGAAGATGAATTTGTATTGAAACTCGGCATTCCATTTCGTCATAATGATCCATTCTATGTAGTCTGCAAAGAGTTTTTTTTACATAAAAGATCAAATTAGCGTTTTTTAAACCTCGGAACTTTCAAATCGGCCCCACAGATGCGCAGCAATAAATTTTCAAGTGCACAAAGTTATGTAAAACCCGATTTTTCCTTTTAAAAAAATATTTTCGAGGGTATATTGAAAATTTAATACATACCCAAATGATCTACTCGACTGGGTCTACAACCTTCACCAATAATAACACTAAAATCGCACAAAAACTCGTCCCTTAAATAATGTTGGAATAAGATAAGATGGCCACTGCGAATCATTTAGAACAAGTGTACTGCAGTATGTGAGCGAGAGTGGTACACCTTAACATAGCCCACCATTCCTTAAGTGATCTAATAATAAATTTTTATCAAGACTGTAAGTAAGCATGGTGAATAAATGGAGATGTCAAAGTCTGATGACTGTTATGTCTCCAAACGGAATTTCGTGCAGATCGATTCAATATCCAATAGAGGAGGCCTTGAAAAACGAAGTTTCCCAAATTAGTTTTTATTGTGAAAACATTAAACAATCTAGTAAACTTTGCTCTCGCATGCATAATATAACAAAATTTTATTCACATTAAGCAGTAATATAACAGACTATACTCGGTTCGGTAACAGCACGGAAAAATCGTATATATATATTTTGTAAATAGTTTCATATTTTCAAAAAACCGAAAATGGAACGCACGTCGGTTAGATCTCGGTATAAACTGCCTCCATCGCGTAGTAATACAGACATACCTCGGTCATCACTGCCAAAAGAGAAGCCACAGCTTAATGTAGATGAACTAATCGAAAGGTTCCATCTACGCGAATACAAATCCGGCACGAAAAAGGAGCGTGCCCTCATTGCTAAAATTATGGATCCCATACGATTGCTCGAAGCAACAAAGAGCGTCCAAAATGAACTTGCTTTGTTGCGAACTGAAAACAATATGATCAAACATTTTCTACAGACGAACGAACCCATTCTGTTGGAGGGTTACGAAGAGCGAAATTTTGTGGCTAAGATGGCAATAAAACGACGCATGCTTACGATTCCGAAAGATACAAAAAGTGGTACAACTATTGGATCGGATCACACGCGTAGGTCTGCCACTACCATCTATAGATCGAAATCGATTTTCAGCCAAGCAGGCACACAGGAGCAAAAGAAATATATTGTACTGAACTATACAGCAAAAGCTGAAATGGCGATTCGTATGGATATTGAAGTCACTGCAAGGATTGAGGAAATGAAGAGAGTTGGTAAGTTCAAAAAGGGATACACGTCAATGAAGATTTTCACATTAAGCTCATAGGTTAATTGATTCTGAACTAATATGTGCCCAATGCACGAGTATTATATAATTTATCAAAATGGGTTGAATATTTTTTTATATTAAAGGGAGAATTAATCGTCTCCCTCTGTCTCTCAACACTAATTCGCCTGATTCAAACATAAGTTAAATTTAAAAAAAAAGATTGGTAAATGGTACTTACAAAGCCTCTAAAATATAACGAGCATGTTCGTCGAACTGCTCAACGTTTAGACATGTTAGTTGAGTGAATAAATTGCAATTAACTAATTTTTTCCAGGCAAATTGGAAGTACAAGCGCTGCGTTGTGCCGTCAGAAATGCACAAATCGATCTCGAAGAGATAACAAATTGTGAAACACATTTTACGGAATGTTATTTAACTAAAGATTTCGATCTTGAATTCTTGAGAACCGCAACAGACTCCCAATTGGAGACTAATTTCCGAAAGTATGTGGACAGTTGGTCGAGCTCAGCAAACTCAAAAATAATGTCGATTATATTACGTGCGCATAAAGCGTTTAGCCTAAATGCTGAAATGAAGGGTACTATTTGGAAAAAATTTGAAATAAGGCATACACTGACAGAGGGTGACTTCTTAATGACGGGCATACGTGAGGTGCAAATAAATGAAGCCTATCAAGAATCCTATAATCGTTTGGTGATCATGAAGGATGTAGTTGCGCGTGCACGAACTGTTGTAAATAAGCAGAAATTATTATATCTAACACTGGACATTCAAAACCGCACACTGGACGAGCGTATGATACGCTTGGAGAAAGTAATTTTATCATTTGACAAAGAGTTCAACGCCTTAAAAGAATTGACCAAACGCGAATGGGTTGAGCTCGAGAAGTTGAAAAAATTGAATCATGAATACAAAGCGCCAAGTGCAGATGAATATGATATTGCAAAACAAGAACTGGCTACACTGCAGAAGACAGTTTTTACTATACGCCGTAAGATTGCACTAATGAATCCTACGCACATTGAGGCACAGATCTATCGCGCTGAATTGTCAAAGCGTTATCAACTTTAATATAGTTCGTAATTGGTTTATACATATATATTAGGAGATATACAGGTGCAAGTGTGCAGTGAAAACGCTTTCATCTCACAAATGTCGAGTTTAAATCGTAAAAAAAAATTGGTTTTTAGATGAAAGCGTTTTCACAGTATAGGCCTCATATATTTGTTTATATTTCATTAAATATAAATATAAAAAAAAAAAAAATTATAAAATATTAAAAATGTTAATAAAAATACTTAAAGTCTCCACTTCCGCTCTTGAATATGTACTTGGCCGAGTGTAGACAAAAAATGGAACCAACATCAAAGACACGAATTTTTATATCTTCATTGAGTTAATCTTTCACCTATGTAGACCTCCAGTGCATCTCTTTCGTCAATAAGAGCCATTTTTAAAAGTATAATAAAGGCCACCACAAGCTTAACACTTTAACCATCCCAACCAATGGAATACTGACTGTTGTAGTCGTACCAACATACTTTGACATCAACGCTCGAACATTTTTTGATTGCCAGCGACACCACAATTTGCATTCGTTTTATTATTTTATCATTATTTTTATTGTTATGCAGGATAATTAGTTGGTAAATGCAATTAAAAAGTTTATTATAAACACAACTGTTGGAGTCGTTTGTACAAATGAAACCGATTCGTGTTGTCGAGCGGCATATTTAATTGTTGAATTTGCGGCTGCTGATGCGGTGTGGCACAAAATGTGCGGCAAAATCTGCGACGAAAATAATGAACTGCATTTGAGCCGCAGGATCGAGCATACTTTTCAATACACAAACACACACACACTGACTCTCTCCTTTCCATTCTTCTTCATTTTGAATGAAGCATACAAAAAAACAAGCCGAACAGGTGCTTTTATGCGCTGTTAATGTGCTTATAATTATTCATTTAACTTTATGCAGCCTTAAAAAAAATTAAAATAAAATAAAAAAGCAACACGTCTGGTCGAAACGAAACTTTAATACACTATTCAGTATACAGTTGAGCATGTATGAGTTTGTCTCGAAATGTCCATGGTGAAGAGACAAAAACTCAGTAAAATTCCAATTTAGAATGAGTCGTCGAGAGCGTCTTCTATAGATTTGAGCGTCGACAAATTTTTAGAACATCTTCTGTAGTTCTGGGAATAGGTACACGATATGTATGTGTTTACCGTGCGACACCCTGTCGCACTAGCTATCCCGGCTAAGATTTTACGTCTTTGAATGACGACGCTATCTAACACACAAAGCGTTGTCAGGGTGGGGAAAAGCCTCTCCGAACCCTTTGATACCAAGAGAGGTTTCAGGCAGGGCGATGCGCTGTCGTGCGATTTTTTCAATCTTCTGATGGAATACATCATCGGCACGCAGGAACGGCGAGTCAGCAAGGCGTTCTCAGAGATTGAAAAACAATTTCGACTCATGGGTCTAGCGGTGAATGAGGACAAGACGAAGTACTTGGTGTCTTCTCGCAAGATGTCATCGTGTCTTGGACGGTCAGTGACGATGGATAATTTCAACTTCAGTGTTGTAGAAAACTTCGTCTATCTTGGAACAGAGCTAACAAGCAACAACAACGTCAGCTTGGAGATCAGGCGAAATGAGAAGTAAAGCCCTCTCTCGAAACACAAAAATGAAGATCTATAAGACGCTGATATTCCCGCACCTTTTGTATGACGCAGAGGCAAGGACCGTGATAGAGTCGGATGAAACAGCGCTGGAAGTCTTCGAGAGCAAAATTCTTATTCGCTGGATCTTCGGTCCTTTTAAAGTCGACGACGAGTTTAGGTGCCATATGAACCGCGAGCTGTACGATCTATTCGATGAGATTGACATCGACCGGGCACTTGATGGAATGACCAGCTATTGAGAGATCTCTCTGTACTTGGCATTGAAAACGATTGGCGCCAGCGCGCACTAGACTATGGAGGCTGGCACACCTTCCTAAATGCGACCATGACCGAAAGACGGTTGATGGCCATTTAAGTAAGTAATCTAATGTATCTTTGGTTATTTGGGGATTCAAAAATATTGTGGACAACTCATTGTTTAATTCTTCTTTTACTAAACGATTTAAGGAACAATTCCCTAATTCAACCTTCTTAACCTTCTGCATTTCGACGTACAAAAGACGTAAGTCGATGGATTACCTCTCTGCTTGGTATTCCCTCGGATGTAACACTTATCGGGTTTGCATATTAGCATTATCAATATTAGAATCGACGACATTCGGAACATGTTTTCAGCAGCTTCTCTTCTTCGTTTAATTTCGAATTTTGATAGATGCTTCGTTTTGATCTTTTTCGATTTCCCATGTACACTTGACCTTTCTCCACTGTTTGTGTTGGTTGGAGTCTTCTCTAAATATTTGTTGACAGAATCGTAATAATTCTTCGTCGTTTGACATTGTCGGTGTAGCAATTTTCCGATCGGCAGAGATAAGTCGTAGGCAAGGATGACGCTAAACCATGATAAACTTGTCATACTAAGAGTTAGTCACAAGTCTGGTTGCTACATACACTGCTCACACAAATCCTCACCAGAAAGAGAAGTATGCTGGCGCAGTCGGAAGAGAATGGCTACGACGGTCTGTTGCGAATATATCTTTTCGAAATCAAGGTAACTTATATTCCAATGATATATTTAAAATTTTTTAGACAATCGACATAGCTCCTCTTAAGTTTATGGTGAAGTGGAGTGGACATTGGCTTCTTGGCGCTACTAGTATTACATCCATATTATTTTAAGTTAGCCCTACTCTTCAAAGGACATGTGTATAAATTTTACTGCTGTCGAAGTTTGTTAGATATTTCATTTCTTGTGAAGCAACTTTTGTTGGGAATTTCGTTTTTTAATAAAGCAAAATTGCATGAATTGGGCTTCGAATTGCTTCCGCATCCAACGTATTCTGCAGATTTGGCTCCAGCGAGATTTTCCTGTACTCAGACCTCAAGAGAATTATGGCTGGAAAGAAATTTAGCGCCGATGAAATGGTTATCGGCTTTTTATCCACTTTAACAAACTCACAAAAGTTGATTCACTCGAAATGAAATAACTCACAAAGTAAAAAAGTTCGATAGCTGTCAAATTTATACACATGTCCTTTAAGTGATAGGGTTTAAGTTATAAGCAGGAATACTCGATAGTTAGTTTCTGGTCAAAATTTGAGTTTAAACCGTGCAAAACTGTGCCTTTAGAAGACATCCAACTCGAATGTCAAGCTTTTGTTTGTAGCCCCTCAAGCATTGAAGCGGTTAAGAAGAGGTCATCAGCGAAGATGTTGACATTAGTTTTAGGATAACGAGTTACCCTGTTTAACTCCACTTTTTAGATATACGTCATCGACCCAGCCGTCTCAGCACAGTATATTGGCCTCTGTTGCATAGAGGGTTTTTACATTCAGTAAATCGAAAATCTGAAAGATTGCAGGA